>OY292358.1:9539204-10739204 GCA_958496195.1 Timandra comae | reverse complement strand
TTATACAAATAACTTTTTCAACACACTTGCTCATAAAGGGGCTCTTATTTGTGCAAAAACAGTTGAATAATGACACGCTTGATTCACTAGTGAGTTATAGATTTTTTTTTAATTGTTTAGTTTTAAAAAGTTTTGATACCAAAAAAACGTGTTCATACATTTTAAAAACAAACTTCAACTATGTTGCCTTACTTTTGGTAGGTCTATGGTCGATTCCATTCATTCATTCATTCGATTTTTTTTAAAATAAGTATTTTCTTTTAGTCTTTGGCTGATCACCATTGTTGTGTTGGATGCGCGCGAATAGAAAAACTGTTTATTTATTAGCGAAAAATGAAAATTTCTTCGCAAATGTGTTGAAAAACGTTGTATGGTACACGCGAGTATTGATGATTACTATCCTCGGCTATCTTCAGACCCTCGCCTGACGGCTCGGGCCTCAATAGCGCCTCGGAAGTAATCACCAACTTACCTCACTTGTACCATAAATAACTATTTCAACACACTTGCTCATAACGGGGCTCTTATTTGTGCAAAAACAGTTAAATAATGACACGTTTTATTCACTAGTGAGTTATAGATTGCTTTGTTAAATTGCTTTGTTTTTAAAAAAGTTTCGACACCAAAAAAATGGTGTCCATACATTTTAAAAACAAACTTCAACTATGTTGCCTTACTTTTGGTAGGTCTATGGTCGATTCCATTCATTCATTCATTCGATTTTTTTAAATAAGTTTATTCTTTTAGTCTTTGGCCGAGCACCTTTGTTGTGTTGGATGCGCGCTAATAGAAAAACTGTTTATTTATTAGCGAAAAATTATAATTTCTCCGCAAATGTGTTGAAAAACGTTGTATGGTACACGCGTGTATTGATGATTACCTCGCTGGACCATAAATAACTATTATTGTTTACGACGGATAGTTTTCGACTTTCGGCAATATTTTTGTTATACACTCTTCACTAAGTGAGGAAGAATCGGGTTAATCACAGCTTATCATCGGTGAGAGAAAGAATGGCTTTTGCCCATCTCCGGCCGATCCTATGACCGCCTACTACAGTTTATTCACACAATAGGTACAGAGCTTCTGACGCATGTAAGGAATTCGTTACGTCATAAAATCGTACAGCTATGTTTAAAAATAAAACATTAAATCGATAGTACCACACCTACTTGTAATAAAACTAAAGAGTTAGTTTGGTTAAACGCGCTTATCTTAGACACTACTGACACAGTATAATAATGAGTACTAGGATCAGAATTGAAAAAAAATTGTGTTGAACAGCCCATTTATCGAGGAAGGCTAATTACCGAGGTGTTTTTCAAACTGTGGGTCGCTACCCTTAGAGGGGTCTCGTGAAGACTTATTCGGGGGGTCGCGAAAGGCAACCGCAATAACACACGTTCTAAAACGCAAGGTACGGTAAAAACACAGTTTTGAAATAATTTTCAAAACTCTATGTTTCGAATATAGGTATCAAAATGGCAAACATACTAAGCGTTAAATTATTTTTTTTTGTCTATCAAAGTGCACATGGGGGCCACCAGACTTTTTCAACCACGAAAGGGGTCGCAAAATCAAAAAGAATTAAAAATACTGCTATACAATATTAGGCTATGTTTAAAAAGAATGGAGCTAACGCGGGTAAACCGGGGGGAACAGCAAGAATTGTCTATAATCCGAAGAATTCTTTCATAATAAAATACAATACAAAATAAAAACAATAGAAAAAATCTAACAAAAGTCAAGGGTGAAAGCTAGTCTGACTCATCGTAAATTGCACAAGTAATACGTCACACCATAGACAAAATGCGTCACACATATTGAGATACGTGTACCAAACAGAATAGAAAACAGCGCAAACAAAATCTCTGACATTGGTTAGAACTGATAATGGTGATTGCCAAGGCATTTATGACTTTAATTTGTTGTGGATATGGTTGTAAATTATATGTTTAATTTAACGATGTAAATACTGAGTTTTCCTGTATATAACTCTGACTTTAACTCTCTCGTGATAACATTTCTGTATTAAAATAATAGTTATCTATACTTGCAAAAATACCTAGGTACATACAGTTAGCATACAAATTAATATCATACAGACGATTTTCGAGATTTCAATATTTTTATTTCGATATTTAGATAAAGAATATCATAGAGGCAGAGTTTGTTTGTTTTTTTGTTGTGATAATCTTAAAAACTAATTTGATTTAAAAAGTATCCTTGTCTAAGATGTAGGCTATAGCTTATGTGGTTAAATTAAGGGTAATGGCCTATCCCTACTATCCCTACTTCCCTACTAATTCCTACTAATATTATAAATGCGAAAGTAACTCTGTCTGTCTGTTACCTTTTCACGGCTAAACTACTGAACCGATTGACTTGAAATTTTGGACAGGAGTAGCTTATGATCCGGGAAAGAACATAGGCTATGTTTTATCCCGAAATTCCCACAGGATCGGGAACTACGCGGGTGAAACCGCGGGGCACAGCTTGTAGGAAAATATAGTAACATAGGTTATAGAGTAGTCAGATTTCAGGCAGACTATGGATGTTATTTTAAAAAAGAAAGTTGAACTGTATGAAAGACCAATTTTGACTTTACATATCTACATAGCTAGGTAGATATTTTATATTTAAATAACTGGTTTAAGTTTCTAAATTCTGTAGTTTTGTTTAAAATAACAAAAGTAAAGTCAGTAAGATAAATAAAATATATATTTTAATAAGTTAAATATTAAGACAGTAAGTACTTAAGTAAAAAATAGATTAAAAAATATATTATTAAGTATGCAGTTTTATGTTGGAAATATGATATTGTTAGAAGAAAAAAATCCAAAAAAATATGCAAATACAAGCACCCAAAGCAGTAAATAAAAATGCTTATCTTATGAAATAAATCCTTTGCAATAACATTTTAGTAATATTATATTAATTAAAATAAATACATTACAATCCCTTAGAATTAAATTTTTAGCTACTTTTTCACACACTTAAATATTTTTCATATAAATTACCTATTTATAATTTTTTTTTAAATAAATTTAAGTGAATAAATAATATGCGTCTTAAAAATTCATTTCATAAGTTAAGCATGTATAAAAAAGCAGTGTATTTGAGTATTTCACAATCATGCATAACCATTTAAAATTGAGTAATAAATGTCTTACCTTAAAATAATTCTGAAATTCTCCAACTCTCTTATACTATTAGACAGTCTTGCGAATGCATTGAACAGGGCCACGATTTCAGTTCTTTGCAGTCTCTCGTGTGACTTGTGCCTTATAGGAAGCTTCCCTTGCGTCGGATCACTTTCCGGACTGTTCCATTTACTCGAAAACAGTATCTTTAATGCTGTCCCCAGCCCTTGAGTCTGTAGTTTACCCCACAATTTACATTTATCGCATCCAACACAGTCCATTATCCTGGATATGTTTCTGAAGTGATCACGGAACTCATGTTTTAAGTTTGCTGCCTGGCTTCCACCATTGAACATTGAGGACTCATTGAAATGGTCAGGGAATGTGTAGATTATACTCAACATGTTACGTATGGCCAGTCTCGTTTCTTCATCTTCAGTTGGATTGCCCGTGAAGAACTCTTCATGTTCTAGATAAGGTCCTGCTTTAGCCAAAGCCCTCATTTCTAGGAGGTATACAAAGTATAAGTTCTTCAGCCAGTTTGGACCTTCACCGTATGTCTGTGATGGGTCGAAACGTCTCTGGAACTCATCAACATTCGGTCCCCACTCTCCATCAGGAGGAGCAGCAAATCCTAATCCCTTTTCCGACAGCAAATACTTTGAACATAAATGTATGTTTATACTTGAGTGTAATCCTGACACAGCTCTGTAAAACACTCTTTTCTCCAAACACATGTTGCCCAAATCAGAACTCAGTACATAAGGGAATGATTCGTAGGGATTCAGTTTGGGGCGGAAACAATTTTCTTGGTATATACTCCTCCATATTCTGTGTGCTGAGGGTCCTTTGTAACCGGTGTACCGTTCAGGGTTTAGAGACAGATCTACATAGTCGGCATCGGCGTCCCGGTCATCACATTCGCAGAAGTTCTCAACTGCATCATCATATACTTTCCATTTAGCTATTTCAAACTGACTGGCTGCACTGATGGTCATGTTGAGGTATCCCAGGTCAGGATCATGATCTGAGTCTGTATTGCAGTTAGATTGGGGTTGCGTGTACTTGGCAGCCGGAGACTCTTCAGCTACTTCGTTCAAGTATCCATTCTCATATCCAGGGACACTTTCTTTGGTGCATGTCTTTATATGACAGTACTTCATCGCACACCGGCTGTCGTCCGCCCAGAACGGGCATTCTTTTTTCAAATTAACTTTATAGAAACGAAAATAGTCCTTACTGACCAGGCTCTGGATGCGTGGGAAGATCTTCACGTTGTTAAAATAATCGATGGTGTCCACATTGCATGAACAGTCTCCGAGAGCGCCATGGAGCTCCTCGAAGCAAGCGGCACTGTCGCATGTAGTAGTCTCATATAGTTCTGTGTCGTAACCAACTGCTTGAACTATCGCGAGAGCGAAAATTATAAACACAACACAATACTTTTTATACCCCATCTCGGATAATATGGCGGTTCCCATATCATGAGTATTTTAAGAAACGGTAAAATATAAATGTTAGAACAGAATTATTACTATTTATTTAGTTGCAAATGATGGTCGGTTTACCAAGTGAAAGTTTTATAGCCAAATCGCGAAAGGAGGACGTGCTCAGAGAAACGTTCACATTTCATGATATCCGACCGAACCGATTGTTGTGTTGTTGTGATTTGATTGAATTGAAATGTCTTTGACAAATGACTTTTATAGTATACTGACGTTGACGTTTGACAGCTCCTTATTGACAGAAAAATTACTAACCACAGGCTCAATATGGCTTATTTACATAATTTTATACATAGCTTTAATCTAATTAATTATAAATTAAAAGTATTATACCTTAATTTCAACGAAAAAAGATTTTAAAAATTTATTTTCCCTTATCTTACGTAATTAATTCATTTGGTACTAAGCTAAATTTACACGGAAAGAAACACAGTTGCTGTATTTTTTATCTTATTTTATTTAGATGCACAAAGTAACCAATAATATGAATATAAAATAAATAATAATACCAAATGCTTACAAAAATAATTTACTTATCACAAATAAAATTTAAAACATCAACAATCACTCGAACTCAACTCGAACACAAATTAACACAACCTTCGAAAATCACTATCAAATTACTTATTGCTAATGTGGATAGAAATAACAAAATTATCCGTTTAATATTGATCAACATGCATAGGAGTTAATAATCAATAATATTATCTAGGGTATGTATGTAATATAAAGAGAGTGGACCGGGTATAAAAATGGTTAATACAGTACTTAAGTACAAACTTTACGTTGTAATTATTTCAAATAATACTTATACTTACTTATTATTACTTATAGTTACGTATGTATTAGTATAGTAAATCAATTCTAAAGTATAATCGAGTCAAAATATTTTTAGGAATTATCATCGTTTTAAATTCAATTTTAATGCTTTAACTTTTGGCAGTACTTATGTATTTTATCTACTTATTACCTAACCTACCTTTATAGGTACTAAGGTGCTATAAGTACGTATCAAATTAGTAGGTGTTATAAAATTATAAAAAGTATTTAAAAACTACGTACTTACACTAACTTTAAAAAGCCTTAAAATTTTAAGTCTTAAAACATTGTTCTTTCTACTTTGTCCATCTGACGTCTAACAGTGTAAAATTAACATTACTAGGCTTCAATTTTTTCCTCCTATTTTAGGCATTGGTCATTCATTATAATACTTAATTAAAGGACTTATCTCTCTTCTTCGACTTACTTATTAGTTAATTAATAAGTATGCTTACTATTCTTCTTAGGTTTTGTACCTATTATGTACCTAATACTTAATTACATGGGGGTAATACCTACTTGCGGACTTGTCCTCAGATACGCTTGCGGCAATGTCCGTATCAGTTGTATAAAAACGATGGTCATTTAAAAACTGGCGTTCGTTAAAGGACATTAACGGTTCTTTAATCCTACGATAGTAACGACTGGTGACATTCCATTCCCTGTGATTATGAATGCTATCTTCTGGCCGTCAATCGCATGCATCACGGGTAAATTATAGGAAAAAATAATTTGTGATCTCACTGTTGTACGGGCAAGTCTGTAAGTGAACTTATAACTTCACTACTTTTACCTAGGAAGGTAGTTTCCTAGGAATGTCCTTAATTATTAATACTTAGGTAACGTTGGAGCGGGAGCGGTCGGTGACGCTAAAAGCGAGTCATCTGGTGCCGCGAATGTCGACTCCCGAATTGACATGGAATTTCTAATCGATGCTCTTCTTTTTTCTTGTATCGAATGTGCTAGGAAGAATGTGCAGAATATACCGGAGCTCTGAAAAGAGAGAAATATTTTGATGATTGAATTATGACCTTTGCCCAGCAGTGGGACACTTTAGGTTGACAAAAAAATTAAAGATAACGTTCTACTCAAAACTACTCAACTACTACTAAAAAATTCACGAAATTCAGTAGCTTGAGCTACTACTTCGCACCTATATCTTGAGAGTGAGTAAGTATGGTATGTTTCTCTAGATTTCTCTGGTATACTTAGTGACCATCATAATTTTACTTTGCTTCTGCTCTCTTATCTGCTCAAAAAACTTGGGATACCAAGGAAGCACGACACAGAGAGACCTGCTAGATGAAAAGATAAAGGGAACAAAGGTTGAAGGAAGCGATTTGATTCGCCTTGCGCTGTATGATGGACATCAATGGCAAGGATACATAATGAATATCTTCTTACTCAACGTGTAGGTACATTCATTTGTGAAACTAATCATAAGTAACTCATCATACGTCGACTTAACCTCGGTAATCATTCCTCACGAACACGCAAAAATAATTATAATCCAAGGATTTTTCCCGTGCAGTTCGTACCTATGTTAAAATATCTTTTTTTGAATAGGCACTTGTGTAAGTATCTATTTAGCATAAGTACTTTTTTAATTTTCCGCAGGGGACACACCGAAGCTGGCATTCGTTTACCACATGGGACAGGGCCAGACCCTCAAGTGCTCCGCTTCGATGTTTCCCCGGCGGAATATCGGAGGTCCATAGGATCAAACCTGCCGCTATAAGCTGGCTAAATAACCTGAACATAGAAATCTGATCGTCGCAGAATGCCATACGCAATGATGATAGTTTAGTTTTAATCAATCGTCTCATTGATGTGCTTGGCGATAATTTATATTCAAGGTGTAGTCACACCTATTTAATTTTGAACATGTGACAAAGAACCCCTTCTAAACTTTCCAACGTGACCTAACCTGACCCGACCTTATTATCTGACACGGTAACATGACACGTCTGTTCCTCAAAGTTTAAAGGTCATGCACCATTTTCTATTTAAATATTGTAAAGTAAGTTACGAAATATTTCTACCTATTGTTTTTATTTGGGATAATACAATCCTTACTTAAAATCTCACCTATCCTACATATCTTGTATAGGGATGGGAATTGGGAAATTATTCCTCCTCACTGTCATTATCACAGAGATAAGTCTTTGTCCGTTGTCTTACAGTTTGATACTTAGATACATGAACAATGAATCAGTTCACAGTAGCGTAAGAAACAGTTACGTTAATTCGGTATTTCCCTGCCATTGACCCCATTTACACAGAGACCACTTTACGGCAAACTGATGTTAGGCAAGCAATGTAGGTAGCGATTTATAAAAATAAACTGTAGTTAAATGAATACATTTGTGTTAGAAACGTCTGTTTGTACCATTGGTTTTGTATTTAACGGTTGCATCTAGCTAGGTAGGTAAGTATGTCATTTCATTATTATCGTTTCTTAAAGCCTTCTTTTCCATTTTTTCCCTCAAAAAGTAGTTTGCCAAGGGTTGCCAAGACAAACAGAGAAAGAATATTTCACCCTTAGACTTCACCATTATCTATTTAGATTTAAGGCCTATTTCACGCCCTTCAAGTAAAGTTAGTTTTATCTCTTTCTTACTTTATATCAAGTGGCAAAGACAAAACATGTGAGTACTACTCGGAATGTTACTCGAAGATGTGAAATAGGCCCTTAGCGTAGTATTCTATACTTACTTAGTAAATGACAAGTAAGTATTAGAGATAGATTCACAAACAACTAAATGAAGATTAAGCGAAAAAAAGTTAATCAAATAAAGCCGTAATGACAATTAATTATTACTTAATTGAATGAATGAATCATCGAAACTGAAGCCAGCAGGACACCGGGCGCCATGACGCCATCTCTTCGTTAATTATAAGTCACGCCATATTTAATTGCAAGGACGTTAATAATGTATTGTTATTCATAATGTATTGTTTATGAGGTCAGCTTGGCTCTATGGAACTCCAGGGGATTTAATGAGGTCATGTGACCGAATTAGGCTTGGTTTATGCTTGTCCATAAGTAAGTAATTACCTACTAACTTTTTGCCGGATCGTCGATATTTCTGGACTGATTGAATTCATAAAGAAATTTTTGTTGGTAGGAACGTGTAAGAGTACAAATATACAGGTAGTTAGAGCCCTCCAAGAGCAACAAAATTTAGCATTCTCACGATCTCACCACCTTGCACGCATACCTACCATAGAAAAGCTTTGAGAGAACGTTAGGTTCTCTCAAAGATTTTCTCACGTAAAAGATTTTAGCAAACCTACCTAATTATATCGGCTCAAAAAATGTCGTCCATCTTTCCTACTGGGATTTAGTACAATACAAATTTCGTCTGTAATTAAGATTAAAACTTACCTGCAAAATAGACGCAATAAGGGCAGATACAGCTATCCACAGGAGTTGTGTTTTTGCGTATTCATGGAGGGGTTTCCCACACCCTCGTTGGTATACCGCTGAGCAGTCTGCAGCGTAAGGTTTGTGGACCGCATCGAGGGGACCCTGACCGCAGCAGGAGAAGGGCACGTGGCCTGTTGAGGAGTAGTCATTGGGACCATTTACACCGCAACATTCGAACTGGAAAAGAACGTTACGTTACGGTTCCATTTTCATGAAAAAATATGAAACTTTTTCGTTTAAATATTTAAGTACAGAAACCTTTAAGTAAGTAATTTCTTTAACAAATACCTAATTTAGCTGTATAGGTAATAGGTAATTTTTCGAACAATTGAAATTATAGCTATATGGTACATTTTTCTGATGAAATCTTTCAAAGGTCATGTTACTGAATTTCATCTCGGCGAGTTTCGACTAATTCGATACACTTAAGTATTGTATATTCTTTAATATGCACTTAAAATAAATTATGATCACCTAACTATGATCCAGAATTCATTTTAAATGGACCAAAAGTAAGAGCCTAGATATTATACATAAGTAAGTACTTAGAATAGATATAAGTAAGTACTTATATACTTAATGGAAACTAAATCCAAACAACTCACTTTAACATGAAGCCTGTCCCACCTAATGGCGTCGACATTGTTCCCCTCGCCGGCCTGAGTGGTCTGACTAAAGTATGACGTCATTGTACTCTTGATATCTATCTCGATGTTATCCCATTCTACCATAGCCCACACGAAACATGAGAACTCGATCGCTACCACGATTATTATAAGGACGCCGGTCTGTAAGTAAAAACAAATATTTATGTTAGACATACCTACTGTATGGGTCTTCGTTTTATTCCCATTTTCTATAGGATTTTACCACACAAGTATCCTAGTATGCTTATGTGAGTCAGGTAGAATACCTGCTTGCATACATAGTACTAGAATAAGTACTAGCTGTGTGCCGCAGCTTCACTTCACTCACATTCAAATCAAGGCAATGATAAAAAAATGAATCGGTGGTTAATATGAATCGGTATCTTAGTAGTTTTTGATTTTTTCGTTACAAACAAACATACTATTCTTTTCCTTTATATTATTATGGATAAGTACCTACCTATGTGTTACTGTTAAGCATAAAAAATATACCTACAATAATGACATGAATTTGATGCATTGACTTCGCAGTTCGCCATCCGATCCAAGACACTGAGCATGTTATTATGGCCATCATTAGAAGCAATATAGCTGGGTACTCCACATTCACGCCCATAAAGTGTCTGTATATAAACAGCTTGTACAAGAAAAATCCGCTGGCTCCAAACAATACTACTGCTGACATCTATCGGAAAACCAAAACAACTTTGTTTAATTTAGCGCCATCTATTGATAACTTTTACTACTATAACCAAAACACTACAAAGTTGCAATAGGACATGGTCTCATATTTCTATCCTGTTCTCACACATTGAAAACTATATATCTGTCTAGCTTTAACTTTTAATAAAAGTAGCTATCTCAATTTAGTTTATTTTTTCCGAGAAATAAAGTGAGAAAAGTAGAACTTATTCACAAAAAGTTTTTCCCAAAGAAACTAGTTTGTGACATAATTTAATTTTAATAAGAAAATAATATTTAGGTCTGTTTAACTGTGATCAAAGTAAGTAACTGCCTAATTTAACTCCAACCACAAAAGTTTTGCCAGAGTTGTTATGACAACAAACTAGAAACTGCATTAAATAATGCTGAAACTGTAATTATCAACAACCTAATGATGAATAAAATAAAACTTAAACTAAAAACTTACCGCAAACAGTACATTGAATGTCAACACCAAATATTTCCAGCAATTGGACGAAATAGCCATTGTAATTTAGTTACCAAATGCACACACACACAATTCACATGTCAGAGATTTCGTTGAGACACGATTCAAAACAAAGAGCCGGTCGTTCCACCTCAGGGATTGTTTGTAGCAGTGTGGCCGAGCGACGTACAATGATGCAACGAAACCGCGGGACAGAATTAAACATTCGACATTTCACATCAATAAACGAATTTAACACGAATTAAATCATTAAACCGAATAGGCGTGCCGTTATTTATCTAATGATTGTTTTCATGTAATGACTAATAGTCATTTTTATATGTTGGTTCGTCAATATCAGCTTATCATTGTGATAACGATGATGGTTTATATCTAACCTACTTTAGAACTACGGTAGATTAGTTTGCTTTCACTGGGTTCGAGTATGAGTAGTATAAATAGATCAGTGACACTTCTATTTGTGTAACGCATTCTAGCGCTCTTTGATTTGAGATATTGGTTTCTAAAAGTGTTTAGTACCTGGATGATAATATCTGTTATAGGTCTGATTTACAACTCCATAATTAAATAACTTAGGTGTTTTGACTTAAAACAGTACTTATTATGGACCTAAGTAGGTACTTACTTAAAACTGTTCAAAGCAGTTTACATCAAACCTATTTAAAAGAAAAACGGATTGTATTTTTTTTTAATTAAAATTTAATAAGTAAGTAAGTACCTAAGTTACGAAGTATTATAATAATCACAGAAACATAAATTTTGCACAAGAAAATCAGGCAATGCTCTTATATTTAGAGTGTCGATCAGGGAGTTAATATCTTCCTCAAGATCTGGACTCATAACACCAACTTGTTTTGCCGTACGCAACATGGTTCTAGCTTTATCTACATTCCTCTCGCGCATAGCTAGTAAAGCTAAAACTCCCCACCCATCGGCTAATAGAGGTTCAGCCTTTACAGCTGCTGAAGCCCATTTTTCAGCCAACTCTTCTTCACCCAATACATTGTATATTTTAGCGATAATGATTGCAGAGTGTGCACAGGGAGCTATTTTTTGCGCACGTGCAGCTCGTTGCAGTGAAACTCTCGGGTTTGTCTCCATGCCTTCCATAGCTGACCTCATTAGTACTGTGGGACACAACTCAGAGCCAGCTTTTTCAGCTTCTGTTAATGCTATTTCACATTCTCCATTCCATCCATATATACAAGCTAAGCAAGACACACGTATTTGCAACATCATAGGCAAAGGTCCGAACTTCTTTGTTCCTGATGTAATTAACTGCAGAGCTTGATCGTAATTTCGCTTCAAAAGGAGTGATACAGCACGTAGGTAGTGGATATCGACAGTGTCTTTTGTTTTTATATTGAAGCGGCTGCCATTTGTTGCACAGCCTCTATCAACACACTTAAGAATATAATCACTAAATTTATAACAACGGAGACAAAGGAAAAAAGCTGCAGCAATCGTCAAGGGATTGTCGTGATTTATAAACGATGGTATCCAGTATGCTTCTTCTTGACCACTTATTTCATACCAACGTTGAATGAATTTATTCCAATCCCTATTTAATTCATAAGACTTTCTCATTCTTTTAGCCGCAACGAATGCGGCGTAATAGTTTTCATTGTAATGCTGTATAGCATGTATTGCTGCCCATCCTATGGCATTTGAAGTGCCATCGGAATAATCCCCTTTTACCACTATGTAAAATGCTGCTGCTGCCATTTCTAAAACCTCACTTCCTTTGTCAAACTCTTGTCCGCCAAACATCCACAGCAGGTATTTGTTCCGAGGCTGTGCAGCTAAACCTTCAAGAGTATAATTTTTAGCATCAATGTCGTTTCTTTGTTCTAAGCATTGGAGTGCTTTCCAAAGTGAAGTTCTAAGGTGTTCAGGGGCGTATTTCAAATTATGGTTGATATGAATATTGGCGATTCTATGATCACCACCCATGCGGCATCTTGCAGCCGCATTAATAGGTGGGAAACGTGGTGGTGGTGGTTGAGGAGAAAATGACGAAGTTACAGCACGTCGACTCGCTGCATGTTGTCTTGTGATTATATCTTGCCAATCGACGTAAGAACATGCACCAGGAGTAAACTGCTTTAACATAGCTCTTACTTTCGTTAAAAGTCTATTAGCAGCTGTTCTTTTTATACCTTGGTTCATTGGTATTGCTCCTCTGCATGCTAATCCACTTAGTTCTTTATGAACAGCAAGCGCACCACCTTCTTTTCTTATTTTTCTTACATCTATAGTAGGATCATCGGGAGCTGGTTCAGGAATTAGTTCGTCTACCGGAAATGAAGGACCCTCTGGCGGTATTAAGCCAATAGTTTCATATAATGTCGCTATCTTTATTCTGGGTACTAATGCATCATTTAGGTCAAATCTTATAACAATATAAGAATTATGGCCGAATTCATCCGTAGGTAAATCCATTTCCCTTGCACTTTGCTTAGCGCTAGTAGGCGGCAACTCAAGTAATCCTCCTATATTTTCAGGAATATCAAGCTCATTATAATATTTCAATTTTGCGCATGTAGTAACACTGAATTGTCCAGGCTCTGTAAGGGCTTTGGCATCTATAAAAGTTGTGTATCTTCCACGTAAATCTATTTTCCCAAACTGAGGTACGCCAGCTATCTCAAATAAAAATGGTTTAGATAGCCGATTTCGTAACATCACTGGATCTACAAGTACTCGTTTCATTGCATTCCAGTAATAACTACGACATTCATCATTGTTTTGGAGCAACAAATCGTCTGGGATAAATTTATCTTCACCATAAGCGTTAATTGCTGTGTTAGCTATCTGTCCACCATTACTTGATGAAGCCCATACCACTTTCTTAGCTGATTCTGAACTCAATGACATACCAAAATTAACGGCACAAGGTGCTAAAACATCGTCAAGTCCAATCGCACCAATGTAAACTGTCCCGTCTTTGGCATATGGAAGACAGTGAGCTGAAATCATCGTTATCATTAATGATATTTGAGGATTTGTCTCGTCTAATGGGTCTGTTGTTGTTGCATTCACTTCAACCGATACATCTGTTAATTCTCCAGAGTTTATGTAAACCAATGGGACAGTAATAAAAATCTCGTTTTCGCCTATTACTAGAGGAAAAAGATCAACAGTGGCGCCAGCTCGATTATCTGGATTGAGTAAGGGATCTGGATCCTTAGCACCTTTTCCTGCTACCGTATTACGCAATAGCAAAATTAAGGGTTTGTCCGCAACAAGTGCTTGCCAATATGGGTCTCTTAATTCAATAGGTGGAAGTGGGGATTCTGCGACGGCTCCGTCTTTCCATTTTATATCAATATAAATTTGACCGTTGTATAAAACTAAAAACGGCCACTCTCCCACCCCAATAGGCTCACCCTGCAATTTCACAGAAATATTAATTTTCCTAGGCGGAGCATATCCGTCGTTAGAATCTGTAAATAATTCTTGTGTATTGCTAGATGGAGTACGTTTTGTGGTCATGTTTTATTATAAAAGTAAGAATTTGTGAATTCTTTTTTTTGTTGGAATTAGCAACAAAAAGAAATATTGACTTTTGTCATGTAGCTTTGACAAATTATTCAGGACGTTATGTTTTATGCCCCATTTGCACTCAGTTCGTACAGGACAGGGCAATGACTGAATGTAAATAAGTCACTCGCGGTGCTACTCGTCATGCGCCGTTGCCGTTGCCATTGCCCGACGTTCCCGCGAGTGTCGGTTTTTAGGCGGAAGTCAAAGGAAGGCAGCGCGAGCGGAAGTGTACATGCACGACGAGCAGTGGCAGGAGCAGAGTGTAAATGGTGTATAAAAAAAATAAGCTGGATACACACGTGTAGATTTTATTTCATATATTTTTATTATTGAAGGGAAATTAACTCATTAATGTAGTACAATTTATTATTGTGCCATTAATCAGTCGTAAATAAATCTAATATGTAATAATAAGCATAGATTACATTGGCTAGGTGTCAGTATAATATATTTCTTCGTGATAAACTTGCAACGTGTGTATTAAACTTAAATTTTAACTGTCAAATGTTACACGACAGATGATAGATAGAGAACAGTCAGCTGACATGACATGACAAACAACAAGACAACACAACACAAAAAAAACATCTTCTGTCTGTCTGTTCAGTTCAGTGATCACTTTCTTTTCTTCCTTTTTATTAAAATCTAACAAATTCAATAAAAACTTTCAAAATATAAATAAAAGGAAGTCAGTGGCTAAATGAGAATTGTGTAATTTAAGTAAAAAATACGACTAATGTTATTAATCAAGAAAGGTTTAAACTATACAAACAAAAAATAGATTTCATAGTTTAATTTCTATATTCTTGCTTAAACAAAGCTAATAAAATGTTATAAAATGTACACATTATTACACGGATTTTATAAGTACATGGTGCAGAAAGACGAGTATTGTGTACTAATATTAGGTCTTGACAATGCTGGCAAAACTGTAAGTATTGTGAAAAAGAATGTACAATTACCATTTCTATGAACTTAGGCTAGAATATACGATAGTGTGCATGTATGTTCTAAGTGGGCAGTTGACTGCAATTAAACTTCTTTAATTATTTTGATTTAAAAGGATCCAATAAGCATGCCAAAATCCTACTACTTTTTGTTCAGACTTTTGAGTGCTCTAACTACCCAAAACGACTATATAAGATGTTAGCACACACAACAGTAATACTAATCTATAAACTTTGTCCAATTTCAGACATATTTGGAGGCTACAAAAACAAAATTTACTAAAAAATATAAAGCGATGAATCCGAGTAGAATTACGACTACTGTTGGATTGAATATAGGTAAAATAGATGTGGACGGAGTAAGACTTAACTTCTGGGATCTGGGAGGACAACAGGAGCTGCAGTCACTTTGGGATAAGGTATCATAAATAAATTAAAATCATATTTCTCTTCATTTGCTAAAAAACCATGTTAAAATCAAGTATTCTATTTACTTATATACTTTTTATTTTTGTTTTTGATTAAGAGTTCAAGGAAATGTAAATATGTATTAAATAATCCTTGTACTACATAATTTTGCATTTTTATGGTCTGGATAGTCTCAAAAGCCTCTCTTAAGAACAAACTTAACTGATTTTTGTCTTTTTTGCAGTACTATGCAGAATGTCATGCTGTGATTTATATTGTCGACTCATCAGATAGAGAGAGGATATCAGAATCAAAAGAAACTTTTGGTTTGTATAATAATCTTTTATCCATGAAACTATAGCATAAAACTACTGTTCAAATTGAAAAAAATGTTTAATGTTGGATAGCCGAGTTATTAAAGGAAACTATAAAACTCTACCTACTTGCAATAGGAGCAGAGCTAACACAGATTAAACCTATTCCTGTTAGAGCACAGCTAATCCAAGAAATACTAGGTAATAAACACACAACCAGTTCAGTTACTATACAAAGATGATGTGGTGATTATTAAATGATCACTATCACTACATATAAAACAAAGTTGCTTTCTCTGTCCCTATGTATGCTTAGATCTTTAAAACTACGCAACGGATTTTGATGCGGTTTGTTTTTGTTTGATTCAGTGGGAAGGTTTTTAGCATAATTTTATTCCCATATTCCTACGGGAACGGGAACTACGCGGGTGAAACCGCGGGGCGCCGCTAGTGTTAGGTAAAATGTGGTCAAAAAGCATGTTTTGAATACAAAACATTAACAAGTATGTCATTCCTTTACAGATAGAATGATAGCCTCCGAGCACCTCTCCGGGATACCGCTCCTAGTGCTCGCCAACAAACAAGACATTCCGGACTGTATGGGAGTACATACAGTCAAGCCAATATTCAATCAGAATGCACATCTGATCGGGGCTAGAGATATCATGCTTATGGCTACTTCTGCTCTCACTGGGTAATCTATACTAATATTATAAAGGGAAAAGATTTGACCATTTGTATATAAAACTATGTGGGTGATACCGCGGATGCTGCTATATTTTTTTTTATATCTGGTAACAACACAAAAAATACAAATCAATAGTATAAGTTTTTTTTTTTTATGTTTATTATTTATTGGTTAATTTAGTAAAAATGATTGTCTCGATTTTCCCCAGAAATATTACGCGGGTAATACCGCGGAATAGAGCTAGTGTTAAAATAAAAACAATATATTTACATGCACTGTTGTAGTAGTAATATTAATTTAACGGTTGCATCCATGAACATATTTAGTATCTATTGTGTCACACAGCATACATAATATAAAATCTGTACTAATATATAAAATTTAAATGTCTGTATGTAATGTTATGTTATAACAGAGCTTTAGTACATGCGTTTTTAAAAAGAATACTAAATCAAATTTAAGTCTCGATTTTACCGGGTACGAAATGACTGATCCGATTTTGATAAAACTCACTGGCTGATAGTTGATATAGTTGCGAATAACGAACTGCTGGACCGATGTTCGTGACACTTTCACTGAAAGCTAATGTTTTAAGGAGAATTTTAACCTTTTATCCTGAAAATCAATACAACAGACCCAAAAATTAACGCGAGTAAAACAGCGAAGCGTAACTAGTGCTACAACATTATAATAGGCACGTGTTTAGAATGCCATTGTCAAACATATTCTTTGTCATACTTGCATAACTAATGCCAATTGGTTTACAATAATTTATGTACAATATATTTTATTTTACAGCGACGGAGTGGACGAAGGTATCAGGTGGTTAGTCGACTGTATAAAACGGAACATAATAGACCGGCCGCCCCGAAACCATGAAGACAACTTATAACGACACCCGCCGTAATGAACTAACCATTAACGCATTGAATAACAATTAGTTTTCCTATTAAGATAATGATGTGACTCGTCTACCCATTGTACTGTGTTACATTGATAGATAGACCAAAACATTACTAGAAATTGTGACAGTATTGCTATCCTTTTTCAGTGATAAATTATACCTTTGATAAGAGATACGTTGTTAGTCGGTATTTGAGTACCTGCACCTGATAAAAACGTCTCTGATAACAGTATACTTTGCATCGCAGTGTATTAGTGTCACTCACTGTGAAATGTTTTTATTAAAAAGTTTTATGTAAAGTTGTTGTGTTATTTTGTTTTTAATTATGGCCTATCCTATGTATGAAGTTGATTGGAGTGTGCTCCCGCCAGAACAGAACAGAAGGTAGGTGGATGTTATGATAATGATGTGTTATCTAGGCAGGTTTTTAGATTTTTTATTATTCATACATTACTAGAGTATGTAAATGAGCTCGACTGTGGAAAGTAGAACGGAAATACTTGTAACAATAGATAAAACTTCCACTGTATATACCTAGGGCGGTATGGTTAGGCCTTTACAATAGGTTGCCTCGGTAGAGTTCGTTCAAATCAAAATCCACAAGTAGGTTGTGTTTTCATGTATTTTCCTAAGTACTTTTTAATTTTGATTTCGTATTGAGTGAGAATTCATTCAATTTATATACGCCATAAAATGTTTTATATTTTTTTAAACACAATAATGTCAAATCTTTAATAATCAAACGCTAAATAAAATTAAAGAAACCTTTACTGAACACATTGATAAACGTCATGTGCGAGTCACGATCGCCATGTTGGATTTCTTGCAACGCACCACGGAAATGTCAGCTGGCAGTCATTGTAATAATTTATTGAAAATAATTGTGATAAAACATTAGATAAAACAACTAGGTTTTACTAATGAGATCTGTCTGATACTAAATCTCAAAATATATGGTTAAGAACTTGGTTCTTAGTGGAAATAATGTCAAAAGTGTATCAAAGGTTGCGTGCGATTTCTCTTGCATTTGTATGGTTTGTGACGAAATAATATGCTATTATATCTGACCCGGTATATATAAGTTATTTCTTTGTTCCTTTCGTTATGTTTTAAGTGTATTCAAGTGTATATTTCGTTGTTAAAAGTGTGTTTATTTAACTGGTTTCTGACCCTACAAAATTCGCACCTGGGCCTGTCAATTACTTCATAATCTGGTTGTGAATCTCAAAAAACATCAGTGAACTATAGAAAAGTATCGTATAAACTTACAAGATGAACGGCAACGATTCCGGGTAAAGTTATTCTTAATATTTTTAGTGAATAAGGTTAGTTTTGTGTGTTAAGATCATAAAATACAGGAACTGAACAATTTGCTGTATTAGATCGTGTCTGAGCAGTATTGACAGTAATTGCAGTTATTTATGATATTGCGATGGGTTGGGGCTCAGTTTAATGTCCTGTTTTACTTCTGAACTAAGCAACTAAATATAATAATGCTAAGAAATCATAATTACTGCATAGCTAAACTTCACTCTTATGTATCCATACATTCTACACCTTGAGTACTAATACTAATAATATAAATGAACTACCAACTGTTGTATTAATGTATTACTTAACTAAAAATAATACTAAAGATATAGCTACCAATATGTAACATAGAACAAATATTCTGAACACATCTCTGAATCAATTACAGAACATCGTCAATTGGTTATGAGCTCCTTGACTTGTCATTGAAATGTTATTGATTACAATATGGGACATGTTTCTTTTATATTTATTGTATTCTAGTTGAAATGTGATGGACCATTGTATTTATTTAATAATTAATGTACAATAGCGTGTACAAAGGCGGACTTAATGCCTGATGGCATTTTCTGCCAGTCGACCTTAGGGTGATGCAGAGATAAAATGTGGTAGATGCAGAAACCTTATGGTTAATGCATACCTTTGTATGCATTAACCTTAAATAATATTGTTTATGAGATAGTCCATTATTCTGAAACATTCAATAATCATTTATACAGTAGGCCTCAATGAAGCACTAAGAATGTCAACGAAAATGACTAAATACTGCACTTAATTAAAATTAAACAAGTTTAGGTTCTTTTATTTTTGTTGTAACTACTAAACTATGATGAAATTGGAAAGGATTTGAATGAATAGACAGTCGTAGATAGTCCAATACTCAAAAAAATATAATGCTTGCTTTTCAATTTTGTTTACCAATGTTATAGTCACTATCTGTAGGTATATTATTAATCCTCTCTATGCCAAATATAGTAAATAAATTTGTAAACAAAGCAAATATCATATACATCTTATATATATCTTATATTTATTATAGGGTGGTGATGATAAATGAAAGTGCTAGTTAATAGAATAGGTTTCTTAAAAATAAAGTCAGTTTACATAATAATATATTACTACCTATAATGTATCCTACTAATATTATAAAGTTGAATGTTTGTGAGTGGATGTTTAGGTGTTTGTTCCTCTTTTACGCAAAAACTACTGAATGGATTTTAATGAAATTTGGTACAGATGTTCCTCATACCTAGGAATAATACATAGGATACTTTTTATCCCAAAATTCCCACGGGATAAGGTTTAGGGATAAGGCACAGCTAGTTGATTCATAAGATCCCATTGCAGGGCAAAGACCTCTGACTAGTGACATTATTATAGCGACGAGAAATGACTTTAACACAACAACACATTTTAAATCTGTGCACACACCTTGACTTTGAACTTAAAACAACTGTTTTATTTGAAAAACAAGAACATATGAAATTAAATCCCCACCAAGTCAAGTTTATACTTACCTTGATAAAAATATAAGACTGGTGATGAAAAATATCCTTTTTTAACATATGGGTTTTTAATTTATGTCAACATGAAATAAATTATGGATAGAAATCATTTGTCTATCAATTTATAGATTTGAATGTACTTTGTACTGTAGCTGTGTTTTTATTAAAAAGATTAAATACACATATTATGCTAAATATAATAATAGTATAATTTGATTGCAGATTTAATCCGGCGTTCAATATTGCCGCTATAAAACAAGTGGTAAATGAGGCCATTGAAAGAGGTGAGTTTCTTATTAATATTACTTACAATCTACTTTAACTTAGTTATGTAATGAAGATATTTTATATTCACACATAGTTAAACATGGTAGTTTTTGGTAAATATTTGCTAAGCATGTAGGAATATAATGCTTAATTTGTAAGCTTACGAGAATATCCACTTACTTACGCACTAGTGTCATTATGAGCAACTGTGTTCTGCATTTTAAATCAAGCTTTAGGTAGTTGATTATTATCTCAAACATAACTAATGAATGACCTGTTTTCTATAAACTTTTGAGGGGTGAACTCTAACTTAAAATAGCACTAGCAAGTAGAATACACTTTTAAATCCTTGCATAATTTATAAACTATATACCTATTTCTAATAAAAATATAAACCTACTAATCTCTTACACATTAGACTTTAAATAGTAATTAGTTTTTGTAGAAACTTTTATGTTATAAAGTTGAAAAATAACTTACTTGGAAAGCACAAACTATAGCAATCTAATCACAGCTAGCACCAAACCAAACTAAAACTTTCTACAAAAACAAAACTAACAATTTAGGGCCTATTTCACCATCTTCAAGTAACGTTCCGAGTACCTACTCACATGTTTTGTCTTTGTCACTTGATATAAAATAACAAAGAGACAAAACTAACTTTACTTGAAGCTCGTGAAATAGGCCCTTAGTAGATAAGCAATAAGCACTCTAATACAAATGCACTGATCAGCGCTTTCTATGTGTGTGTGTCGTCCGTAACAGTTGCGCCGGTTTCAGTGCGTATGCCCACACCGACTCGCCTGCGGGACCTCATACGACAGATACGGGCTGCTAGGACCGCGGCCGAAGAACGGAGTGTTGTTAACAAGGAGTGCGCGTATATAAGGTCTACTTTTAGAGAAGAGGATAGTGTTTGGAGGTATGTACTAGATTTAAGGTATTGTTGTAGTTGTAGTCATTTTGATGGTTATATTTGCTTAGAAGAAAAGGTTGTGAAGGTCTGATGCGCGGCTTAGAATAGACTCCAGGAAATGAATTAATGCCTGCACCCAAAATCTGCACCAACTGGGCTCCTCGCAGTTTTCATTTTAATCTATTCCCATGGGAATCTATAGAAAAAAGATTCCGTATTTAATTCCTATCAGGAATCGACTATAGAGAAACATACCAATAGGTCCAGTAGTTTTTAGATAAAACAATATCAAACAGACATTCATATCATATTACCAACCCACACTTGGCCAGCGTGGTTGACAAACGCCTAATCACCCTAATTCAGGGTAGGCTCGTGCCCCTCGGTGGGGACATTATTGAGCTGATGATGTATTCATATCATATTTCCACACAAATAATCGCGCGCATAATATATATAAGTAGATATTGTGTTCGCAGTAGGGCGTATGTTGAGTGACGTGTAATATTTCTCTATTAACCTTTTACGGACGTGCCAAAGTTAACATCGTTTCAATACCATATCATTTATTTAACATTCCACTTTGAACAACGACACAAATATTTCTAAGACTTAAAATTGTTAGAAGTCCTATAATAATATAACCATGGAATTATTATCTGTGAATGGATGTTTGGTTAATCTTTCATGTTAAAACTACTAAAACAATTTAGTCAAAATTCAGTACAGATGTTCTTCATAACCAAAAAATACGCATAGGATACATTTTATCCCAAAATTCTAATGGAATTAAGATTTATACGCCCAAAACCGCTGGCTGTTAACATGTCATGGAGACGTGTCCACCAGAAATATTGACATGAAACTTAATACCCTATGTACTGTTAGCGCGATAATAAACCTTATGTTATTACAATAATATGAATCATATTAAAATAAACTCTGTTTACCCGATACGTGAAGGACATAAGTATACCGCAATGAAACTGTACGCCATTGTTTTATGGAGCTACAATAACTCCATTCAGCGGCAGTTATCACCGTGAATTTATTGTTTTACGGTTTATTGTCATGGTTTACAAGATGATTTTAATAAAAAAAAATGTGGTTATGTTACACATTTTATTAGAGTATGTATGTAGTAAGAATCGGTTTGGTAAGATCATCCGAACTCGGAAAACTTCATGTTTTTCTCTCACATACCTATTAGTTATTTATTGTACTACTACATAATTGGTACTTTCCCGCAATCATTTTAACCCCTCTTATTTAATTCCTGTATGCTTGCTTCGATGTTTATGTTTTAAAGGTACCGTAACGATTGTAGATGACGTTCAATAATCGAACTAATACAAAAGGCATTTGTCAAATCGGATCAGTAGTTCCTGAGATAAGCGCAAACAAACAAACTGCCTGTCTCTAGTCTAGACTAGATTATATTTTGTGACCTTTAATACGATTAAACAAGTATAATACAGTCAAAACCGCAAAGCGCAGATAGTATTTTATAACAATCGGATTTCAAAACCTCATCTCGCTTAGTGCGTCTGTATATATTGAATATCAATTATCTCGTTA
Organism: Timandra comae; assembly: GCA_958496195.1. Taxonomy (NCBI): domain Eukaryota; kingdom Metazoa; phylum Arthropoda; class Insecta; order Lepidoptera; family Geometridae; genus Timandra; species Timandra comae. The sequence continues at coordinate 10,716,105 of OY292358.1, read as the reverse complement.
ACAGTACATGTTACATCACTAAGGCATATTAATCTCAGCTCGTTCATACATAATATTATGTATATAATTATATAGTTGATGTATTAATATTTACTCTACTACCGTCGAGGTCACCTGGTTTTCTGCTGATAAAATTTATGTGAAAATTAACGATAATTACTATTTAATAGTTATGGCTTAAGTAGAGAACTAGTCTTAGTCATATTTTATTTAGAATCTATCTCCTTACCTAACTTTAAAAGTCCTTAAAAGGAGTCTTGAAGGCAATCGAGAGTCTCCTGGTTCGCTTTCTGCCAAAGTGTTCTGCCGTATGCAAACCTGAAATTGGTGTAAATATTTAGAAGCTGTTTATGATTCCTGGGGTCTGATTACCTTAACTAAGTTAGTCGTGTGCATAGTTTCGTAATTTCTAATAATATCGAGATACATATTATGTACTAAAACACTCCCCCTTCACACACAGATGTCGCAACATAGCCAAGCTCCTGTACATCCACATGTTGGGCTATCCAGCTCATTTCGGCCAGCTGGAGTGCCTCAAGTTAATAGCGAGCCCCCGGTTCACGGACAAGCGGGTCGGGTACCTCGGGGCGATGCTGCTACTGGATGAACGGCAAGATGTACACCTGCTAATTACTAATTGTTTGAAGAAGTAAGTTTTTAGTTTTTTGTTGGCATTTAAATGAAGTTTGGTTGGTAGGCTCTAGACCTTGAATGTAGAATGAAAACGGTTTGATAGACTTCCTAAGGATGTTGTGGAATTCTGTCACTTTAAACCATAAGCTTGAGCTTGACATATTAAGCCCATTAAGAAAACAGCACAAATATTTAATCTTCAGACTTTTTATAGGATTTAGTTTAAAGTTTCTATTTCTAATGAATACAGTCTATATCAGTAAAAATGATTTCTATAGTAATATTTAAATTACCACATCACTATTTCCATATATAGCGACCTAAACAGCAACACCCAGTTCGTGGTCGGCCTGGCACTATGTACGCTCGGCGCGATAGCCTCACCAGAAATGGCCCGAGATCTCGCCTCAGAGGTCGAGAGACTCATCAAGTCACCAAACGCGTACATCAAGAAGAAGGCAGCGTTATGTGCCTTCAGAATCATAAGGAGAGTACCGGATCTGATGGAGATGTTCTTACCGGCGACCAGGAGTTTGCTTACGGAGAAGAATCATGGTAAATATCGTCGTTTATATTTCAACTGCCTTATTTATGTTGCATTTTTAGTCTGGTTTAACAAAACCTGGTAAGCATTTGACACCTTGTCAATCAAATCTGTCAGTGTGACAGTATTCAAAATTCATTGTAAAGCCTGGTTTGGTGCTAAACCAGACTAAAAATGCAACGCAAATAAAGCAGCAAAAGTTTAATAAAACGAAATGTTAATTGCTATTTAATTATAGCCTTGAACTTGGGTAATGCTAATGAGTTGAATGACTTTCAGAAAGAATGCTTAGCTCTCTTTCCAGATCTTAGGTTTCTAAAGCATAAGTTCTCTACCTTATTTTATCCACCACCCACCTATTTTCTAGACCAATTTTAATAAATCTGAAACAGATATTACTACCGTTATATTTAAAAGTGTAATATGCTATTTATTCTCTTGTATTTTTAATCTTATGATACAGACGGAGCGTGGGTGAGCCAAACCACCCTCTGTGTAGTAATCTCTTATCTCAACACCCTCTAATTTTATCTGAATCTTTTACTGCCCCTTGGAAAATATCAAACGCAATACAGACGTTATCACGCACTTTGAGAACCTAAGATCTAGAGATTCTAGAGTCCCTCTTTGAAGCAATTTCATCTCTGTGTACCATAGAAGAAGGTTCAAATTGTAACGCGTAATATTCGTTACGTTTAGAACCTAGAGAGATCACCATTCGTACAATTTTGATATTTATACAATATAGAATAAGGTTCAAATTTCTTTTTCACTTTTTCCTACAGGAGTACTAATCACTGGTGTGACGCTTATCACTGAAATGTGTGAAAATAGTCCCGATACATTGAACCATTTCAAAAAGGTAAGACATACAGTTTGTTTAGTGAAACCGCAATGTATAGAAAACATCGCTTTTCATTAGAGTTCGTTAGTTGAACAATAAAATGTACTTAATAAAATAATAATAAATTAATCATCGATTAAACTATAGTTAATTAATTAAAAATATTAAGTACAAAAATCGTTACAAAATAACTTCAACGGATATCTGGACATAAAATTAACGATATCCGTTACTTGTTAATTAACAAATATTACGTCCAATCATTTCTTTAATACTTTGAGTATTTTAGGAAAATATTGTAATTATGTGTAATTAAAAGTTTTATTTTTGATAAGTATAGTAATTTAATTCATAAATTAATTGATTTGATACTCGTAGCTTATCTTGTGAGCAAGTATGGTTTATAATAATAAACAAATATGGGGAAAAGATGAATAAAATTATTTTAATTAATAAAATACTTTAAGTACAAAGTATTTCCTTGAAGCACTAGGTTTTTCTATATTTCTCTTTCTCTGTCCGTTTGTGCGGTTATAATTCGAGAATTATTATTATGTTCTATTTCATTAAGCTTTTATAATCTTTTGAGAAATGCATTCAAAATTTTCGCCTCAGCCAGAACTTGATCCCGGAACCATGTTGAACCGTAGCACGGCTTCAAGGTGACGACTAGTCGAAAATCTTGAACGCTTGGTATTGCGGTCTTAGGTCAGCTTTTATAATCAATATTTTCATCATATTCTTTTATATTTAAAATGTTTGTTTTCTTCCTATTCTCATTTATTATTTTTGTATGTTTGATAATACATTATTATGCGGTACTTTTCTGCCCGACGATCATAGATGTAATGTGTCCGGCACCGGCCAAATATTAACAAGAAAAACATCATAGACATCGGTAACTAATAAAACACCTATAAACTCCCAATTTACGACGCAGTCTAGACCAGACCTATTGAAAGGTCGTGACCTACACCAATCGACATGATATGGTGTTAATGTAAAGGTGGCCATTAAAGAGTCAATCCAACTGATCAGTCCAGACACAAAAACTGTGGCGTCACTCCAAAAGTTTTAGGTCAACTAGATTTCCCCACTGACTAGCGTCATTCCGTCTCTTCAGTTAATTCCATGAATTAACTTATTATTATTGACATATAGTTCTTTTTTTCCGTGGGTGTGTTCGACGACGCGCTTCGTTGGATTTCCGTGGAGCTTCATCAGTTAAAACTTTGGAATCGCTCCGGTGTTTGATGACCATTTTTGGATGGACGCCAGTCCAACTGATCAGTTAAACTGACTCGTCAATGGCTACCTTAAAGGTATAGCCGACCGGTCGTACGCAGTTACTTTGGCCCATAAATCCAATAATAAAACTTAATTGTATTATGGAAAGCGAGGTACCGTGAACTTCGGCCAAACCTAAACTATGGCGCCCCTTGCTATTGTTTCACTTTGATATGCTATCTTGAACTTTATGTCGTAGGAATTAGAGTTTAAATTATATTGTCTTGTCAGTCTTTTGACCTAAGGCTTGTGATTTGTTTGATATGCTAATTTCAACTTTATTTTTTAGGAAATAGAGTTCAAATTGAATTATCTTGTCAGTCTTTTCATAAAGGTTGTGATGGCCTTTTGAAGCGTATTTCTTAAGGCCTTTAATAAATGGAATGTTTTTAGGAATTTTCCTAATATCGTGATGTTTAGGTATTATTTTGTTGTGAAAGTCTTGAATAGTAAACAATTTAATTAGAACACGAATACTTTAATCAATTTGAAAAAGTATGAGTTGAGTCTTTTACTTTTATTTGCTTATTTATTTCGGTATTTTTGTTACTCTTTATTTTTGTTTTGTGAACCAATAATATTATGCAATAATGCAAAAAGAATTGTCTCTTTTCTATCAATACTTTCAATAAAATTACAATCAACGGAATAATTCTCGATTTATAACTACACCAACGGACATAGACAAAGATTATATAATCAATAAGTAAAGTAACTAATGAAATTTTCAGCTGAATACACTAATTTATTGTTTTGTGTTGTCCTGTAGGAGAGCGGACAGCGGGAGGTAATAAACAAACGCTGGTCCATGCACTATGTTTATATTATGTGTAATATTTATATATAGTTTGATGGCATTGTAATATATAATTAAAAAATCTAGTATATACATATACGTACTATAACGCAACCGCATACAATGCGTGCAAAAATCTGCGCACGCAAAATGCGTACGCAACTGCGTGCGTGTACGTTGCTTCAAAAGCTTTTTGTTAATTTCAACCTTAAGCATTAGGTTTTAAAGTTGGATTTGGATTGCATTAATAAAGCTGCAGTAAAGATTGATTTGTCAAAGAATTATGAACCTTATTACAATGGTATCAAACTACAAACGGGCATGAATGTAAATGTGTTCGTGTATTTATATTTATTACATGGGATACACTATTAAAACATTTTAGTACCAAGACAATGAGTTTGTCTATGGCGATGTGAAGGCGTAGTATAGAATCGGCCTTTAGGAACCCACTACAGAGCAAAAGGCCCCTCTCTCACTGATGATATTAGTAGTGAAGAAGGAGGGATAGATTATATAGAAAATATAAGACTTTAAATAATGTAGAAATAGTAAAAGTGATTGTTAGTCAATACTTGCACTTTGTAAGTAATATCAAGTACTCAAGTAATATGATTTGATATTCGTACTAAAAGTAGAATAACCTCATTTAATATTTCATGATCGGTAATAGTCATTATTGATGCAATGTTTTTTATATCGATTATAAACATAATTTCAAGCATATAATAAGACTTATTATTATTATTTGATTTCTCCATAAAAATATAATTGATTTGGCTGAGGGTCAATCTTGGGTCTTCTACATCCAAGGAGGCGTCCGGCGTGGATCCCCTTGGCTATTAGGATTGATAAAACACAGTTTTAATCAGTTAATTTCTATTTAAAACAATTTATACTCGATTTAGAATAGAAGTATTAATAAATTTCAAATAGAAAATCAATAAAATTAATATCACATAGAAGAGTCACATTTGAATGAAAAACATAAATATTTCGTGCCTTGTTTCCCATTAAATAAAAAGCATTGCATAATAAGTCAATTCAATACATATTCAATTACATTTATCAATATAATTAGTATGTACTAACTTACAATATAATTGTACACTAGTTTGATGAGCGCACATTTTAATGTGACTAATAGTCTAATATACAAAACTAGGGGGAGGTTTAGTTTTTATAAGTATTTAGTATCATTATGTATACGCCCTTATCCCATGTATATTCGTTGTTGTATATGTGGCATTATGTACTGCCTTCGGTATATATTGTGTGGTTTTATTGTCACGCTGGTAGACGTCTGGACAGGCAGTGCACGGTGAGCTGAAAATTGGTTTTCATAGGCTTACATAGAAAATTTAAAACCTATGTCTATGAAAATTGATTTTCAACCCACTGTGCGGCGCTGCTGTCACGCGCGACACAGTAACGCAACTACTATAATTATAAAGTCCGGACCTATGACTACCTTAACTCTATCACTCCTGCGTGATTATATAGTCTATCGCGTTCACACTGTGCATAGATGTAAACTGGGTCCCGTACGTTGTAGCGAATGACGTTGTAGCGAATGGTCGCTGTGGCGAAAATTTTTTGACGTGGTACGTTGGAGCGAAAGTACGTTGAAGCGAATGTCACCAGAGCGAATGACACTGGAGCGACGAACGTTCTAGCGAATGACGTTGTAGCGAATGGTCGCTGTGGCGAAAATTTTTTGGCGTGGTACGTTGGAGCGAAAGGTCGTTGAAGCGAATGTCACCAGGGCGAATGTCACTGGAGCGACGAACGTTGTGGCGAAAATGTTTGGAATTACATAATATGGTACTTTACAACTATAAAGGTGAAATAAAGGACAGAAAGTAAAATTTTACTTTAATAAACAAAGAACAAAAAAATATACTTACAATATTAAATTGTTATTAAATTAAACAAAATTCTTACTGCTTTTTATTTCTATGTAACATTACGCTAAAACCTATAAAATACGAAATCGGGGATTTTTTGTTCCTTTTGAGTGCGCTGCGGGCGCTGCGGAAACTGTTACAGTGGCGCTAAAAAAATGTCTTTTAAGGTTGGCTCACCATAACCCTTTTTATACCTATTTTTTAAATGCCACAGAATACAAAAAATTAAAACAAAATGAACACCGTCGATTTTCTATTCTATGAGCTATAGCATTAAATACCCCATTAGACATAGTATACTTACATAAAATTCTTCACTCTTCAATTGACTGTCCTAATTTGCTTGAATCTCTTAATATAAATACCTACTATAGATCGCGTAATCCATCCGTATTTTCACTTAGAGTCCACGTAAACAACACATCTTATTACAATCCTTTAACCAGAATGTGTCGACTGTACAATGAACTTGCCTCTATGGGAACTCAAAACGATACTATGGATATTTTCGACGGTAGTATAAGTAGACTAAAAAAGTGTCTATGCAAAATGTTAAAATAAACTTTAAAATATTGTATTACAACAACTAGATGCTAATTATTGATATGTTTTTTTTTTCTTATGTTTCTAGGGTAAATTTAATTTAAATCTTGCAATATTAATTTAGCCATGTCATGTTCACATATTATAGGGTTTCAATTTAGATCAAAATATTTGTATTTTATTTTTTTAATGTTTAAAACAATTGTAACCTGCTTTGTGAGCTTTATTAAATAAAATAAAAATAAAATTATAATAGTTACTACGACAAAAGGGGGCAGTATTAATACAAACGGGTATTTAATGCTATAGCTCTTATAAAATCAACAGTGTTCATTTTGTTTTTATTTTTTATGATTTCTGTAATGGCTTTTGCTTGTAGTTTTGTTTTTTTTTCGGAGGTGTTTGAGGGATTTTACCCAGAATTCTTTCAATTTTAACTGTTGCTTTATTTATTTTTCATTCATTTACATCTACCATTACTGGTTAAAAACCTAATGCGATTTTAATTATACTTTCTGTCCTTTATTTATATTATGTAATTCCAAACATTTTCGCCACAACATTCGTCGCTCCAGTGTCATTCGCCCTGGTGACATTCGCTTCAACGACCTTTCGCTCCAACGTACCACGCCAAAAAATTTTCGCCACAGCGACCATTCGCTACAACGTCATTCGCTAGAACGTTCGTCGCTCCAGTGTCATTCGCTCTGGTGACATTCGCTTCAACGTACTTTCGCTCCAACGTACCACGTCAAAAAATTTTCGCCACAGCGACCATTCGCTACAACGTCATTCGCTACAACGTCATTCGCTACAACGTACGGGACCCATGTAAACTTTGCAACCTGTGCGTACGGGATAGTAATATAATCACACAGGCAGGAGTGACAGAGATAGGTAGTCATAGGTCAATGTACGAAATTCTTCCTACTCCGGACTTTACCACCATACGTGTGACAATAAAACCACCCTATGTTAAATTCATTGTTATATTATATCCTATATACAGTACTTATATAGTTATCTATATACTTATGGCCTGTTGATAGTTTTTTATTAAAGCTTTGCAACCTCTGTATATGTGTGTTTGGGCGGTACGATATTGAACTTTACCTGTATTGAAATAAGTGTTGTTATTGTAGATCGTGCCCAACTTGGTGAGGATATTGAAGAATTTAATATTGGCCGGATATTCGCCGGAGCATGATGTTAGCGGCGTTTCTGATCCGTTCCTTCAGGTAAATATTTAGTTTTTGTTTTATATTTATAGTGATAACATTCCGATTAGTATTGTCCTTTATAGATGGTAATTTATACATATATTAGTACAGTCACAAACCAGGTTTTACAATCAATTTTGAATACTGTCAAAGTGACAGATTTGACTGACAAGGTGTCAAATGCTTACCAGGTTTTGTTAAACCAGACTAAAAATGCAACGCAAATAAGGCAGTCAGTGTCAAATAAAAGATACCCCCTTGGTTGCTTACTTTGGTATTGCCAACCAAGGGAGGTTTTATCTGACGTTGACAGTGCATACACTTAGTAATAATGCAACGTTAAATGAATAGTGTGAAAAATTCAATATTTGATATAAAAAAAACAACGTTAAATGAAGAAGAAGCAAGAAAAAAAACAATATTTGATATCAAAATTATTCAAAAAAATATTTTTCGCCTTCATCTAATAATACACACAAATAATATACTATTTGCTTTATTGTTATCTCACAGTAGGCAAGGTTGTTATCGAAACATTATTTACTTACATTTTCGTGTATTTATATACGAAAATATGAGTAAATAATGCGTGTGAAATAGCCAAGGAAATGTAAATATAGTTTTATTGCACTTCATTATGAAGCGGAAATGTCTTAAAATAATTTGTTAAGGATTTATGATCACTGAATATATTAAGATTAGATTAATTTATTACCATTATCAACAAATTTTGGTTTTCTTAGAAAATGATATTTATAATTAAGAAACTTATCTACAGTAAAATAAAAACCTGTAAACATAGACTCAAAACTATAGGACTGATTTAAAAGTAATTTTGACTGTTGATAAATCAGTCAGACGTAAACCAATTTTGACTTTACATTACAGGTAAAAATCCTCCGCCTCCTCCGAATACTGGGCAAAAACGACGCCGAAGCATCAGAAGCGATGAACGACATCCTTGCGCAAGTCGCCACCAACACCGAAACAACCAAGAACGTCGGCAACACAATATTATACGAAACTGTGCTTTCTATCATGGACATTAAGTCTGAAAGTAGCTTGCGGGTCCTAGCCGTGAACATACTGGGAAGGTTCCTGCTGAATAATGATAAGAATATACGTTATGTGGCGCTGAATACCTTGTTAAGGACGGTGCATGTCGATACGTCGGCTGTGCAGCGGCATAGGACTACCATATTGGAGTGTCTTAAGGTATGTGATGGATAGGTGTGATTTTCAGTAGTTTTTGTTGGGTTGATAGTTGATAGAAAATATGAGAGTATTCGCAAAATACTTTTTTTAAAGATGGAAGATTTATTTGATGAGAAGAAGATTTGAATTCACGCGGGTAAAACCGTACTCAACCACCCCCCATTTTCCCTATACCAGGACCAAGACGTGTCAATCCGTCGTCGCGCGATGGAACTATCGTTCGCGTTGATCAACGGCCAGAACATCCGCAGCATGATGAAGGAGCTGCTGGTGTTCCTGGAGCGGTCGGACGCCGAGTTCAAGGCGCACTGCTCGTCCGCCATGGTGCTCGCCGCCGAGCGGTACGCGCCCTCCAACAAGTGGCATCTTGATACGCTGTTCAAGGTCTTCCTTAAGGTACGGTATATCCCGTTTCGTCTTTGTCTGCGAGTAATATGCGTTAAATTGCATACCCCGGAGTTTTAGAAGAGAGGAGACTACGAACTGTTAGAGCAGGGCTTACCCACTAGATACTCAGTAGCTCTCTCCTTTCTCGTCTCTATGTCGGACGCCGCAGGACAGTTGAGGCCGAACCCCTCCTGAAGAACCCCGCTCTCGCCTTACGGGAAAAATGTGACGTGTCGTATCGAAAGGCGCCCAACACTCGTGGAAGATCGGGCCGTTCTCGACCCGCAATAGTTTAGGTGTACTTATACATCCTAAAGGAGTATACGTAACGAAATAATCTGTACGTGTCCGCAGGCGGGCAACTACCTGCGCGACGACACGGTGTCGAGCACCATCCAGCTGGTGTCGGCGTGCGGCGCCGAGCGCCAGGCCTACGCCGCCATGCGCCTGTGGACCGACCTCGAGCGCGCCGCACGCGCCGGGGACGCCACCGAGAAGCAGCCGCTCGTGCAGGTACGGACATAATGATTAATCAAGCAAACGTATCTTTCTCATGGTGTGACTGTTAACTGACTCCTAATAAAGTTAAACGTGTATCGAGGGTGTCAGAAACTACGCACGCACACATACACATACACTCAGATTGAGAGAAACATCAAACCCGAAACCTTTTGCTTAGCAGTCCAGTATGTTGTATGCCACTTGAGTCGACACATACGTAATGAAAAGAAGAAAAGAAAGGAAAAAAGATGTTTAACAAAACAAATTACATTGATGTTTCAGGTAGCGACGTGGACGATCGGTGAATACGGCGACTTGCTGGTATCGGAGGCGAGTAACGCTATATCGATGGTCGATGACGATGGTGTCGGTGAGTAGATAAATATCACTACTAACCCGTAGGAACCATTTTTTTTTGCTGGGAAGAACCGTATTTTCGTAGTTTCAAAGCGAGGATATTTCGAGCAGTTGTGTGAGGCTTTTTCTACGTTGCTATAAAACTTCATAGCAATAAAAATCCAGTTGACATCTAGGGTTAAAAAGGGCGCTTTGGCATCCCCAAAGCAGCACCAATAGGGTAAAGAAGCGAATGGCGCTACTGCCTGTATTGCTACACTACCACCCTCTCTCTCTCTCTCTCTCTCTCTCTCTCTCTCTCTCTCTCTCTCTCTCTCTCTCTCTCTCTCTCTCTCTCTCTCTCTCTCTCTCTCTCTCTCTCTCTCTCTCTCTCTCTCTCTCCTAGTTTCTTTGTGCCCCACGTGCTAACTAACCTTGATATTACAACCAGTATCTAACATATCTAAAGCCACACATTCATTCACAATCTCACACTACCCAACTAAATACAATTTCTTACATTGCAGACGACTTCACCCGGCCGTCAGAGGAGTACGTAATAGACATCTACCAGAAGCTGCTGTGGTCGACGCAGCTCTCCATCACCACTAAAGAGTACCTACTATTGTCCCTCGCCAAGCTCTCCACGAGGTTCACCACGCAGCCCAGTCAAGAGTGAGTTGTATTGTAATAACTAGTGGTGTGTTGAGATGTAGATTTGTATGACAGATCTTTGTGAGTAATATTGAAGTGATTACGGTATAGAATAAAAAATAAGTTCGAAACATGTAACGTGATTTTTACTAATATACAAAATCACGCTACAAATTTAGAGTATTCTAAAAATCGACTAATATATAGTAGTAAATTAGTAATAGTAATACACACGGACGACAGAACTATCTCTCTCTGGATGGAAGTCCTAAGCTGACTCCCTGATCTGTGGTAATACATAACACAGAGTGTTTTAAAAATCGACGCGGAAAAGGGTTATATGCCAAGGTATATTAAAAATTATAAAGTCACGTCTGCAGGTGTATCCAACAATCCATCTTATTACAATCAAGGGATCCAAACTAAATTTAAAACCTTCGTTTGAAAACCTTTTGACATTCAACATTTGTAATTTCAGCAAAATCCGCGTAATCATTGACACGTTCGGATCACACATTCACATCGAGCTGCAACAGAGAGGCGTCGAGCTATCACAGCTGTACAGGTGAGTTTGATGATTTGACTCTCTTATGTAGTAATAATATAAATAACGTTTGTCTGAATGTATGTGTGTAGTTTCAGTTGCTATAAGATTATAGAATTGATTATAATAAATTCTTGGCCCCAGTACTAAATAATTAGTGGACTGGTAGCCATTTAGGCAAGTGCTCTACTTACAACAATCTTACGGGCGAATTTTACATTAATGTTATCTTAGAAAGAGATTTTACCTATGTTTACAATGATTCATTGTTATATCCGCAGACAATACGCCCACTTACGACCAGCGCTGCTCGAGCGCATGCCGGCGATGGAGGGCGGCGCTGACGTCAGAGAGGACAACGACCAGGAACAGATCGACACGCCGCATACTGCCGACCAGGTACTACTATTTACCCTATAGCTTTCGTTTTTTGTCCCGACATTTCCACTTTTTTGCCCTTACTGATATTATAAAATGAAAATGTTATATTTCATTTGTTCTGACATTTTCTCTTGTTCCCTCACTTTTCCAATTATTATTACTATCATCAGCAGCTTTCTTTGGGCCACGCTAATAATTTATTAAATTTGTATGTCCCTATTACCCCTTGCCACTGTGTTTTTTGTTTGAGGTATTTTTGATTTGAAGTAAATTGTATTACAAATTCTTTTACTTTTCTCAGTATATAGTTTTGTAGAAATGTAGTATGATAACTGTAATGGTATAGTAACAGTACATATTTGGAAATTTTCGTTATTTTTGAAAATTTCAAGCTACAAGTTCTGATTAAAAGTATAATGTGATATGTATTTCTCAGGACGCCCTCCTCGACCTGATCATCGGGTCGGACTCGCTGACGAACGGCGACGTGGAGCACAAACCCAGTCCGCCCGCCGCCACCACCAACAACAACAACACCACTAATGTAAGGAGCCTTTGTTATTTACCATTATGATTTTAGGCTCAGAGGCATTGATATAAGTTTATTATACACATATAACATAGAGAAACTATTTAAATATAATTCTATTCTACTAGCGCTAAAAACAACCAGGAAATGCTATACATTTCCTGCGCATAAAATGTATTAAAAACCAAACAAACGAACTTAATATTGGTGTAGATGTAATATATCGGTAGTCAGTATTGTTTGTTACAGTGAAAATATGTAGTGCTATTTCTTGAAAGCTAAATACTTGACCGAATAGATTCTTATGAGAATAAGTTATTGAGGCATTAATAAAATGAATAACGTATTTTGTTCGGCAGGACATCCTGGACCTGCTGAGCGGCCTGGAGCTGAGCAGCCCGGCGCCGGCGGAGTTCCCCGCGCCGCCCGCCGCGCTCATCGACGGGCTGTTCTCCTCGCCCGCGCCGCAGCTCGCTACGCCAGGTACACGGAGCTTACACACCACGTCGTGGATTTGGTAGAAGTCCTGTCTGCTTTGCCTTTTGGCACCCGTAAACTTTTGGTAACGGGTGCCATTCCAGCTCAGTAATAATGTGTGCATGTTCAATTATATTCATGCACACAACTATTTGACTGAATTTTCTGAATAAATTTTCTTAATCTGGAACTTGATAAGGATGTGTAATTATATCGCCCAATTTTTTTAAACATTTGTGAACTAAATTCATAGACTAATTTATCATTCTTCGTGTAAATCCCTTCGCGTCAATTAACTATACTAATCACCGCCCACAGAAATCCCAACAGTGACAGCTCTAGACAAGAACGGCGTCCGCGTCGTGTTCTTAATTGAGCGCGGCGGCGACACCGTGACGCTGACGATGAAGGCGGTCAGCCAGCAGCCGCTCACCGACTTCCTGTTCCAGTGCGCCGTGCCACGGGTGAGGGGGATTATAAACTAAGTTTTTGTTAATATTTTGAGAACCCCTCGGGAAAGGATGATGCTGATTTTGGCACCCTCTCCAATAGCTGTGTGTAATATATCGTTGGATAGCTATAGTTGAGCAGAACAAAAGTTACTATAGAGTCAAGCTATTGAAGGGGGTACCATAGTCCATACATTTTCTGGCATCCTCCTTTGTTGAAAATTATGTTGCAGTTAAAGCTAAAGACACACTTCGTGTCGTGTTGTGCTGTAAAGCACCATGGGCCTGTTTCATCTTGTTGATCAAATATAAGTAGAAAAGGACACATTACCGTGGCATGCGACACTATACGATATTCTAATGTTTCCACTTTGACGTTGACTACGCTACTCAGTAATATGTATAACACAGATATCTTGTTGGCTCATTACGACACATAAGTGCCTTTTAAATGTAATCTATCTAAAGTTTAGATACCTAGTTTTATGATCCGTGCCAACTTAGAACGGATACAATAAAAACTATTTAGTAATTATGAAATTTGGGTTTTGTTTGTATATATTCTAATGTTTTGTGTATTTATTGCAGACGCTGCAGTTAGACATGATGTCCCCGTCGGGTACCACTCTCACGCCGCACGGTGAAATAACACAAGTATTAAAAATCACAAACCCATCCAGAGTAAGTTTACACGTTTTGTAGTTAACCTAGATACAAAATACTTCTTCAACTTTTCTAGTGAGCTCAGCAGACTAAATGCGATATTGTAGTGGCGCAATTACATTAGTCGGTAGACCGTATTCGGTCACCGACTAATATAAGCAGGTATACGTTTGGCCGTATTATTTAGCGTTTCAGTTAAACCGAAAGAGGCTGCCGCCTTCGGTGACCGACCTAATGTAAATGCGCCATAAGGGTAAAGCTAAAAATTATCACAGGTGTTTTTGTAATTTAATATTCATAGCCATAGGATTCAGTTATGGTTCAAAAATACACACATTCTGTTTCTATTATTACAATAACATCGCTTATATTGACATACTAGCTAAACTGTAGCATCCCTACATAGTATAAAAGAAAGTCGCTTTCTCTATCCCTATGTCCCTATGTATGCTTAGATCTTTAAAACTACGCAACGGATTTTGATGCGGTTTGTTTTAATAGATACGAGTGATTCAGTGGGCAGGTTTTTAGCATAATTTTATCCCCATATTCCTACGGGAACGGGAACTACACGGGCTAAACCGTGGGGCTAGTTAAAATATACATCACAAACTTCCATTACTCTATAAATAAACACAAAACACTATAAAGCTCTCGTTACATAATCCCCAGAACCCGCTCCGCCTCCGGATACGCGTGTCGTACACGGTGGAGGGCTCGCCCGTGCTGGAGCAGGCGGAGGTCAACTCGTTCCCCGCCGACCTCTTCTACTGACGAGCGCCGGACGCGCCCCGCACGCCCCCCCCGCCCGGCGCCGCGAGGGACATTGGACACACGTTACTATCGATGTTGTCGTGGAATATGGACTGTATCGGAAACATGTTTGTATTGTGAACAACGCTTGAGACTAGAGACTATCCAATCAGTCATATATGATCTTAACTAACTGGTATATTGATGTAATTGTAAACAACTCCGCTAGAGACTTTCCTTACAGTGATATAACAGTCGTAACTAACTGCCCGCTAGGAATATGGAAACATTTGTATATCAACATAATCATGAACTATTCCACTGGTAATCTTCATTATATGAGCCAACTAACTATGCGTTTACGTGGAATTCGAGATAGATATAACATATATACTACGCGCTGTCGATTAACGCGGGAAAATGGGGATACAAAGTACAGTCAGCGTCAAATAAAAGGTACCCAACCAAGCGACCTTTTATCTGACCCTGACCGTACCATATACAACTGATTGGGTTGCTACCCAATTAGTTGTATATATAATTCTAACAATCTGTGGACAATCGCATTTGTAATAAGCGGGGTTTACTTTGTGAATTATGAATTAAGCTTTTGCAGACCTAGTATACAGTGATTCAGAATACAAATCAATATATTCTTCACGATGGCATCATAACCTTCTTAATAACTTGCTAAAGACTGACCATTGTCCCTCTTGAAGCACATTACACTATTATTTGTAAATGTTAAACAGCTTTTTCAAAAATAGAAATTACAAAGTAGTCTTCACTATTGAACATTGTTCTCGCTGTACAGTCAGTGTCAGAATAATGGTACCGTCCGACGGTACCTTTACTCTGACGCTAACTGTACTAATATGATCAGTGAGGCCTATAACCAACCATATCATAGATACTTGATTTGGCCATTAAGATCGCACTGCAGTCAACTATACCGAATGGATACACTCATACGACAATAAATTATCTAAGCAATATTAATTCATAAAATTACTAGCTGTGCCCCGCGGTTTTACCCGCGTGGAACCTTATCCCGTGGGAATTTTGGGATAAAAAGTATCCTATGTGTTATTCCTATGTATGAGGAACATCTGTACCAAATTTCATTAAAATCCATTCAGTAGTTTTAGCGTGAAAGAGGAACAAACATCCATACATACAAACATTCGGCTTTATAATATTAGTAGGATATTTGTTGTTGAAAAAAAGAGAACTGTAGCAGATTTTTTCATGCTGACAGACATTTCTACATTTTATTACGTGCACTACTAAATGATACGCGATACGCAATTTATAATATGTACTCAAAATATCATAAATTGCGTAGTTCATCCGCGTATCGACAGACACAAAGTTGACAGCTCCTTAAAAAGCTATTTATCGTTTACAACTAAGAAGTTAATTAAATATTTATTTATATATTATGTATATTAACAAAACATTCCACTTTAACATAGTTAAGACCGTAGATGAATTATAAGGCCCAGATACATGTACGAGATGAAAAATGAGAAATATGTAATTAGAAAGTTTATTGTAATCAATACATTGGTATAATAAATGTTATACATGACTGAGTGATATAATGTATAATGAAATTTTAAAGACGTAGAATGTTAATGCTATTTCTCTGGTGTGATAGAGTCAGTATTATAACAATCTCAAAATTAAGCGTACCCACTGCGGTATGCTTGCATGACGTTTACGTTGGCTGCGTGGGTTCGTTGACTCACGTGTGTCTGATGTGTGATGCATACGAGTAACTGGCCTCACTAATTATTCATATCAGTTTGAAGAACCGAAACTTGAGGGTACAATAATTCCTACACGAAGTAAATATTATTAGTGTGAAGACTGAACTTAATAAAGACAAAGTGGTTTGAAAACCTTTGACTTTGGAGTTTACTCGCGTGCGCCGCTTAACTTAAACGTACTTGTGTGAGTCACAAACCCACGCAACTAACGTGGTCCACTGCAGTGGTTTCGCAGCCTTATAATCGCACTTATATGATGTGTATATTTTATTTATTTTGATCAAAAAGCTAGCTAGATTTTGGCTAGAATAAAATTTATTTGCGTCGCTTATTCTAAACCTTATAACTGAAGCAATAAGATATATTTTCAATTGTCATAGATAACATTTCCGAATTTATACAACGCCGTCGTTTTAACGCAACATTTCATCTTCATTGTATGTGAAATTATAATGTATCTAATATTAAAATTGTTACTGTATCTATGTGCCGCTCGCAATGTAAATAATAATAATTGAGATTGTGTAAAATACGATTTATATTAAATGTAATCTATTGTGAAATGGAGGGCTGTTTGGAATGTACTTAATTAAAGTTATAATATAAATATTAATGAAATTAAATCTTCAAATTAATATTATTTACGTATAAGCACTTAGTAATACGGAAAGATGTTGAAAATTATGTATAAATTGATTAGTCATTGGTTTGTTTAAAAACAAAATGGGCGTAGAATTCTTTTTTACGTTTGTTAAGTTAAAGTAATGATATGTAATCCTCGTGTTTAAGTTTTTATTAGAAATTATCCCGAATCTAGTTGATAGACAACTAATTCCTTATGCATTTTGTTATTTGTAGTTATTTATAAAAATATGTTATTATCGCTTTTTTATTACGTAGACATCTCTATTACATGAACGTTATTTTTTAAAATTGGGGCTCGATATGAAAATG
Organism: Timandra comae; assembly: GCA_958496195.1. Lineage (NCBI taxonomy): Eukaryota > Metazoa > Arthropoda > Insecta > Lepidoptera > Geometridae > Timandra > Timandra comae. The sequence goes on along the minus strand of OY292358.1, from coordinate 10,698,713 downwards.
GTTAATTATGACGATAAAAACGGTAAATTTTAATGATAAATACGAATTGTTTTTGGTTTTATATGAAGTGTTGGTATGTTTATTCAGCTCAAAACTATTTTTCTCTATTACTTTGAGATTTAAGTGCCTTGTTCATTCCCTTAGTTTATCACTTGTACGAAGTGCCATTATTACATTGCGTTCCTAATTAGATACCTAAAAATACTCGGCGAAGAAATCTGTCTGCATCCCAAAGTAGGATAATTACATCTCGATATCTTTGATTTACACGAACACTACACATTGAAATAAAACACTTAAACGGATTTTTGTCGTGGTTGTATTTTGATTTACATTTTCTGACGTTTCGGATTCTTTGCAGAACCCGTGATCACAGAAGACTAAGATGGAAGACGTCTGTACAAAGTAATGTAAAAAGTTTACTACCTTCAATTTTTCTGTGGGGGTTTCACGGGTTCTGTAAAGAATCCGAAACGTCAGAAAATGTAAAACAAAATACAACCACGACAAAAATCCGTTTATGTGTTTTATTTCAATAAATACATCTCTCTTACTCACTCACTGACGATAGTAGTACAGTGAGGAAGAATGGTCGTAATCACTATCATCTATTTGAGTGAACCATGGTGGGGGTAGCTACTTTTTGGAGAGATAAAATATGAGGGGATGTGAACCGGACACGATTAATGAACTATATATCAAAATCTGTAGTAAAAACAAGTCATTATATTTTTTACCGAAAAAAAAAACAGTTATTTTTCTTTAAATATGCATGAAACTGATATTTTTCGTAGTTATGTTTTTAGTCTACAATATAATTTATCAAAATCAGTAGTTTAACGTACTTTTAAATTTATTTATATTAACTACTTTAGTTTCACATGCTACTTATTATCCAGTTAAATTAAAATCAACCGGTTACCGGGACAAACCAACATTAATATTAGTAAAGACTAACCAGGCACAGTTTTAAAAGTTGATCTTAGATATAAAATGTAATATAGATGATAGTATGACACAGTTGAATAGACGATGCACACGCTCATGCTAAAATGTATTCTCAGGGTCTCCGATACATAAAGTGTACAGAATTATAGACCTTACGGATAAGCTTTTTTATACTTTATAATGTTCATTTTCCCGTACAGAGAGCTTGGCAAATATCGTATTATGGTGCTTCGTTTTTATTATATCTATATAGAAAGCCCTCCACGTTGAGATGTTATGATTTTGTGTATAACTATAAAGCTATGTGAAAGATGTACATAATGATTATATGTAAATTGGTTAATAAATATTTGAGAATGTTTATATAATCAATATTGTTGTATTATTTTATCAACCTTTAGTTTCGACAAATCGTAAATTTTCATATTGTTTTCGGATATATCCAAATTTTCATCATCATTACAGACTTAGCTTCTCTTCTGCGGAGCATAAAAGTGCAGAGAAGCAACGAATTATGATTTACTTTTTTTGTAGATAAAAACAATAAAATACAGTAATAAGTTTGAATTATTTATTAAGTTGTTTTAGGAGACATACAATTTATACAAGTATAAAGCTTATCAATATAATTCACATTTCTCTTTAATCAAAGTACATTTGCTTTGTATTCAGGATGTGCAACTTCAAAACAGTACAAAGTATTTCTTCAGTCAGATCATCTGAACAATTACAACTTTCTTTTTATCAATAAAAGCTATATTTTATAGAAATCTGTCCAAAAACAGTCGTATTTAAAAAGCACACACACTTACAATTCTGATTTTCAGTTACACATAAGATTAAAAAGATATTCCGTTACACATAGAGACAATTAAAGAGAAACACCATCCAACATCAGTACAGTACACCAAACTACTCGATCATGGGAGTAGGCGCGGCAGTGCGGTGCCTCACGCCGTTGAACAGGCGGTCCTTGATCATCTGCGCCATGAGGCCGTGTATCACCTCGATGGTGGTCTTGCACGCGTCCTTAGTCGCCTTCCCGAGCTTGTCCTCGGTGCGTTTCTCGTGAGGATCCGCGCCGGCGACGATGAAGCCGCCGCGACCTGTAACAGTGTTGAGTTTTAAAGAACTTGCTTTTGAATTATTGGCAAGTTACGATTGACAGTATTTTTAAAATCTAAAATTTGGCTTTCCAAAGCAAAAAGTATGCTGAGTGAATTTTCAAATGTCTACACCGATGATGAACATTGAATATTGTTGAATGGAGATTCGAGAAAGATTTGAATAAAAACTAAAGCTGTATCATTGGATTTTTGAAAAATCAATACTTGCTGGGAATCGAACCAGTAGAAAAAGTAAAATAGCCTTGATATACAAATTCTGAGAAGTAATGACATATGGCAAAGTTAAGCGAAGGCGTATGCTGAGACGCAGGCTGCGCAGGGCAGAACAGAGCAGATTTTGTAAAGCATGGAACGTCGCGAGAGAGAGCAGGACAGACGCATGTCTGGAACGTCGCGAGAGAGAGCAGGACAGACACATGTCTGCGTCGCACGTGCCTGTTCTGTCCTGCGCGGCCTGCGTCGCCTGCGTGTCAGCATACGCCTTCGGAAAAGATGCTCATTTTAAACGTTTTTTAAATATAGGTTTAAAAATCTTACCAAGACAAACTTCACTCTGTTCCAACTTATCGGACAAGTCGAATATCTGTCCCGTAGTGTATTCAGCGTTGGTGATCAGACAGGAGCTACTGAGCGTGTTCACCCAGTACTTGTTCCAGAGAGAGTCCAGCAGCCTCCGGTCGAGGGAGGACTTGAAGTAGGACACTTCCAGGGAGTAGTACTGCTTGCAGTGGACTCCAAAGTCTTCGATCTTGTTGAGCGGGATGGTCTGGTATTCGGACGGCTCTTCGTTGGCTGGTTTGTAGCCCTGTAAGATAATTGTATTTGTGTTAAGTAATAAGAAAAACTATGGTGTTATTCATAAATATGAATTGGCTATTACCTTGTTTTTTTAATTCGTGGCTATTACAATGATTTACATACTTACCTAAAAATTTAAGAAAACCTTCTTACATAAATAAGAGAGGCATAAACTATTTACATATGTATGTATTTCTAACTTAAAAAGAATTGTGAATTGTGTTGTGTTTTTACCTTAAACCAGATTTAGTTGACATTCAACTAAAAAAACTAAAGTAAAAACAACTCTAATGACACTTGGGACAAATATTGCAAGTAGATTACACTTTACTTACCTTAGGATAAGTCCTAAACGCTCCCAGGCACACTTTGCCAGCCGAAATAGTTCTGACTGGATCGATGACGATAGCGACAAAAGGTTCTTGGAAGTTCTGGTTCAACATCTGCGTGGATACATCGATACCAGACAACCAGCATCCGTAGCCAGGGTGACTGTGGTACCAACCGATGGCATTTTCGTGACGTCCGACCTGGGTAGAAGGGTTTTTTGTTAGGGACAATGCTAAAAATAATAAAAGTTTCGTTTTTTGAATGAAAAGCATTACATGTCATTATCGTCTTAGATTCTTAGGACTATAATAGGTTCATTTGAAGCTGCCTAGACCTAGACAAATAGACCAGTGATTGCAATATAGAACCAGAAGTGCTATTACGGCAGATTTTTTAAACAATTTAAATTCACTTAGAAGAAATATTAAGACCCGAAACTCGATAATTGACGGTTTTTGTACTTTTTGATCTAGTCATATTATATGAAAAGCGTATTTTATAAACATGCTTTTAGGTAATAATTAAAGGAAATATTGTCATCTAAAAAATACTCTGAGAAAAACAATATTATACAGAAAACTTATAAAATATATCAAGAAAACTGAACATATGTTTTCTGAATTTCACTTTTAGCATTAACTTCCATGCCTTCGGATTCTAGTAATTCGACCAATTTAGCACTAAAAATTAAACAAACTTAAAGTCCAGATCCTTATTAAGGAAATACTCATAGGAAAATTTAATTGTTATTATAATTATTATTGAAATCGAAAAAAATATAAAGTTAGAATTTGTAAAAATCACACTCAAGAAAATCGTAATTTACGTTGATAAATGATGCTCAAAACGTTATTAAAATTACCTCAAATAATAAAAGAATATTTTCTACAACAATTATACTAAAAAAAATCTCTAAAACAAATTGTCTTTTTTTCTACAAATATTTTAAAATCATCATAAAACTACTATAAAATCGGACGCACGAAACAATTCAAATCAGTCTGCCGCGAGGCTTTTTAGAGAGAGGACGTATCGCTCCTACCGAGCGTTTGACCTTTGCGGCGCGTACGAATTTTATGCGATAACTCATCAACATGTTTTGATACTCGATAATAATTTTTGTTTTATAATTTGAATTATTTATTAAAAAAAAATATTAACATTTATGATAACAAATAATGTTTTAGAAATAATGAGCAATAAAACAACATTATTTTAAACCGACTTCCAAAAAGGAGGAGGTTCTCAATTCGGCCGGTATGTTTTTTTTTATGAATATGTTCAACGATATCTCCGTCAATTCTGTACCGATTACTAAAATTCTTTTTTTATTCAAAAGAATGGACTTGCCGTTTGGTCCCATGTCAAGGAAACCAGGATCTAATGATGGCATTCTAGAGAAATTGAGAGAAACTTTAGAAAATCGTAGGGTGATTAGTGCATTTGTTAAGTTTTTCGTTAATTATCTTAAAGCATTATAATTAAATGAAGGTTTGGAGTCGATCTGATGATGGACCTGGAAGATAGTCGAGGGAACTCTTCAACGACTAACAGCAGTTACCTCGTGTTTGGGCTTGATTAATTTGTATCGATGAGACCTTTACAACCAGATAGGTTGTGACACTCAAAAGTAATAAAAAAAAAAGACTTTAAAAGCTGAAAAGTATAAAATAACAAATATTTAATTTAATACACCTTTTATGCGATGCTAATTTATACTTTTGTGTGTATGTTACCTATTGATAAGTGTGAAGTCGGTGCCAAGCCTCAAAGAAATAAAACTATTAGAAAAATAAACTACAAAATTATAATTCGAGATGACCGTTAACGAACGTTTGCCCGCTTGGATTGGTCGCATTTTTATTTTATTTATGTGCTACATCGCATAAGAGGTATTACATTACATATTTGTTATTTTATACTTTTTAGTTTTTGAAGTCGGTTTTTTTTAACAAAAAAGGAAACGAAATAATTTAGAAAGTCCTGCTTTTAGCGCTAAAAGGTTGTCCCGATAATATATGTTGTACATATACAGACGAGGCATTTTTCAAGTAGGCGTGGATGACGATATTCAAAACTATAAGGAAAGGAATATCGAAAATTGCTAGCGATTTTAATAAAAACTAAAACTGCAATTAGTATATGAAAAATCAATACCCCATTATGGCAAAAAATATATTATTCACAAGTAAGTTATAGATTTTTTTTTACTCGTATATTGCTTTGTTTTTAAAAAGTTTCGTTACTTACCAAAAAAAAATCATGTCTTATTTTAAAAACAAAAAACTAAGTATTTGTTTTATTCATTATTCCTTGTTGTGAATAATGGAATATCGAATCGAAAGGTATTACGTAAATTATATCTAATCATATACTACCTTCTACGAATCGTAAAAAAAAATATACTCGTATTTATACTTTTGTCAATAACTTTAACACAATTTATAATTTCCAATGGATCAAAACCGTTCGGCCGGAGTATTCAGAGCGAGCGCGCCGTCACCACATAGACAGTGTGCATGCGGACACGCGTGCGCGTCTGTGTGAGTGAAATTTGAGTTGTCGCGCGGTAGATCACGGCTCTTAAGGCACAAACTGGCAAAAAATATGCATGGTGAGATGAGACAATACTGCAAAAATTGCACCTAATATTAAAGTATAATTGCATAATACTGTTCTTTAAGAAAAATAATAATTAAATAACTAGTTCCCCAATATCCAGTCCATTAAACATCCCATTCCCATAACCCAGTCGTAGTTTTCCATATATTTGCAATAGTCCCAGCAGAACCGGGGACTGTCCTTGGATGCATTTTATAGTGTTATACAGGGATAATCGCCGGATTGTGCATCCTTTACACAAGATTAAATATGTCAAAGGGCTTCCGTGTGTTGACTTTGGCCCCATACTAGCCTTCCAAAAGACCGGGACTCCTTAATAGTCCCGTGAATGGAAAAGAAATAACTAGTTTTATCTTTCTTTCATAAAATGGTACCATGACATTACCTGTTTAGCAGCCTCAATATAAGCAGTCATGTATTCATACGCCTGTGCCTGAGCATTCACCCGCGTCTCAGTACCTTCGACGGGCAATGCAAACGAGTCCATCACTATCATTGTGTTTGCGTCCACTTTACCTGTAAATATAAAAAACACATTATGCATTGGTATGTATGGAAATAATATAAATTATTATGAAGATTTTTTTCAGGTGAGTTTTATGTGTATGAGTAACTTCTCACATGCTGAATGGATTTGAATAAAATGTTGTACACATAATTTATTGCCTGGATAAGACAAAGGATACTTTAAATACCATATCTATGGAATCAGGGTTTCTAGCAGAGTTCATTACAAACAAAAATATAAGTAGCGGCACGAAACTCTAGCGCTGACCGTTATTGCGCAGAAATCAAAAATAAGGTATCACAGGGGGGCTAGAGGGACGAGGGGAGTGTGTGCGTAGCGCCGGTTGGCTAGTCTGCCGTACTCCGTCCCCCGCCACGATAGCACACTCCGCGAACATCTGAATGAACAGTCGCGTTCTAAAGTTTAAAGTATTATTGCCGTTCATGGATATTTTTTTTTCAGTTCAAGTTTATTTGATATTTTTGGTTTTTTATTAGTGTATTTTTAGTAGATGGTCAATACTATACAACTTAATATTGAAGTTTAAGTTAACTTTAATATTGTAGGTAATTATTAATGTTAGCGCGCGCAACAGTACCTAATATCATCCACATTTCGTGCATGATAGACTTACTATTTATTTAAATAAAATATGTTGTTAAAAATATTTGTTTAAGTAGTTATAGTAATTGTAATTGAGTTATAAGTAATTGTATTTTGTTCGCTACTGTACACATGCGCAGCTATCCCCTCTACGTTTCGCTCAGCGCTAAACTTACGTGCCGCTACCTATACACATTATTTTCATTAAGCCCTGATGTATGTGATTGATGTTTATCCCAAAATGTATAAGATTTGTTATTATAAGAAAGAAAGAAAAGATATTTATCTAAAAAAAAAAAAAAAATATGTTTCTTTTGCTAGATGTGGTAATAAATGTTTTTTTCAACACACTTGCTCATAAAGGGGCTCTTATTTGTGCAAAAACAGTTGAATAATGACACGTTTTATTCACTAGTGAGTTATAGATTGTTTTTTTAAATTGCTTTGTTTTAAAAAAAGTTTCGACACCAAAAAAATGGTGTCCATACATTTTAAAAACAAACTTCAACTATGTTGCCTTACTTTGGTAGGTCTATGGTCGATTCCATTCATTCATTCATTCGATTTTTTTTTTAATAAGTATATTCTTTTAGTCTTTGGCGATGTGTTGGATGCGCGCGAATAGAAAAACTGTTTATTTATTAGCGAAAAATGATAATTTCTTCGCAAATGTGTTGAAAAACGTTGTATGGTACACGCGAGTATTGATGATTACTATCCTCAGCTATCTTCAGACCCTCGCCTGACGGCTCGGACCTCAATAGCGCCTCGGAAGTAATCACCAACTTACCTCGCTTGTACCATAAATAACTATTTTATTTTAATAATTAAACTCACCAAGTAAAAGTCCCATGACCTCCAAAGTGCCTCCGGACCGCGCATGCATCACCATCTTCAACAGGGCCAGAGCCGAGATCTTTATGTCTTTGAAGAAATGAGGGCTGGGAATTGGAAAAATAATGAGTAAATATGTAAGCATTGGCATAGATATTTATGAAATTATATTCATTCAATAATTTAAGTATTTGCTATAATAACCACACTAATTTCTGTAAATACTGTTTATATTATGAATATTCTTACACATAACATAATCATTCACTTCATCATCTCATTACAGTAACTGACCCATAACTAAGTTCGAAACTTGTATCTAGGTTATCAGAAACTACTGCTAAACTACACTTAATAACTCCTTCATTACAATAAGTAACACACTGTGTCCAGACTTCCTTATAGAAAGAATATCAATGATTTTTAGCAGACTGTACCAAGCCAGTGTGAGAGCTAGTGTAGACCAAGGTCTAAAGAATGAGGGTATGCTGAGATCTTAATAATGAATTTATAATAGGCTAATAATAGTAACTACTCACTCTTTCTCCCACGGTTTAGCAGCTAAGATGTCCTGCTGTTGTTTCTTATCGTAGCGGTAGATATCGTCTACACTGGACACTGTTTCGATGTTGTTAGCCATAGCCCACGTCTTCTGGGCTATAGTGGACTGTGAATCTGAGCTTGTTGATGCCATTTTGCAATAATATTTTCAGATAATTTAGGGTTTCTTTGTTGTATTTAACCGAGTTGCATGGGGGCAGTCTAAAGTAGTTATTAAAGTCACTAAAAATAAAATAACTTTCTTGTCTCACGTATTAATCTTCTATTCTTGCTTTTCTTCTCTTCTATTCTGCAGCATCCAGGTTATTCTCAAACAAATTCCTCAATGAAATAAAATGAAACAAATTTCAATCAAGTTCCTATAGCATTTTGAACTGTCAAGCAAGTGTCATCAACAAAACATTTTTTTGAAGTTTGACTTTCTTGTCTGTTGGTGTCAATATCAAATTATTGAATTGTCAAAGTCAACGAATAATCCACCGCCGCCACCTGCAAATAAATCTATAAATACTTTGTAGGGAGGGTCTACGAGGGTGTAACCTACCCTTAGAACTAGAACCTACTCCATGAGTCTACCCTCCTTTTATCTTTTACTTGTTAATGTTACTTGTTGACGGGATCTTTTCCGCAATTAGTCGTAGCCCCAGTAAGGTGAACCTCTTAGAGAAAGCCAATCAGTCCCCTCAGGAGTAACTAGTCGTCGTTCGCATTAAGCAGCCTATAGCATCTCACTGTTTATTCTATACTGGTTCTGCATAATGTGCTGCCTGTAATGCCGTATGCAGATCACAGATGCTACCTTTTAGCTTAGGAATACTTAGGTACCAGTATATAAGTACTACAAGCTGCCCCCTGTTATCTCTGTTAACATAGCTAGAAGCCTGGTGCCTTGTTGTCTCCACCACAGAAATATTTTTCATTCTGAACCAGAACTTCCTGAGGTTAGCTCTTTCAACCAAACTGAGATGTGCTTAGATCTTTTTCATATTAGTAGGTACAGCTGCGTGGTTTAATTTCGCGTTAGCCTTCTATTTTTACGGTATGAGCGTGATTCCATATGTTGGTATTGGTACTTAAGCTATAGCATTTTCATCGATAAATAGGCTATCCAACACTAATAAAATATTACATTTCGATGCAGTACTTTGTAACTATGTAATTACATAAGGACTTAGTTTTTGAGATTACAAACTCATTAGCATTAGTATCTCTATCGATTATGGTGATACGATGCCGGGTGTTCTCGTTTAGGTAATGCGTCATTGTTGATTTATTTATGCTTATAGCCGTATGACGCGTGTTTGTTAGTAAAAACATGTTTGTACCGTGAGTTTCACCGGCCTTTCATAGAAGTCTTAGATATTTCGTCATAACATATTGCCAAGAACATCTGATTATTGCGTGTTGTTCGTTGATCAACATTTCTTTCTGTTACAATCTCAAAATAAAACAAAAGTAATATTGGATTAAAATCAATAGTAATTTAGTATTCAATATCACAGGTATAATTTCATAGAACTTTTAATAAATGATTAGAAGAACGTTGATTAATGATTAATAAAAGAAATGCAGTTTGTTGTCCTTGTTTGTATTATGGGGAAATATATCTCTTATTCACTCTGCCGGCTTTGTGACGTAAATTTGTTGTCTCTGTTTAGCACACGGAAATATAGCTCGCTCTCGCTCGTTCGTTTAATCATTAAACAGTAATCGCCGCCCCCTGATAATAGTGAGCCAATGGCGTAGGGCCACATACGCTCTTTAAATTGACGCTCGAAGGGGCTTACAACACTTTTCGATGTCGAATATGACAGACGCAATCGTATATTGTGCGCGATATAAATCTATTCGATTTAAAACGCTCTAGAAGACGTCGAGAAATTTCGATAGTTTCGTTATTATGGTAACATCAAGACTTTAGTTAAAAGTTCGAGTGGTGTGTGATTTTATATCAGTGATTTGGAGATTATCTAAAAATATGAGTGCTCCGATCATCATCACCGTGCCCAACAACTACCTGACGATGGAGGAGGATTCAAACGTCGTCCTCGACGTGGTCCCCACTCCATCCAGGAAGCGCAGGCTGGACCACTTGACATGGGAGGAGAAGATGCAAAGAAAGTGAGTCATTTAACTTATGCCATTGTTTGCTTGCGTGTCGATTGTTGAGAGACACTTATTATACCTACTTAACTTTGAAAAAACTTTACAAAAAATATTTTTAAATAAGTACTTAGACTCATAATTAATGTTTTATGAGACATTGTCCTGTCCGAATGTTTTCCTCTTGTTATGATAAATACTCGCTCGTCATTCGAAACGTCTAGAGTTGTTTGACCTTCACGTCCCGTTATGCTACGTTACGCTACACTAACAGTTAGCACCAGACAAACCACTTAGCTTAGAATCACTAACAATACTAAACGCAATGTCACTGACACAGGAAACTGAAGAATCGCGTGGCAGCGCAGACCTCACGAGACAGGAAGAAGGCCAAGATGGATGAGATGGAAAGCCGCATCAGCGGTTTGGAGGAAGTGAACAGGAAGCTTGTGAGCGAGGTGGAGAGCTTGAAGGCGTTGAACGAGCGTCTGTTGAGCGAGAACACGTCGCTGCGCAGCGAGGCGGCGGCGCGGACCGTCGCGGGAGCCCTAGGACCAGCAGAGTCACCTCAGCAGAAGGAAGGGCCCCCGCCGGCGATCCGCGCGGCGCGCCTGCTGCTGGCGATGTGTCTCCTCTCGCAGACATCCTCGCACACCTCGAGTCCGAGGAGTACCTCGACACCCTCCATCAACTTGCAGACTCCCTCCTCAAAGAGATTGATGCAAGTGCTGCAGGAGCGACTCAAAATGTAAGAAAACTACTTACCTACTTTATACCTACCTAAGTATTAAAATTCTAGGAAACTTGATGTTGAAATTAAATGGAAACTTTTATTAATCTGATTTTCACGCATGTGACGTTGAGTGCCATAGTTAATTTCGTAATTACCTGTATGCAAATCAAATGTTTACATTTAAACAGTTGATTAAATAACACTTACTTTTATTATATCGATGTTATACGCTAAGTAGGTAGGTATGTCACAGGTTGCTAAGTAATCCTATAAGCTACCTAAAACATCATCATCATAGTATGACTGGAAAACTAAATTTAATTAAAATTCTATATCGTTTTAAATTACTTACGTTACTGCACTGCGGCGATCTATTCGGGTTAATAGGACTTTTATCAGCAAAGATAACACAGTATTACAATGTGTTTATCAGATCAACTAAAGTTGACAAATGAAATCCACCCACCATGAGATGTGGGACGAATTCACAGGAAAACCGGTGATAAACAACGATATATGGCTTGTATTGTAGGTACTTATGATACTTAGGCTACGCTCGGATGACGCAATACAGCCGGGGCTTTCATCATCCGTTTATGCATTCATTATTATGAATATATCAACTGAGAATGTTAAAACTATTATAGTAACTAACAAGTATAGGTACTTTAGTTAGCTTGAAAACATAAATTGGTCTTTACAACTAATCGAGATGAAATGGCATTAGGTTACTGAACAATTTGAAGTACTTACTTAGATTAAGCGGGAGCAGCCACGATAAATTTCAAAGTTAAAGTTAAATGTACCTATAACTTTTTTAGAAATGACCTTACAGTAGTTTTCGAAATAGTGTCCAAAAACCAATGCTAACCGTTATGTGTCTGTTGTTGCAGGAGCCAGTCCGGGTCACTAGAGAGTGCCCTAAAACAAATCAAGTGGTGGGGCCCGCAGCAGAGCAACTGGAATCCAGTGGAAGTCCTGTCGTAGACATGAAGCACGACGTCCACAGGATACTGTCGCAGCACTCTTACGCGCATCCCTACACAGACCTACAAATCAAGGAAGAAAACAATGACAAAGGAGACATGTTCTACGCTAGTTGCGACGAGGCCAACGATTGTATCACGATCGAGGTGCCCTGCGAAGACGCTGTCGAGGAAATAGTCCCGATACAGGTCGACACAGACTTCAATTCGCTGACAAACAACGCGACGGGTATAACCCTGGAATGTGACATGAAGATGCTTTCTCCCATGAGCCTCTCTCCCAAGTCCGTCGAGGAGAACATTCTAGGGTTGTCGCCGTCGCAGAGTTTCGCCTCGGACCTCGGATACGAGTCGCTGGCCTCGCCGCTCAGTGAGCCCGATTCTTTGGACTTGTCAGATTTTTGGTGCGAATCATTCTCAGAATTATTTCCTGGTTTAGCTTAGATTAGGCCGTAATTCTGACATAATTTACATCAAAAGACTGATTAGACCTAATTTATTAAGTACTTATTGAATCTGCTTCTGTTTTAATTGTAAGTTAATAATGACAAAGTAAATTTTATAAGTAGTGTTGTCTAGTTTCTTGTAATTTTATATATTGTTATTTGCTAAGTTAATGTAGGGATGTATGTAAGAATTAAAATAAGTGTTCTGTGGACTATAGTCTCTTTATTTCTCACCCTATCGTGACGGGGAAATCCTGTAGGCGTTGGTACATGATAAATGTAGCTATATCAACGCCCACATCAATGATTCATCAACTACTTATAAACAGCCATACAAGGAAAATAAACATTCAATACCTACCCACTTTCGATAAAATCTAAAAATGGTTGTCCTAATGTGTCATATGATATGACGCAATAAATAATAATTTGGTTTGGTAAATGATGTAAATCAAATTAGTTGAAACAAACGTTGTACAATTTCGTCAGTTTTTTAGCAAATTTTATTGAACATGCTTGGATAGAAGCTTTATTGCAATCAAATGATGACTCAGCAATCATCTGGATTATGACTGAATTTCAGCAACACACCTGCCCACCTATATCTGCGTAATTCTACTGATAAAATCCAGATTAGCCCTACATAATATCTTGGTATTATTGTTGATCTCATGGGAATTTCCTATCTGTTCAGTAGATACTCTATCTATGTGTGTGTGTAATGATACATACATTTACGTTTTTAAGTACTTACTTAGTTAGAATAGAAGAAAAAGGCCTACACAAGTAGGCCGAAGCAAGGAGAACATTCATAGGTGGGAATTCAGCTCGGAGAATGCATGCCTGTGTGGCATTTCTCCCCAAACAATGGCCCATCTTTTGACTTGCTATGCGTGTCCCTACACCTGCACACGCGAGGACCTTTATAAGGCCACTGATGGCGCTATATCGGTGGCCGAGATTTGGTCCTCAAAAATTTCAGTCGATACGCAAAGAAGAAAAAAAGCCTTACGTTAAACATTTACGTTCGACAGTCGACAGCCCATGGAATAATAAATAAGTATAAAAGAATTTGCTACAGATAAAGAAATAGAATGTTAATTTGTTTCGATAACGTTTTACGCATCAAAGGAAATAACAAACGATAACTGTTTCTAGAACTATTAAGTGGGCACTAGGTATGTAGATAAGTACTATTTATAAGTACAAGCCACACTAATTAGTATTAAGTATATTTAATAATATAATCGATAAGATAAAGTGATTAATTCAAGGTTTGTCTGAAATGTTTGATATGTTGACAATAATAAATTAATAAGTACTTTTCTTACTTAATTAAACAATATTTTTGAATCGAAATCGCTTATCGTACAGTGCTGACTTATAAAATGAATCACTATTTCCCTTGATCACGGCATCACGCCTAAACTACTGAACCTATTGACTTGAAATTTGATGGGTATATCCCATTCGTCCCCACCAAGTTTGTCCCCACTGGGGACGAATGGGATATGATTTAAAAAAAATATCCCATATGTCCCCACTGGGGACGAATGGGATATGGAAGGATGTACAGGAATAGATTATGGTCCGGGAGGGACATAGGCTGTTTTATCCCGAAATTCCCACGGGATCGGGAACTATGCGGGTAAAACCGCGGGACAGTAGTTTTGAAATAAACAATAACTTGCAATACTTAAATACATTACATTACGTAGCAACCTTGTCATAAAGTTAGATATTTATAATATTTAAGTATATGGAAGAAACAATTGAATTTCTCACGGACCACGGTCATAAATTCTATAGTTTAGAATCATAATTTATTAACCTAACAATAAATATTACACAAAACATTATTAAATGTATAATTCTGTGAAACAAAAACTACTTTGGGAGAGTACCTATCTACTTAATTTATTAAATTGTATTGTAAAAACAGTTAAAATTATCTTTCTAGAGAGAAAATCTTACGCTACCTTAATATTTACCGTACCCAAGTTTAGAAAATAATTAAATTTACAAGCTAGGTATGCATTGATAACTCACTTGAGTAACGTGTCCATACTATCAGAGCATGCAAGTAACATGAGAGGTATATCCTATCGTCCCCAGTGGGGACATACGGGATAAATTTTTAGAACATATCCCATTCCCATAACATATTCCATAGCCGAAGACCGAGCTGTCTGGAAGGAAGGAAGGGAGGCCTTTGCCCAACAGTGGGACATTACAGGCTGATAATAATAATAATAATCCTTAATAGTCCCGTGAATGGAAAAGACATAACAAATAATAATCCCATTCGTCCCCAGTGGGGACAAACTTGGTGGGGACGAATGGGATATACCCTATACTATCAGACCAAGCAAGTAACATGAGGTATAAATGTTTCGGTCTGTGTGTATGTAACAATGTGTGTGCGTATTTTATACATGAAGAAATAAATAAGTTGCCTCAAAAATAAAACAAAATGTTTAAAAACGTTAAATATATTTCACGTTAAAATTTGTTAAATATTACAGTTTTCATCGTAAGTATCTAAAATGATACAGCGGCCAATAAAAATATTGGTTAAATATCTTGCTTTAAATAACTAAGCATTAAGAGTTACTAATGTTTTAGACTATTCACAACTATATTTTTACAATATAATTATCTTACATAAGTATTATAGAAGGTAACAAGAATAAATTAAAAAAAGAAACCTTTTTAACAGCTTTTTTTAGCTTTTATTTCATTGTCATGGGAATTTCAGCTCGATCGGATAGCCAGAAGTGGTCGAAAAATGGCTTGAAGATTTGATTACAGACAACGGGACAGGTGAAAGTAAAAAGCTTCTAAAACACACAACAAATGCTATGAATCAAAAAAGTATCTAAAGATTTTTAGGCATGTTTAATAAAAAAAAAACAATTGCTGAATGTGTTCATTGATGGCTCTAGAATGGGATACCTTTTTAATTTGAATAAAAACATTTCAAAGTTTACCATTTTTGGATAGTTAAGAAAATACAGTCTTTATTGTTTGTCCTTTCTGAAGGTTATATGCAACTTATGAGACTCTGAAGAGGTCGATGTTCAGCAGTGGACAACTATAGGTTGATATTGATATAAATAAATACTTATTAGTTTATCACCTTCTAACTCCTCATTAAATAAAATAACTCCAGATACAGAAACAGTCCCAAACGACATTGATCTTTAAACTATTTGTTTATAAAGCTTACAATTACACAACCAATATTAAGTTCATATTATTTAGAACTAAGTACATACTCGTATACATATATAACACAATCATGTATAGATGAAATAGTCTAAAACATTTTGAGTTATGTTTACGATTTGTTTCTTTTTATTATTTTTAAACATGGCTCAAGTTTGATATCACCAACACAGGCGTGTCGCATTTTCGACAGGCGCGGTGATTACGCTTAGTGTACCATCAGTGAGAGACCATGGCCATACAATGGGATCGCGTGAGAAGCACGCTACGGCCACGGTCCACGGCCACGCAGCTCAGCTACGTCGAGCTATAGCAGAGTCAGCCACGAATGTACCAATGACGTCATTTTCATGCGTAGCCGTAGCGTGTAGGCCGTATGGTTTTACCTCATACAGCTGAGTACACGTGCGTAGCGTGTGCGTGTACTTCGGTGGGTTTGCGCCTTAAGGATTACAAGTGTAATTCCCCCTCTTCTTTATTCTCCATAAAGAACAAGAACAAAAAATTTGTGCGGTTCCAGTTCTAGTTAAAATTTTACTTAATTACCACTCCTTTACAAAAAAGACTAGGGACTCCAAATGTCGTCTGTTTGTGTCGTTTATTTGCTTCTGCAACCGTGAAACACATGGCATTAAATGCAAACTGCAAAAGCCTCGTGGAGAGCTAGATGAAGTAGACTGTAGAGTCGATTACGACTCATGTATTGTGCAGAGAATTGGTAATTGCTTTGTAATAAACGAATTAGTAATAAAGTAAAAACGTGTACTTTGTAAGCATAGGCCCACACCTATACGAACAAACTACACTTTTTTACTTTATTACTCTAGTGTAGTAACCATGTTTTGTCTAATAACTATAAAACGAACCGTAAACATAACTATGCACCGATAAGGAGTTTGGCACTCGCTGTTAACAATTAAAAAGCGATAACGTACGCGTAATAAAACATTGTAACAATGTAGCAAATAAATATACAGCTATAAAATATAATGGAAGATATTTTCACTTAACGATTATGTAACATAAGTACAGTCCGCGTCAGATAAAAGATACCGTTTTTTGACATACCAAGGAAGGTACCTTTTCTTTGACACCGACTGTACATTTTTATTATTGACATTTTTTAACTTAAAACTTAATGTATACATACAATTTTAATAAAAGCTTTTAAAGTTGACTAAATTATGTTATAACTATTTCATTATTACCGGTTTTGAGCTTGTGTTGTTAAAATTTTAGAGGTATTGTTAAATTTTGAAAATCAATAGGACATCACAACATACAAATACTTTCGAATAAAATTATTATTAGTCAACAATTTAATGAAAGTATCCAACTAACTTATCCGACATTTTTGGGGCGATTCTGTAGCACCTGAAATGTCAATATAACTAACACGTTCACATGACAATACAATATTTAAATCACAATTAGATGTCCTACGTTAATCGTTTTTTAATACTATCGAATTGAATTATCGATTTTAATTGTAAAGCTACCTATTAATCGTGGTAATTTCATTGTACAAACATTTAGATCACATATCTACATATTAATAAATCGATTTTAGGCCGCTACGGATATTGACCGCGAGACCGCGCTTATGGGCACTCAAGCTACTTTCATTTGGGCGGACGCGCGATATTGCATACTGTAACGCGTTATTGCGGTCCTTTTGCAATCACTCCGCGGTTTTAGCACAGATGTATGTCAGCTGGACTATGCTCGTGTAATATGGGGGGATGCTGAGGTCCGGCGCACGATAGCGCGTTTTAAACTAGTCTCGTGTTCTACGACCCATAATATACTGTAGAGCGAGCACAAAAATACGCTGCAACCACTCGATTACACTTCTGAAAATCTTTTAAACTGCCTCAATCGATTACAAACATACCACCATACCAGCAATCTAACCAAAAAGCTTATCAAAACACGTGTGGCAGTACGGCTTGTCATTCTGTTCCTTAAAGGTGCCTTTATTTAGTTGTCTCAGACAGAACGCGCATACAAAGTGTTCTGGGTGGAACTTCCTGAACATCGCGGTGATGCACCGGCCGGCGATGGGCTTGTGGCAGCCGGCGCACAGCGAGCCGCGCTTGCCGTGGTAGTGCGTCTCGCAGTATGGGTGCCCTTCGTGCTCGAAGAATGACCCGCCGTGGAAAGGCTCTCTGCATTCCTGGAATAGAGGAAATTGGAGGTTAGTACGTTGGTTATAAGGTTTATTATTCTTTAAAGGGTAACAATAGCAGTAGGGATATTCTAGAACAATATAGAAAAATATGCCTCCCTCTGTTATTATAGTCAACATGGATGTAGGCGATTAGCAGCCGACTGTACAACGTATATCCTTTTGTACCTAAGTTTGGACAAGGCTCCCAGAAGCTAGGAAGTAAAATTGACGACGATATGCGAAATTGTGGGTTTCATTGTCATGTGTATGTTCAATTTTGGTATGTATGTACCTATGTTCTGGTGTGTTTAAGTGAATGTATCTTTGAATTCTGTAAATAGTATAACTTTCAGTAAACAATTAAATGCGAGTTAGGGCCTATTTCACAATCTTCAAGTAACGTTCTACTTACTCACAAGTTGTCTTTGTCACTTGATATAAAGTGAGAAAGAGAAACTAACTTTACTTGGTGAGTAACTTTACTTGAAGGTCGTGAAATAGGGCCTAATTATAATTAATTTTAGATCAAAATTGTGTATTAAAATGTTTTAGTTAAAACTACTAGGTATAATTAGGTAATGCTAATATAGTTAATTTATATATGACCTCTACTAGACACCAATAAGAAATAGGCCAATAATACTAATCTATATTGTATTTACAAAATAACATAACAATTTGGCTAAACTCCACAACAGTAACCGCCAACGGTGCAACGTATTGTTATATCGTTATTTTAATTGTTGTTAATTCACTTTTAAATTGCAATAAAATTAAAAAAATATTTAAATATAGTTTAATTTATTTATTTAAATAAACATTTTTGTTTAACTTATTTAATATTTATACAATTTAATTTAAAATTAATAATGACTTAACCCTTCCCAACATTTGTATCCCATTCGAAAACTAGGCTAACAAATATCCTATATATCCTTTAAAGATTTCCCCATTCACCAACCGCATCGTTGAGACTAGTTTATTGCCCTTTCTTCACCTACATTAAAGTGTGTCGCCTAACAACTCCCGTATTAATAGGTCGGGTCGGTGTATAAATAGCGTTCGATCAGATGGTTCATAAACACATCAGCCTGCTTACACTCACCCGGCTGTGACGTCACACGCCTATTTATAGAACATACTTTGTATCCAACGGGAAACCCTATACCGAGCTCTTGACCTTACAAAATATGGCAACAATTAGCGTCCTCCAGTAATGAACATAACAATGAAATCGCAAAGGTCATTGCCGCGTCGCGTCCGCGCCTGCGTGTACGCACGTGACCTTGAGCGACACGCGTCTCACGTTGCATTCAGTTTATATTTTTAATTATTTTTGTGTTACCATATTTTTTTGTTTTTTTTTCTTTATTTTTGTTCTCTTTATTTTTAAATCTTAACATTACAATAATAATATTATAAAAATATATTAACATAAATTCCCTATAAGCTAGACTAGACTTGTTTCTTTCAGGTGTGAGTGTGTGTCTGTGTGTGTTTGGACAACATTGTGTGTTTATGTCATACATTTCATGTCATCGCCGCCTCGTAGAGCATAGCTGTAAGAAAATGGGGGAGGGCATCGTTTGAAGGGGCATTTGGAGACATCCTTTATTCATCCTCATCGACTCCGACGCACGTGGGGCATACCGGCTTGCCTTCCATGGCATAGAACGATTTGCCTTTGACGGGGTTTTGGCAGTCCTGTACGGATACAATTTGGCATTAAAATACATTTACAAATAATCAAAACATACTTATTTCGATCGTTTGCAAATGTTATACTTAACCTGGCGTAGGTTTGGAAGGATACAAACCTTGGTAGTTCCAGTAGTCGTTCCTCAGCGGCCGAGTACTGTATGGAAGAGTTTGTTGATACTGACCTTGCAGACGAAGCAATCGGGGTGCCACTGTGTGTTCAGAGCTGAGATGTAGTTCTCCATGATGGGCTTGTTGCACCCGCCGCATTTAGGCGCGAACATGTCGAAGTAGTCGGCGCGGCAGTACGGCTTCCCGTCCCGTTCGTGGAAACCATCTTCACCAAACTGTTGCCCGCATTGAGCACAGAAGAAATGTTCCGTGTGCCAGGTTTTCTCCAGTGCTGTCACACATTTCTGCAACCGAAATCGAACTTTAACCCCTGCAAAATAAATTGTTATTACAAAATAAATTGATGTATGTGATCTGTTGAACTGACGTCGAGGATGGGTCCGTTGCAGTAGGCGCAGCGCGGCGAGAACAGGTTGTGGTAGTCGGGCTCGCAGTAGGGGCGGCCGTCGCGCTCGAAGAAGTTCCTCGTGCCGAGCTCCTGGTTGCAGTGCGCGCACGTGAAGTGCTCCGGGTGCCAGGTGCGCCCCAGCGCCGTGATCACCTGCCACAACATACAACCGTTAGCGACCGGCCGCTCTCCACATACAGAGCGTCAGTGTCAGCGTTGCACTCCACCTGTCCGACGATGGGCTTCTCGCACGCGTTGCAGCATCCCTTCTGGGGGGTCTGTACTCCTTGGCGGCTCATGTCTGCGCGGAGGGAGCCGAGCATATGCTCGAGCGAGGCGGGCTCCGGTTGTCGGGGGTTGCTGCGGTAGTGCTCCTGCCACGCGCGCTTCTCGCGGTATACGTGGGTGCCGCCGTCGCCGCCTGACCCGCTCACCTGCAACGCGACAACTGTCCTGTACTAACTGCGATATCGACTAGGATCGGAAATGTGCGGTATGGGGGCGCGACTCACTGAAGGAAACCGTTCGGTCGGGCTGGATGGGAGCGAGTGCGGTTCGAGTCAAATGTTTGTCTATGTACTCTAATATTATAAGCTCCCGCCCCCTCCAACTCGTGATGTAACGCTGGGGACTATGTTTAGCCGCGCGAGAGAGAGACGGCCGAGCGGGACGCCGCGCGCCGCGAGGCGCTGGAGAGCGCCGCGCTCTGGAAATAGCCGTCGGCCAAGAAAGGCCTCAACTAAATATTATAATAAACGGAAAAGAGTGCGAGCGTGGTGCAGTGTGCCGACCGTGACGTCATACACACCAACCTTCCACTGTGACTCATTGTACATTTAATCCCTATTTTAAAAAGTAACGATTATAAACACGCGGGTCATCTACTAAATAACGCACCGTGAATGAAACGCGGTGTTATATAGGTCGGAGATGTATAAACATCGGTGTGGAATACAACATTTATAATGTTATCAGGTCAAGTGTCTTGTTGGCAACTCGTCTGTGAGATCTCGTCACTCACTGTATTGCTAACAAACACAAAGTCTTGCGTTGAAAACTTTATAAACAGAATATTGAGTCGGCGAGCAAACAATTACAATGTAGGGACGCCGGACGGCCAATAAAGTCTGATTTAAAAGTGATAATAAACAAGTTGTGTAAGAAGGTGGATGAGCGTTTGTTTACGTATCTTTTAACGTCTTCTTACCCATTACCGTTCCGTCGCATATGGTCACATTCGCAAATGGTCAAGTGACAGAAAAACCGTCAACATTGCATTCGGTCAAAATAGCGAATGGTCAATATCGTGAACAGTCAAAATAGCAATTGGTCCAAATCGCGAATAGTCAAAATAGCAATTGGTCCAAATCGCGAATAGTCATATTTACATTATTACCTAATCGCAGACGGTCGAGTTCGCAAACAGTCAAGATCGCAATAGGTCGAATATTTTACTTCATATAATAATCGTAGAATTATGTACCTACGCATTACTACAAATACAAAAAGTAGTAAAAATGAAATAAAAAATACATAATTTTCAATTATAGGTGTATTTATTAATAAAGCAACAGGATGATATTATACTTACCTAAATAGGTATTTAAAATAAAATTAAGATTCGAAATTATACACTTTTTATGACATAACATAACATAATCATTCACTACATTGTTTCATTATAGTAACTGACCCCTAACTAAGCTGGAAGCTTGTATCTAGGGTATAATAACACACAGGTAGATAATCCATACAAATAAATTTAGCCACAGTATAAGTGGTGTAATCTATGCAGTACTTATATATATATATATATATATATATATATTTATTTTTATATATTGTAAAGTTTTTCTTATCAAAAAAATTACATACAATTTTAACTAATATACGTACATGGTCCTCATCTATACTGTGAATAAAATTAAAATTGTGAACTCAAAATCATAATAAACGCTTAAATAGCTTTAACCTAAGATAAATTATTTTAGAAAAAAGTTTTTATTATGATATTGCCCTCTATACCTAGTATTTAGCAAAAACTAAACGCAATGTAGGATAACAGAAATTGAGGTTATTTTGAAATATCTATTTACTGTAGATTATAATGTACTACGTTAATAAGTAATATTGGTAAGAAGTGATATTTTCTTACAATGACCCAAGCAAATGAAGATTTTGAGATAGTGAAAAATCAAATGAACAATGATACGCTAATTAGTGACGGTTATCGTTATAACCTACATGTTTTAAATAAAAGTGGAAGTACGTTATGGAGGTGTTACAATAGAACCATTTGTAATGCAACCATGACGATAGATGCTACAAGGAAAACTATTTTAAGGCGCTCGGAACATGTATGTGAGAAAAATGATGATAAAAATGCATCACGTAAATTATTAACATTATTAAAAAAAGCGGTATGCGATGATCTTGGCCCAATTCAAGCTATTTTTGAAAAAGAAACGGAAAATGTAAATTCAAATACTGTTCCAAGATATGATTCCGTAAGAGATGCACTATACAGGGCACGCAAAAAATATTTGAACTCTGATCAGTTACATTTTGATTGCCCAAAAAATGTTAAACTCCCTCAAGCATTAACAGAAAATTTTCTATTAATTGAAGATGGCGAAGATGAAAAAATCTTTGTTTTTGGATCAAAATTAGGTCAACGTATTGCGAGGACACAGAAACGGTATTTTGCAGACGGCACTTTTAAAAGTGCTCCGTCACCATTTCACCAACTTTACGTGTTGCACGTGGATTTACATTCAACGGAAAAAAGTACTAATATAATTCCAATATTTTATTTTCTATTGCCTAATAAAAATGAACGTACATATACGCGTGCATTTGCACTGTTAAAGGACATGGGAGTAACAATAGAGTTTTTTAAATGCGATTACGAGAAAGCCCAGTTAAACGCCGCCAGCACTGTCTTTCCACAAGCGCAGGTGAGTGGATGTTATCGTCACTTCAACGATGCGATTTGGCGGTATTCCAAAAAAATTAAACTAAATACATCGAAGGATGGAAGAAATGTAACAAGAAAATGCGCGGCGATTCCGTTAGTACCAGCCAGTCATATTCCTGAAGCTTGGAGACACATACAAGAAACCGCACCAGTTTGTGAAAAGATGAACAAGTTCAGTAGATACTTTGAAAAAGAATGGTATCCAAAATTGTCACCAAACTTATTAAGTTGTGCACACCAGCGCCACAGAACCACGAATGCGCTAGAGGGGTGGCATGCTCGACTAAATCGACGAATTCCTAAAAATCCAAATATATTTTTATTCCTGTACAAGTTGAGAAAAGAATGCAAATACAATGATTCCAGGATAACACAATCTTTATTTAAAAACATTATACGCAGCAAGAGGAGGTATTGTGACATTTTATTTGATAAAAAATACAAAAAGTTTGTAAGTAAGCTTGAAGAGGGCAATATCACAATAAAAACTTTTTTTTCTAAAATAATTTATCTCAGGTTAAAGCTATTTAAGCGTTGATTATGATTTTGAGTTCACAATTTTAATTTTATTTTCAACACACTTGCTCATATAGGGGCTCTTATTTGTGCAAAAACAGTTGAATAATGACACACTTGTTTTATTCACTAGTGAGTTATAGATTGTTTTTTTAAATTGCTTTCATTTTAGTTTCGATACCAAAAAAATTGTGTCCATACATTTTAAAAACAAACTTCAACTATGTTTCCTTACTTTTGGTAGATCTATGGTCGATTCCATTCATTCGTTATTTTTTTTAATAAGTATATTCTTTTAGTCTTTGGCGATCACCATTGTTGTGTTGGATGCGCGCGAATAGAAAAACTGTTTATTTATTAGCGAAAAATGATAATTTCCTCGCAAATGTGTTGAAAAACGTTGTATGGTCCTATTGAGACCCTCGCCTGGCGGCTCGGGCCTCAATAGCGCCTCGAAAGTAATCACCAACTTACCTCGCTTGTACCATAAATAACTATTACAGTATAGATGAGGACCATATACGTATATTAGTTAAAATTGTATGTAATTTTTTTGATAAGAAAAACTTTACAATATATAAAAATAAATATATATATATATAAGTACTGCATAGATTACACCACTTATACTGTGGCTAAATTTATTTGTATGGATTATCTACCTGTGTGTTATTATACCCTAGATACAAGCTTCCAGCTTAGTTAGGGGTCAGTTACTATAATGAAACAATGTAGTGAATGATTATGTTATGTTATGTCATAAAAAGTGTATAATTTCGAATCTTAATTTTATTTTAAATACCTATTTAGGTAAGTATAATATCATCCTGTTGCTTTATTAATAAATACACCTATAATTGAAAATTATGTATTTTTTATTTCATTTTTACTACTTTTTGTATTTGTAGTAATGCGTAGGTACATAATTCTACGATTATTATATGAAGTAAAATATTCGACCTATTGCGATCTTGACTGTTTGCGAACTCGACCGTCTGCGATTAGGTAATAATGTAAATATGACTATTCGCGATTTGGACCAATTGCTATTTTGACTATTCGCGATTTGGACCAATTGCTATTTTGACTGTTCACGATATTGACCATTCGCTATTTTGACCGAATGCAATGTTGACGGTTTTTCTGTCACTTGACCATTTGCGAATGTGACCATATGCGACGGAACGACCCATTACTATTATGTTGGTTCTGATTTAATATTAGTTAGTGTAATTGCGTAAACGTATCCAATCGTTCTTGAAATGTCGACACTAACGACGACATTATGTTACCTCCTATCCCGAAATTTTAAAGAGTAGGAGGCGTGACCTCAACCCATGCTGGTAAAACTGTACACAAATATAAAGTAATTCTTATACAAAGTATAAATGGATGTCCCCGTTAAGGGTCTGTCAGTCTTTTAGTAAGTGATTAGTCGCCTTCGTCGTACTTCGCCAAATATAAGGCCTATCTGGTCCCTATGGTCTACATTAATCCAGAAAATGATATAGGTCCGAACTTCTACAATTTCTAGATAAATAAATAGCAAGCTTTGTAAAATACTGTACCAAATAACCAGAAAAATTAACTTGAATTCACTATCAATAACCTTCAACAGAATCAAGTACCTACCTTAAAATCGGACAGCGACGCCATCAGATCGTCCAGCTCCTTAGTAGCGCTGGACGCGTGATGGTGATGCCGTGCTGGCGCGAGGGTCGGCGCGGGCTGCTGCTGCGCCTGTGCTGGTTCCACCACGGTCTCCTGGACGGTCACGGTGACTTGTTTGGTGCCCGGACGGGGGAGGGTCCCGCCCGTTGATGGGAGAGGCGATGTGGAGTTGCGACTGGTGGGTTGAAAAAAAAAAGTAAATATAAAGGTAGTAAAACATCTATTCAAATAAGTGGGGATTCGTTATACTGTCAGTAGAATTCACGACGATTTTGTTGAAATTTTGAATGGAAATATGTAAGTATTTGGAAAATCCGAAGATACTTAAATGCAACCGTGCAAAATAAAAGTACGCTAGGACTCGTAGGACTCTCGCATTATACTGTGGTAAAAGCGGATCGCTTATCGTACTAATGTCACTGAAAGTCGTGACGGGAATTAGGGCCTCCTTACGTAAGGATATTTGGTTTAACCAACATAGCATGGCGGAGAGATCTAATTGCAAAAACGTAGGTTTTTGTTTACAATTAAAAGTATCTATCTTATTCTATCTAGAATCGGTGAGGACAGAATTGGAATCACAATATTTAAGTGTTATTTTAAATACTTCGTACCCGTACTCCACTAATAAATAAAAGATATTTATTACTAAAACTTCTATAAATCATTTCCAACATTCTACACACAATTACTCTCGCGCAATGTTTCCGTGTTCTTGGCACCGCGTTACATGCCGCGTCTCAATTCCGTAAATAGCGTATTGTCCTTACCATAATTTATTTGAATACATCTGGACAGTTTGTGTATTAGTTAATTATTTGTTTGAGCAAAATTGTCTCTGATATTCAAAATAATACAGCGTAAGTAAAGAATGATATTTTTACGTAGTAATTAAAACACCGTTAATTGATATGGGCACAATATTCCAAAACAATTTCGGTGTTCTGTAGTTATGCGCTATGCATACGGCAATTGATTTGTTTCTTCATAAATAAAAGACTCCGCGAATTCAGTCATTTAATAATAAACCTAAATTATTATCTATTGATGAAAACGCATTAGATTAGCATCTAACGCTGTAAGTATAAGAAAGATCTTACTACATACGGACAGACAGAAGAAGTGACTCTGTTACACACTATGTAGAGACACTTGAAATCTATTCCACAGCATGACTTCATTACCCTCACCAATACAGATGATGTCACGTCACACCAGAGCCGCACACGCAGGTGTAACGCACATTTGTTAGCAAATAAATACTAATTAGCGAAAGGAAGCCGGTGTCATTAGGGATTGCCAGAAACAATTAATATGCTCGACTTGTATTGTTATGGATGATGCGATCGGGGGGAATATTTGCCAAATACAGGGATGTGTAAATATGCAATTAAAATATCTATGGGTGTAGGTTCATTATAATTTCTTAATGTATGAAAAGATTTATAATTACTTAAGGTAATTAAACTTGTGGGGTATGGACGTCGGTAACTTATGGTATCGCCACGAAAATTATGACCTTGTCAAAATAAATCGGTTAAAGTAGTTTAGAGATAAGTTAATAAATAGCTCTTTCTGTATAGCAGATTTAAAACGAAATGGTTCTCTAAGATATATACCTGTTTCTAATATACGGTCCTCTCTTCCCCTTTCTAACTTAACTAAAATATTACAAACAGGGTATAACTTTCAAACTAGAAACAAATAAGGGGGATTGTACAAGTATGTCGGTGACGTCAAAAGCAATAGAAGACCGGAATCGGTGTCGTAAAACATGAAGTAAAACTAGAAACGTAACGATATCAAAGCGAACGTCCTCAGCTCTGTGAACATGTTTATTTAATTTAATATTATACATTATTGTAATGTCATATACGTTTTGGCAAATTGCTAACTCTCACAAAAACATTGGTTGTTTAGTTCAGATGTTTTTATTGGGTGGAAAAATACAAATTGCAATTTTTAATATGTATTTTAGAGATTTATTTTTTACGTAATATTTGTGAAGTTTTTGACGAATTAAAAGAACTTTCGGACGGTAGATTGGATGCTAATGGAGTTGAAACATTACGGGATCCGTTTCAACAATGAAGGATTAAAAAGAAAGAAAATAAGGGCCAAGGGCCTATTATTTCACGACCTTCAAATAAAGTTACTCACCAAGTAAAGTTAGTTTTGTATCTTTTTTACTTTATATCAAGTGATAAAGGCAAAATATGAGTAATTACTCGGAACGTTACTTGAAGATGGTGAAATAGGCCCTAAGTATTTCTAATTGACATACTGTAGATATTATTATGAACGAACTACTTTTCGGTCTATTGGTGAATCTACCCAGTGAATCCTAGAAGATAGAGCTTGTTTTTATAGCACTAAAAATGTGTACATACTTCGACACAATAAAAAAGAAAAGTAGGACAATCTCAATTATTTTATGTGAGTGGAAGACTTCTACAATGGGATCTTATAGACCAACTATTCCTACTAAAACATGTTACGAAATTGCATAATTAAACCGTACATAACTCACAAAAAACACTAACAAGACTCATCAGTTTACCTGTTAGCAATAATAAAGCTTGGAAAAACAAACGCGGCGTGACGTCACCCGGGCTATTTGCGCACACGCACGTACAAAAATACGCGCAAACATACTGTTGTGTAACCTGTGGCGGTTATTTCACACGGCCCGTGGATCGATCATTTTGTACTACGATTTACGGGTTTATGGGAACCAATGATACGTAGGGAACGAAGCTTGGCATTCAATATATTTAATTTTGTAACAGGAACATCGTTAAGTTTTATGATTCGGTTTCATAAATAAGACATTACGGCTTTGATGAAATTATTTTCGTAATTGATTTGACTGTTATTGGGATTGATGCGAAATTGTTTTGTGGATGAAAGTCATGTGTATCGATACATTATTTTTGATTTTTCCCTAGCTTATTATTAGTTTCGAAATAAACAATTTTACCTGACCTAAATCTAGTCACATATATCATTGTCGGCGGTTAAAAGGATCTAAATCTCTCCTTTATGCCGAAATCCATCAAACTTTATCTGACGTTCTTAAGAAACATATCCTACCAATATTATAAAGCCCAATGTTTGTGAGTGTGGATGTTTGTTCCTCTTTCACGCAAAAACTACTGAATGGATTTTAATGAAACTTTACAATAATTTAGCTTATACATCAGAATAACACATAGGATTCTTAGAACACTTTTTATCCCGAAATTCCCATGGGAACGGGAACTACGCGGGTGAATATAAAATAAACATACAACCTCATTCTTGTACCTACAAGTAGGTGGCAAAAAAGCTGAGTTTACTTACCCATTACTCATATCTGCATTGAGCTGGTCCAAGAGCGAGTCTACTGTCGGCCGTGAGGACGCCGGGCTGGTGGCGCCGTTCGTTCTCGCGTACCCATCTACAACAATACAATTATTTATTCTTCTGTATCATAAATATCAAGCTAATGGTAAAATAGCATGTAAGTAAAAGAATCTTTCATCATACTAAAACACTAATTTTGATTGTTAGACAGAGCATAGCCTCAACATGTCTGGAGGCATGAAATGTTGTACCATATTAAACACTGGCTGTTCCTCACGGTTTTACCAGCGTAGAAAGGAGGATAGTCCTTTTGGCCGTAGCGACATTCTTAACACAAGAAGACGACCGTCGCCCATCTAACATAAACTAAGTAAAACTTGTACATGTACACAATCGTTTGTCTTTAGAATAGAATAGAATAGAATAGAATAATAATAGCGATAGAATAATCTTTAGCAATCAAAACCGCAAATTGGCATAGCAGGCAGTCAAGCAAGTATTGACCACACTAACTCCAAGTCGGTTGTCAATTTAACATCATTACTTATTTACCTTTTAAATTTCATAAACCTTACTTAAAATTCAGAAATCACAGTGATAAGCGCGAGCGTATGTTGAAAAGCAGGCGACGCAGGCCATGCAGGGCAGAGCAGAGCAGATTTTGTGTTGCATGGAACGTCGCGAGAGAGAGCAGTCTGCGTCGCACGAGCCTGCTCTGCCCTGCGCGGCCTGCGTGTCAACATACGCCTTCCCTTACAGTTGTGAACAGATGTTTAGTCCAGACAAAAGTCCCTGCCAAATGTACGTTGTTGTGAAATTACATTGTGATGTAAACACGTGATTTAGCTTGGAGACACGGGGGACTCGATGAAAGATGAACTAGTTTGGGGGACAACGTGTGAAGATCAATGTTGGACATTAATAGTTTACAATACACGTAATATTTATGTATATGATACTTTAACGAGTACTTTGTTAGTATTAAAGATTTACAAGAAACCTAAAGAATGTTATACAGCTGAACAGTTTATTTGTTACATCGGTTAAGACCCTAAACTCGATAATTGACGGTTTTTGTACTTTTTGATCTAGTCATATTATATGAAAAGCGTATTTTATAAACATGCTTTTAGGTAATAATTAAAGGAAATATTGTCATCTAAAAAATACTCAGAGAAAAACAATATTATACAGAAAACTTAAAAAATATATCAAGAAAACTGAACATATGTTTTCTGAATTTCACTTTTAGCATTAACTTCCATGCCTTCGGATTCTAGTAATTCGACCAATTTAGCACTAAAAATTAAACAAACTTAAAGTCCAGATCCTTATTAAGGAAATACTCATAGGAAAATTTAATTGTTATTATAATTATTATTGAAATCGAAAAAAATATAAAGTTAGAATTTGTAAAAATCACACTCAAGAAAATCGTAATTTACGTTGATAAATGATGCTCAAAACGTTATTAAAATTACCTCAAATAATAAAAGAATATTTTCTACAACAATTATACTAAAAAAAATCTCTAAAACAAATTGTCTTTTTTCTACAAATATTTTAAAATCATCATAAAACTACTATAAAATCGGACGCACGAAACAATTCAAATCAGTCTGCCGCGAGGCTTTTTAGAGAGAGGACGTATCGCTCCTACCGAGCGTTTGACCTTTGCGGCGCGTACGAATTTTATACGATAACTCATCAACATGTTTTGATACTCGATAATAATTTTTGTTTTATAATATGAATTATTTATTAAAAAAAAATATTAACATTTATGATAACAAATAATGTTTTAGAATGCAGGCATTTGATCCATTAAAATGTTACATTTTTTAGGCCTTACCTTGCGTTTCTTAGAGGACGCAATTTTATTTTTTTGACGTGTAGGGGGGGTAAGTGTAAAGCTAAAATCAAGTTTGTGGGGTCGCCACCCTTGTCCCACGGCCGCCATCTTAAAAATAGGGGTTGAAACGGTTTTTACGATATATCTCTTAAACTATTTATCTGATAAAAATTTTTTTTAACGTTTTTTGTTGCAAATTAAATTCTCTATAACTTTGGTCCAGTATTTTTTTGTCGTAAAACTATAAATAAAAAAGTTATAAGTGAAAATGTACAGAAATTCGAGAAAAAAATTACCGAGAATGCTGTCCAGGTAGAAAATACCCAAGCGACCATTAGGGAACAAAAGAAAAGCTGCTATTATTATTATCATTATTTCTAACCTCCCTTACTGTACGAATAGCTGAGAATATTGTGTTGAAGTTGTCGTTCAACTTATATCTTTTAGTTGTGCTACATATTTCTCTACGTGCGGATGTATTTTATTCTGTTTTTAATTGTGAAGACGATTTCGAATGATTTTAGACTCGATTTTAACTGCAGTGAAAACTATTCTTTTTTTATTAGCATTTAGACTTTTTAAGCGTGCTTTTTCTATTATTCCATCATGAGTGATTGTTTTATTTGTAAAAAACCTTTAGGTGAAAATAAAATAAGAACTGTGAAGGCAAAAGGTGTAAAAACTTTACTAGACCGAGCTGTAGCAAAAAATGATGAGGTTAATGAACAATTTTTACGAACTGTTTCGGAAGTTACTGTACATATTGCGTGTTATTGTTATTACGTGGACAATCGAACTGATGATGTTGTTCGTCGTCGCAGCAGCAGCTCCAGTAGTTTATCTTCAGTTTCAGAAGCTCCAGAGCCAGACTTTGATTTTGTGAACAATTGCTTCATCTGTGCCAAAGCGGTTCAGGATCCAAGTAATTCGCGTACAAACCGACAATCGCGGGTTTGTGTTGTACGTAATGAGAGTACAAAAACAAGTATTATGGAGCTTATAAACAGACGTTCCGATGACGTTGCAATGGACATTGCTAATCGCATAGCTAATATTCCCAGCTTAGTGGAAGTTGGAGCAAAGTATCATAACAACTGCAGCAAGCAATTGTATTCCAAAAAATGGTCGGTCACAAATAGAAAGGATGAACGAAAAAATAATATTGACGCATTATATAATGCCATTTCATTATTCGAAGATTCTTGTGCTTTTCGTCCGGCACGTAATATCTTACCTCATGCTTTTTTTCAGTTTGTTTTTGACAATGCTGATTTTAATTGCAATACAATTGATGGTAAAAATACTTTCCATGCGATGGATGGTATTCAATGCGTTACACCTTACGACAGTATCGAGACTGATACCAGTTTACCGTTAGTTAGTTAGTTAGTTTAAAAATCTTTTCAAAGAAGTAGAATTATATGTTTGCCATTTATAAACGCTCCACCAACAGATTACGACACACTTCTAACATCACTTTATTTTTTTTCTCGAATTTCTGAACATTTTCACTTATAACTTTTTTATTTATAAATTACTGGACCAAAGTTATAGAGAATTTAATTTGCAACAAAAAACATTAAAAAAAATGTTTATCAGATGAATAGTTTAAGAGATATATCGTAAAAACCGTTTCAACCCCTATTTTCAAGATGGCGGCCGTGGGACAAGGGTGGCGACCCCACAAACTTGATTTTAGCTTTACACTTACCCCCCCTACACATCAAAAAAATAAAATTGCGTCCTCTAAGAAACGCAACCCCAAATGTAACTTTTCAATGGATCAATTTACCCACATTAGTAATGTAGGCATTTACCCACATTAGTAATGTAGGCATTTACCCACATTAGTAATGTAGGCATTTACCCACATTACTAATGTAGGCATTTACCCACATTAGTAATGTAGGCATTTACCCACATTAGTAATGTAGGCATTTACCCACATTACTAATGTAGGCATTTATTTGTTTTATTCATTATTCCTTGTTGTGAATAATGGAATATCGAATCGAAAGTTATTACGTAAATTATATCTAATCATATACTACCTACTACGAATCGTAAAAAAAAATATACTCGTATTTTTACTTTTGTCAATAACTTTTACACAATTTATAATTTCCAATGGATCAAAACCATTCGGCCGGAGTATTCAGAGCGAGCGCGCCGTCACTACATAGACAGTGTGCATGCGGACACGCGTGCGCGTCTGTGTGAGTGAAAATTTGAGTTGTCGCGCGCCAGATCAACCCTCTTAAACGAGCTATAATCTCAGGAACTAGGATATTTATGAATTAGGAGGCCTGTTTATTGAGGAAGACTATAAGCTGATACTGACATGAGTGAAACCGGGGAGTCTAAACAATTTCAAAGATTAGGAACAAATTATGTTTTCAATTTAA
This sequence comes from Timandra comae, assembly GCA_958496195.1. Lineage (NCBI taxonomy): Eukaryota > Metazoa > Arthropoda > Insecta > Lepidoptera > Geometridae > Timandra > Timandra comae. The sequence continues at coordinate 10,665,732 of OY292358.1, read as the reverse complement.
GTCTCTAAAGTGGGGCAATGTTCTAAAGCCTAAGTATGGTCTGAAAGAGCTAAAAAGAGAATGAAAGCTTATTGAGAAAACGACTATGCAACGGGAGACATTTAACGAAAGACATTTTGCGACGATACAATATTGCGACTCAACATTTTAAATTCTTTATTATGCCATCATATTTCAAGATCACAAATTAAAACCAAAGATAATTTCCACCATTAATTACGCGTTGATTAATGCCGTTTTGATGTACGCGACTGAGACGCAACATGAAACGTCTAAATATAATGATCAGAGCGGATTGCCAGCACATGTTGTGGACAACGCATTTCAAGTTCACTGGAACATATACATTATACATCTTTATGATAATATTTAAGTAAAATCTCATTTATGTCACGGCTAGAGCAATCAAGGCGTTTTCAGTTAAAGGGCAAACGAACAGACGGGTTACCTAATGGTAAGTGACTACCATCTGCACCGCAAATGGAAATTTGCAACTCAGAGCCGTAAATATATTAACAGTTTTTAAGGGATAATAGTTATGATATTTGAAAGAAGAGAAGGACGGGTTTGGTCCCAAGCAGAGTGAGAAAAGTAGTAGCAATCGGAAAGCATATTCTTTCAAATACATATATAAAAATAAACAAATTCCGGTGAATAAATGGGATGGTGGGGTTATGGGGAAACAAACATACAAATACAAGCTTATTGTTTTTAAAGTCGGATAAAAACATTTTGCAATTTTCTTTCTCTTTCAAACTATATAAACGTCGTATCTATTTAAAAGTCGGTCCAGAAACTGGTACTAAATCAAACGTAGCAGACAAAACACTAATCCGTATCGTGCGATAATAAAACTGTATAAATCAATCGCAGTCTACATCGTACATTATGTATATCTTCTATACAAATAAATAAAAATTGTGTGTCTTTGTAATATTAATTTTGATTTGATTTTGACCGCTTTTTACTTTTAAGTAGTGAATGATCATATACCAAAATTATGTTATCAACAATTTTTTCATCTGCCTGTCTGTATAGTCTGGGAAATCTCTGAACGGCTGGCCCGTGTTTTTTCTAATGTTTTAAGGAGTAACTTAGGCTACTTTTTATCTCGAAATTCCCAAGGGACCGGGATTAACTCGGGTGAAACCGTGGGGCACAGCTAGTCGTATATCGTATATTATTCTATACATAGAAATAGTAAGTCTGTACGAAAGTTAAACAAACAGATCACTAGTAGTAAAGACTCGGGCGAAATCTATTTCGGTTTGCTGGAAATTCTATGCCAACACAAATATTTCAACAGAACTCACTTATAAATATTTATTACTATTTAATTGTATATTTATTCAATTATGTATATCAGTACGAGCAAATCAGATGGACGCAGTTGGTATTTTGTTTAGAAAGAAAATATAATTAATTGATAATGTTTCGTTCCGGTTGATGCGTATAAAACTATTATTGGGGTCGGATGTCAATAGTAATAAAACTGCTGAAAATATTAGAAGCCAGATGGATAGGAATATTTTTTAGATTTTATTGATATCTAGATCAACATACACAGGATCTATCTTTATATGCTTGTCCATTTAATTCAAAATGACAGAAAACATAAAATAGATCTCAGGGAATATAGATGGATTAACACAGGATACTTTTCTCCCAAAATTACCATGAGGTTGGAATTTAAGCGAGTAAAAGTACGGTAAACTGCTAGACAGTAGTACATAACATTAGAACAGTGTGCGCGAAATACAGAAATGAAAAAGGATTATGGGACGGGCCACAGCCCGGGAGAAAGAGTGAGGATGAGGTCTCGGTGAGGATCCCATGACTGCTATCAAGACTATCTGACTAAGAAGTAACGCTGCTAACCCATACGTTAATTATTATAAATGCGAAAATAACTGTCTGTCTGTTACATTTTCACGACTAAAATACTGAACCGATTGACTTGAAATTTAGTACAGGGGTAGCTTATGGGGAAGGACAAGCTTTTTTTATTGATGATTTGAGTGAGTTTGACCTCTATCTTACCAGGTGGAAAGCAATGATGAGGTCGAAGGTGGGTACCCCCTGACTCAATGCGTATTCACTCTTGCCTTGGAAATTCTTAAATTATACTCATTCGGAAAAAGCTTCGCAGGGAGAGAGTTCCATTCCCTAGCTGTTCGAATAATTAAAGAGGAAGCAAAACAAGATGTACGATGAGCAGGTATATCTACTATAGGGATGGAAACCTCGTCTACGCCGCGTAGTCTGATGATGGAATGGTGCAGGAGGAATTAGTTCGTGTAATTCCTGTGCGCACTCTCCAAAATGGAGCCTGAAAACAACAAGACAAGTCGACGGTTTGCAAGGCTCTGTAACCTTCCCGACCTAAGCATCTCATCACCAATGAGTCTTCTAGCATGCCCATCGATAGCATCCAAACGCCTCGAGCTGATGCATCCCATAAATGACATCAGTACTCCATACAGGAGCGAACTTGAGCTGTGTATAAGTTCAAAAGTTGGTTGGGAGTAAAATACTGTCGCACTCTTGAGGCATGTATCTCGAAATTCCAGCTGAATCGGGAACTATGCGGGTAAAACGCCTATAAGCTGGATTAATAACCTGGACTTTCAAATCTGATCGTCGCAGGATTAAATAATTAATACTATACGCGATGATGATGCAGGTAAAACTGCGGGGCACAGATAGTTATTACTATAATAAAGGCCACTCACCATGTCTATCATAACTCTTGTCATAGTTCCCGTATCTTGCATTGCTCAGGTCGTCCAATAGACAGTCCAGTTCTGTGAGCTTCCCCCGGCCAGTTCTGCCGTAGCCAGTAGAGTTGTAGTTGGGAGAGTGAGTGTAGCTCTGGTTTGTGTTGTACTGCTGCTTGACTGGTATCACTCGCTCTAGGGAGCTTGTGTTCTGGTATGTGGGCTGTGGAAGAAAATAATTTATTAAAACTGGCTGTGTTTAGAATCTGAACTTACATTTAGGTGTCTTATCGTCTTTCATAAGTCTTTTCTTTATGGGGATATGAGAAAATCCTGTTACCTTGCTCATGATGAAAGTATTTAACGATAACATACTAGAAAAACATAACATAACAATCATTCACTACATCATCTCATAGTAACTGACCCCTAACTAAGTTTGTAACTTGTATCTAGCTAGGGTATCAGAAACTACGCACACACTCATTCACACACACACTCATTCACACACACACTCATTCACACACACACCCAGACAGACACAAACATTTGTGGTTCACACAAATATTCACCCCGCGCGGGAACCGAACCCGCAACTATACGGATAGCAGTCCGGCATGGTGACCACTTTGCCATCAAGGTCGTAATACATTGACAAGTATAAACAGTGTAAACCGATCATTAAAAAAATAATATATTTTTGGTTTCAGGAAACACGCACTATAAAAAGGGTTGCCAAGTTTCATACTGTAACAACAATATTAATGATGGAAACACTAATGGCGTGTGTCTCGTTTGTAATTTATATTAATACATTTGTGGGGAGTTTCATACGTGGGATATGGCACACCTGTGGTTTAATGTAGACTTTAATTGCTACTATTGCCTACTAGAATGTACAATCGATTATTCTACATCAAGGTTTTAAATTTTCGATTACTTTCTATGCCTCCTCGGCTTAAGCCACATTAAGGAATGTTCAAGAAAGAAAGCCATAGAATCTATCAAGTTAGCCAGTTAAGAATCTGGTTAGACTAGTTATCTTTTCAAAGGCTTTATCACAGTAACTTGCAAGATATTGTCGCTAGTAGTAGCTTTAATCCTGTTATCGATTTTTCCAAATTAACAGGAGGAATCTATATCTAATAAACATATAAACAGCGGGAATCTAATAAGCATCGGGAATCGAAGGAACCTTACGGATTCGACTCCCGTGCGAAAATTGTATAAATGTTTTTTGATATTATTATATACTCACTTATTATACATCTTCAGTGCGTTCTCATAATTTCCTTTAGTGAAAACTTGTAATTTAGATATTGCAAACGACACTGCTCTATTACTTCAATTCAATTGAAGAAATAACAACGTCAACGTCAGTTCAATTTTCTATCTATACGTTCCCAATACGTTCCATTTTCGTATTTTAAAATTTATTTTGAATTTAGTTATAATAATTTCTAAAAAGTTCTTATACCTTTGTGGTTATAAAGAAGTTTTGTTTGATGGATGAAAAAATAGAAATACATTTGGGATGATGAAGTCAAAAAGAAGAAATAAAAATGTAGGTTTGTTTTACATTCAAATGAATCATGTGTATCAGCTCATGGGACAGGATTCAAGCGGTCCACGGACGCACACAAAATTTTAAATAATCTTTACAAAATCTCGTTAGTAGCCCGAGACTAAGGGCTTATTCATTTTCAAGTAACGTTCCGAGTAACTACTCACATGTTTTGTCTTTGTCACTTTATATAAAGTAAGAAAGAGACAAAACTAACTTTACTTGGAGGTCGTGAAATAGGACCTAATATTACAAAACTGTCTCTTTAAACTATTTTAAAAGATTATCAAACATGCCTATGAGGACTTCCTGTGAAGCAGTTAGTGTGTGGCCAGTGGCCAGTTATCATCGGTTCTTGGCATTCAATCTTTATATGTAATTCAATATGTTAAACAAACACAAGTCGCGCCAACTCGCCAAATCGATATATCACTTGACGACTTGTGGTGATAGTAACGGGCACAATTTTATTTTGAAACTTATATTTATCGTGATCTGCTCTAAAGGTTCTCCTTCACCGGGAGCATTCGCGTGTAATGTAACGTTACAGATTCGCATTTTGAGCATTACATTACAATAATACCTCCCTGACTAACGAGCATTCGCGTGTTAAATTACAAATTACAATTAATAAATTACAAGGGCATTGTGCTGCTCGGTTCTCCTCCTTCACTGATGTAATGCTAAAATCTGTAACGTTACATTACACTCCAATGCTCCCGGTGAAGGAGTACCTTTATATTGTGAAGAAAATAGGTTTGTATTTCAGTTCAGTTTCAGTAGTTTTTCGCAAAAGCTACTGAACTTATTTCTAAAATTCTCTAACCAACCATGTCCATAACTTGGTTTAATTAAGAAATACAAAAATGTCGCAGCAGACACAAATGACACAAACACGAAAGCTGAAATAGCGGGGAACTGGTCACTTACAACAATACAATTGTACGTACATATTTATTACAGACTATCTGTGCCCCGCGGTTTTACCCGCGTGGAACTAGAACTAAGGTTCCCGTGGGAATTTTGGGATAAAAGGTTTCCTAGGTATGAGGAATATCTATACTAAATTTCATGAAAACCCATTCAGTAGTTTTTGCGTGAAAGAGGAACAAACATCCACACGTCCACACTCACAAACATTCGGCTTTATAATATTAGTAGGATTAGTTGGGCCTCGCGGTTTTAACAGCATAGTTCTCGATCTCGTGGGAATTTCGGGATAAAATATAGCATAGCATGTCCTTCCCCGGACCACAAGCTACGCCTGTACCAAATTTCAAGTCAATCGATCCAGTCTTTCACGCGTGATGCCGTGACCAAGGGAAATAGGGATTCATTTTTATAGTGACGATTTTATAAGACTCTTTCTGCTTGTAAAAAATGTACCAATCGAATATATTTACTTGAAGTAGTAAACAAATTATTTTCAACACACTTGCTCATAAAGGGGCTCTTATTTGTGCAAAAACAGTTGAACAATGACACGCTTAATTCACTAGTGAGTTATAGTTTTTTTTTTAAATTGTTTAGTTTTAAAAAAGTTTCGATATCAAAAAAATCGTGTCCATACATTTTAAAAACAAACTTCAACTAAGTTGCCTTACTTTTGGTAGGTCTATGGTCGATTCCATTCATTCATTTATTCGATTTTTTTTTAATAAGTATATTCTTTTAATCTATGGCCGATCACCAATGTTGTGTTGGATGCGCGCGAATAGAAAAACTGTTTATTTATTAGCGAAAAATGATAATTTCTTCGCAAATGTGTTGAAAAACGTTGTATGGTACACGCGAGTATTGATGATTACTATCTTCGGCTATCTTCTGACCCTCGCCTGACGGCTCGGGCCTCAATAGCGCCTCGGAAGTAATCACCAACTTACCTCGCTTGTACCATAAATAACTATTATTTATTTATCATAGTAACGACATCTAGTGGAGGCCGCCGTGATCTATTTGGCTCTGATCCAGGTTTCAAAATTGAATGAACATAGTACTATCACTATGAAACTAGATGGCGTTAATTCATTCATGGGGTAAAATAATAAAAGAGATTTTCATCTACAAACAGATGTAGATCAGCTGGATACTATTCCTAATAGATCAAATATTGATTTCTATTTCTCAAATTATCATCTTAATCCTACTGTTCTACTAATATTACAAACACGAAAGTTTGTATGGGTGGACATAAACATTCTGTACTAAAATGATGAGTGAGAAGAAGCTTTTGCTCTGAGAGAGCTCTTTCAGCAAAGAAAATTTCGGGACATTAAAGATAGAATATTGGACCTACATATACGAAAGATTGCTAGTAAATAATATAAGTAATAAATAATGAGCAAGTATTTAAACCACAAAGTGTAACGATACTTTGTTGTTGTATACTTAAGTACAAGGATAATAGGGTAAATAGAAGTCACGACCTTTATTACATCAGTTACTATGTAATTGATACATTACTCCCATTGAAAAATACCTTCATATTTATTTCCTTCCTGTCAGATAATGCACGCAGAAATGTGTCTAACTAAAGTGAACATAAACTTGTGACTACCACCGAATCGGAAATCATTAGAATATCATTTAATAATATGACTTTCCCTTAATTAGTTCGCAACCCGGACTTCAAAAATAATCCAGCTAGGCTAGGTCTATCATTATAAAACATCCCTTCCTATGAATTCCTTCCTCAGACGACTAATATCCATTCTTCACAATCAGCAAAGATACAGTCACAGTTAGCCTGAAGGGTCTACTAACTAACTCCTGAGCAAAGCGTCGCTCGATCTTTTAAACATACTTATTGATGAGATCTCTCAAACAACCCTACTAATATTATAAATGCGAAAGTAACTCTGTCTGTCTGTCTGTTACCTTTTCACGGCTAAACTACTGAACCGATTGACTTGAAATTTAGTACAGGGTTAGCTTATGGTCCGGGAAAGAACATAGGCTACGTTTTATCACAAAATTCCCACGCGGTCGGGAACTACGCGGGTGAAACCGCGGGGCACAGCTAGTACTTAATAAAGAGTTAATTAAAGTATTTACCGAAACAGGCTTAGCGTAGTCCGAGGAAATATTTCTGGATCCATTTATGGAGCCGTAGCCAGTTGAGGTAGGGGAGTTGAGGCTTCCGCCAGGCGAGCTCAGTCTTCCTGGTGAGCTTCCCCTGCCCAGAGGCGAGGCTGTGCGTCCAGGGGAGGCCGTGCGGCCACCAGGAGACGCTGTCCGGCCACCCGGGCTGCCGACTCGAGCCCCTGGGTTGATAGAGTTCTGAAGATCAGCGAGCAGCGCATCTGGAAGTAAGAGAAATGATATTGTTTAGGTAATTGATCAATTTTTAATTCAGGATAGGTTCGAGGCTTACGGTGGAGACAAATATGAGCTGCTGATGATCATCATTCTTGCGTATGGCATTAATCCTTCATGGATCAGAATTCAACGTCCAAGTTATTAAGCCATTTTATGATGTTATCCTTCAGAATTTTGAAATTCCATCGTTCAGCCGTTGAACGTGAATGAGTAACAAACTTACACAAATATACATACAATTTTCTGCCTTTGTGTGTAGTTTGATTAAACAACAGTTATTTTTAGTTTCACATCAAGGATAAAAATAACCTGCGTATTTCTGTGTATTTATACTGATATTATTTATTTAGAGATACTGGATTTATAAAAGTTTGCTTATTTTGAATCAAATTTAATCTGTTTTTTTTTTTAATTTTAAAAACGAATTACTATGTAGTATAACGCCACAGCGCCAGCGCCGATATTTTAGCTAGTGGCATGAGTTCCCGATGAGATCCCGGGTTCAATTCTAGACTATAGATGTTTGTTATTTATCTCCAAATTGGCAGAGGTTTAAGATCACCAACGTGCTTTACGTAATGATTAAGCTTATTTTGCCGAATTGTACTGTCATAAAATGTCAATGAGGGAGAGGTCTTATTTCTGTATTGCAGAGGGGTCTTACAGGTCCATACTTACTATATCTTATAATTATGTTACCTTATTTGCCTTCCCTTTTGTAGCCTGGTTTAGCACTAAACCAGGTTTTACAATCTGATCTAAGTACAATTTTGAATACTGTCAAAACACTAAAGTGACAGATTTGACTGACAAGTGTCAAATGCTTACCAGGTTTTATTAAACTACTAGCTGCGCCCCGCCGTTTCACACGCGTAGTTCCCGTTCCCGTCCCGTAGGAATTTCGGGATGAAAAATAGATGTTGGCCGATTCTCAGACCTACTGAATATGCTCACAAAATTTCATGAGAATCGGTCAAGCCGTTTCGGAGGAGTATGGCAACGAAAACTGTGACACGAGAATTTTATATATTAGATAGAAGAAGATAGAAGATAGTTTTAAAATTTAACGCAAATATGTAAGACTAATGTTGTTACTTACTATATCAGATGAATATTTCGATAAACCTACGTCATTTTAATAAATTATCAGTCGGTATTCATAATTATGGTGACTTATACTTGACACCGCGAGAAGGTTAAGCTATATCAATAATATACAATTATTTATCAGATGTTTGAACAAACAGAGACCTGTTTCGTTTGCTTAATGATATCATACTCATTGATGTACTAACAGGGGTAATGGAAACAGGTTTTTTATAAAAAGGCCGTTACTGACTGACTGACTGATAATCTGATTTGTTTATGCGACTTTTCCTACGATGTACGAAAATCTGGGATTTCTTATCGGTGGCCCTAATTAAAAGTCCATAAGTACATATATTAAACAACAAATTCGGTAAACCTATTATGTGCAGAATAATTACGGATACAATCACTGGTAGGTTAGGTACTTCAAATTTTTGGTAGAAAGACTGCTCTAAAAACCAAAAGAAAAGATTTTGGCTCAATACGAAGAATATTAGCGCTGTTCTTTCTAGGAATAACCCAAATACAAACAAGCTTAGATCTTAATTTATTAAATACAGTAGTGTGTAACAATAAAGATCAAATTAGTCGAATTTCGCCGAAATCTTCTTGACTGAAACAATTCTTTAAATTATGTACTTAATTAAAAAATATTGTTATCTCAGTTATGAGAATTAAACATCACTCAATGGATCCTTGTACAGTCACGTGCAATGATAAGTATACACGGGCAGATTTTCAAATAAATGTCCACACTAAAAATTTCAAAAACAAATAGCCACTTAACAATTCATACCAATATAACCACCCGAGTTTTTCAAAATAATGTATACATTTTTGCCAAAAATATGGACACAGATCGTTTTCAGATATTCGTATGCACAATCACTTGCAAAAATATGTATCCATTATGAATTACAATAATATGTAAACGATGTTATTTTACAAAAATGTACACAATATTTTTCCATTAAAATTTATACAATGATGCCTGTGTTTTTTTTCTTAAATATGTATACACTTTAGAAACTGTCGCAGTTTTCACTATTTTGACAAATGGGTATTCAGTTCAATAATATGTACACAACGTAATTTTCAATTTAATGTAAACATTCATTTTTATCTTTAAAATATCGTAATGAAGGTAGCCAGGATGCGGTGCGGCGCGGCGGCGCGCACGTCTAGCGGTAGCGTGGACTGTTTTATTCGTTTATGCTTTTCCTAACTACCCTCAACTACTTACGTGTTGCAGCGGAATTAAGATTAATCGTTACTTATAGTATTATTTATCATATTTTATAGTTTAGTATCGTTATTCTGACTATTGTATTGTTTGTTTTTATTGTAAAGGAATGAAGAGAATGAGTAATAATAATGTACCGTACCGGATTTCGGAACATGAAAAACATAAAATTATCGTTTTAAAAGAGCAGGGGTACTCAGTTACCGATATTGCAAATAATTTAGGAATCACAGTAAGTATTATTCGTTTAATTAAGTACTTATTTACATCTAAGTAGCCGATAAATAATCTTTTTTAGAGGAAAACAGTATATCTTTGGCTCAAGCGGTGGGAAGAGGAAGGTGGCGTAGTTTGTCATAAGAGCAAAGGCCGTGCCCGTAAAACTACCGAAGCGCAGGATAGGGAGCTCGTGAACAGAGTCCAAGGTGAAGGATTCGTTAAAATACAGGATTTATCTATTTCATTGCAAGTTTCGTCCTCAACAATTCGACGGCGCCTACACTCAGCTGGGTTACATCATAGAACTCCGGCGCGAAAACCAGTCTTATCAGCTCAGCATAAACAACAAAGACTACAGTTCGCCCTCGAATATAGGAACTATGATTTCAGCAGCACTATTTTTTCGGACGAAAAAGTTTTTGTATCTTCCGCTGATGGACGTTTATCTTTATGGCGAGCTGATAATACCAGGTTTTTAGAAAAAAAAATACTACCATCGAGGGGAAGTGGTCGGATAAGTTTTGGTGTTTGGGGATGGATGGCAGCCAGTGGCCCCGGTGAGTTGGCCCAAATAAGTGGTAGAATGAACAGCCAGCAATATAATGAAATATTAGAAGAGGTTTTACTACCTAGTGTGGAGGTATATTTTCCAAATTCTGGACCTGTTCCTTTTGTGCAAGATAATTCCGCAGTTCACAATTCGCGTTTAAGCCAAGCCTGGTTCAATCGCCATCGAAGTAAACTTAGTTCGTTGCCATGGCCGCCTAAAAGTCCAGACCTAAACCCCATTGAGAATCTTTGGGGTTTAATGGTCCAGCATTGGGACAGCGACCGAGCTAAAACACGCGAAGCCCTCATAAACCATGTCCATGAAATATGGGACAGTTTCAGAGGCAGTAATGTATGCAATAACATGATTGCATCAATGCAGCAAAGATTGCAGGATGTTATTGATGCTCAGGGTGGTTACACAAGATTTTAATTTCTCCATTATTTGTAATTATATTTTGTATTTGATTATTGTTGTTTTTTGTTACTAGGACGGAACTACGTTAACATAATTAATTTAAGTAAACACCTAATATAGTTAATTTAAGTAATTAATTTAAGTGTATCATCAAATGTAAATTATAAATGTTATGGCATTCATTTAATATTAGTCAATTAAACATTCTGAATCTACACAATCTTTTATTTTATATCCATTAATCTGTCAGAAATGACAAGTATGTATGTATATTAAAGTGTACAAAAGTAGGCAATTAGGCATTAATAGGGTGCATACTAGATTAATACACAAATATACAAAAATGAATGTTTACATTAAATTGAAAATTACGTTGTGTACATATTATTGAACTGAATACCCATTTGTCAAAATAGTGAAAACTGCGACAGTTTCTAAAGTGTATACATATTTAAGAAAAAATCACAGGCATCATTGTATACATTTTAATGGAAAAATATTGTGTACATTTTTGTAAAATAACATCGTTTACATATTATTGTAATTCATAATGGATACATATTTTTGCAAGTGATCGTGCATACGAATATCTGAAAACGATCTGTGTCCATATTTTTGGCAAAAATGTATACATTATTTTGAAAAACTCGGGTGGTTATATTGGTATGAATTGTTAAGTGGCTATTTGTTTTTGAAATTTTTAGTGTGGACATTTATTTGAAAATCTGCCCGTGTATACTTATCATTGCACGTGACTGTACTTAAAACTAGTTTACTTTTGGTAAAGTTCAATGGCTTCATAAGCTTCTATATTTATTTAATACTACACCTTATTTTGTGCATAATAAAAACTATATTAGCTTATCATATCGAGATGAAGATAAGAGATATGGTGTAAAGAAGTATGGTTGACGTTACAAGATGTGATAAGCATAAGTTTTAATTTTGCTCAACTCCTGCGCACTCTGAAGGAAAACGTCAGAAACCAGCGAGTATAGACGCATGATACTTTGCACAGGTGTTCTTTATCAAAGTTAGAATCTTTTGTTTATGAATACTGCAAGGAGGCTAAATTGTAATTTGAAGTTTCATATAAACTATAGTTATTAATTAATTATATAGTTCGCTAGTAGAGTACGATAGGAAAAAAAATGTCCTTGGAAGGAATATATTATATAATATAATATTTTCCTCCATTGTTCTGTTACATAAACAATACACATTATTAAAGCTTGTTAAATTAAAACTATACCTATATCCTCTATGGCTTCGCACACTGCAACGTACTGAGGCTCACTATGGTCAGACAAATCTTTTGGTTTCGGTTTCTTTATAATTTTCCCGTAAATATCTTCATTTACTGTGTAATGTGTACGCGAATACCTGTCCATATTATACTCCATATCGGTCCAATTATCACAAAATTCACTCTCACTAAATGCGACGTTTCGAAGGAAACTGGCAATCAAGAATTCGCAAACCACCATAAAAATAAAAACAAAACCACCGTATCCAATCCAAGGGCAGGAAGGGATTCTAAATTTAAATATATATCTGTTTTAGGTGTGCGAGGAGGCGCGGGCGACTCTCATATGGACTAATACAGTACTGATTCACCTAACCAGATGAGCGTACACCGCAAAAATTTTATTCAGCCCAACGTTGTTCGTTAATAATTACTATTAAACGTAACATCCTCTAACAATGCCGCGTTAAATAAAGCTTCACTTTTATAAAACTAGCACCTTGTTTATGGTGAATAAAATAGAGACCAGTGCGTTTATCAGATGCAAAATGAGCTGAGCGTATAATAATAATTGTGCGATAAGGAGGTCTTATAATAATATGTTAGTTATGACCAAGCTGAACCTGTTTGTCGAGTATAACAATACGCGTCTAGGCTTAGACGATGCATTTTTGTCGTAATTAACGCTGACGATGCGATTGATAACAGTGTAATGTAGGGTGACTGTTGCGTTAAAGAATTTGACCGTTAATACTGTCTTCTGAAGCATTTCTTTGAAATTCTTGACGAGTGCATCATTTGCATTTAAATCTTGTAACGTAAATGTCTCTAAAATACGTTATTCTAATACAAATTAACGAGTAATAATAATAGGTGACTTTTACCGAATGGGCTTTTTGCTTTGGCCCAAATTTATGCCCTGCCGAAGGGCACGTTTTAAAAGGCAGTTTGTGTACTAAGAGCATGATGCAATATTTTATTTAAATCAACAGTTAGGTGTCGGAAAATATCACGTATTTTTTCCCATAAGAAACAAAGGCCAAAGGGGTCAAGCGAACTCATGACATCTCATCGAGACGATAGGCTAAAAATCTTCAAAATTTCCAAAATCTTCATAATTGCCTCTATCAGTTCGCTTAATTAAAATACAGGAACACGACTCAAACTGGAGAGGAATATTGCAGAATACTGCTCCCTTACAACTTTGTATTACAATAATATGGAGATGAGAACATTTTCTGCGATGACGTCTAATAAACGGGTCACGGTCCCGTCTGTGACTTCATTCTTACAAATTGATGGTTTCGAGTCAAATCTATTTTTAATGGCGAGGTTTATAATACATTGTATAATGCTTTGAAATATCATACAAAAGCTTGCAATCATATCTTATGATACAAATAAGAACATCTGACATTGAAAGTGGGAATCAAAGTAAGTATTTAAAAAAGAAGTAAGGATGATATTTTTACTTTGTTTTTCTGATGAGATGATATCTTTACTGATAGTCTTTCTGGTGATATCAGGAAAAACAGAAAGACTAAGCACGCTTGCACTATGTCAAAAATACGAATTAGATTACAAATAAAAATAAGTACTTTAGAGTTCAATGATCTAGATTCAATTCCCATTAATCACAAATGTTTATCATGTGTATATGAATGAGTCTGTGCGTAGTTTCTGATACCCAGATACAGGTAACAAACGTAATAATATTTTTCCCATATGTATAGTACTAGTGCTGATAATATTGTAAATGACTAATTTATATCCCTCAATGAGATTAAAACCAATTATGTTAAAGCCTAATTTGGTAATCACATTATGAATTAAATATTTCGGTAAAATCATTGTACTATTATTAACGCCTGATAAAATTACTATAGCAAACACCAAACGAGATTTGCTAACAACTTTTGTACAGGCGCTACTTCAAATATATTGACAATTTGAACTTCTGAATGAAACTTTGAAATGGATAAATTGAACAACAGGATTATCAAGGGGTAGTTTTTCGACCTCTCTAATTTGGGTCCTTTATACGTTCTGCAATATCTTTTAAAGACTATACTACCCGTAATGACTATCGATGACGATGGCTCGTGCCCTCCGAAGTACGGAAACGCTTATGAAAATAAAAACGACTTGAATAACACAAACGATCACACAGCCAAATGTGGTCGTTGGATAACATCTACTCGTCACTATTACGATCTCGGACGACAGAACTATCTCTCAGGATGGAAGTCCTAAGCTGACTCCCTGATCTGTTATTATGACGTTACCAAACGTAGATTAACAATAATATAGCGTGATAACTCTAATGACTGAATGATGATGATTGATGAATGCGAAAAATCCCACGATAACGGAAGAAACGGGAATCACGGCGACAAAACAATAATACCAAATCACAGTGCAACAATAGTATAAAACAACAGTAGAAACACATTTTGCGGTTCAAACCCGCAAGGTTATCAACATACGACAGTTAGTTGACACTACGCCATATACGAGTAGATACGATACATAATATACGAGTCCAATAGCTTTGTTGTAAATGGCAAGACCTAGTCACAATTAAGGAGAACATAACTATTGGTAGATTTCGTTAAACCGGACCAGACTACACATGTACTTCGATCACTTATATGGAAGGATAGATTTAGCTGTCTTTATATTACGAGAAACGAGGATTACAAATTGATGGTTTTTTGGTGTTTATGTATAATCGATTTAAGCTTATTTGGTAGGTTTTGATGCAACTGAATAGTTCAGAATTGATAAATGCTACAATTACAATTATTTTAATTTAAAATATGTGATAGAGATTTATTTGACCTGTTACGACATAATGATACAGACAGACAACAAATAATGTATATCTATTTGTAAACAATCGTAAAAATGACAAATAGTGAAATAGGAAATGATAACACAAAAAAAAACCTGCGCAGAATTGTACGTTTAGTGTTGCACAAGGTTTGTTTACCGTGTCAGTCCCAAACGATCCACTAACACGTTACCAATATAGCGCAAGGCCGTACAATTACATACATGTGACTCACGAATTAATTCATCACCACTATTGTCCAACTTACCCAAGTAAGCACTGAAATCCGTGAAATATTTCTTCCATTCTGTGGACTTGAGTTCGGGGGGCGACATAGGCCCGCGCTCGGCGCTGTACTTCCTCTCCAGCACCGGGGAGAACGACACAGACTTGGGGGATGCGGAGCGCGTGCGCACGGAAGCCATCCCTCACTACACGTATATAAAGCGGTACAGGCAGGGTCGCGGGCAGTCGTGGCTGGACCGCGGCTACGAGTAGACTGGTTATTTTTGGTAAGATGGTGAGTTATCTACGAGCGAGCGCAGACCTGTGATAGCGCGGTCACACAGCCGCTGGCGACAGTTACGCGAGACGTGCTATTCCCGTCAGGTGGTCATTTCCGCTGGTTGCACGTTTCACAACTCATACAGAACTTCATTAACCTACTGATGAGAGAGAATATTGGAAACACGTAGGGCCGACCGAGTTACATAAGTGACGCGTCAGTTCGCGGACGAGCGTAGGCGGGCGGCGCCCTACAATAGCTTCCCATGGAAAGTCGATGAGATTATTTGTGTTCGTCGCGAGTAAACAAATCAAACGTCCCCATGCGCTAGTTTACTTGACCTAAATTAAAGAGTCATGTGAATAAATTCGGTTCGTTAGACTAACAATATGTTAGGAAGATGATATGTTACGAGAGTAACGGCCCTCCGTTCCGTAAACAGATTACAAAATAATGATCCATTGAGTCGGACGGGACGATTGTAATTGGGACGCAAAGTTAACGACTTCACTATTTATAATTACGTAAATTGATGTATAATTACAATTTAATGCGTATGTTGTTGCTCAACATCAAATTGATATTACGAGACATCTTGATTTGAAGAAAATTACTAATTTTTTGTAATGTACCGTCATTAGAATGATTCCGTTCTGTTTTTAAATGAGATAATACCATAAATCGTAGGTAAGTCAGGAAGTTAGTTCAGAAACAGAAGTGTGATCGTTAAGTCTTTGTTCTTGGTCATCAGCGTGTGGGAGACGCCCATCCGAGTGGGCGACGCTGATGGCAGAATCGAAGGCCACATCACATCACAGGCACAGATTACTGAATAGTCACTACGTAATGTATATCACAGGTAACAACACACGCCAACATTAAAATAAAACAATATTACGTCAACGTAGTAACATATAGATCGTCCATCTCTTTTATTATAGTTCTTTGAATGAAATACGCATAAGATATAAATATTTTTTTCTTAACGGATATAGCAAGGACGGACGGGAAATACTATGAAAATGCGTCATTGAGCTAAATTAGAAGGTTTTGAAATAAATTTTATAGTATATAATTTTTATAATTGTGGCGAAATTAGCCGAGTTCATTTAGAATAGTAAATTACTTTAGTGCTAATTTACTTTCTATCTCTTCTGAGTCAAAGTTCTTTTTTTATGGTTGAAAAGGTAGAGTTAAATAAGTACTACAAATAGCAATACAAAACAAAATATAATAGAGTTAGTACTTAAATTGCTTTAACAAAACAGTGTATTCCATAACATATATATAGGAATGGAGAGCAGCATTACAGAATAATAAAATTCATATTAAATAATAATTCAATAAGTTTACCTATTTGCTCAAAATTAACATTCCTTATGCGAACTGCCAAGGAATGGAATGCCCTGCCCGAGTCTGTGTTTCCACATGAGTACAATCTGGGTGTCTTCAAAGCAAGAGTGAATAGGTATCTCAAAGGTAAGCGTGATCCACCGTAGACCACATCATCACTTACCATCAGGTGAGATCGTGGTCAAATGCGAGCCTATTCAGCATTAAAAAAAAAATATGGGAGTTAAAAACTATGTTGCATTTATTTGTCTCATGAGATGGATGAGCCAAAATTAATTCAGGAAATTAAATCAATAACTGCCAAAGACAAGGTTAATAGAAACAAACGATCAGTGACAACGTCTATGGTCCACTGCATAATCCGATGTACATAAGTACGTATTTACCATAAGACATTACAAGGACGTACTATTAGTTTGTTAGTCACCTTTGAGAGAACACCATTGAGGAGGAAATAACTATATTTAGTTTAATTTGAGACATTTTATGCATCGAAAATGTTTACCTCAGAATTATAGTAAGTAAATTTTGAATAGAAGATAGTCTTTTGGTTGAAGATAACAATATTTAGAACTACGAAAGCCGGCTTAGGCTACGATATTTAGAAATTGCTTAGGAAGGCTACAATATGGTCAATTCTAGGATTATGAATTTTGTTATTTTTACGACGACAGCGAAAGTTCTAAAAAGTAAAGGTAAAAAGGTTTAATCGATTTTTGTCCATGTAAAATAATTACCTAATCGGTCATGATATAATAAATGATCATCCACTTATTCAATTACCTAGTATTTGTTCTTTAATTAATACCCGATAAAGCAATTAATTTAATTACTATTTATAAAATATAGCAGCGCCCCGCGGTTTCACCCGCGTAGTTCCCGTTCCCGTGGGAGTTTCGGGATAAAAATTATCCTATGTTCTTTCCCGGACCATAAGCTACCTCTGTACTGTATATACAGACAGACAGATAGAGTTACTTTCGCATTTATGTATAATATTAGTTAGGACTCTACACCTCTAAACACTACAATTCAACTGACATGATGAAGGTTATTGTAGTAAAAACAAACAATGCATAAAATGATACAATATCTCAAAATTGACAACACGTTCACCGGTTGACTGACAAACTGACATGCTGTCCAAGTTAGCATATTGATATACAATTTAGAAGAATTGAGACTACAAATTAATATATTAAATAGATGTGTATTGACTTTTAAATTGTATTTTTCTTGCATTGACCTCTTTAAGTTTGCATGGAAGATATAGCAGTTTCTAACCTCAATATTCGCCTACATATCTCATCATTTATTTTTTCTTCCTCGGTCTAAAATTAGGAGCACGTGCCAATCAGATGAAAACATTTTTATTCAGCAATTAAATATGACGACTTGCGGCAAGATTGTAAGTACATCTCGTCTTGATGTTCCCTTAATTATCTGTTTACTGTTTGTTTATACGCCAGATGTTTTCCAGACGCGACAAACACTTCGATTGCACAAAGTACCGCAACTACATACAATAGATAAATAGATACAGTTTTAAAAACAACGGCTTTTATTTTTAGACGCAATATTTTTGTTTAGTTTCTCTACGTCGTTACACACGAAAGTTATTTTTATGTGCACGCTCTAATTAGTGTTTTGTTAGTCAAACTTTGTAAGGGACATTCGAGTAGCCGGGTCCAGCGCACCGCTCTAACGAACTCAAATAAGCAATTAGTTTCACACTTGTCCGATTGGACACATCGACCGTGGCGGATCGATTGTAAAACACCGCGACAGGGCACTCACTGTATAACTTTAAACCGATTTTTGTCAATATTTGTGCGGAAGACGCGCGGTATGAATCGGCGTGTTCGGATAGATGTCGTCGCAGCGACTGACAAGCCTCGCGGCGTCTAAGCGGGACAGTTTCTAATGATGTTAGTGTTGATTGTGGCGCGTGTAATGAGGGCATGTGGGAGGGAGCGGTGCCGGCAGCATCCAGGGAAGGTGGTGGACCGGACCAGGTGTCGTAGCGGATCTATGGGTTCTCGGAAACAGCCGCCGATGGGAATGCGGGACGCGATCGTCGCCCGAAGAATGTTACCGTCGCTAACAGTTGAACGACACTGACATATTGCAAATAAGGATTATATAGGGCATTTATCAGTTAGCATTCTATATGAGATGTAAAGTATCACACAATCTACTTACTATTCTTATTAATACCTCGGAATGTATACTAATTATATAAAAAGGAAAGATTCGTTTGTTTGTTTCTTTGTAACGAATAGGCTTTGAAACTACCGATTTCAAAAATTCTTTCACTATTAGAAAGCTACATTCACCCTGAGTAACATAGGCTATATTTTATCCCCGTATTCCCACGGGAACGGGAACCACGCGGGTAAAATCGCGAGTCGCCGCTAGTAACTGATAATACTACGAGTACATTCTAGTATCTACTACTTTTCTTCTTCCAAATCTTTATCCCATATCTAATGAGGTCAGATTTTACTTTAACCAGTTTTGGCGGTATGTCAATATCTTAAACCAAAAAATAATTATCTGCTACTAAAGTTACAAAACAAAATCAAAACATTATTTAATACAGATTAAAACAACTTAAAATAAGAGCGACATTAGAAACCGGTGTAACACAATACAAATATTGTACAAAACAGTATGAAGAAACCGTAGCCAATTGACTGGTCAATGCCAAAGAACGGATTCAATTCAACAAACCGTAAAAAATAGTCAATATAACTAATGTTTCATACTTAATTATTTTATGATATAACTAGCTGTGTCTCGTGGTTTCACCCGAACGTCTGAGAATTTAAAAAAAAAGGCTTTTGCCCATGTTACTCCTTAACATTAACTAACAGTGAGTGAATGTCCTGTCAAAATTGAACCTGCCTTTTTGTAGATTGAGAGAGAACAGACCGATTTTTTTATGTAAGTTTGTCAACGGTAAATTTTGACAAATATCAACTTTCTTATGCATTTATAGTGAATAGCTGATAATTATTACAAACAGACACATTTTTAAGTTTATTCGTCTAACTAAGTGTATAAAGATAAAATAATAATAGTCTTAAGTAATTATGAATGATCATTATTGAATCTAGTTATGATGTAGTTTCCTTGTTGATGGCGAGTGGGATGATAATATCATACCTTACTGTTTTTGGAAACTGGACTGGCAGGTGGACGATCGTATTAAAATTGTACTACCGGTAGTACAAAGTAGTTTACGTAACTATTGTTTACGCTGTTGGTAATTTATGGTAAATAAGATTTGCAGATATATTTTAGAGAGACAGATTTTTGTTCTTGGTGCTAATTATAAAATAAATAAAATAGCCTTTATTTCTACTGCTTTTTCCACATTTACAATAATATTACTAACTTAAAGTTATATAAAAACAAAACATATATACTTAATCTAATCTATTAATTTATTACTATCCTTATAACTACGTATCTATTTTCTAAGCAGAAGTAGGCCTCCCCCAGGTCTCTCCATGTTCCTCTATCTCTGGCCTTGGTGCTAATTACGACTGGTTAAAAAATGGGTATAGGAATATGATAGCTTATTTCCATACACGTAATTGGGTAACTTTCCGCAATTGGACCGCAAACCCCACAAGAACCGTAATAGAGTCTTATTTGGGTCCTCTTTTGGTTAGATTTTTGAGGGCTTTAGTTATAACAGTCACATTACTGTAAATCCTGTAATAAAATCGTAGCGCAGCGTAGTAATATCATGTCAATTGCGAGTCAGAAGATAACAAGTAACAAATTGAAAGATGAAAAGAAATCATTATTTCTGGTTAAGTATAAGAAAAACACAAACAAGCAAAATTTAGAGGATTATATTCTTGCATTTAGGTTATAAATAATCTACTAAATTACATCTTTGTTCCGACTCTGACATAGACACATTCCAACAAATCGTCCAACTAGTTTAACAATTTACAAACATTTAAAACTAAACGTATTTAAACAATAGAGTCGTCCTTTTAATAAATTGTGTGCTATTAACTAATTTATATCACGGAGTATGGGAATTTATTGTCAATTGTTTGCAAAAGTACTTTTGAAAGGTTGGTCCTGTAGTTGATTATGGCCATTTGTGTACGTCAAATTATCTTTCAAATCGGATGACGGTAATGGCTTCGGAATTTCAATTGAGGCTTATTTGGAAAATGGGCACAACTACTCTTTATTTAATCTAGGTACCTGCGATTAAACAGAAAATTGGTAGGAGGGATGTTTATTGTAACAATTATTAAGTAAGTATATATCAACGCAGAGCTGAATCAACTTTGGCTTTACATGAAAATTTGCACATGAGTTCCTTTTATACACCCCTATTTTGAAATCACGAGACTTATTAAAATCAGAATATCTGTAACTGAATCCATATATCCAATAAAAATATCAAAAATTATAGTCGATTACTTATCTTTAAAAAATACCAAATAAATGTCGTATTACCAGACGGCACACTAGCTATCAAGTATTCTGTGACGGCTCGGGTCGATGACCGCGCTCAGCTGTGTATCGCAGCGTTCGCCTGTTGTTCGGTGTAGAATAACAATAAAATTCGGCGAGATTTTGAAAAACTTTGACTTATCATAACTTTTTAAATAAAAGCAAAAGATAAAAACTAACTTCACTATTATATTGTCACCCGTCGTTTACATTAGCTGTGTGATTAAGTATCTCGAATTCAAAATAGGGGTGTATAACGCAGTTCTAAAATCTAAACGCATCATTTTTTTGAATGCCTAATGATAAATGTCTTTGATCATTATCAATTAAAATAAAACCAGCCGGACTAGCATAACTTCGAAATCGCGATAAATTTATCGACATCCAACTGTCAAAATATGATACAAATACCCGCCATATTTAATTTTAGCACGTGATTAATTGTATCACATTTGGTCATGCTCGCGAAATCGATATAGCTATTTATCGACATCCAACTGTCAAAATATAATAAACATAGCCGCCATATTTAATTAACATATCGTAGCACGCCACAATACATTTGGTCATGCTCACGAAATCGATATTATTTCGTGGTGTAGATATTATTTTATCACGCACAGTCATGCTAGGGGCCTGTTACTTTTTTCAAGAAAACACTTTCAATACTCAAAGTGAAATCAGAAAAACTTACAAGTTCCTTTCGAAAAATTCTAGTCATCGCTTTTCTAACGAGTACTGTCCAATCCATATTTGGTAGAGATGTCAGATCCATCAAGTTTGTCGGCCCTGAGGCCCTGACCAATGACATCGTGAAAGTGACTTATAGAGTTCTTTTGAAGGTTGGAGACACCGGTAGTATCTACTTGGTATTATTTATCCTATATATATTTTATATAGCATTAAACGAGAAATATGTGTAGGGTTCGATTTCCGTGCGGAGCGAATATTTGTGTGAATCACAAATGTTTGTCTCGATCTGGGTGTGTGTGTGAATGAGTGTGCGTAGTTTCTGATACCCTAGATACAAGTTTCGAACTTAGTTAGGGGTCAGTTACTATAATAAGAATATGTAGTGAATGATTATGTTCTGTTATCTCTACTCTACATGTCTCTACATTAAATTGTATGCATAGTGTTAAGTGCCATATCGGTGGCCGACTTATGGTCCTCAAAAATATGAGTTGAAACGCAAAGAAGAAGAAGTGTAAAGCTAAGTTACTTTTCGGTGTGAGATTCTATGAAGGTACGGTTAGATCTTTCGAACTACGCAAGAGATTTTTCATAAATAAATGGTGATTCAAGAGGAAGTATACGTATTCTAGGTGCATGATACCACTAGGCCCCCGAGGCTAATGCAATTAGACGCTTCTTTATTAGTCGTCATTCTCCAATATCTGTTATGTTGAAAGCTACTACAAATATTTTTAAACATATACGAATGAAAATCCATGCTGTCTTTAAAAGTAAATTAAAATGTAGAGGTACTTCATTACTAATTACAGATAACATAAACCATAAAATGGGAACTTATTGATCAATAAAAAAAAGAATTCGGCAGATAAACATAAAAGCCCAAAAACATCAAACGATCCATAACCAAAATGGTGCTCTAACGAAATATAAAAAAAACATTTAGTACGACCATAAAAAGTCATTCGCTTGTCACCAAACCCTAATAAGCCCTGACGACGAATAAAAAGATGATCAAATTAACATAAAATATTACCAATCTTTATGTGAGAATCACTAAAAATAATAAACATAGCTTACCTGTCATTATGGCGGCAAAATTGATGTAGAAACGTAAAGAAAATTAATGAAACTCGTCTGCAGTCGATGTGAAAATGTGTTTTCATCGGCAATTGAATCGAAACTGCGTTTATTCCAGATTATTCTGTGGAATGCGCGTTCCCGCCATATGTTTTGTGTATCGGGATAACTAGTATTGGCACACTTAGAACGAACTGAGTAAGCAATTCAGTGTTAGTATGAATCTTTTCGATTTAAAAATAGTTATGTACGTAGACTTGTAAACATGCACTGGTGAAAATGTCGGATGAAACTTCGCGCAGGTTCAAGGATCCTTGAATTGACATTGGTGCTTTCCCGAGGGGGTGGGCGGGACGCTATGCAGTGTGCACTGGGGGTAATGCACCCGTGACGTCACTGGTGACGTTTGCAGACGAGACGGGCGACGTTAGTACTTATAGCAGAGCCTATAAGTAGTTAGTCGAAATCCTTAGTCAAATCATAGTTTTATCATAATATTGTAGCTCTATAATAATTAATATAACATTCGTTGCAAATAATTTTTTAGTTTGTATAGCAAATTATTTAAATAATGCTATATAACACTCGTTGTTGTATTTCGCGCCATCTAGGGGGAAATCGACAGACTAGTTCGAAGGAAAAATACGCGCGTGTTTTGTTTTAAAACTGCGTTGATTGCTTCAATACAGTGCGTAGGTTTCCCGGTAGATGGCGTTTACCATTTGTTGTAAAATTGATTTAAAAACGAACAATATTCACATTAAGTAAACAATATAACTATAGATTTTTTATTTTAGTGCCATTTTTATATCTCTGCAAATAAATAAGGTAAAATACAATTTATGAAATGCCTAACGAGGTAGTCTGACAACGCTAATAAATTGTAAATTGTACCGTAAACATTTTAGTATTTTTCTTAAAAACCTGTGAAACACTACATACATAATACATTATTATTCGTTACCCTAAAAAATGTGAAAATGATAAATTACATATACACGAAAAGACTCTTTTCTTAGCGAAGACGAAAATATAGAGCAAAGTGAAAAAATAATTTGGCTGGCGAACCTAAAGCTTAATGAGGCCATTCACCGAATATTTTCTACTGTTCTGAAGATAATCAGAAATATATCTACGTTTAAACTTAGTGAAGCTTATAGTAGTTCTAGACCACGAAATATAGAACTTGTGACTGTACGAACGTATCTTATTTCAAAAGATACTGGATACAGATCAACAGTCGTCTTCATTACCACCATTCATACTCGTAAATAGTATACAAAAAATATGTTCGGGTATTTGAAGATCTCATCTAAGAACTTTTTGGGAGGAATCAGGATAAATATCTCTTCGCAAAACAATACCTTATAAGCTTTTTAGTAGGTAATAATAGGCAGGTAGGTTGATAGCATCAAATCTAATTGAATCAAAGCCATAACTAACCACAATAAGGTGAACACTTAGCACATTAACGTCAGACTAAATTATAACAAATGATACGGATTCCATCGCAAAAATTGCCAATTGACCATGAACCAAGGTGAAATAGGAACATCTATCAAATGGAATAGCGTTGGCGTGTTCTGGACTAAATCGTGTCAAGGGTAGAAAAAGTTAAAAGCCCAACTAAATGGACACTCGAGACGCAAACCTATCAATAAAACATCATATAGATGTAATTAATGTAATTCCATCGGACATGGATCTGGTCTAGACAACACTTGACTCAATTGCAGTGTTAAGCCAGTGGCGTTTAATTGTGATTGCCCTCAGGATGAACATGCAGTTGAATTATCGCTAAAATGTGGTATTAGAGGAACTTGTATGGTTGTAGATGAATGACTTGGGAAAAATAAGACATTTATTTTTGACTACATCTGCAGTTCAGAGATATGGTTATGTCTACCACTTTTCCAAAGGCTTTTTTTTTCAATCTATTGTAAAAACTTTAAAGAAATTACCATAAACGCAAGCTTTTATAGAAATCAATATCAAATCGTGTGATTTTCAAAACATCAAAAATGTCAACGATCTGAACATATTTCGAAAGCAATATTGTTGAAAGACACACCTTTCAATTTTGTATGTCAAAACTATGGTCACACATGAATAGAAATCAACTAACAATAGAACTTCGAGCGGTGAATTAGACATAGTATAAACAGAATACAATAACAAAACATAATTTGAAGTCATCTTCAAAGTTAATATTAAATTAAACATTAAAGATTACATAAACGACGTTATAATGATACTCAATGACAGTGAAGTGTCATAAAAAGTTAATCTAACTATCGCTTTACATGACATTAATTACTAGGAAGACATGAAAGAGAGAGTACTTGAGACATTTACAGGGAACATAATAAGCTTTCACCCATCAGACAAAGCAATTAGACATTTTCCATTGGTTTCTGTAATCAAATCAGTTACGAGATTATTTTCTTGCTCGCTTTGTTCGGAGATAAGTGTAATTAAATTGATTGCTCCCATTTTTTGTAATCGATTAACGACAATGGGCATGAAAATAATTGAATTATCAATTTTTCACACACTCTTCTCTAATTGATATCCGTTAAACATGAGAGAGATCAAAGATCTTTGCAGGAAAAAAGATGTGCTACTGAGTGCATGCCACTTCTTCTCCAAAGGAGATCGCGTTTTGGGCTAGTGGCTAGTCAATTTAGCTTCATGAATTCTCCATAATATGTGTAGAATTAAGATTTATTTGACTTTCAATATGATTCATATGAAATGGTATTCCTTCATATTATTTCAGTCCTCCATAAACATTTAAACGTGTAAAAATGAGTTGTCTGTCTTTATTAATATATTCAATAATTTTAAATTTATTGGTAGAAAAACAAATCCGCTATAAATATTCAAGGACATTTTTTAAAGAATCACGTGGAATCGTAAACACGCAAATATTAGCAGTTTACACCAAATTGTAAATTGAAATGATGTCTACGAATTAAAAGTCAATGGGCGATGTGCCAATTGCGACAATTAATGATACTCTTAGTGCTATCACTGCGATGCCATTGACCGACCTACATATATGTTTCAATGTCTCAAAAATATATTATTAGACTAATGTCATTGAAATGTTTGATTGTGTTAGTTTGATGTTGAACTTTAGCCTTTATTCCATTACAATTAGGAAACTAATGCAAATAAACTGACATTTATTATGTAAAGTCGAGTATCAGTCAGCGAGATTCCATAAGATCAAGGTCTTATTATGTTATGGATGATATTCATCATCATTTATTTAAGAGAGGTGTCCTTGTTGGTGTAACAGGTGCATCTCCTTCCATCGGCCTCTAATGTACACACATCAAAAGTGTCTAGGGATCAAGCATTTTTATGCGGATTTCTTGAGATTGAGATGTGGCTTTGTAATAAATTTATGATTTTATAAATTTATATGGATCCTTTTTGGTGCATTTCATAATTTGAATCAGGAACTGTGAATCAAATTCGAGTAAAAGATGAAAATCAGCTGTCAATATTTTCCCTATAAAAACATACAACGCATTGAAGACATTATTAGTGCTACTGTTTCCCTACTACTGATTAAAACCAACGTTATTATGGAGCGGCGACGTCATTTAAGCAGGGAAGAAATGCTCAGAGCCGTGGGAATGATAGAAGCTGGTTCCCGGCAACGTACTGTGGCTTTAGCTCTGAATACAAGTCAGAGTGTTATCAGTCGACTTTGGACACGTTACCGAAGCACTGGTACCGTGGCTGAGCGCCATGGAGGACGGTATCGCTGCACCACACGGAGACAAGACCGATACATTCAAATCTTAACTCGAAGAGCTCCAACAATAACCGCCATGATGTTAGCCGTGCGGCTTCATCACTCTTCAGGGAACTTAATTAGCGACCAAACAGTCAGAAACCGCTTGCATGAAGTGAACCTTCATTCCCGAAGACCGCTACGGGTACCACCTATAGCAATGCACAATCGTAGGATTCGATATCAATGGGCTCTTGAACACAGAAATTGGGCAGAAGAACAATGGCGTTTCGTGTGCTTTTCTGATGAGTCTCGTTTTGGTATGAGACCGGATACAAGACGTATACGACACTGGAGAACCCCTAGACGCCAACAGCGATTAAAATCCTGCCAGGAAGTCCATCCTTATAGTGGTGGAACCATCATGGTATGGGCGGGTATTTGGATCGGCGGAAGAACTGAGTTGATTTGGATCAGAGGCAACCTCAACGCTCAAATTTATGCTGAGACGATTGTATCAGACGTCATCGTTCCTCTACAAGTGCAAATCGGTCCCTTATTTCAGTTAATGCATGATAATGCACGACCGCACACCGCAAGAGTTGTAAGACAGACTCTCGCCGCAGCTAACATCAATGTCCTGCCCTGGCCTGCTCAGTCGCCAGACTTGAACCCGATTGAGCATGCATGGGATATGCTACAGAGAAGAGCTCTGCCGAATATGGAGGGTATCCAGTCGCAAGAAGACCTTTTTTTGTTGTTGCAACGAACATGGGCGGCCATTCCACAGCGTGATTTGGATGAACTCATTTTGAGTATGCCAAACCGATGTTCTTGTGTTGTTAGTGTTCGCGGTAGAAACACGGATTATTAATTGTTTAAGTTACCCAATAAATTTTTAAAGAAAACTGTTATTTCAGTCTTTTTTTCGAACTTTAATGTTAGTGGTTCAAATGTCAAAAATCCCTTTATTAGGAAAATGGCAAATTTCTTTATTAATGCAAAGGTGACTTGGTTTATCGTTACTGTGACAAACGAAAACACTTTATTTGATGAATCCTTAAAGAAAATTTTAATTAATATCAATCAGGAGAAAAGTTATTGCAAAAATATATGTTGATCCCTAGACACTTTTGATGTGTGTATTTAAGAGCAGATGCAGAAGCTCTTATCAGTACCGACTCCTTCCATCTGCCTCTATCCAAAGCAGTCTATTTCACTTCCTTATGGATGATATTAGATGTGGCGACATCTACACGCCACAAGGTAATGATAAAAAAGAGTAAACATCAAACCCCTTGCCTAATGCAGGCTGGTGATCCCAAACCCGTGTCACTATTGGCAAATAACAAACATGCATCGTTTGAAATACTGGACATTTATTTTACATATTATTTATAACGCTTCGTGTTTTCACCGGAGATTTTCGTATGTGAATAATAATAGGTATCACCTCTAGTTCGCACCTCGGCAATAGGAATATTCTAGTACCGTTGGTAGTGGATGACATACACAATCACAGACACATCATAATCATAAAATACCTACAACCCAAGAATAAACATGTTTGTCTTAGTATAAAAGCTTCCACTGATACCAAGACTTTCTATCCAAGATATACTGATAGTTTATAAAGTTAGTATATCAATGAAAATTTAATCCAAAAGAATTTATACTCGTATGTATTGTTGCCTATTAAGAGCTACCGGATGTTTATTTAAGAAAAATATTTCCTCAATATAATTTTACAGGTTTAATGGACGAAACATTTTACGGAGACTGTTATGAGCTGTATTATTATGAAATAGATCGTTAAAATTATAAGTGTGTTGCGGAATATCCTGGAGACATTACTAAAGAAAAATATCTTACATTACATAACTTTAGCCACGTGCATTATGGTAATTGTTCGTATCCAATCTACTAACAAGAATAGGGAAGTTCTTAAAAAACAAATATCCAAAAAAGATCTGAATACTAAATTTTTATTACATCCCTTATCCTATTAAAAATACGAGAGTCTTTATCAGAATTGATGACGATTGCTAATCAGGAACGCTTAATTACATCAACAACGACAACTTAAATGTAGCAGACCTCTTCAAAAATCACAGACACAGTCTAAATACTGCCCAAACAAACATAAAAACGATTAACGGCCCAGTAAATATTGTAGACTTAGTTACAAGAAACATGTTTATTGATATAGACTTCTTGAAAATTGAGAAGACTCTCAAAGTGGAACAACATTTTATTTTAGTGATCATCAGTCTGTTTGATGGTGTCAAATCTCTCTAATTGGACATTTTAACTGATATTATGTCTGGCTCGGTGTAAATAACGAGATGTTCCTTCCGGCAAGACCGCGTAACTTCTTTCTCTGAATAAAAGCTGAAGTAAAAATGTTTTGCTTATTATTGGGTGTAACTTCAATGAAAAGATCAATATTATGTTATGATATGCAATAAAATAATTTGATTTGAAGCTGAAATGCAGCTAAACCTATCTTGTAATAAAAATCGCATGGATTATGGATATCATTTTTATTGGACTTTTTATCACCAGGTAAGCCCGCATGTTCTAGAATCTAAATTATCTATTGTTCTTGAAACAGCATAGGATGCGTCTAAATTAACATCAATAAATGTGATAGCAAATATCAGTGGCATGCATGGAATATGTAACTCAAAATAACAGTCCAGAATAGAGTAGTAAATGCCAATAACGTGGTGAAGTTAAAATAGTACCCAACATGAAACCAGCGCACATACCTGGAGTTCAAACACGCGGTACGAACCTGCTAATTAATACCCAAATAGCTACATTGTATTACCCGGAAAGCAGTTTCTATGCTTGAATCATGTTTCAGTTAGATTAATGGTGTTAAACAGTTATTAATTATTTTTCTACGTTTGTTTTCGAGAATTCTTTATCGCCAATTTGTTATTCGAATTAGTCGTTCAGTAATTTGCTGCTAACGATAGGAAGTAATACAATTTTAAAAGAATTGAATCTGGTAGGAAATGAAATCTATAGGACTCAACATCTGCGCTAGGTGACAGATTCTAAACAAATGATTCTAGAAAGAGCCAACAATATTATGTATCAAAATCGCATGAGTTCAATAGATGAGGTGAATCTATTCAATAGATTCTATTGAACTTACATTAACCCGAAACGTAAACACATTAGATATTAGTTGCGAGATCTGAGGCATGAGGAAATGTAAGTATTTCTTACAAAAGAACATTCCTACAATATGTACGTGATATTTTTATTATACATATTAACTGAATAAGAAAGAAGTGGAAAGACCATCATTTATTTAAGCATTTATTTAATACTTTTGTACATAAAATCTCTTAAATTTACTACATGGAGGGCTTAATACTAGGACAGTATTGTCTACCAGCCAACCACGGAGTGCAGAAAAATGGTGGCGGATTTATTTCTATATGAAAAAATGCGGGTGTGTATGTCTGTGAGTTAGTAAATTTGTTTATTATA
Organism: Timandra comae; assembly: GCA_958496195.1. Classification (NCBI taxonomy): domain Eukaryota; kingdom Metazoa; phylum Arthropoda; class Insecta; order Lepidoptera; family Geometridae; genus Timandra; species Timandra comae. The sequence goes on along the minus strand of OY292358.1, from coordinate 10,635,162 downwards.
GACCTTCAAAACGAATCGAAATCCTGAGTAACAGTTACGAGAACAACCAGTTCATGACTGGAGAACCATTTTCGAAGAATATGCTTTGGTCGTTCATAACCTTCTGCGGTATTTTGAGTCACTGGGTGAAGTAATACCTTATTTGTATAATATTTCTGTACCTACTCATTACGGACAATGTTTATTAAAAACATTAATTATTTGGAAGGTTAGTGACTAATTAATTTAATTTTGTAAATATGGTGACGGAGAAAATTTGGTATTAATATGTTTGATACTTATTTTTGACAAATTATTTTTATTTATTTCAGAGCTAGGTAAAATATAAAGTAGAACTTGAAAGTTCAAATTAGTATTCCCAAAACAAACTAGTTTCTTTTACCTGGCTACAGATCAATCAAAGATAACCAATAAGATACAAGATAATGAAATTGTGCCAATAAGGTAAATGAGAAAGCTAATTTTACAATTAAAACACGCACAAGTACGGACAAAGAATTGCAAAATCAACCACATGAGAGCATTTACAATAATGGCTAATAAGAAAACTCTTTGCATCGTAATCTGCAAACCATGTTTAATCCTTAAAATTTAAGACGAAAAGCAAAAATAAATATTCTCGTCTGCGTTACCAAGAAGGTAAGTATATTTTTTTTTCGAATACTCGAGGGGTTTACTTAATATACCGAAGAGATTCTTCTAGACGACATTCTTTCGAACAAACGACTAGACTTTCAGAGAAAACGAAAGTCAAAAGTCAGCTATAGGAACTTCTTACAAATATTAAGCTTACACTAACCAAAGACCATACAAAAATTGAACAATATGATCTCAATACGGTAAGAGCCATATAAAAATATAATTAGTTCTATTACCATATGCATTAGAGCCGTAATCCCTAGCGGTTTGGCTTTGCTGGTCCAAAAATGGCCATGTGACGGGGATTGAATAGTGAACACGTATTTACTCAAAGAGACGACATGTGGTTGACGTTGAATGTTGCGTAATGGGTGACACTTTATAAGTGCAACGGTTTAATTCTTATTAGATAGTATTGTTAAATCTGTATCCTGAGAATTTTGGCTAAGTAAGGATTTCTTAGATCACTACATAGTATAAAACAAAGTCGCTTTCTCGGTCCCTATGTATGCTTAGATCTTTTAAACTACGCAACGGATTTTGATGCAGTTTGTTTTAATAGATAGTGATTCAGTGGGAAGGTTTTTGAATTTTATCCCCATATTCCTACGGGAACGGGAACTACGCGGGAGAAACCGCGGGGCGCCACTAGTAAAGGATAAGATAAGGTCGCTGTCGTGTGGTATAAGGATGTGAAGGAGGTTGCATTGGATAGGTGGAGTTGCACCTGTTACACCGACAAGAGCACCGCAATTAAATTGATGATGTTGAAGGATTTCTCTAGAAGAGGAAGTAAGTATAGACTTCTTCTTCCTTGCGTGTCGACTCATATTTTAGAGGACCAGAACTCGGCCACCGATATGGCACTTTCAGTAGCCTTGTTAAGGTCCTCGCGTGTGCAGGTGTATTGACACGCACGGTTAGAAGATGGGCCATTGTTTGGGGAGAAATGCCACATAGACATGCACTATCAGAGCTGTAGCCCCACCTGTGCATGTTCTCCTTGCTTCGGCCTACTTGAGTCCGCAGTATCGACTTGTAAAATCTAATTGTAGATCAAAGGTTCATGACTTTTGTGGGTGGATATTTGTAACTAATATATGGACATTAAAAGTTCTAATTAATCCTTAATTACGTAAATAAAGTTATATCAAAATACAGTCGGCCTGTAAGACCTCATTAAAGGGCAAAGTAAACAGGACCAACCAATTTCCAAAAAAGTACTGCCTGAACACCTTCGCAATTTAATTAAACTATAAACTTCATTGCACCTTGATCCTTTAAAAAGTTAACGACCATATGGTAAAATAGAGGCCGTATGATATAAGATATTCGTATAAATAAACTTATATTATATGTATTCTGTATGACCGCGGATATAATCTCGCCTGACCTCGGTAAGGTCGCCTTTACACTCGTAATACAGTATTTACGTCAACTTGTATCACCCTAATGGAAACTGGTTACAATGTGACATGCACTTTATTTATTTTTTTCCTGATCGCCAACAGTGGGCCAAGGTTTTGCTAATTGCGAGGTTATTACTCACTAGTTAAGTAATGCGGTTTTGTACGTATTCTCGTTTGAATCATAGTGTGAAACTGAAGTAGAGAACGCTGCGGTAAAACATTTTAAATAGCCATACATAACTAGTGTTTTACTCTTTTACTACATACTAGCTGCCCGCCCCGGCTTCGCACGGGTCCAATTTTCCCGTTGATTTTCCAGTTTTTTTTACATAAGAACCTTCTACAGAGTATTAGAAAACTACAAAAGAAAAAATTTGCCAAATCGGTCTAGCCGTTCTCAAGTTATAGCGTCAGGAAGGAAAACCCGACTTATTTTTATATACTTAGTAGATTATAAAGCCGGTGAAATTACTTTTTGAGTTGACTATACCTAATATAGTTAAGAAAATAAGGACAAACCAACAAATAACTTCACATTTTCGACATTTATTTAATTACAATAATACAATTGAATTTAGTACAATAATAATTTAATAAATTACCTATACTTATTATCAGGTAAACAAATTTTGGTATTTAATTAAATTTATGATAATAAATTAATTAATTCTAACCAAGTAAACAGTGTATGATATCATTATTATAATAGGAATATTAATTAAATGTACATTAAAATAATTAATTACATATCGAAACTGAACAGAGAGATTTAGATGAGATTTGAAATTTTTAATTAAAAAAAACTTATTCTTGATACTCGTAACTTCTGTTCTGTAATTTCTAGGATACATTTAGGGCTTATTTCATCATCATCAAGTAAAGTTCCGAATAGCTCACAAGTTTTGTCTTTGTCACTTGATATAAATAAAGTAAGAAAGAGACAAAACTAACTTTAATTGGTGAGTAACGTTACTTGAAGGTCGTGAAATAGACCCTAAGTATGATATGGATATACCCATAACATTTATTCAAAATGTTGTGGATGGGGTGGAAACAAAATGTTGGGTGTGTTTGTGTCAATAGTTTAGGTAATTTCCAATTAGTCGAATAAAAATTAAAAGACAAAATTGAGTCTCTGTTTAAAATATTTAAAAGTTCTCGTAAATCATAGGTTAAAAAAGAATTCCCAAAAGGTCCCTGTTCTAAACATACAAATGTCCATATGTTTAAATGTGTGTAGTGTGCTCGTAAATCAAATCAATACAAATCCTATAACTTTAACATTAAATTCCAACAATACTAGTAAATACAACATTCCGAAAGGTGACGAAATCATTTATTTAGCGTCAAAAAGCTAAACTACCGAGGACGTGGGCTGACAATACCTCAATAATACAAACTAGCTACTTGTAAATGATTCTATCAATCTCAGGGCTTATTTCACGTTATTCTAGTAAACTTTCGAGTAGCTACTCACAAGTTTTATCTTTGTAACGTGATATAAAGTAAGAAAGAGACAAAACCACATTACTTGGTGAGTAACTTTACTTAAAGGTTGTGAAATAGGCCCTCAGTCAAGTAAATAACACAAGGTACCACCTACATCTATCTAAATATTGATAGGAAACTTATAGTATTAAGTCTGAACTTTTACTCCCTTATAAACAAGGAATATAAACGTTTATTCTAAATCATGTTTTCTTTCTTTGAAAGTTTGCATGGATATTTACTTATTACTTTCACGTAAAAACTAAGAATACATTTCATACAGTAGTTTCAAGAATAACGAACATATTTACTCTTTTCATCCCAATTCCCACAGGTTCTGCTAGTTATTAAAGAAGAGTTAAATTAACACATGTGACGCGTATAAAACATAACTTTACACACATATACTCTAAAGACGTTAAAACGACTGAATAGTTAATTAATACTAACGACTCCTAACACCAATATATTACAATATATTCTTTAATTTACATAGGTATTACACAACAGATGCGACAATCATGATGTCAGACGAATGAAGGCCAAACAATTTGATTAAAATGAATCATTGTTTACAGGGAAAGTAAAACAAGCATTTTACACGTTATAGAACCGAAATTGACCATAAAACAGTTGATGATACTATAAAAGTGGGAATAGTTGGGTCCCACCCACGGGAACCAACCAGTAATAGAATCCAACGTCATAAATATCACAATAACATTGGAAACAACCGTCTAATAATATAAAAGCTAAAAGTAATGTCTGTTTGTTTGGTACGTTTTCGCGTCTACACTATAGATTTAATTTTGATGTGATTTGACGGGAGAATAGTTTGAAATCCGGGGAGAAATGTTCTACTACGTAAATCTTCTTCCGAAACTTTATCCTATGTCTAATTTGGGTCAGTCTTAACCAAGTTAAAATGTTTTACGTAAATAAGGTAGAGTTATGCCACAGCTGTTTCATAAAAGTGAGTAAAACTAAGAGATACAGTAATACCTACCTAATACTTACATAAAAAACAACAAAATTACATAAAACTAGTGATTCAAGACTACCTAATACTGTAATACATAAAACATTTACACTAAACCATGTAACACCATTCTTTATGCGCAAAACAACACTAAGAATGACATCAACCATTATTACATATTCATTTGAGGATTGCCATTAAATAAGTTGATCAATTAGATCATACAAATCCCGCAAAACGTTCCGTTTTAACTAACCTGTTGACATAAAAATAAAAGACACGTAACAAAACACACTAAAAATAAAACCGTTGGCAAACGTTTAAACAAAAATCTATTCACTACACTTTAATAGTTTCACTGAGATACAAATGATACAGGAACTGTTTATCATTAGATGCACTCGAGCGCACCTTACGATAAATAAATAAGAACAAATACACCGGATAGACGAAACATATGTACGGGTAATCGTGTGTAACGAACTCGTAGTAAACAAACTTAGTAATGTCGATGAATGAAATCAACAAATAAATAATTAAATTAATACTCACAGCCGGGCGATATTCCGTTCTCCTTCATAGCGCAGCGGAACGGGTAATAAGTGCCTGGCAGCACCTTGCCATACATTGTCCGATCCATAGTGAAGTTGTTTTTTAGTTATAAAACACCCACGGGCCCAACACTCGGCTTAAACAGCCATAATCACAGCCTACACAGCGTCAGGAGTAACTCTAGTCCGGTCCTACGCGAATACAAATTGCATAGTGCATTTGTTGTTAATTAAAAGTTAAAAACACCTGTTTGTAAACGCGCGTCTTATCTCAAGGACGCGATGCAACTAATCGTTTGTGTTCGATATTTTCATATCGATATTTTTGTTTATCGGTACACGCTGTGGTGGTGATAGTGATAAGTGATAACGCAATGTCAAGAGGGCGAGGTCGCGCGGTAGGTGCTCCGAGTAGAGTATTCGTCAACGCGTCCCAGTCACAACTAAAGTCTCGTGGTGGACCGGCGCGGGCGCACGCCGCACCATACACAACTCAACCACTACTGCCTAACGTACCTTTGAAGATTATTTATACACACAGACGAACAAACACGCGAATTTGTCAAACCTTCAATATAATACAGCTTACGACACACTGAACACTACAGATGATACTAAAATGATCATCATGACATGATTACTTCACATTAATTAGCTAACAGTTATTTATTTTTCTTGACAAACACAAAGGGACAAATGACTAACGGCCTTTCATAAATTCCTGAAATTTGTATGAAGTGACGAGTTGATATTTTGAACTGTTGTAATAACAATCCATCATAATTCCCTACGAAGATTCTATTCTAATTTTGTTCTATGTCACCGTTACCAACTAAATAATACCGCCCTACGACATCCGGTAGAAAATGATGAAATGTGATGCGCACGAGTGTCGGCTGACTTAAAACTTCCGGTCAATCACTCTCACTTTTTCATTCACTCGAGTTTATGAGGATCATTGGAAAAGTGGGTTCACACTTTGATCTATCATTAAATTACATTTTTAAAGTGTAATAAAGTGTAAAGAAATTCTTTAAAGGATTTTAATGGTCTGCTTCCAGAGATTAAATAATAAATAATCGTTTTTAAGTATACACTTCTAGAAACTTACGGTTAGTTTTCAGAAACATATGCTCGGTTGTTTGAGGTCAGTCTAATATGTTCAAATTGCATAGAACGTCAGTTTTACGATCGACTAACTGTTCTATTGTTTGGTCTCTTAATAAGGAAGTAAATATTTGAACGAGTAGGTACAGAGATACGCAAACAGCCCACATACATGCATGTACATAGAACGGGCACAACACAAGTTATGTAAGGATAGACAGACGGACAGTTGTTCTATGCGAATAGTGCTGATTTTATATGAGTTTTAGTATGCAAGTATGTGTTCGAAATTGGGTAGTTTCCGCAATTAGACCTCAATATATGGATCCTTCATCCAGTGAAACTTTTTGGTTTTTGTTGCTTCTAAATTTTAGTCCTGTTTTTCGAGATTCAACGACATTTTTAGCATAACATAATCATTCACTACATCATGTCATTATAGTAACTGACCCCTAACTAAGTACGTAACCTGTATCTAGCTAGGGTATCAGAAACGCACACACGCATTCACACACACAATTTGACAGAACTTTTCTCGAGATTCAACGAGGTTTGACAGAAGATCAAGGACAGGGGGCGGCTTGCAAAGCGTTGTGTTAGGACTAATATGAGCGAAGTTAACGCGGGTTAACCCGTGAGGCACAGGTACAAGATTGTTAGACGATAATCTTCATAATGACTAACAACAGACACTTAATTCTCCACTACGTCATCAATTCGCAACATCCAATGCACGCTCGTTACACGTAATATATTTAACCTTCGGAACTAGCTAACTGAACCTGGCGTAAAACATTATAAATATATTTAAACAGAACTCCCTAAACCTACGTTATTGTTATATTTGACAATATGCCAAGAGAAATCTATTTGAAAAGCCAAAGATAAAATAAAAGTTAATGAAGTTGTACTGTAACAGTAATTACTAAATTAACCACTTTTTGTTTTAGTATCAAATAGATGTGTTCACAAATGTTACATGGTCGTATTGATAGAGTAACTAATGTTTGCATATTTATATACAAAACCTTTTGGGTATGTCTCGATAGCATTACCATTAGACACTCAATGCGCTCTATCTATACACCAAAACAGCTCTGTAACCTATTTCCCAAGTTCTTCAAAAGATTTCAAAACGAACCAATTTCGTTCCAATTTCGAAATTCAATACCAATCAAAGTTAAACTCTTGATCCGAAACACACGCCGAAACTTTAAAAACAGAAGCTTAGAAAGCTAATATATTAAACAAAATGCAGAGAAAAAACTATATATTTAAACGAAATGTAGAGAAAACTATACATTTAAAACGGGAGATTGATCACGAACCACAACGATAAACATTTGGAAATAAACACGATAAATCGTACGACAAACGTTAACTAACGACTGTTTTTTTTTTCGGTAACCGTCACGTTTCAGGTTTCAAACAAAACTGACACACGCAAGTCATCAGAGGCGAATCCATGACGTCGGGGGTGACGTCATTACATGATATTGGGGTGTTTAGCAGTGGCGAGGGGTCCATACAAGACGATTCCTACCGTCTTCCCTTTTGAAAACAGACCAACTTACACTACTAAACTCTAAATTATCTAACACTCATACTTCAACTATATATTAACGACACCTACTTACTTATAACCACATATTAAAACAATATCTGTTTTTAATAAATCAAATTAAAATAATACTCGTAATTCACTAAAAGAATACATAGCGTAATATTCATCGCATAAGAAACGATCTAACTACCTCATACTGAAACAAAATCATAATAATCATTAAACACTATGAGTTACGGTTCAAAATCGCTTGGAAGCACCAAGCGCTATACAAAGTTACAATACACCTACATCGTATAAGAAACGATCTAACTACCTCATACTGAAACAAAATCATTATAATCATTAAATTCTATACATTACGGTTCAAAATCGCTTGAAAATAAAACGTTTTCCCTTGCAGGTCTAGCGCCATACAAAAGCGTATTCACAACTACATACAAATGAACCGTTCCGATACAAAATACACGCACACATTGAAACATATTCGCACAAATTTACGCCCAAAAATAAGACGCTCGGCCACCGTCTTGCTACTAGATACTATTAATTATTCTGTGCCAGCCAAGGATCAGACCAGAGAAAGAGAGAGAAAGAGAACACGGCTGTTGACGTTTTGCAAAGCGGATTCGCGTATGTCAAGTGTCATGCCATTTAAGTTTTCGCGCGTTGTAACAGTTTGTTTTGTTTTTGTTTTGTTGATTTTTACGATTTTACATGATAATATTATTTACGCGACTTATTGTTTTACGTAGTATTTGTAAAGTTATTATTACGTATACCTCAATTGTAAATTTGATATAATTAGTGAGTTAAATACCTAAATTCGATGTTATTGGTTTTCGTGTTGTGAAGTGTGAAAGTTAAAATAAAACAAAAGTTTATTGCATATTGAGCAACTGTTGCTTACTGGATAACCTGCTAGGTGAGAATAATTTATTTAGTAAATTGGACTTAAAATACTACTTGAAAGTAGGGTGATTTCTTGATAAGTAATAATATAATCTTTTTAGATTGATTTCAACTAAAGGTTACCGTATTATTAAACGACCTGTATGAAAGTATACTAGTATTGTTCTTAAAACTGCACAGTTTTTTAAAATGGAATATGTTAGTCTATTGAAATAGGTTCAACTTGTACAACTGAACTTTTATACCATTTTTTTGCATTGCATGCATAATTATGATGATTGCAACATATTTTTTCTTGCATTTTTTAGTTTAAATTTAAATTACATCATAACTATTACACACATAAAAATATGAATGAATTAAATATAGTGAAATATAATTTATTTGAATAATTAAATGAATAAAGAGGCAGAATTAAAACTAATAAATGAAACATATTTTTTTGCACCTCCAGTACCACCCATAAGTAGAAGTTAGTTAAATTAGTTATTAATAGTTAGTTCTGTTATATAAAGGAGGCAGCAACTTCAGAAAGTATACAAATTACCTAATTGTATAATTTTATGAGATCTGTCTCCGGTTTAATTTTTTAAATCTCTTTTTTATATTTAAATGATAACGGGGTATATAGCATAAAGTGTTTTGTTTCCTGTGTTTGTTATTTTAGATTCAAAAGTATATAAATCCGTTAGAATTTGTGTGTTTATCTTTATGTAAGCAAATAAATAACAATACAGCTGAACCGATTTTGATGGGCTTTTCACATAGCAAATAGTCAATATAATTTTATGTTAAAATTAACATAGATTCCTCAAGAAACGTATTTCTTGAGGAAAGTCGCGGAAAAAAAGTTTGTCATCAGTCTCATCCAAAATGATGTAGGCGTCGTTTTTTTTTTTGGATCGTCTTCCCTTTCGGAAAATTTCACCCCTCGCCACTGGTGTTTAGTGTTTGGTCAAGGATAAGGATTATAAAAGTAGTTGTTATCACAAAGTTGATGAAGGAGCAGTAAAACTTTGTGAGGTTTTTAATCTGATTATGAAGTGTGCGTAGTTTGTAATAGTCTAGGTGTAGGTTAAACAGTGTCATTATGAGCAAAGTTTAACAAAGATATGGGAAATCTGTGTTATCAATCATTCGTAAGAGAAATAACACATAAATATAGTCATATTTACTCCCAACGGCCACCACTAAATCCGACACCACTGGTGGCCGTTGTTACTAAACTTTTAATTTGTGATCGACCACAACAAGGGGCCCATGGCATTAAAATTAAAAGTTTAGTGACAACGGCCCATGTGGATGACAGTCACACCGATCGAGCTCGAAGGCAGGTGGGCTCCCCGGGGTCAAGACGAGAGCTAAGCTAAGATAGTTTATATTGTTTAGTATATTTGTAGAGGAGACTATAATTTATCAGGTACTAAGTATGCAATGGAGTATAATGTCCCAAACACAAGGGTGTACCACTGTGGTGCAGCTAGTCTGGTATCATATATAAAATATCGTGTACACGAACAATTACGTAACAGGCGTGCCGTACCACATATTACCCTATCCAAAGCCGAAATTCACGTCATTAAATTAATTAAAACTTAAACGCTTGAGGACACCGCCCTAATTATTGGGACATTGCATGCTTTTGTTAATTATAAGTAGAGCTTATGGTGCAATAAATAATGACGTTAATTGATTACGTAATATCGTAGAATAAATGTTTTATTTTTAAATTTTCAGTGTCTCTTTAGTTGCCTTGATCTTTCTTAGTACGAAGTTTATTTACGTATTTAACGCAATTAATTAAAAAACACTGATATGAAGTAAAAAAAGTAAGATTATTAGTTCTTGTATAGAGTAATACGGAGAGATGTGATAATTTGCCTAGACCTAGAGCACTATTTGCTAAGCGCATAATAATATAAGATATCCACTGACGACAGCACTCTCTCTTTTCTTAATCCTGAAGATTTAGAAGTCATTTTTATTTTATTTTGAAATAAAAAAATACTAGCCCTTGTTTCTTGGCTGTTGTAATTTCCGAATCGGTGGTCCATTCCCATTTGACGTTCATACTTCTTTGAGGCCATAACTGAATACATAAATGATTTTTGATCATGATTTTTCACTATTCAAAATGTTAAATAGTACCCACAGTCATTACGGTCAATTAACCTAGGACCTAATACTAATAAGACTAATCAATCGAAACAGGCTATTAATGATGAAATCCATTGATTCATGTCCTAATTTAAATTGGTCTAAAATTAGTTTAAAAACTCATCAGATGGACCGAAGTACTCGTACTTTGGATAGAAATGACGATGTTCTGTTTAGGATCGTAGTAAATAGTTTGGTTGTGGTTTAATAGATAAATCCTACTAATATTATAAATGCGAAAGTTTGTATGTTTGTGAGTTTGGATGTTTGTTACTCTTTCACCCAAAAACTACTGAATCGATTTAGATTAAATTTGGTACAGATGTTCCTTACAACTAGGAACAACACATAGGATACTTTTTATCCCGAAATTCCCATGGGATTGTGTAAAAGTAATCGTATGTTTTATAGTTAACTTTTTGTAGTCGCAAATCGTACCAATAAATGGCGTTGTTACTTAATTTTTTAACACACGATGGTGAATTGTACCGAGATTGTATGTAGATAATACGTGCTTCAGATTCTTCGCTACTAGTAGTTAATATATTTTATAAAGAGATGCCTCGATGCTAATTGTAAGAGACCGGAGGCAGGAAGTCTTTGGTTTATGCTATGCATTTGATATTGGTACTCGATACACGTTAGGAAAGAAACTGATTTGAGATTACCAACACGCTATAAGCAAACACAAAGATTGTTCATAGTAAGTAGCAATTTCCTTGAAAATTGACAGATCAAATAAGGGATTTTACGTAAATACGATTTGCAGTAAAACATAAATTGGACATTTATAGAACAACATAAAAAAATTAACCACGATTTATTACAATATTGATCTTTTTAATGCAACGTCATCAAAGGAACAATAAAATAAGAACATTTCAAACTATTTAATAAAATATGTACGCATTTTCAAACAGGATTTTTCGTAAAATCGTAAAATCACACAATTGCGTTCAGTCACGTACCTATGTGCCAAACAGGTTAGATGGAATGCCGCGAAGTTCGCATATTTTAGCACTATTTACATACTTTTATTAGCGCCTCACAGTATTTATATTAACAACATGCCTAAAACATATTAATTTAGTAATTTAAATAATACAATTAAATTAAAATATTGAAACATATTTACGAATCAAGTTTATTTTAACGACTTTCAATTAAGTAACTACTTAATGGAATAATATTTATGTAAATAAGAAATTGGTTATGTACCATTTTAGGCTTTTGAAAAGGCTATCTACCATATGGAACTAGCTGATACAATGAACTTAACCATACTTAGCTGTGGCCATATTTATTTTCCTGTTCCCACGGAAATGAAGAGAACCAGCATGAAAAGGATCCGGCATCGCACGGGTAATTTTTTCCGTAGATTTTCCAAATAGGTAGGAATAATTTAGAAAATCTTCGAGAATATTCGGGCCGCTAGATTGTCATAGGACTCGCACGAGGTCAATTACAGTCGGAAACGAATCAAACCGCGTAATATAAAATAGGGACAAAATGTATATCTAATAATGTAAACAACCAATAAAAATTGCAAGGTGGAGTCCACTCCAGTCATCAATCATTATACGACACAACAGGGAGCCATTAACGTTATTCGCCGGCGGCCGTTAAGAGGGGAGTCGAGCAGCAGCTTTCCATACAAACGACATATTTTCTCCTCTCCATAAAAAAATAATATATGAAATATCTTCTTTAAGATATTAAAAAAGAAGGACGTAAAGCAGGCCCATCTACACCAATATTATAAAGAGAAAAGGTTTCTATTTGTGTGTGTATGTTTGTAACGAATAAACTCAAAAAGTATGTAATGTGCTGATTTAAAATAATTTAGAAAGCTACATTCACCTTGAGTAGCAAAAGCTACATTTTATCCCGGTGTGCTCACGGGACAGAAAAAACGCGGGGGAAACCGCGAGGAACTGCTATCCTATAGGCTGGTTTTATTATCACGCTGCTAAACTGTACTGAACTGAAAATCGCTTTGAAAGGCTTTCATAGAAAATTTAAATCCCTATCTTGTCTATTCAAGACGATTTTCAGTCCACCGTGCGACGCTGTTCAAGCACGCACCACAAAAACGCAACTACTACCACCATACATCTCCTACTCTCACGCGCGCGTATCTAGAGAGGAAACACGGGAATACGTTTGTATGGAACATTGCTAGCTAGACTATGCTCTTAACGTTATTCGCCGACGGTTAGCACATCACACTGAAGCATCGTCATTAGCTTGATGACTTTCATGTAGGTAACGCGTAAGTAAATATCTTTTAGAGGGCCGTAATATGATTGATTTGAAGTGTAATGTATCTGGCCTTTTATTATATTAAAGTATGTGTTAGCTACTGAAGCAATAACGAACTATGTGATCTGTTAGTCAATTGTTTTATAAGTTTTAAATTTATGCCAAAAAACATATGTACCCTAAGTACTTATTGATCTGTATGTTGGCACAGCAGGGTTAATAAAAGAGTTGATCTGATCAGTTCTTTTAATTTGTAAGAGATCCTTATTGTTACATCATGATGTGTTATTTTCATCAAAATTGACTTTGAGGGCTCTTGATTGAGACATTTATTGATATTACTTATAATTTGTGATAAATTGAACCATACTTAGTTGAAGAATTCACCCTGTATTATATTCAAAACAGATGATAAAAAAGGGTCATATGTTGGATTGTTAATTCTAAGTAATTAAAATAAAGATATTTGTATCGAGAGAGTTGGTCAACTACCTAGAAAGTTGATCAACTTACGAGTCTTGCTATTTTCTGGTGACATTTATAGTAGGTACAAAAAAATAAAATGTCTTTTAAAAATACACATATCCCTACTAATATGTCTGTCAAAAATGCGAAAGTAAGTATGTCTGTCTGTCTGTTACCTTTTTATTTTCAAACTACTGAACCGATTGACTTGAAATTTGGTACAGGGGTAGCTTATGGTCCGGGAAAGAACATAGGATCTTTTTATCCCAAAATTCCCACGGGAACGGGAACTACTACGCGGGTGAAACCGCGGGGGGCTGCTAGTTTAAAAATAAACCTTTAGGCTTGTAAATAGTGACTGTGCCACATTCTGTGGTCAGGATTTGTATTCATAAACTGTCAGGGTGATTCATAGAGCCTTTTAGTTTAGGTCACATGATGATTCAGATTACCAATAATGAACATGTAATAAGACAATAACTCATGGTCATGGTATATTGATACATATAAGTTCTTAAAATATCATTATAATTTTCGCCTTATTAGTTGTTATTATTGCGTTATTTAATTAGGCCTTATCAGGCTCTTTTGAATTCAATTGCTTGTGTATTATTTTGAAGTCAATATAATTAAAATGAGATACTTACATGTTTGTTTTTTATGCAAGGTTAATATGTATGTGATCTTCAAATGTTTATACCTCAGTCTTTAGTAGGGTGTATACACAATACATGTAATATAACTCTAGATACAGGTAATAAATCCAGTTAAGAAAGCAGGGTCAAATTGCTATATGAAAAATAATGATAAATGAAATATAATCAAATGAATTTAGATACATTCTAGAAAGTTTTATAATTTGATTCCATTTGTTTTGTTTATGTTATGATAAGACAATGAAATAGGAATAGATTATCTTAAATATATATTAAGATATGGATTGTTGACACAGTGTTTGTTATCATCTCTTTTTAGTACATATGTTGTGTTGTACCTAATAAATGGCGTTTGCCTGTATAACAGAGTCATAAATGACTAATCTATCTTAATTATAAGTCCAGCCTGAATTGGACCATTTATTCGCGACAAGTTATTTACGAAGAACACGTCATATCAACACACAGCAGCCAAACAGGTTATGATAACAACTTACCCAAATCGTCCATCTTCTCTCAATTTAACACCGCAAAATGCACACAACAATAAAACACTTAATACTTTTATATGGCACTTGATTTTGAGCTTCAACTTATTAAATATATGGTTTAATACTAAATTAATACTGCATTTAAAATTTACTGAAATTACAGCCCAAAAAGGATATTGGGGAATGTCAAAGTTGACACATAATAAATTTGTTTGTTTGGTTGGCACTAGTGAATGTCTGTCAATCCAGCCAGTCAGCAAGTTTCAATCAAAAAATAATTTTGTATGAATTTTACATAAATGCATATTTTTCAGTTTTTAGATTCCTAGTAAAATTCATTTTTACCTTTTTTGAAAATCTATACTAAGTATACATTTACTATTTCCAACCAAGGGAAAATAATATTAAAAATAAACTCCACCATCATGGAGTTTTTGAACGAAAATTCCAATGGCACCAACATAAACCTTTTATGTCTCAGAAACCTTTTGAGTCACAGAGTATACAAACGTGCGCTCTGAAATCTTAATTACTATATATAAGAAATATTTTTTAAATATTTATTAGTCCATGACACTCTATAAGGCCAATATGATTCTGATGTGTCTTGCATATTAAATAACCAAACCTGCATTATTATTAATATTTTTTGCGCCGCTGCCTGGAGCAAAGCAATAAACTCTTTATTTTCAAATCTGTGCAGTCAAGCTGTCAGTGTTTCGAAGTTTTTGAACGCATCTTATCTTGTTATCGATTCATCCATCACGTAAGGAATTTTGTTGTTCTACGCCCAATAATTGATATTATAATATTGTATAACAATGAGTACTACGGGCGAGCAATTAACGTTAGCGCGAGACGTTAAAAGAGCCGTCGAATTACTAGAAAAATTGCAACAAAGTGGTGAAGTTCCTGCTACGAAATTAGCTGCCTTACAGAAGGTCTTGCAAAGTGATTTTTTGAATGCAGTCCGTGAAGTGTATGAGCATGTTTATGAAACAGTTGACATCCAGGGTTCCGCTGATATCAGAGCGTCGGCGACAGCCAAAGCTACGGTAGCGGCATTTGCTGCCGCGGAAGGTCATGCTCACCCGAGAGTTGTTGAGCTTCCGAAGACTGAGGAAGGTCTAGGGTTCAACGTTATGGGTGGTAAAGAGCAGAATTCACCTATATACATATCTCGGATCATTCCTGGAGGCGTAGCAGACCGCCACGGTGGACTGAAGAGGGGTGATCAACTGCTTTCAGTCAACGGTGTATCAGTTGAAGGTGAAAACCACGAGAAAGCTGTTGAACTACTTAAACAAGCTGTTGGATCGGTGAAGCTTGTTGTCAGATACACTCCGAAGGTTCTAGAAGAGATGGAGATGAGATTTGACAAACAAAGAACAGGCAGGAGACGTCAGAACTACAACTAAAGATAAAATGAAGAAGTATGAAGCGTGCTTGTATTGTGAAAGTCAGATCAAGTTTTGTTGTTTAATTTTAATTATTTTAGAGTATAAATCATGATTCTCTAATGTTATTAATGTATTATGAATCTTCATATTGCTATTGGAATTCTAATGTATTTATTGAACCAATTCCTAGATAAGAAAAGTACACTTTTACATTGTATTGTTAAATGCTCACATAGCTGTTTAAATTGAGAGCTATAGCCAAAATTGTAATACCTTTATTTTGTTCCTAATTTAAGTAATATTAATAGCAAAATGAAATGATAACTTTGTAGAAAAGTGATTGCTACTAATGACATGACAACTGTTTGCACATATACCAATTGTATTAAACTATATTATACATATTAATTGTTAGTAGATATGCTACAAAGTATTTCAATCTATCTTAAAACATTCATCTTTATTTCAAGAATTATAGTTTATAATTTCTTCATGTATCTTAATTCCTAACTATTGTATTCTAAAATGTGAAAGTGTCTGTTTGTGACACTTTCACATTGTAACTACATAATAGTTCACCAAGAGTGTTGTTCTTGTTATTATCCAGAAACAGGGCTGTTGACTAAATTGGTCCGTCAGATAGATTTGGAAGAAATATTGGACACAATATTTCCATTTTTATACAAACAAATAATTAAGAAGATACAGTGCATAGAAACTTGTGTGACGTCACAGCTAGCTACCCTTTTTACCTAGAATTATGGTCACAAGCCCCAACTCTTGAACTTTAATGCGTTATAACTAAGTTTTATTAATTTTATTAAACAAAGAATATGTGTATTATTTTTTCGAAAGCTTTCTGACAGACTAATTAGGATTTTTGTTGACCCAGTCGACATCTTAATTATAGAGGATCAGTGCATATGTACGTAAAATCTGAGGCATGGCTATAGAATATTATATGTATGACAAAGAATTTTATCAAATTATAACATGAGAAAGTAGTTGAATTTTAAAATTAAGTACTTAATGAAATAACTATTATAATAATTGTATTTTACTTTGTTTTGTAATGTTGTATTTTACTTTAATATTCTAAAATTAATTTGGCAATGTAGATTATAATTTTAAGATTAATTTATATTGAAAATGTTATGTAAATAATGAGGCATACAATTAGTTTTTAATGTTTTTCTTTTTGAATTTAATTATAACTCTTAAATGGTATTTAGATGTTAAATCACTCCCTGTAGTGAAGACAAATAAAATTACAAAAATGTTATATTGATTTTTATTAGTAACTTAGTTTATATACATATTATCTTATATCAATTTAAAATTACCAAGAATCGAAACTACCAAAATTATATTTTCCGTCTTTCTTCGCCTTTTTGGCGGGAACTTCTTGGCTTTTGTTTTTTTCTTTCGTATTGTCTTGTAAGTTAATATATTTGCCGACACCACTCCTGTACACTTTCAGAGGCTGTTGAATGGCTTTCTTAGGTTTGACTCCCGAACCTTCAGCTTCTGCTTGCCTTTTCAACTCTTCAGCTCTCTCGTTTGCAATCTGCAAGGATAAGTCAAATGGTAAAACATGAGCTTTACTCCCCCACTGCTGGACAAAGGTCTCCCCCATTGTTTTCCAAGTCCAAACAAATTATCAGGTAAATATTCAAATCTAATCTAATTCAAAGCATCAAACCCACCAATTAGGCTTAGTGTATGTTGAGAGGCACGCGACGAAGGCCGCAGGCACGTGCGAAGCAGACATGTGTCTGGCCTGCTCTCTCTTCTCAGAGAGAGCAGGCCAGACACATGTCTGCTTGGACCGAGGAGACGCAGGCAGACCTGCGGCCTGCGTCGTCGCCTGCCTCTCAACATCCGTAGAGCCTTTTAAAAGACTACACTCTTTTTAGCCACAATAACCACCATATAAAAACAGAAGCTACTCTTTTTGTGTGAAGGCAAAAGCAATAAAAACTTTCTTCTTTCATACCTGTTCTTCAGCCTCAGCGAAAGGATCAACAAATACTTGTGTGGCCTCTATAACGATATCGTGTATCGGCCTGTCCTTGTTGTCGACCTCGATCTGTTCCATAGCAGTGAGTGTGTCCATACCGCCGACCAGCTTGCCGAATATCGTGTGCTTCCCGTCTAACTGTTTGCAGGAACGGAATGTTACGAAACTGGAAAGGTAAGAACAAAGTAACAATTTATATTAGACTTGGGAAAATGTGATTTAAATTCTGTTCTAGATAAAACATCTTTCTTTTCATGTCTAATGCAACAGCACGATACAGGCACATAGCATAGGTGGTGGTACAATATACAGAGGTCAATATAAGGTCCCAACTGTCAAGGTCACTGACCTGAAACTGTATTTGACCTCTTTAGGGTCACCAATTTGGCAATCACCTAGCTTCAGAACTATCATCTTGGCCACATATTTACTTTATTTTTTTATTAGGTATAACAGTGAAATACACTTACAATTGTGACCCATTAGTGTTAGGTCCGGAGTTAGCCATAGCCAACACGCCGCGGCCCGTGTGGTGTAAGTTCGGTCGGATCTCGTCTTCAAATGGTTTTTTCCACACCGACTCACCACCCAGTCCTGTGCCTGTAGGATCGCCGCCTTGGATCTGTAAAATAAAATAATATAAGCATTGCAATTACTTACACTAGGAATGTTATTTTACCGGCCTTTTTCCTACGTTATATGGGGTAGGTTGATATGATTTCTTCTTCTACTTAATCCTATTAGCATCTTTGCAATCATTCTTTTCATAGTCATATCCTCATTCACACAGTCAATCCATCTCTTTTCTGGTCTCTCTCTACTCGCAAAACTCAATAATAGGAATATCTAGTTTTTGACCAAATTTGTATAATATCTAAGACCAGCCAGCTAACAATAATCCAATTTAAAAGGCGAAAGTAACAATGAAATAATA
Organism: Timandra comae; assembly: GCA_958496195.1. Classification (NCBI taxonomy): domain Eukaryota; kingdom Metazoa; phylum Arthropoda; class Insecta; order Lepidoptera; family Geometridae; genus Timandra; species Timandra comae. The sequence goes on along the minus strand of OY292358.1, from coordinate 10,616,128 downwards.
TGCACAGGTTAATATGCATAGCAGGGATGTTGCGAACATTCGCATCTGCATCCGCAAATGCGGAACATCCGCATTGATTTGGACATCTGCATCTGCTTCCGCATCCGCATTAATCAATGCGAATGTTCATGCGGATGCGAATATTATACAAGTAGCAACAAGAAAGAAATTGGGCGGGGCCGGTGATTGACGCGTGCCGGTCGCACGTGACAATAACCAATGGGAGCGAAGAAATTGGTGACAAGATTCGATACGTTTGTTTGTTCTAGCTAGTGCATCATTTGTTTCTTGCAAGTGAATAAATATTACGTGTTTGTTTGCGCTGTGAAGTGAAAGTGAACTACTTATCGTATCATAAAGATAGATAGGTATTTTTTTTAATGTTGTTGTGATACAGTGTGTAAATAAGAAGAGTTTACAAGAAAACTTTATATTATTTAAGACTAATATCCATAAGATCACAAGGTAAATTCTATTATATTACGCCGGTAATACGTTTTATTGTAGGAAAAAATATCGTTTTATGACGAAATTCGTTATTTTTCCAGTGTGATTCCCGTTATTGATAGTTTATCTAACTATTTCAGTCAACAATGTCACCACCGACCAAAAGTAATGTATGGGATTATTTTGAACCAAATAAAAAAGACCAGGATAAAGCTGATTGTAAAATATCCGCATCTGCATCCGCGGATGTGAGCCTGCTAAACTCCGCATCCGCATCCGCATCCGCGGATGTGAAAATATCGGCATCTGCAACATCCCTGATGCATAGGTAGGTTCTCAAAATTAATGCTGAATGGTCTGAATTAACCTTTAATTTTAAGGTCACATCCCATACTATTTCATTATTATTTCATTTAAGTATCACAAAATTTAATTATTATCTTACCATAAAATTCCTAATAGACCTATGAAACTTGGTCCCCTGATAGTATCCACTGTTGCAGTGCCTCATGAAGTTATCGCACGTTTTCGGCGTGACGTCACAGAACAACTCCAAGTTCAGAGGCCCGCAGTTTGTCACCAGTCTTACGTAACCTGTTGGATAATTTCAATTTTAACCCAGTCTATATCATACAGCTTTTTTCCTTAACATATAATATCCCATGGTTGGGCAAAGGTCTCCCCCAAACATCTCCAACCAGCTTTTTTATAATTTCTAGGACTGTTAAGAATCACTGACACAGAAGCAACCCTTGGGGACTTCCTTTTATATTCAAATTATTGAAGTCAAAACATGAATGACTTTCAATTTACATTATGTACACTGCCGGCCAAAAGTTTGAGACCACCATGAAAAATATACAAAATGAAATAAAACTACATAAATAAGTATTGTAAAACTTATAACTTTTTTTATTTAAATAATCAACTTACAATTACATATAAAATCAACAAAATTACTCACTAATTACAATTATTAATTATAAAAAAAAATAAACAGTTTAAACTGACTTTTCATCAAAAAAGCCTCCCCTACATCTAATCACGTTTTTAACTAATCTAGGCATCCGGGCTATTAATTTATTCATTGTTTCTTGTGAAACATTGTTCCAACTTTCTTGTAAGACCCTCCAGAGGTCTTCCTTCGAAGTTGGACAATGGTTTCGGACGTTTCTGTCGAGCTCCTCCCACAAAAGTTCTATAGGATAGAGATCTGGACTCTGAGGGGGCCACACCATGTTTTTCAACACCTGTTCTCTTTCTTTATATTGTAAATAACCCCTGCATAGGTTAGAACTGTGTTTAGGATCATTATCTTGTTGGAAAATTAATCCATCTCCAATCAAACGCAACCCGGATGGAACTGCATTTCGCTCCAATATTTCTTTGTACTGCTCCTTATTCATAATTCCTTCGATAGGGACTAAATATCCGGTTCCAAAGCCAGAAAAACATCCCCAGACCATAATAAAGCCTCCACCATGTTTGACTGAAGGCACTACACAGTCTGGCATCATCTTTTCTTCGGCACTACGCCGTACAAAAACTCTTCTTTTCGAACCAAATATTTCAAACTTCGATTCATCAGTCCAAAGGACTTTTTGAAGTCTTCTTCAGTCCAATTATGATGGGTAAGGGCCCACTGCATCAGTTTCTTTTTGTTTTGAGGCCGTAACAGTGGTTTTCGAACAGCAACGCGACCAAACAAATTGGCATCTCTCAGTCTTCTCTTTACTGTTGTCAATGATACAGGTTTTGATCGACTTTTATTGACTTCAGAGCGGATTTCTGGTGCTGTTAAGCGTCTATTACGCTTGCTTGTTACAACGATGAAATGATTTTCGCTAGAAGTGGTCGCTCTTAGCCTTGTCGAGCGCGGACGGTCTTGATGACTGCCGGTTCTCCTGTAGAGAGTTACTGCGTTATGAACACAAGTCTTCGATAACTTCATCTTAGCAGCAATTTCACGTTCAGATTTGCCTTCGTTGTGTAAAACAACAATAGCGGAACGTGTTTCACTTGAGATTTCACGCACTTTTCCCATTTTTGAAGATCTTCACTTAACAGAACAGTAGTACAGACTGAATAGACTCTAGCAGGAATAACTCCTTAAATAATCATGTTATGAATAGGTTTTATGACCTAAAAATAATCCTAAATATTCAACAACCTAAGGTCAATGCTAAACAATAACCCAACAAGTACAAAGGAGCCGCCATAAAATATTACAATAATTGTGACACCTGGCTCGAACGCGGCACTCATCTATGGTAATTAAACAATGCTCATTTGTGGTATGATCTGTATGAAATAGATTAGAGAAATGGTGTATAGACATTCGTTATTATTCATAGATAACGCAGGTGTGTATATTGTTTCGTTATCATACACAATTTCAAAATATTTTTCATTTTATAAGTTGTGTACCAAGTGGTCTCAAACTTTTGGCCGGCAGTGTAGGTGTGGTAGGTAACCCAATATTAAATTGAGTGTTCACGCCTATTACTCGTCACTATAATCCTTACTAATATTATAAATGTAATTCTGTCTGTCTGTTACCTTTTCACAGCTAAACTACTGAACCAATTGACTTGAAATTTGTTACAGGGGTAGCTTATGGTCCGGGAAAGGACATAAACTATATATTTTTCAACACACTTGCTCATAAAGGGGCTCTTATTTGTGCAAAAACAGTTGAATAATGACACGTTTTATTCACTAGTGAGTTATAGATTGTTTTTTAAATTGCTTTATTTTTAAAAAAGTTTCGTCACCAAAAAAATTGTGTCCATAGATTTTAAAAACAAACTTCAACTATGTTGCCTTACTTTTGGTAGGTCTATCGTCGATTCCATTCATTCATTCATTCGATTTTTTTTTAATAAGTATATTCTTTTAGTCTTTGGCCGATCACCATTGTTGTGTTGGATGCGCGCGAATAGAAAAACTGTTTATTTTTTAGCGAAATATGTTATTTTATTATGAATTTCTTCGCAAGTGTGTTGAAAAACGTTGTATGGTACACGCGTGTATTGATGATTACTAACCTCGGCTATCTTCAGACCCTCGCCTGACGGCTCGGGCCTCAATAGCGCCTCGGAAGTATTCATCAACTTTACTCGCTTGTACCATAAATAACTATTATCCCGCAATTCACATGGGATCGGGAACTATGCAGGTAAAACCGCGGGGTTAGTATAACATATCAGTAAATGAGAGACATTTGGAATAATGACTACTAAATACCTTTCTTCTTAACCCTCTCGTATTTGACTTCGTCTTCGCATACGATGGCTGCCTCATGCACAGTCTCCGGCACCATGGCTGTGGATGTGAAGCTAGCGGCCACCATGCCGGTGGAGTAATGGGCTGCGTTGAATTTGTCTGCTACCTGTAAGAGAAGAGAGATTTTAATATGATTGACAAGTTTAATTATTTTCATCCTTACTAATATTATAAATGCGAAAGTAACTCTGTCTGTCTGTCTGTCACCTTTTCACAGCCAAACTGATTGACTTGAAATTTGGTACAGGGGTAGCTTATGATCCGGGAAAGAACATAGGCTATGTTTTATCCCGAAATTCTCACGGGATCGGGAACTACGCGGGTGAAACCGCGGGGCGCAGCTAGTATGCATATAAATATGATAGCAGTAGAATAATGTCTGACTGGCAACTTTTCAGTCTTATAAAATTGTTTACCTTCAATTCTTACTATGAATGATTGAAAGTTTTACAATGGCAGAGTGATTAATTGAACAGCTTATCTTTGTGAAGCTACTTTACAATTTTTTTATTCAATTTGTTGTAATTACTAGTCTCATACTCAAGAAATAACACAGGTTAACTTTTCCCAAATTCAAGAAAGGCACATGTGGCTCCAGTATAAAAATATGACCTATTACAAACAATATAAGGTTTATTTTTATAACACACCTCTTTCTTTTCGTCCTTTTTCTCGGGTGCTTTGTATTCTTTCTCTAGTTCCTGTAGGATGTCTTTAGTTTCAGCGGATACTGTTTTCAGGCGAGCGTGGGGATCTTTCCTCATTGCAATCTCCTCTGAAAATATTTAAATAAAATGTTATTAAGGTTGTGATTCATTTAATAAAGCAAGATTGAAAAAAAAAATGGTGTGATTAAGTGATAAAAAAAAAATTTTTTTAGTAGTTTACTGTAAGGACTCAGGGCTTTGTGTTCTCGACACCTATTGGTGAGAATATTGAAATTAGAAGGAAATATATGATCATGAAATCATAGAATTCATAGTTTTATTCTTAACTAGCGGCGTCCCGCGGTTACACCCGCGTAGTTCTCGTTCCCGTAGGAATATGGGGATAAAATTATGCTAAAAACCTTCCCACTGAATCACTCTATCTATTAAAATAAACCGCATCAAAATCCGTTGCGTAGTTTTAAAGATCTAAGCATACATAAAGACATAAGGACACAGGGACAGAGAAAGCGACTTTGTTTTATACTGTATAGTGAAGTAATTCTCACCTTCAGTTTCAACCCGCAAATTATTTTTCACATGGTGAAAAGATGCTATATTGAATTTCCTTATGTTATTTGGCTCTTGTAGTATTATGATATCATTTTTAGTGAATGGTGTATCATTTATGAGATCTTTGTAGTTCTTTCCTTTGATATTGAGCTGTTCGACGGCTTCATAAGAGAACACATTGCCAGTTGTCTTAATGGCCACAATATGTGTGTTGTTCGAGAACTGTTTGAATAGAACAGGGCAGTGGTATTTGTCCTCCGCATTTTTGAAGAAGTTCAGTTTTGTCAATTGTTTTATGTCTTGTTTCTGTAATAACAAAAATCATATGTCAAAATGTAGTTATTATGTGCTTCTTCAAAAATATCTATATCTTAGATGAAATAGGTTGAAAAAGAAAGTAGTTATTTAACATCAGAAGAATTAATAATGTATATTGGAGTTTACTAATTTTAACTGAAATAAAACCCCATCACTAAAATCCTTTGTGTCCTAATAACCCACAGTAAGATCTTAGAGACATACTTCTATATTAAATTATAAAAAAATATGTTATCATACCTTCCCAGTAACAGGATTAACTTTAAACTTCTTCACAAACTCCAATACAGCTTGCAGTTCAAATATATTACCGTCAGCATCACAATATGGGTCTTCGAATGGCAGCAGGCATAGACAACAGTGGTCGAACGGCAGCCTTCTAAATGAGGGGTCCTCTTCAGTGGAAGTGATGCCTGTGCCAGACCGCTTACCTCCATATAGTGTGGTCCATTCAGTGTATGTTATGTACCTATAAATAATGTTTTATTTAGTAGCTAGTGTAAGTAGTAACCCTTGTTAAATGACTATAGTAAAAACGATTTGAAATTGTCTTTTTTCGATAAAAATAAATAAAATAAAAACCAGTTTATTAATAAAATCTCAAATACAGTGTATGAACGAAGACTTCCCAGTAAGTAATCAATGATACTTGTAATGGATGACTTTTTATATAGAAATATAAAATTGGGCAAGAAATATATCGTGGTTATCTACAGTGTAGGCCTAGGAATAGAACCTATTTTAGTTTAGTAAACAAATTGACCTCATAGTGGTGAACTTACATTTTATCCTTTTGATGTTGCCGTTTACCCATTTTGAATGATGTTAATTTAACGTTTGTCTTTAATTCTTATGGATTTGTTTTGTTATTTCTACAAATACACACAAAGTAGCTTAGCAAAACAATATTTTAGAGCTTTTTTGTTACTTTTCTCATAAAACGAAGTCGAACTGTCGAATGGTTGAATTGATTCACGATGTTTTGACAATTGCAGATATGGCTTTTGTAAACCATAAACTTTTTGATTGATTGGTTTGATTGGTTTTTCGAGCAATCAAGCAGCGACTGTCTTTATGTGAACCGATTCGAACTTTTGTAAAATGGCAACAATACATGCTATTGCAAAAACAAAAAAAAAACTTCAAAATGTCGGGAAATGGTTGTGCTTCATGTATTTTTTCCTGAATTTCATTAGATTTATTAATTAGAATTTGCTTGATTTCGTAGTAGACTTAAATATTTAGATACGTATTGTTGTTCTTTAAAGTAAAACAACTGTTTTCCCTTAGCTAGTTGTGTAGTACTTGTGTGTATTCGACGATAACGATTCCACGAACAATAATTTGTTTGTGTTGGTGAGGTGACTGAAGAATTTAACAAATGGATGAAATGTGGTAGAAGATACAGAAGATTAATAAAATTATCCAGAGTTCGGTAGATTCATCGGTGTGCATTACAGAAGGTATCTATTAGTTTACTATTTGCTTTTAAATGTATATTTGTTTCATTACTCATGGGAAGTAACAGGCTGCCTGTTTGCGGTTTGCAGTTCCATCATCTAACGCCAAGTTTCCAATGGTATTAAAGGTTATACGTTAAATATTCTGGACCAATTCATCCGCATTACATCTGTCGGTTACTGGAGGGCATAATTTTGTAAATTAGGTCGCCGGTTATTCGAAAAAGTTATCGTATAACGCCAGCCCACAAGATGGCCGACTGTTATTCGTAAGGTACAAAATAAATCATAATAATACATTGAATTGATTCGCTATGAGATTTGTTTTGTTCATTTTGGAACCGCGAAGCTTTAATTCACTTCTTTGATTTGCCTCCCTTTGAATTGTAGCTCTAGATGTAGTGTTTAGGATAGTCTTTGTCTTTAGTTGAGATGCTTGAAAAAAATAAAAAAGTAAAATTTTACCTGTCTACCTGGTTGTTTTTTTATGGGTTTTTGCAACGATTTATTAACGCCAACCTTACTACAGTCTACCTTTATCTAAAGTTAGATATTGTGATGATATAGTGGTAGTTGTCAAATTATTAGGAGTTTGGTGTCAATGCACTCTGTGTCCTTAGCTGTGTCATTTATTTCATATACATAGTCTGGCTTGCTCATTATGCGCTGGATTTAACATCGAACACGAATAAAGCACTTTCCATTTCACCCAAATTCATTAGTTTTGAATGCTTTACATAAATTTTAATATCCACAATTGGGAAATCACCTTAACAAACCACATGCTTGTCTAATAACAGCTTTTTGGTGTGGAATGAGTCATTTGGTGCTTTTAGATAATGTCTGGTGCGTCTGGTTCGTCAGGGAGTGGCACGGGACGCGGTCGGGGCTCGAGCAACGGCACCACGGACAACAAACCAGAGACTAAGGAGAACAAACCCAATCCCAAGATGTCGAAGGCACTGGGCACGTCGGCTAAGAGGATCCAGAAGGAGCTGGCGGAGATCACCCTGGACCCCCCTCCAAACTGCAGCGCAGGGCCCAAGGGAGACAACCTGTACGAGTGGGTGTCCACTATACTGGGACCCCCGGGATCAGTGTATGAAGGGGGAGTCTTCTTCCTAGATATACACTTTTCACCTGAATACCCATTCAAACCACCCAAGGTAATTTTACAGCTTTTTTACATTTATACAAATTTAGGCAATTTATTTAACCTTGTACAGCTTGCATCAAATTTGTTAAAATTTAAATAACATTTTATTATTCCTGTACTAAAGTATTTCTTCTATCAATACATTGTGATTGTGTATATTTTGTTTTGGAAATATGTTACATTACAATATAGTAAAATTCTTGTACAAGTAGTATTTGATAAGACTATCTATTTGTAAATAGAGTAAATACAATTAGTAATCACTACATAGTATAAAACCAAGTCGCTTTCTCTGTCCTTATGTCCCTATGTATGCTTAGATCTTTAAAACTACGCAACGGATTTTGATGCAGTTTGTTTTAATAGATAGAGTGATTCATTGGGAAGGTTTTTATCATAATTTTATAACCCATATTACTACGGGAACGGGAACTACGCGAGTGAAACCGCGGGGTGCCGCTAGTATCTACTATAAAACAAAATGATAACACAATAAACATTTTTATATGTGTGACACTAAATATCTTTGTATATTATCTCACATTGAAGAGTTAATGTCTTTGACCCATAACTCTGAATTTGTACATTGGACATTGACCTTCATTGATTTTTAATGTACCTATGTATAATAGCAAGCTCCCTGAATAACTCCCAATTCTGTGGGAATTCTGGGGTTAAAAGATAGATATAACTCTTTAAAAGCTAGTTTATTAAAAAATAGTTATATATTCTTTGCATTTAAGACCATTTATTCTGGAAGGCATCACTTTGTCACCTAGTCCCAAACTAAGCAGAGCTTTTTCTACTATTGAAGGACAAGGGATGAACTTACATATATTTTTTTGTAACTTTTACATACATAAATGTGGTAATTCTTATTTTAAATTATTAGTATCCGTAAGGGTTCGATTCCCGTGCAGGGTGAATATTTGTGTGAATCACAAATGTTTGTCTCGGTCTGGGTGTGTGTGTGGATGAGTGTGTTCTGTCTGATACCCTAGATACAAGTTTCGAACTCAGGGGTCAGTTACTATAATGAGATGATGTAGTGAATGATTATGTCATGTATGTTATGTTATTCTAAATATTTTTTTTTCTTTACAGGTGATGTTCAGAACGAGGATATACCACTGTAATATCAACAGCCAAGGTGTAATATGTCTAGATATCCTCAAAGACAATTGGTCACCTGCGTTGACAATATCCAAAGTACTGCTTTCTATCTGCTCCCTGCTAACTGACTGCAATCCCGGTATGTAATACATATGAGTATTTTTATCAATAATTTAGCAGCGGCCCGCGGTTTTACCCCCGTAGTTCCCGTTCCCGTGGGAGTATGGGTATAAAATATAGCCTATAGCCTTCCTCTATAAATGGGCTGTCTTACACTGAAAGAATTTTTCAAATTAGAACAGTAGTTCTACAGATTTATAAAATGAATTAGTATAGTTAAAAAAACCTACTCTGACTTTGTACAGGTGCAATTTTCCCAAAAAAAAAAAAGTCATCTGTATCATGACTTGACTAAATGAACAGATGTGTCCATACTATTAAATGGATACATAAACCACCAACTAGTGTAGCTATCGCGACACTATGCTTAGTACTAATTAATTTGCTATAATATGTGAAGTCTTAGACATTCTCTTGTAGGCTTCAGTAATTGATATACCGAAACTCATCAGGATACATTGGTAGTGGTCACTAGGAGACTACTAGGAACATAATTGATCATTCTATCATCTTATTATAGCAAATGACCTCTAAATAGGTTTATTACCTGCTTGTGGGAAAACAAACCGCATCAAAATCCGTTGCGTAGTTTTAAAGATCTAAGCATACATAGGGACAGAGAAAGCCACTTTGTTTTATACTATGTAGTGATAATGTACATTTTTAATTAATTTATCATTGTTTGCATTCACAGCGGACCCGCTAGTCGGCAGCATTGCCACCCAATATATACAGAACCGAGAGGAGCACGATCGCATCGCGCGCCTCTGGACGAAGCGCTACGCGACATGATTGCCTCGTCCCGCGCGAAGGAACAACACGATATCATATACTCAATACCATACTGCTCTAAATCCATCCTCCTCACATTAATGTAAGCTTTATTATTACTACATCTTTTTGCGTCATATTTGTTCCACGTTCAAGTCAAAATTACAATATAATACACTTATGTCGCAAAGAGTCAATGTATAAAACGGCTTGTTAACTTTAGTTGCGATTATTGTGATGTCATGCTTGTGATGACTTGTCTGAATTGTATAATGTTTAGGGTAATTTTTAGTTATTGAAATTGATCAATTTTCTGTTAATTTTCTAGCTCTGTATTGTGTAAATGCAGTGATAAGTTTTACTATATGTATTGTAGGTTTAACCAGTGATTGAGTCAATTTTGCAGCTGTAATGCGATGATCTCATACACTCCCAACTGTTACTACTAACGTGTAAGTTTGTCTGGATTATGATGCGATAATTATATATATTGAATACAGTTTTGGGTAATATTTGTATGTATACTAAACAGGTTTTGATTTCAGGTAATTTGGCTGTTTTGGGCTTAGGAAATTGTTTTTGTTTATTATAAATTTAACCGTAACTGCAATGCAATATTGTTCTGTAACTTGTTTCTCAATGTTTCCATGTGATATTTAATTTCATACCAGGATAGTATTGGTACCAGAGATCAAGGTTCTTTGGATTTGGATAAAATATGTCTGGTTGTTATTACTTACTAATTACGCTAGCCAAATTGCCTCACAATCAATCAAGGTATATGTAATAATATTTAAATTGTGCAATTAGTTCTTCGATTGACGAATAATATATTTTTAAAATCTGAACCACTATGTAGTAATGTCAAATGAATATATCCAATTATTTTTGTAGGAAAATGCTTGAAATGAGGAAAATTTGCGAGTTTTAATGTGACAATATTTGTAAAAAGCTGACGAAACCTTTTTAGTTATTGTCAAAACATATCAGGTGTAATGAGAATGAATCTAACGCTTTTATTTGTGCAAATCCAAACCATGTTTATATGTTACTAAGTGCCAAATCACATTGGCATGTTACAGCCGCACTCCAGACATCTCCCTATAAAATATTCCGTGTAGAATGTAAAACAGTTCTAGTTGTAAGTTATTTTATTGTCTAGGTAATGTATAATGTATGTATGTCCTAACCTTAGATTTTAAAAATATTTAGTGTTTTAATTATTTTAGCAAAAAGTGTACTATGTCGCGCGTACGTGAACAGTGTGTGGTGATGAATATGAAAACTTTTTGTAAGAATTATATTATGATGGTGATTTCGTTTGAAACTGGTGCTGTGACAATCTAAATGCTTGCGAGACCCACTGGGGTACGTGGACGGGAGTATCATACTGGATATTGTTTAATGGTTGTCTTGTACGAATCGAATTGTGCTTGCAACAACACCTATTATTTACGCGTTTGATGTTCCTCAACAACTTAATGTTCTATTCTGAAACAGTGTAACCATCTTTTGTTACAATTTATATTTCATAAATAGGAAAATAAAATGTGTGTAAAACTAGTACTCGGATTGATCTTTTATTATTATTGTTTTATACCCTTCCTTCAAAATTAAAACAAATTACTTGATAAGGATAATATTTTTTAAACTTCTACAAAAGAGAATTGTCCTTAGTACCTATGAGATTCTAAGCCAAATTACTGAACCGATTTTGAATTAGGGCAGCTAAGGGCACCTTGAAAAAGCAGATTTTTCAATGACGACGAATATATCCCCAGTCACCGGTGGAATGGCGGCGAAGATATTATCGTCCAATATGGACCAACTATACACAAAAGGCCTACAATGCTCTACGAATCCAATACAACAATGGTTTCAGAATGTTGTTGGGATTGCCTAGACGCTCTAGTGAGTCCGGTATGTTCGCTGAAGCGAGAGTGGACGATTTTTATTCATTAATGCGCAAAAGAGTGGCCTCACTGATGCACCGAGTCATGGGCAGTTCCAATCAGCTCCTATCCACAATAGTGCACCGCCTAGATTGTCCAGTAGTGCGCCACTGGAACTTTGTACATACAAAGGCTAGAACGGCATCTTATAATATAAAATTTAGGGCAAATTGACATTAAAAACAAAAAAACTTATAATATCTAAAATTGTATGTGTTATTAAGTTTATTTATATTAAATTATTGTTAGTTAAGTTAATTTATTATTATTATTTATATTAATTTGAAATTTAATTTGATTATATAACTTTTTAGCCAATGTCACAATTTTGTACTAACATAGCATTTAAGAAATTTTTCATTAACACATTATGGACTGTAGTTGTCTGATATAAATAAATAAATAAAAATAAATAAATAATCCAGTCGAAAAAGTCGTATCATCTCTTAATCAAGGGATCAAATGTAACTCTAAAAAGAGATTGTCGTCCAATAAATCAATAATCCAGGTAAAAACGTCGTATCATCTCCAATGAAGATATCAAATGTAACTCGTGACGTCACTCGAAATTCAATATGGCGGACTTCTAAAGATGAAGTTTTTTATATACTTTTCTACATGTATATGTGTATCAAATGAAAGGATTTGCTGAAAATTATTAACAACTGTTAGCGTTTCGGTACACAATTTCTATGACGTCACGGGATTTCTTGCGACAAGCTTTTATAACTTGATCCAAATTAATTTATAAATTCTTTAAAGACGTTGTGACGCTTCGTCTCTACGCCAGTGTGAGTTGAATTGAACCTTAGCCAACAACTAAAACAACGTTATATTTGATCAGATAATTTTATTTTGTAAATATTCTAGAAACACTTCAAAACATTGATTCTTATGTCATATTACAAGAGTTTGCATTGTACAATATCTTATAATAAAACATCTATTAAATACACAATATGATTAATAATTATATAGTGCACCACATCTACATTGACTATTTGAAAACGTATAAAAATTAAGGGTAGTAATAAAATTTGAGAACCATAAATAGGCGATACAAAGTTTAGAAAAGGGTTTGGCATGAAACAGATTCTAATGAAATAAATCAGTCTTCAACACTGAGCACTCTGAAACAATGTTTGTGCTTGTGCCTGAACACTTAACAAGTAGCACACCATTAAATTTGACCAGAGAAGTAAATATAATAAGAAAAGATTACACGACGAAGGACAGAATTCTCCTGAGATCAAATTTAAAGCGTAGAACTACAGTGCTACAGATATATACTAGTACTAACACACAATAAGGCTGTGGATAGCTCACATTCGAGTAAATAGCACTTGAGAATCTTTTAACTTGAAAAGATCTCAATATCAAAATAATAAACTTAAACACTGTTATAACAATAAAAATAAGTTATTTCATCATATACATAGAAGGTAAGGTAATCGTATCACATGTAGACTATACATTGAGATGAGAATAATTATGTTGGATACAATATTTGTAAGTTAAACGGTCTCGTATTGGCTGCGGATGGAGCGAGCGAGGCAGCAGGCGAATATCACACCCAGGAGCTGGAACAAATAATAAATGATTAGTTATAGTAAGTTAAGGACTTTTCAGTCTTTCAAAATTGTTCACAAGAAAAGTTTTTCAGCAGTAAAAACCTTTCCAATTTATGAGTGCTTATTTGGTAGAATGAACTTTTAAGAGGGCCTTGAATTTTAAGATTTTCTGAATGGGAAACATCAATGATTTAAAGTTTTGTATGAAAGTAATATTAAACTTAAGTTTACATAAGTGCTGTATCATCATCATTATCATTGGCCGTAACATCTATTCTAGAAGATTTAGGTGGCGTCATGTCATTGTAGAACACGTTCTAGAGCATAGCTCTTCATTTCCTGGATATAGAGGCCTATGCCATCTCATCATAAAAATAACCACTCCAGTAGGTTTTTCGCAAAAATCTACCAATTAGGTAATTAACTTAATAAATAAAAAAACATATCTACCTGGACAAAAGCAATTCCCAGTCCCACTCCACCCAACACCAGCGCGATATCCTTGAAATGCTCCACCAGTTTAGGCAGACACCCGTCAGTGTGGAAGTTGGGTGAGTCCGGGGAGCACTTGGCGACGGTACCGCTGGTGATCACTTGGCCGTTGCAGCACGATTCAGGGATGGGGAGAGTGTTGTTCTTCCAGTCGCCAGGGCCTGTGATGCCGCAGCATTGGAGCTGGAATAGAAATAAGTAATATTGTTAAATAAGTAGATGTAATTGATAAGATAAGAAAGTCGACAACCTCGATGGCAGAGTGGTCACCATGCCGGACTGCCATCCGTAAGGATGCGGGTTCGATTCCCGTGCGGGGTGAATATTTGTGTGAACCACAAATGTTTGTCTCGGTCTGGGTGTGTGTGAATGAGTGTGTGCGTAGTTTCTGATACCCTAGATACAAGTTTCGAACTTAGTTATGGGTCAGTTACTATAATGAGATAATGTAGTGAATTATTATGTTATGTTAATTAGTACATATTAAGTTTGTTAGTTAGTAGCTAATACCTAATAGGACAAATCGTTACAAAAATTTGGCATTACATATTTAGTAAAAGAACTTAAAATGCCAACATTATAAACAGTTAAATACAAGTTATGCATACTAATGTAAATTCCACTTATCACTGTTGTTTCCTATTTGGCCTTGTGATTATGTAGTATATTACATTGTGTTTGAAATATAGTAGAAGTTACAACGTGTATGAAAGGCTCTATTCATAACATTAGTCATGGTAGACTTGTATAGGAATTTCGACTGCTAATTTGTATATTTTATTGTGACGTTCGATTAAGGCGTGACGATTAAGGCTACTTTACTTAGAAGTACTTACATACTTAAGTACTTAACTCTAAGTAACCTTAATAAATAAAATAAAAATATATGTGTAATAATTCCTCATTCGTTAGGCAAGTTGTAAACATAACTTAATCATTCACTACATCATCTTATGGTAACTGACCCATAACTAAATTTGAAACTTGTATCTAGCTAGGGTATCAGAAACTACGCGCACACTCATGCACACAAATAAAAGTAGTTAGTTTCCATAAGAAAATATAAACTAAAGTTTATAAAAAAGAATATTTTATCACTTACATCAGTCTGAATAATGTCAAACGTCTTCTTAATGTTGGGGTCGGTGGGGTATTCCTTGATGCTCTCGTTCAGGTGACGCATGATGGAAGTCTCCAAGTCTGCATGTTTCATGTACCCGGCGATACCAACGGCCAGTTCAGCCACGAATATTATCAGGAGGAACACGGAGAACTGGAATAGATGTTAGAGTTGAATTAGTCATTTTATTTTGCAAAGAATCGTGGTTTAGATTTTTGTATGAGGTAAATTATACTATTACTAGCTGTGCCCCGCGGTTTCACCCGCGTAGTTCCCGTTCCTGTAGGAATTTTGGGATAAAACATAGCCTATGTTCTTCCTCGGAACATAAGCTACCCCTGTACCAAATTTCAAGTCAATCGGTTCAGTAGTTTAGCCGTGAAAATGTAACAGACAGACAGACAGTTACTTTCGCATTTATAATACTACTTAGTAGGGATTTTTTTTTTAAAACTGAAGAGTTTGTTTGGTTGAACGTGCTAATCTCGGGAAATACTGGTCCGATTTGGAAAATTCTTTCAGTGTTAGATAGCCCATTTATTGAGGAAGGCCATAGCAGAGCAGCTAAACCGGCTTAAACCAAGGGGCGCTGCTATATTTAATAGTTCTAGTTGTGTGTGTTTCCGTCTGTGTATAGTTTCGAAATTCAGGTAGATAATAATATAGCTATTACCAGAGATATTACTTATGTTAAAAAAATAATATCTAAACCGGATGGGATTTTATGTGTAGTCCATTCGAAGCCATTCTGCGAATTGTATCTCTCTGGACTAATATTATAAGGGGCTGAGTTTTTTTTATTTGACGCGCTTATCTCGGTGTACCTGAGTTTGGGGCTCTGTTACACAGCCCGTTTGTTGACGAAGGTAAACAGTTCGACACCGCAAGGTAATTAAAAAAAACCTATACCTAACGTGAGATCAGAGATGTGTGGTTTCCCTGCATATCATAACATCGAATAAGTTATCATCAACCAAGAATTCAATAAGATGGAAAATAACAAACTGAAATCATTCACAAAGGAGCAATTAAATATACAAAGCCTGAGAACTAACGCTTACCGCGAGTATCAAACAGTTACTTCTGCGAAATTTACGATTTCTTTTGCCTTTAACTGCGTAATTTTTTCGGAGTAATCCTATTCGTTTTCCTGGTAAGGAACATCGGTACTAAATGTCACCTATATCGGTTAAGTAGTGTATGCGTCAAGTAGTAACAACTTTGAGGAGAAAATCAAAAGTAACAAATATTCCGACAAATTGAGAACGTTCTTTTCTTTAGGTTGATTAAAATACATTCTCCAATCCTCCGAATCCTACAAGGCTCAAACTAACAAAACAAAGTCTACCCAGATGCCGAGCTGGCCTGGTAAGCATCAATAGAGATGTCGACTAAAAAAATCTAATTAGTCCGTCAGATAGATTTCGCAAAAATATTGGACACGTATTTTCTCTTCTTTGATACAAACAAATAATTAAGACGATATATTGCATAGAATACTCGTGTGACGTCACAGCTACATACATTTTTACCAAGAATTATCGTCACAAGCCCCTACTCCTGAACTTTAATGCGTTATACATAACTAAGTCAGTTTTATTAATTTGATAAAACAAAAAATACGTGTCTAATATTTTTCGAAATCTATCTGACGGACTAATTAGAATTTCATTTTGTTTACCCAGTCGACATCCCTATTCTACAAACTCGAATCAATAAATAATAAACATTTATCTCTCTAAAATAAATACATTTATAATACTAATGTATCTCAAACATTACGTCGAAACCAGGTCTCATTGAATTACTTTCATATGACCGCGATATCGGAAAGGTGGAGGTCGAGATAAACAGAAAGCTATTTATGATTCACTTTGTACCTATTAGTTAAATATGACATTACCAATATTAATGAATCTATCTTTACGAATAAATAATTTAACTTAAGGCCAATTTTAGAACGTTTATCTTTGAAAGAAAACAATTTTCATCTTTGGTTATCGTATTTCGGTTTAATCTTTCCAAATCATACTGAATGAGAAATTACATGACTAATAAGTACCTAGGTTAATGATAATCCTTAGTACGTGAACACGAACCTAAATGGGTAATTCTTCACAATTAGACTCTCTAATTTGGGGGTCTTTGTCCGCTGAGATATTTTTTGTCAAGAGTTCGAGAGTCCTAATTAGTCGTAACGACTATCGATGATGTTATGTCCTCATTCCTCATTACTTCTAAGAAAACCTTTATTAGTGACATTGTAATGGATGGATAATTATTGATATAACATGTATCTTTGTCGAAAATAAACAGGTTTGATTCCAGTCATATGCAGTTTTAGTTTTAATCAAAATTGTCTTCGAAAACTTTTTGAGCATTTCTCGTTTTTTGCTTATAAAGTAATTCATCAAGAATTCTTTGAAATTTCTCGCTTTTCCTCATAATTTACGCTTTGGTCAACACGCCCACTTAACAAATTCAACAGAAAGGTCCTTGGAACGAAAATATTCGGTACGAAATTATTAATAGCGACAGTTATTGATTTCGAAGGTACATGTGTACCGTTAAGGGACAGGTTATGTTAATGAAAATGAGCGTGTAGGAGTTGTGGTGATACATTATGTAATATTACGTAATATTGCAAAATATTTAGTTACTACTGTCACGGATATTAAAATACTAACGTACTACTGTATTAGATTTATATCGCGGTTGTCGTACTATATCATTGACTGTATATCGACAGTTACGGGAAGTTAAAGCTTTGAGTATTTATACATATGTTGTGACGTCTAACCAAAACAATATTGTAGCACGTAAGACTCAAATTGAGACGTCTAATTGCAGAATACTGTTCACTTACGAGTACAAGTAAATAGTCATTTAAAAATATTTAGAAAACTTATACTATCTGAGGATAACAAACTATTTGTTTGCCAAATTGGATCACGAAGCGAAGACTTAGAATTGGTAAATGGTAGGAAAATTATGAAATCCGTAATTGCGAACACATCAGATTACTTATATACGAAATTTTATCACGTACTGTGTATTCTTTGTATCTTTTTATTTCCCTTACTAAACTCAAACATTTGCATAACATCAATTAGTACTTATATCATTCATTATTATAGTTAATTGATCAAGATCGATCTACTTCAATAGTTCTATTAATAATTAGGTACACAATGATAGTATTTATTCGTTAAGCAATAAGAGCTATTATTCCTTATAAGAATCGTGAAACGTCCTTGACCGTAGATACTGTGTCTTGACTTGGAACGATCTAGAATATTCCATCGCATTTTCTTTGTAATAAAAGCGTCGTTTGTGGGAACAACAACAGCGGGGGTTTATTAAGCCTTATGAAAGTAAATGGGGTGGTTTTCCTTTGAACTTAATTGTTGTTTTGTAAACAAGTATTTCGCAATTGAATTCGACTCACAATGTTAGAACGTAATAATATTTTTGTTTTGTTATAAAATGAACTGAAGGAGAAGTAAAAACAACCTTTTGCGTAATTATGCTATACAAGCTGTGCCCAGCGGGGTTTTAACTAAGTACCTATATAACTTCAGTTATTTTCCCATCCATAATATTTTTGGACAAAAACTAATCTATTCCTATGTGTATCCCGTACCAGTGACATTTGGTACGGGTAAGCGGTTCAGGATATCCTATTTTCCCTGATTACTATCAAGTTTTATTAGCAATCCCGTTTGATCACTTATTTTCTTGTTGTGATTTATCATTAACCTGCCCTCATAATGCGAGGTCCTGCGAGTGAATAACTCTTTATCAGCCACGCTTACTCTACATGCGGGCTTGATAGAATACGTCCCAGTATCGTCATAAATCTAGAATGGTAAGTACCTAGGTACTTTAAAAGATACACCATGCGTAAAAGACGACAGAATGGCCAAACGTATATTCTTTTCAGAACTCCAGAATGGCAAGCGCCAGCCAGGTGGGCAATACCTGAGGTATAAGTTCTGAAAAGACATAGGTATGAAGCGTTGTAAAGTTGAGTCAGCTCGATGGGAGCACACGGCCGCTAATCGTCCGGAGTGGAGACGTCTCGTCAATCAGCACGTCAACGATTTTGAATTAAAACGTCGTGATGATTTGGACATAAAACGAGATGCGTAAAACTAGTAGCGTTAATAACACAGACAGTTATTAGTAATGTGTAATGTACCTTTAAACATGGATATATGAGAAGTCGTATCGTTAATAACATAGCCAGTTGGCATATAAACGTGGATATTATGATGTTTTGGGAGTTCCGTAGATAGACGGTTTGATAAGCGCTCACATACCTTCCTAAGTACTTAGCAAATCCTACTAATATTATAAAGGCGAAAGTTTGTATGTATGGATGTTTGTTACTCTTTCACGCAAAAACTACTGAATGGATTTTAATGAAACTTTACAATAATCTTGCTTATACATCAGAATAACACATAGGATACTTTTTATCCCAAAATTCCCACGGGAACGGGAACTACGCGGGTGAAGCCGCGGGGCGCTGCTAGTCATAAATATTTATTCAATTCAAGGTATTCTTAAATGAAAAGCATTTGAAATGAAATAAGATAATTCATTGTAATTATTATATTAGGAAAATACTTAGTGCCAAAGAGAATTTTCCGTTCATAATATCTTTCATTGATTGGTTTAAGTACGTAAATAATATACAAGGACAGAATATTTTCTAGTAAATAAGGATAGGACATTTTCTCTTACAGATTCTTTAATAACTGTACTGAATCAAAAATGTAATTATTTAGTACTTATCGTGGTATAAACAAGTTATATCATGTTTATGAGTGTTATAAAAATATTATTGTGAACTTAATAAGGTTGTTCACTGCACACGAGAATAAATATACTTACTGACAAACAGTAATTGTTCTTATCGCATTGTATTGGGTGGAAAACAAATCTGTTTCAATATGCGAAATGATTGACAATGCAACATGAAAACAATATTAGTGAAAAACGTTACTAAAAATAGATAGTTAAAAACAATATGTCTGGCCAAAAATGAAGTTAAATGTAAAGAAAACAACTTGTTGTCACTGTGTTTGTGAAAATCGATAGCGAGATTGTTAGCTGAGTGAGAAATTGTTAGTACTTAGTACTAACGTATTAACTTTAGACAAATTGCAATGTTATATTTATTTATTTTAAAGGTTCGGAGGAATAAAAGGAAAATATCTATGAGCAGGGATTCGCTCCTTATGATATGATTAAAATCTCAAAGCCTATTTAAGAAGAATTTAATTTAATTAGAACTATATTATAATACCTATATATTAATATTATAAGGACATGTATATAATATCTATGTATTGTATACTATGTAGAGTTTTACATAGGCAACATAATGACCATATGAATGTCATCTAGCGTGTCAATAATAAAAGAACGGACGAACTCGATGCGCAATACGTATTTGTAAAGTACATATACTTAGTATATGATTCAGTTAACATCCAGTCATTACATTGCAAAGATAACAGTGTTTGTTATATGTATGGTGAATAATATTGATTTCTGCTTATCTCGGGACGTTAACCGAGGTAATACTTGTGCCAGACAGGATTTTATCTTCGTTTAGCTATCGGGGATTTATAAGCTGAACTACAAATCAATTTAGGATATGTTAAAGCAATGTATGAGTCACTTTTATGCGGTTAAAGTTACTAATATTATCATGAATCAAAATCTTGTTATAATTAATTAAATGTAGATATTTGTGGACTTGTTCTACTGTTTCAGTTTTTAATAAAAATCCGGTTTTAAATACCTTTTGTACAGATAAAAATCAGTAGGTAACTGACAGGTATAATAACTTCTAAATTGTATCATCCAGTTTAGATAGCATCACAGTTCCCGAAACAAAACTAGTAGCAAACTAACATATTCAGCGACATTTTAAATTTATGTGATATAATAAAGTATACTGTGGATTATTTATCTTTTAAAAACAACACTCTACGCCCACATTCCTGTCATTATACTCGTAGAATGAAACATTAAAACTTATAAATAGAAATAACAAAGAGTGCGGAATGACACCGTAGTGGTATTAAGGATTTAATAGTTGATTCACTAATGTATCGTTGGTGAACTACTGGCTATTTTTGATAGTCGTCTTCATTTTATTATTACTTTAGTGTTTTTTCTAGTTGTGACGAGCCATGGATCGGTTTTAGCTAGTTTTTACATTGTGTGGTCATTTTTCCGTAGATAAAATGTTGACTTCGATCGCGGTTATATTACTCAATAAGTTCTATAAGTATACAAGTTCTTACACTAATAATAAAGGCGAAAGTTTGTGTGTATATTTATTAGGTACTTCTTCACGTCTTAACGGCTGGAGCAATTAATACGAAATTTGGTACAGATGTCATGCATGATGATAATTTTATCCCCATATTAAAAAGGGAACGGGAACTACGCGGGTAAAACTGCTAAATAAAAGGTTTGTCGTAGAAAGAAAGAATCAGTCCAACAGATCAACAGTTACATTGACAAAGTACTACATAACAGCAATTTAAAATCACAGGACATGCATCATTCACAAAACGCCATTGTGGTGTTCGTGACTAACATCGGAAACGCAGTCAACAATTAATTAATGTACTTAACTGAACAGACGTATTGTTTAAATATTAACTAGAATTTGTTACAGCAGATTTATTGTGTGTTTATATTCGTATGGCAATGTATTGTTGTATGGAATATGTATTTTAGTTGTTATGTGTGCTCAAATTAAACGGAATGTTTACGGTACTATGTAGATAAAAAAAACGTTAGACGACCTGTTTCATTTTTCATTAGCATTAGGGAAAGTTAGGACTAATAAAGAGGGAAAGTTCATTGTTTGGACACGTTTATCTCAGGAACTACTTATAGGATTTGATATATTTTGACATTATGTAATAGTCCGTTTATTGAGGAAGATTTTGAGCTACTGACTAAGGTTTATTTTAACACGAGTAATATATTCGTTTAGACTTTTTGGTAGTTTTTCAATTATTTTAGTTAGAGTTCGTTTAAAACTCCATAGAACTAACTATGAAGTTTTAGAGACCTAAAGGAACACCAATACAATCAGGGTTTATTTTCGAAGAACTGACTGAATTCTGTTTTTAGTCATGTTATGACGATGTTATGAATGATATCATTTTCATACGAGTAAAGTATAAACAATCAGTTCATATCTATTCTATAACACTATGTACGTTTACGAGCCTAAACTAGTATTAGTGATTTATCATACAATTGCGAAAGGTTTGTTGTGGAACTTTCCTTGCACCAATAAGTTGATTAAAAACTGTGGAAATATGCAGAGAGTTTTACCAATTTGCTTAACCGTAGTATACAGTTTAAGTACTCAATTTATGCATAAAGGATTCCTAATAGTCAAGACTGGAACTAGCTTTAATTGAATGATTATGTTATGTAGTGGTTATACACCATTTTCTCTGCACAAACAAATACATACTATTTTAAAAGAAAGTTTTAACAAAAGTATTTATACAAACTAAGTATTCCTACAACATCGTTCGTTCTATTCTGATAGAAAATCGAGTATAACAAACATCCAAAAACCTCACAAATATTCGTCAAATAATATCTACTAAAAATAAATAAAAAAAATAAAAAAATTATTATCAAGTTTCTTGTTTGTTTTGAACAGACCGTTCTTACATTCGAATCTTTCATCCAATCTCTAATGAAGCAGTCTTTAATCTTAATGTCGTAAAGAGGAAGCGTCCATTTAGCGAGTTAGACGCCATCTCGGGTCAAAGATCACAGGTTCTGACTTCATCTTGACAATTGATCTTGGGCTACTATTAAGTACTTATACGATTGATGTGTCCCACTTTGAGAAATTTATTCTTTTATTACATTGTTTGTGATATCGTTGTTTGTTAATTGATTGGGTTTTATTAATAACTAGCGGTGCCCCACGGTTTCACCCGCGTAGTTCCCGCTCCCGTGAGAATGCGGGGATAAAATTATGCTAAAAATCTTCCCCTTGAATCACTCTATCTATTATAAAAAACCGCTTCAAAATCCGTTGCGTACTTACATAGTACATAGGGACAGACAGCGGGAAGCGACTTTGTTTTATACTATGTACTTAGTGATGAGGCACAAGTAGGTATTTCGTAGTGATGGCGTAAGAATATTGGGTTAAAAAGTATCCTATTGATCCTCCGGGTATTGACCAAAAATATCACAGTACCCAAATTAGAGGAGGCTAATTCCGGAAATATACTAACTTATAAGTTTAGTGCCAAGTTGTAAACCTTACGTTAAAAAAAATAGTATTGATGTGGAAGTAAAAATAATAAAAATACTTTTAAATTTATTTTATCGGATTAAAAATGTCCGGTTTTATTTAAATATGTAAATAAATCTTGAGCATAATTTTGTTATGAGGAACTTTTTTAACATAAATATTTTTAATTATGTTTATTTTAGATTACATAATTAATTACATATATAAATGCAACCAGTCATTAACTGAAAGTTGTTCATTTGTTTTTGCAACACTATGATAAATGTATGACAAAATGCAAAACAAAATGGCAGACTGTGACCTCCATATTTGTTTCTGTGACGTCACTTAGAACAAATATCGCAACCATTACACAAATAAATCATTTGTTTGTGATTTGTTTAGTGCTTTACTTTAGTGTATTAGGTCTACTGCCTACTACTAACTGATACTATAAATGCGAAATTGTGTTGGTTGGTGTGTGTTGTATAAGTAGATCACAAATGTGTAAAATAATCAAGTTTATCCTTTGAAAAGCACGTCCTGGTGGTGGCTGTACGGTTGTTATGGCTAACCGTAACTAGATCATAGTCCTCTCAAAAATCTAACCAAAAAATGGAATCACACACAAAGGTCCCAAATTAAAAAGGGAAAATGGTCCACTTACGAGTAAAACTTGTCATAGAATAATCATCAATACGACTAAAATCCCGGACCACAAGCCAATCCCATCTAACTAGTGACGAAGTATTCAATAAATGCTAATTGAACAGTACCTTGATATGCACTTACCGTGCAGCACAGAGCCACACTGCACACTTCAAACACATTACTACGAACCATCGCACTAACTAAGTACTTCAAACTTCATATTACGAACTGTTCTCATTTCTATTTTATCACTTCATAGTATAAAACATAGTCTGCTATCCGTCCCTATGTATGCTTAAATCTTTAAAACTACGCAACGGATTTCGAAGCGGTTTTTTTCAATAGGTAGAGTGATTCAAGAGGAAGGTTTTAGCATATTTTAGCTCTGCATTCTCACGGGAGCGGGAACTACGCGGGTAAAACCGCGGGGCGCTGCTAACTAAACTAAGTACAATAGAACGATAACATCGCCCTTGAAACTGAAGCGTGGTGTTTTTTTAATGTACTATAGCAACTAAATAGGTACTTTAGTTACCTAATTGCTAACAGTTACGCTGCTGTGATTGAGATAATTTAGGTTATCGATTTTATATAAAAATAGGTTTTTTTCATTGTTAGTAATTTATTTTATTGATAACTATTGTGTATGGAACGAGTTTTGTAAATTAATGTCGATCCAGCTAGACTAGCATGACTTCGAAAACGCGATAGACACAGCGACTTATTGACATCCAACTGTCAAAATATAATAAATATAGCCGCCATATTTAATTTTATCAAATTGTACTACCTACGCCATATTCATTTGGTCACGCTCGCGAAATCGATATTATTTCGTGGTGTCTATATCATTTATCACGCACAGTCATGCTAGGCAGGCAGGTGCTAAACGTCCTGTTTGTTTTTGGCATATCCTTTCCGATTTAGATTGGGTTTTTTGTTAATTACTTAAACGAGTAAACAGTTCAAAAATGCTACGCATGCTTATATTTTGTAACGAAAATCCATCTCTGTTCAAATCAAATAACAATTCGATTATGACGCTCATTTTGAAATGATGTCATTCGGCACTCTTGAAACCCAAATGTGAACATGAAATTAGGATGGGATAGCGCGGTTAATTCCCTTTCGTTACTGAAATTGACAAGTTAAATAAATATAATTTTGCGCTACAGGGCTACAGGCATACTAAGAGCGAGGGATGATTTATATTTGACCGAAGTGGTTATCAGTCGTGGTGCAAGAATTCAGTTTTTAAATCTTCAAAATACTTCCTGTATTTTAAGTGAAATTGTTTATTTCATGTTACATTATACACTATGTGGTACTGGTAGCCGGTCGAGGCCCGGTCGTGCTCCGTTCTATAAACATCGATATCCCCTTCGATAAAGCGTATTGATTAAGTTTTGGTAATGAATACGCTATTGAACCCAAACACAGTGAACGTGTAGTGTAACACGTGGGTGCGCCAAAGTTCACCTAAAATTTCAACTCCGATAATTGGAAATCCGAAAATTTTCTTCCTAACATTTTTTATCCTAACAATCGCAACTCCTAAAATCTTTGTCACTAATGTTTTAATTTCGAAACATTTATTTTCCTATATTTTCTCAACATAACCATCGTTCATACTATTATTCAAAGTCATATCTTTTTTGTTTAGATTAATTTTTATTTATTATAATCAATATTATATACATAAATTTTTCGTAACTTTGTTTTTACATAACATGTAGGTATAACATATAACGCACGAGCCGAGCGAGCAAAACCAGAGTCCTGCTCCAATCATTCAGTCAAGTTCCAGTAACGAATCGGTCCTATTCCTAATTATTGGTTTAGGTTATGTTAGAACCGTGACCCCAACGCACGAGCCGAGCGAGCGTAGCGAGCGTGCCGCGGCAGCGGCCGGCGAAGTGCCAGAACCGAATTGGTCCTTTAGTTATGGTTATGGTAAACTCCCAGGCCATAAGCATAACCGTAAACGAGTCGTATAATAATCATTAAAACTATAAATATCATCTTCTACCCACATATATTTTTTATTACACTTGGTAAATGTTTCTTTCTGAGCATGAGTGAAAATATGATGGTAAGTATGTTTAGGGATAAAAGCGTTGCATGATAAAAAACAGTAGGAGTTTAAATATATTTACATTAAAGATGTTATGAATTAAAATTTTCGGAAAAATGAGTGTTATGAGCATCGTCGGTAGCACTACAAATAGTATGAATTAAAACTTTAGGATGAAAAATTTTAGGAAGAATGATCATTCGGACTACAAATAGTTAGGAAAAACATTTTCGGGTAAAGAACTTTAGGTGAGCCAATATGGACCCGTAACACGTGCATGGCTTGGACGGCTCACAGAAGGATCGCGTTTGACGCGGCCGATTATAAAAACTCTGAATAGGTAGTCAAGTTATCGGAAGATAGTTTGTCAAATAAACTGTCCTATGGGAATGTAGATTACCTATATTTTTTTCTGAAATAAGTCTTATGGCGTTGTAAGTAGAAGTGCGCAGTTAGCGCAACTAGACCTTTTATTTGGCTTTTTTGTGTGTATTGCGATGTTTATGGTTAAACTAGCAATTTGATTTCTGAGATGCTTTAGCTTAACCTAACCTTTGGTTGCTTTAACTGACTGTCGATTGTCAACAATCTTAGTCAAAAATCGGTACTAAAATAGGTACTCACGCTGACAATCATGCAGTGGTTCTCCTTGACAGCCCCGCAGCAGCCGAAGAAGGCTACAATGAAGACAATGATGCCCACAATGATGAGTACAGCTGGTCCGGAGGTGTAGAACTTCTCATCGGTCATGTCCATGTACGGAGACGAGTTCATTTCAGCCTTTATGCCCACGATCAGGATTATGAGGCCCGTGATCTATGGGAAATTCAAAAACGTCATTACCATCGATGAGCATCGGTTTTAGTCGGGTTCGGTATTAAAGCTGTTTTAAGCGAAATTCTTATTACTGTTTAAAGTAGGTACTAGTGGTAGACATCTATTAGGTATATGTTTTCAAATGCAAACCCAGTTACCGTCGGAAGTCAACTTATTACTATGTAGGTATAAAAATTAGGACCTACATCTATGTACCCACTTTTTTTTGTTAGGTTCTATTGCAGTCTCCCGTTAAATTATTAACACATTAGTGAGTAGACAATAGACATCGTTTTGAAATTAATAGGATTTAAGGAACGTATAAGTATAGGTAAGTACCTACCTAGGTATCGAAAAATACGTTGTGCATTTTTTCGTATGAGTCATTAGGTATTTTGGTCATTTTCATAACAAACAGGCATAGGTCATTTTTTATCGATAGAGTATTAAAAATAAACATAAATGCGACGTTGTTTAAATTGTAGTCAAAGGTAGGAGTTAAATACCCGATTAAACCTTTGAAAATACCCCCTTATTAAGAAACTCAATACAAAAATCTTT
The DNA here is from genome assembly GCA_958496195.1 of Timandra comae. Taxonomy (NCBI): domain Eukaryota; kingdom Metazoa; phylum Arthropoda; class Insecta; order Lepidoptera; family Geometridae; genus Timandra; species Timandra comae. The sequence goes on along the minus strand of OY292358.1, from coordinate 10,588,699 downwards.
TATGTAAGTATTTAAATAACAACGATGACTCATACATACATATTTAATTGTTGCAAAAAAATACCACAAAATCACAACTTACCGCAAACAAAAGATTGAACGCGAAGAGCAAATATTTAACACACGACATCCCACCGCCGAGAGCCATTTTTAATTTTTATTAGATCACTTGTGTTCTAAATTTTAAATCTGGAACAAAAGAACATCAGTATTAAAAAACCACCTTTCGCCACGCCAACTGGCTGGCAAGGTAAACATCGATTTTGCGTCGCACCGCGCTGGTTTTTGTTGACCGAGGGTGGATTATAAATTTAGTTTTAGAACACTATTTTGTACAATCTACTACATATAAAAAAGTAACCAACATTAACACTATTTTTTACAACATCAAAATAAATATTTCACAATCCTACTCACCGCAAAACAATTTTTATTCGTATCGATATTATCGGAACAAAGACAACACGTCCGACGCGTAGAAACACAAACAAGTATCTGTGTTGCCATTGAAAAGCATCTCAAATCTTCCAGTGAAAAATATATTTAATGTTGCCAGTGTTTAGATAATTATTTTATTTTGGTAATTTTTAAATAAATTAATTTTAATATTCTCTTAAATATTAAGATGAGTAATTCTTTAAAAAAATAGTATATTGTATTATTCGTAAATAATTCGATATTTTATTGTAACAAATGTAGTTCTCGAATCTGTTTTATAACCATTTCCATTTATATTTTATTTGTAAAATATTATGTGTAATCTATCTATTTACAGTAAATTTTTTTACGTTATTTATCGGTATTTTTCTTATAATGTTCATTTTATTTGATATTTAAAACTTGCCAATCATATTTTTCTTCAATCTTTCAGAGTATTTCAACTAGAATATATATCTATAAAGATTAGATGGGCTTGTCAAGATAAATGATTTTGGGTTGTTTATGATTGATAAAATCATCTCGATTTACTTCGGCTTTATCAGTATTACTTAGTATAGCGGTGTATGTGTATCAAAGTTAAATATTTTGAGCCAAAATGGCTTTTAACTGTAAGATTAGAGTTCCTAATTTTTTGAAATCAGTGAGATATTGTTTGGGTGCAGTGAACGGAATATTTTTGGTGAGAATAACATTCAAAACTACATTAATAAGTGCAAGTTAATAGACCTTAGCTGAGTTCATCATAACATACAGTTAAAAAAGAACTTACAATTAGTTTTATTAAAGAACCATATTTTAATAACCACTCATAAAATACTCCCGGTTTCGCACGGATACAACTCCTGATAATATTTATTAGGTGCTGTGGCTATTTGATATACTTACCTAATAGGTTAAACTGTGATTTCTGTACACAGATCACTGGAGTATTGCTGTTAATTGTGGGGTTGATAGTCCTCATAGCGTACTCGGAGTATGAGCCTCTCCTGACGAACAGATTCGTCAATATACCAGGATTCACCATTGCTACTGCTATAATCATTCTCCTGACAGCAGTTTTAGGCTTCTATGGAGCCATATCGGAGAAATTTTACTTCATTGCCGCGGTAAGTCTCAGGGATTTCACAAACAATTTTATAAATTACAGTAAATGTACCTACTTACATCATTTTATGTAAGTAAGTAAATATATTCTACTTTTTCAGAAGAGCTCGCTCTCAAAGATAACAAAAATAACAATGAATAATCTTTTAGACCAACCTTAATTTTATCGTAAACTCAACATCCGATTATTTATACAAATAAAACAATAACTAAGTAAATATACAATGAATATTATCTAATTGAGTTTTTTTACCTTTTCACAGTACGTTATTATGCTATTAGTAGTGCTTATATTTGAAATATCGATAGTAATAACTGCGTTTGCACTAAAGAACGACGCTGTTTCTGAAATCAGACCTACTATGACTGAAAATCTGAAGCTCTACAGTACGAGACTGGATATTGCCAAGCTATGGGACGACTTGCAAATGGGTGTAAGTATTGCCGTTTTTTAAAAAGCCCGCGCAATTTCATGCCTGACAGTTGTCAACTTGTCAGCATACCAACCAATAGTCGACTAAAATGTTTCGCGCGTAGTGATTTACCGCGAAATTTAAATCAAGAACACAACGTTCATTGAACAATTTAAAAAATAACAACTCGACTAATATAAACTGTAGTTTATTGTCATTTTTGGGTTGTTGTACGTACGTGAATTCGTCACACATCTTTATTTTAGATACATTTTTGCACAAAGTACTGTGCTCTCGAAATTAAATATACTTAGATTACTTTTGTTGAAAACGCAGGTTTTGTGGCAGTATAAGGTCAAAAGTAGGTACTTATTTGATAATTGTATTATTTCGATTTACAGTTCGAATGTTGCGGTGTTGCTGGCCGTTATGACTATGTTTCCAACCAAATTCCTGTCAGTTGCTGTCATATTGACTATGGTACTATATCCCCATTTGAATGTGGAACAGCTAACGCCTACGTCACGGGCTGTGCAGCGGCTTTAGGCGAATGGCTCAGTCACAAGGCGAATGTGCTCGGAATATCTGCTCTTGTATGCACTAGTTTGCAGGTATGTATGAATGAAATTCCTTGAGGAATTTTGGGACTAACTCTATTGATATGATTAACTTAGGTTCTCTACAATTAAAAAAACATCCTACTTTTAAAGACTCTTGAAATACTTAAGCAAATCTTGTAAGTATTGGTTTGGTTCTTTACACTGTCCCCACACTTGAACAATTCTTATTTTTTTTTATTCTAATTTAGAGTTCATACGAATGTAATACCTAAGTTATATATACGATAGTAAGTAAGTTGGGATGAAATAATAATTTATTTGCTAAATTGAGTTCTAATATAGCAATCTTAGTGTCTAAAGTTGTCTGGTCTCGTTCTTCTTGAAACCTTATTAAGACTGTACATTTCCACGATTGTGGGTGGCTTTCTAATATAGCTGTTATCTTTATTTCAGGTTTTAATTACAGCGCTGTCTGGTTGGTTAGCTTGGAGAGCCAAATTTGAAGAGGTCGAATTAGAATCTTAGTTATAAGTAGATGAAAACTATTATTTTAAGTAAAAAAGAATTCCTACACAATATTTTATTAGTTGACTTATATGTATAGTAACAGGTATGTTTACGGTTTATCTAGAACTTCTTAAAAAGGTGTTATTTGTAGTAAAGTAATATTTTCAGCCTACTTAAATTAATTAGTGTACTTACAACATTACGACTAATACAAAATGTTAATGAAACTGCAATTAATGTTCTGTAACCACCTCCAATCAACCGGAAGGATGGCGTAACTCCACACATGTAAATAAACCAATAATCAATGATAATTAAATGCTTCGATAAAACGTTTGTGTTTTACTTTTAAACAATTCAGCAAACAATTTTAAACTCGTGCGCCGGCCTCTCGTCTACGAGCTAGTTAAATTTAACACGTCACAAATGTCATATTATTTTAAGACGGCACCCATCCGAATTTAAACAAAGATAATATTCAGATAAATTATCATTTTCGAGTGACTAACATTGAAAATAAAAGTGTACTACCAATATAAGTAAAGAAGTGACGCTATAACGACACCACCAAGATAAATCAGCTTGTTTTCCTTATCAAGATTAATGTACCGATAAAAATATCGGAAAACTTGCTGAAATACCGCGTGATAACGTCGCGAGCGGTCGTTCGTTGTGAAAATATTTTATTTAAAAAAAGAAAATGTGGTCGAAATTGTTTACGACGGTTAAATACTCTTTGGTGACAGTTAATTTGTTGTTTGTGGTGAGTTTTTTTTAAACTAAAAGAGGTTTTACTCTGTTTCGTCATAGTAAACATGTGATTTAAATTTTCAGATAACTGGTATAATAATATTATCTGTAGGCAGTTCTGTACAGTCGGCATACAATGGATATCACCAATTTCTTTCCGAGAGATTCTTTTCTCTTCCCGCCTTTTGTATTGCTACGGGAGTTATTATATTCCTGATTGCCTCATTCGGATTTTATGGAGCGTTTATGGAGAATTATTTGATGAGTATGGCTGTAAGTATATCTTGTTTTATGTACGTTTTTAGTGAAAAAATAAAAGTGTTTACATAGTTTTCAATGTCAAAAGAGGGCGTTACTTTAGCAATTATTTAAGACGATAACAGACTTCAGATTGAAGTCTTTTGTTTGTTTTAAAAAGGTTAATTTACTAGATTAATAGGTTTTTAATTGCGTGGTTAATTAATGTAATACGCGTCATATAGTACTAATAGATTGCGGGTTCGATTCCCGTGCGGGGTAAATATAGGTATGTGTGAACCACAAATGTTTGTCTCGGTGTGGGTGTGTGTGTGAATGGGTGTGTGCGTAGTTTCTGATACCCTAGATACAAGTTACGAATTTAGTTAGGGGTCAGTTACTATAATGAGATGATGCAGTGAATGATTTATGTTACTTATGTTAATATAGGTAGCTAAACACGTCACATATTAACAAAATGATTTTTTTTATTTATTCAAACATATACATACGAAGTAAATACATAAATTGGATGTAAGTAAATAAGCTAGGTGATACGAGTACACTTATCATCACAATGATAAAACAAATGAAACTATTTAATGTGGAATGTAGGTAAATAACATAATTTACATAGATTATGAAACAGTTACTAAGAAATAATTGAAGCATTGAAAATTAGGTGCATTATTTATAAGGAAAACTTGTGTTTATTATTAGATAAATAAGTAAATAAATAATTTGTCAAGTATATTTTTTAAGTTTTGAACAGACAGCAAAGAATGTCATTAACAGCTTAAAATATTTACAACAACAACTTTTAAACTTATACCTTCCTGTTAAGTCTGAGTTCCTGGGTTTAATTACTTACTGGCTTTTTATTTCCTAGTAGGTTATTGCTATTTGGGATATTACAGACTTTCTTTATGTCTTCTCAAAAACAAAATATTTGTTTTTCTGAAAGTATATCAACCTTATTTGTTGATCATACCTACCCTACTCACACACATTCTCACATCAATAATATCTACCCCTGTGTGTCTGTCTGTTCCGTGAGTAATCACAACGAAGACGTCACAACCACTCAATCAATGCCCATACGAAAAACAAATATCACTGATTTAATGGGAATCAATACTTAGTCATACATTATCTATTTATCTCTCTCTTTTATACTATACATCTAGATAGAGATAAATATTTGTCGAGCACAAAAATATTTAAGTACCTCACTCGAGAATGGAGCTGATTATTTTCATCATCGTCATCATCATTATCAGCTCATATAATGCCCCCACCGAGGGGCTCGAGTCTACCCTGTATTAGCGTGATTAGGCCTTAGTCAACCACGCTGGCCAAGTGCGGGTTGGTAGACTTCACTCACACCTGCGAAGAAAGGTGTGAGCAGGTTTCCTCACGATGTTTTCCTTCACCGTAAGATTATTGTAACACTGGGAAAAAGCGTTACACTGCATACCTACTGGAATAGGGCTAGGGAGGAGACTCTGCCTAGAATGTGGTGGAATGTAAACACTCGACAGCATTCATGCGTGAGAACGGTTCGAAATCGTTTGCATTTTAGTGTGTATACTTCGCCCTTCAGGCGATTTAATCCACGCATAACCTTTGGAGTCCTGTACAGACACGGGGATACACAATTAATGCGATTTCCAAATGTAAAAAGGGAGGAGACTCAAAACGGTCATGTGGGGTATACCCACCTAAAAACCGCAGCGGTAAACACGAGAATCTAGCGTACTATACTCATCCATATACTTTCTTTCTTCAATATACAATATTACCTATATAAAACACAATACATGGTGTACAGAGTTATCTTGTTGGGTCTCAGGGCGGGTAGGTACTCTGATTAACCGAGCATAGACTCTAGTAGAAAAGAATTTCACAAACCTTCAAAATGATTCCAATAATTCCAGTTCGCCGGCGCAATGGTGATGATGTTCATATTCCAACTATCAGCGTGTATCGCGGGGTATGCCCTCCGAGGGAACACTGTGGCATTAGTCCAACAGCAACTAACTTCTACTATGGAGCTGTACGGACCTGACAAGAACTTCGAAGTCACCAAGCTTTGGGATGAGGTTCAGGAAGATGTAAGTTATTTTATGGACAAACCAACCCTGTTTTAACGCCTGTGTGATGAGTATTCTAAGACGAAGTTATTCACAAAAAACGTGGATTATAGAGGCAAATATGCTAGGCCATGGCCAGGCTTAGAACTTCATTTACTTAAGTATCTGCTTTCTAAAACTTTTAATTTTATATTTCAAACCATAAGTACTCATTTTAGTCCCATTCACTGAATAGAAAACAAATAGATTAATATTGTTCCATTACTGTCATTATCCTTATTTGTTACATAATTGAATTTTGGCTTAGAAAAAGCTTGAAATCTGGAGAAATACATAGGATACCAAAACATGCTGAACTATGGCGGAATACCACAAAATTTCCCAAAGCATTCACAAGCTACCTCCGTTATTTCAGTTCCAATGCTGCGGTGTACTAAACGCCAGTGACTGGCTCATTCCTCTGAACACCCAAGAGACCCAAGGGTTGCCCGTCAGCTGCTGTCCCCATACTTACGGGATCGTCCAGACGTTCAACTGCACGGTCTCCATCGCGTACAATGAGGGCTGTGCGGACGCTTTTGGCACGTGGGTGCAAAACCATGCTGGAGCTATTGGACTAGCCGGGATTTTCTTAGTTTTGATGCAGGTTGGTTTCTGTTTATCAGTTTAAGTGGGCACAGCAATTATATCTCTCCATTATGGAGGTTTGTGCGAGTTACGAAATTTTTGGTCAAACTTTTGAAGGTTCTAAATAACGAATACTAATTGTAATCCTCAATATTTTTTATTGTAGATTAAGTATTGTTTCTCATTTAAACATAGATTTGGCTAATATAAAGGATCTGAATAGCATAGTTTCACTTAATTTGAAGGTGTTTTGAATCAATTTTAATCCCTACAATTGTACCATATTGAATTTAATTTAACGCTGTAATCAATCAAACAATAAAAAAGTAGATCAAGCGAGAGATTTAACCTTTCGGAAACCAAGTCATTTACTTCTTCCAAAATCATTATTGGCAATAGAAACTCAAAAATAGATAATAAGAGATTTCAGTAGCAAGAATTTTAGCTACTTACTCTATGCAGCTAATTAAGTACTATTAGACCAAAGTAACTTTTAATTAATCTATATTTTCAGGCTTTAGCCGTGGCCGGCTCGTTATGGATGGCGAAAATGTCAAGGGAGGAGCGGGGAGCGTATCCTTAGACTTAGTTTAAGAAACATATCAAATTGTGTAAAATACTTGTGTTATGTAGTCTTGTAAATGTTGAACAATCGAAGTTATGACACACAATTATATTCGTTTCATTATAAACTTTATTTGCAAGTGAAATAAGGTTTATTTTTACTTTACATGAAAGGAAATTTAATTTATTACTTAAACTTTTAAGGGACGGTTTCGACGTCGAATTTGAAGGCAATGTATCTAAGCTAAGCCAGTTTAGGACAGTTAAGACGTAGTTTTTTAAAACTGATTTAAAGAGTAAGTACACTGTGAAATCAACCCCAAATGGTCTAATAAGATATCACCGATCTAATATATTTTTCAACACACTTGCTCATAAAGGGGCTCTTATTTGTGCAAAAACAGTTGAATAATGACGCGTTTTATTCACTAGTGAGTTATAGATTGTTTTTTTAAATTGCTTTCATTTTAAAAAAGTTTCGATACCAAAAAAATTGTGTCCATACATTTTAAAAACAAACTTCAACTATGTTTCCTTACTTTTGGTAGGTCTATGGTCGATTCCATTCATTCATTCGATTTTTTTTTTAATAAGAATATTCTTTTAGTCTTTGGCCGATCACCATTTTGTGTTGGATGCGCGCGAATAGAAAAACTGTTTATTTATTAGCGAAAAATTATAATTTCTTCGCAAATGTGTTGAAAAACGTTGATAAAATAACTATTAAAAACTTTTCTCCCTTTCACTCCAATGTACTTTTTTCTTGTAAACGAAAGAGAGGCAATATTAATGTATTTTGTTGTATTTACCCCAACGTGAGGGTGATTAAACGTGACAATCCGGTCCCCTTCTCTACTTTTGTGCGTGTTTTTAGAAATCACGTTTTCCAAATTTTAAGTTACCTAAGTAATTTTGATTAACTCATGAAGTTATTTTTATTAAATCCTTTAGAAGCAATAATAAAAAGTGTTTTTCATAATCTTTCTTAGTGTGCACTTTACAAAAATAGGTTGCATAATGACTTGAATTTTTCATTTTTAATCCAGGGCCCTGATTCTCTAAATTATTAAGCTGTGATAATGTTACTCAAATGTGTTTTAATATTAACATTATGGCCGTTTTTTTGGCATTTGTTGTCATTTTGGTATTCTCTTAGTGACAACTATTCCGCTGACTCAATAGCTCCATAAAACATAGATGGTTGTCATGGAAACAGTATTCTGACGTATATTTGTCAAATTTTTTATATGCGACAAAGACCACTGAGTCACCATAGCCATATGAATAAATTTTAGCAGAATACCAAATTTCTGACACTCTTGTTATGGTGCCACAATATCACCATATTGTCTGATCAATAACGTCTAATTGCAGACTTAGGCCCCAGGACTACGAGGTACTTTTGTGTCATAGATTATTAGGTGACTAAGGTGCCTGGCAACGGGCTACAAAAATAGGATCTTGTTGGCAATTTTGCATTGTGTTGAGCTGTATAATCAGCAACTTGACGGCACATTTGCAGCTAGAAATTGACAAAAACCTATCCCATATCCAGGTATTATTAGAGCTTAGGTTAACAACTTAATTGTTACTTGTAAACAGGCTTTACATTGCACAATTAGATGCCGTACTTAGTTGCATCCATTTTGCGTTTATAAGACAATGAATATACCTTCTTACTAATGAAATATCATTACTTCAAATTATCTATCAACTAATAACATAATTGATTGTTCTTTGTGTGTGTCATTACTTCGCTGTCATTTAGTAATTTTGCTATTAAGTACCTACTTTCTAATTTGATAAGAAAAGTACTTACAATTATCTAGGTTAGGTGTTATTATCAGTCATCTAATAGGTATCTACTTAAGTCTATATACATATATTAATCTTATTATAAGTTTGTTTGTTGTTTGATGCAATGAGGGAATTTTAACTAAGAGATTCATATTATACTTATCACTATTTTTATCATGATTTCAGAACAGGATATACTTATATATAGCTGTGCTTATATTATGTAATCTATACCTCGGGTCAGATCTAGTAATAAGTAATAAATATGTTGTAAATACTAGTAGTATCATTAATCTTATCGAAAGATAGTTACAATAAAGATGAATCATAAATAAAATGGAATGATAAAATTACGATGTTCTATTTTATTTCACAAATGTCAAAATCATAAACTTTGGACTTAACTATTTCTTTACGAATCTTGTTGGATAGAAATAATCACTGGCTGGAATTCATCAAACTAATATTGTTCGTAAATGGCAATCTGTTTGGTAGTAACATTTTTGGATTCCAGTACAAAGAGTAACCATAGGAACCAAGAGACCATAGGGAAAATCATTAGCTTGGCTCTATTGAGAGAAAATTTCTATATAATAAAAAAATGGATTTTAATGAAACTTTACAATAATTTAGCTTATATATCAGAATAACACATAGGATACTTTTTATCCCGAAATTCCCACGGGAACTACGCGGGTGAAACCGCGGGGCGCTGCTAGTTGGTAATATATAGACGTACATGAGTTGCATGGCTAGATATCTTTATCCCAATTTCAACAAAGGACACATAATAATGCATTCAAGAGATCGAGTTATAAAATAGCAAACAGATCGCCGGAGCTAAACCCGGGAGGGCGTGAATTAACATTAGAACTCCCAGGAGTTTGTAAATCTTACTACTTACTTACTTTGTTCTTTGTGTCGTTAATATATTGAATCATTAACCTTATCGGCACTTGATATTTTTGACAAAAATGAGTCATAAATTAATTGGAATCAAAATCAAATTACGATGTTCTTTTTTATTCTATACCTGGGGCCTAAGTCTGCAATTTAACATTATTGATCAGACAATATGGTGATATTGTAGCACCATAACGAGAGTGTCAGAAATTTGGTATTCTGCTAAAATTTATTCATATGGCTATATGGTGTCTCAGTGGTCTTTGTTGCATATAAAATTTTTGACAAATAAACGTCAGAATACTGTTTCCATGACAACCATCTAAGTTTTATGTAGCTATTGAGTCAGCGGAATAGTTGTCGCCTTACCAATAAAAAATACCCACTGTGTATATTCTTGATATAACGAATTATTAATATCCTTCACACTCGTTATATCAAGAATATACACAGTGGGTATTTTTTATTAGAATGGCTGTAAGAGAATACCAAAATGACAACAAATGCCAAAAAACGGCCAAATGTTGATATTAAAACACATTTGAGTAGCATTATCACAGTTTAGAGAATCAGGGCCCTGTTTGTGCCTTATCATACCAACAAAACTACAACAGTTTGGTGAAGCTTTCCAATTTCTTAATATGTATAAGTAGTTTTTGGTTTTGTACCTAACCTAACCTTTTTCGTTTTTTTTATTTTAATTTATTTATGTACTACATAATTTCCAATTAATATTATATTATGTACCATCGTATAGCTAAAATAATAAATACTTAGGGATATTCTATATTGTTGTGTATCGTGTTATTTTGATTGTAAAATTAAAATTATTAAAAAGCTGTATTTATTAACTCCATGTTTTTAAAGTAGCAGGACTTTAATAAGGAGGTTTTCTTCTGGCTTCGGATGATGATGATGATAAAACAACTGATTGATACTTAGATTATTACCACCTTATGTTTGTGACACACACTTTTTCTCGATTCCTTGCTGGGAAAAAAGTTATCCCTACTAATATTATAAATGCGAAAGTAACTCTGTCTGTCTGTCTGTTACCTTTTCACGGGTAAACTACTGAACCGATTTACTTGAAATTTTGTACAGGGGTAGCTTATGATCCGGGAAAGAACATAGGCTATGATTTATCCCGAAATTCCCACGGGATCGGAAACTACGCAGGTGAAACCACGAGGCACAGCTAGTTACATTATAATTTTTAATTTTAAGTAACCACCCCAATTAGATCTCTTTGCTTTGGGTTCTTTATGCACGCTGTGATCTTTTGACACCCTAATACGCTCAAAGGATAACGTAGGCTCAGATAAACTCTTTCTTGGGGCTGTAGACTATTAAACTATTAACGACTGTCGAAGATGACCGGGACTGATCTAAAATAACTAACGTGCTTTCCGAATCACGGAAACAATTAATAATAATTGACTATAGGAATACCATCACAATAATAATTATAATATTTCTATATTGGCTTTTTAATAACATTAGCATAGCTAATTATCCTATTGTTTGAGATGTGGTCAAGTGATCTGCATTTACTCTGTCGGTCGGTTCTGTACCTTATTATTATTACATAAGTAAGTATTAAAAAAAATAGGAAATTACTGGAGTCTAGATTTGATGTATTTGCGGATATGTTGAAGGAAATTCAGGGTAAAGAATTGAAAATCTTGTGAACTTTTATAAGTAGGTACTTTTATAAGTTTTTTTTTATTATATCTCGTACTTATTTCTGAATGTCTGTTAGCAAAGATTTGTTTTGCTTTTTCTAATGAAGACTTCATGTTGTTCCTTCCTATAATGGCTATGGGTTGGGTAGAGCCCTGTGTGGAGAACTGACAGCCGATGACGCAGCAAAGACTCTCCAATGTAAATCACGTACTGGCAAGCGCAGTTTAGGACAACCGCCTGCCCGATGGATGGACGACCTGGTTGCCAGAAAACATTGGATACCGGCCGCAATCAACCGACCTCGCTGGAAACTATTAGGAAAGGCTCTTTGCTCAACGTTGACAAATATAGGCTGATGTGATGAATCTATTTAAATTATTATTCACTATGAGTTACGGAACGCTAAATATGTCCCATATTCTTCCCATTCACTATTATAACATACGGAACAAATGTACAATAACTGTTAATAATATTTTACCTGTGTCTGTTTTTTATTATACGCATTCATTAGCGGAGTAGGAAAGTGCTTATACTTACTTCGATTAAAAAATCTTAGTATTTAAAATAAGTAATAAGTCTTAGTATCTAAAATAGTAACTAAAAAATAAATTAAAACTTTCGATAGTCAATATTAATTTCAAAAACATATGTTTTTAATTATGGAACATATCGTTTCAATTTTGTGTTAAATAATGCATATAAAGGCATAAACTGAAATTACTTTCAAACTTTCACGGTTCAACTTTATATGAAGCTAACTTAATCGGAGTTTTAACTAACATTCCTGTTTTATTAAATACTTACCTATTTTAATTTACCTCAACGACTCGACAATAATTCATTGACAGTGACAAGGAAAACAAATAATAATGTGTAAAATTATCCAAAATAAACTAAGATTAACGAAACAAATTCAAAATTAAAAACGTTGTTGTAATTAGCTCCAATTATAACTAACCCAACTTGGAGATATGACGCGATATTTACCATAGAGTTTTACCTAGCCTTCAGCTAATTGGCTGAAAGTATTCAACTCGTTTTCCGCTAGAAAACCTTTATACAGTCAGAGTAGTGAGTGTGACCAACTACAGAGCGGACGTACGCACGGAAAATTATCACTAAACTCATATCAATTCAGTATTAAACAGGCTTTTGGACGACAAACATATCAACGACAAATTAATAAGCCATAAAATGGCCTCCAATAATTTAGAAGTAGGAATGAAATGTATAAAATACATGCTTTTGTGCGTCACGGCGATTTTCGTGGTAAGTTTTTATGTTTTATCGCTATTGCGCCATTTTTATTTGCTTTATTTTCTTATCTATTTATTGTATATTCGTTTTGAAATGTCTGTATTTATATTTCACCCTTATTACACACAAGTTAAGGTTCATTTTGACTTTGTTAAGGTTCGTTAATTATATATGAGGGGAAGGTTCTGCTGATATTATTTTCAAGTATTTTTATAGCGTTTTAATGACGTCATACATGGTTTTAGCTTATAACTTTTAAGGTGGTAGACGTAATAAGTAAACAGCACCATATATAGACGATCATCACATGTGTGGTAGAGGCTCTACGGTCTGTGGTTTTTAAAACTTGAACAAACCTAACTTCTTTTAGAGACCGTTGGTTGTATATTTTCAGTTAGTGATTTTAATTTGACTATTATTTATATACGTTTTTTGGGAATAATGTAATCGCATAAAACACATAACCATCTAGTCCCAAATTAGGCAAATCTTGTAAATACGCTATTGATACTAAAATATGTCTTGCGCGGGAATCGAAACGGTAACGTTTGCCACTTGGTCGTCAAAAATTAAGTTAATGTACATTTCAGTAATATCATCCATGACATGAATAAAATTATCAAAAACATAAATAGCTATATTCTGTTGTCTGCTGGATAACAGTTGTCGTTCGCATTACGATAACAACGAAGGCTAATTGAATGGTTTTTGTTCAAAATATTAACACTAATTAGCATCTGGTACATTAGCATTCGTTCGGCTTCGGAAAATACTTTGGAATTCTTAAAAAATACACTTTTAATACATAATCTTGACTGCTACGTTGCGTGTTTTACCTGCATTGTTTAAAAGTAAATAGGAAGAGACATTTGTTTTTCCACAAAATGTTTGATTAGATGAGGAAAAGTCACTTATACCTATCTTCCTCTTGTGCCATGTGATTACAATTTTATGTACTTACCTAACTGTATTTATTTGTAAATAAACATGTAATGTTTTCGTTGCCATACTCCTCCGAAACGGCTTGACCGATTCTCATGAAATTTTGTGAGCATATTCAGTAGGTCTGAGAATCGGCCATTTTCATCCCGAAATTCCCACGGGAACGGGAACTACGCGTGAGAAACCGCGGGGCGCAGCTAGTTGTATTATAAATATGTATTTACAGCTTTGGTAAACATGAACTGGGCAGACTAACAGTAGATACAAGTTTCGAACTTAGTATAGGGGTCAGTTACTATAATGGGATGATGTAGTGAATGATTATGTTATGTTAAAAAGATAAAAAAAAGAAAGACCTGGAATGAAACCTTAGAACTCTTTAGTTAGGTAATAAATGATAATAAGCTGTTGTTTTGATCGTTCGCATAATTTAAAACTTTCCACTCGCGTCTTCATTTGTAAGGTTTCAGTTTTAGGAGGAATTTATACTAAGTTTAGAGCTTCTTCAAAGCGTTGTAGATTGTTGTTAGAACGCCAAATGGGTCAACAACGGGGCGCCACAATGAGCGGGTTTTTCCGATGTAGTTTTTAGCTTATAGTTGAGTTAAGGTGTTGAACTGATCAATCCAGACATAAAACTGTGCGTCACTCCAAAAGTTTAGGGCCGTTTATTATATTTCCTCATTAAAATCTGGAATAGCTCCAGTGTTTGACGACCATTTTTGGATGGACGCCAGTTCAACTGATCAGTTAAACTGACTCGTCAATGGCCACCTTCATAGATAGTGTAGATGGCAACTGGAATTTTTATTATTAAAAAATAAATTTTGTAAATAAGTAATTTGATTAACATTCTGTATTCGAAAACAAGAATATGTCTCTATATCAAATCGCTTAACAGTAGATCCATCTCCATATTTTTCAGTAGGATCTACCGAAATCAATAATGAAACATACCGATATTACTAATTTTCTTTCGAAAATACTAGTATATACATTACTGTAGTAAGTACATACGCGATAACGAAAATACATAGCGTAGATAAACATTTTTTCAACACACTTGCTCATAAAGGGGCTCTTATTTGTGCAAAAACAGTTTAATAATGACACGCTTGATTCACTAGTGAGTTATGGTTTTTTTTTTAAATTGCTTTGGTTTTAAAAAGTTTCGATACCAAAAAAAATTGTGTCCATACATTTTAAAAACAAACTTCAACTATGTTGCCTTACTTTTGGTAGGTCTATGGTCGATTCCATTCATTCATTCAATCGAAATTTTTTTTAATAAGTATATTTTTTTAGTCTTTGGTTGATCACCATTGTTGTGTTGGATGCGCGCGAATAGAAAAACTGTTTATTTATTAGCGAAAAATTAAAATTTCTTCGCAAATGTGTTGAAAAACGTTGTATGGTACACGCGAGTATTGATGATTACTACCTCGGCTATCTTCTGACCCTCGCCTGACGGCTCGGGCCTCAATAGCGCCTCGTAAGTAATCACCAACTTACCTCGCTTGTACCATAAATAACTATTATCAGTTAGTTCCGTAGATAGAAGAGTTTCAGGTATATACTTCATATTCAATACTAAACCGATGTCCTTATTTATTTCACTACTAGTTTCTCATTATTAAAGGCAAAGAATATAAAGAAACAAAGAGTAAGAAAAACTATAGGTACTTACTTATCTATAATTTTATGTCTCTGTCTGTCTTCGGACTTTAAAATCTACGTAAAACAATTTTCATCAAGGTTGGGCAAGCCTTTTGACCGTGAAAATATAGCATTTACATAGCAAACAAAGAGACATTTTCAAAATTATGGTTATCTGACATGTTGAACGCTTGACAATACAGAAGTTTCTTGAAAATGTGTAAACCTATGTATGAAGATGTAGATAACTAAGAGTGGAGTGACGTATAGTTAGCAGCAATTATATCTACTACGACAAACGAACGAGTTCGATTCCCGTTCAAGACAAATATCTGTGTGCATGAACAATGAACATGTCTTGTGTTGATCTGGGTATTTTCTATCTAAGTATTTAAAGTAAAATCATGTTTTAATTATGTCCGGATAAAATTATGTTTTTATTTATCTCTACTTTTTACCGTACCAAATACTGCGCAAAGAAGAAAGTTGAACATAGCTCTTTTCCACTGTAAAAATAAACAGTAATTAAGTTAGTTACTGTAGCACAATTTTGTAAGCATTTTGATTGAATCGGGTTATGTAAGCAAGCACTCCATGTACGAAATCGGATTATGTGAAGTAGGTCATATCCTCGCATCTAAGTATTTTAACTTAATTTAGTTATAAGTTACATATTTTACATGTAATTACTTAGAATAATTTAAGTAAACTTAAACCATATTCATCGATCGAAATTATTTTACTCTGACTTAGCTTATAAAGAGTTGTTTTAACACAAAAAGCTGGTTCTAAATTCGATTGAATATTTTTTGGACGCGGTCTTATTTGCGTTACATTTTAAACGTAGTTTAACAAAACCTGGTTTAAGCATTTGACATTTGTCAGTAAAATCTGTCACTTTAGTCTTTTGACAGTATTCAAAATTGTACTTAGATCAGATTGTAAAACCTGGTTAAGTGCTAAACCAGACTAAAAATGCAACGCAAATAAGGCATCTCCGGTTTTGTACAATAGTTATGGTAGCTAGTTAAAAGTAGATATAAATGTTAAACATATTGAATCATCAATGAGGTTAATCATTGTCAATACACCGTTTATGGAGGTGTAAAATAGAATAATGTTTATAAGCGTAGGTACGCGCGTAGGAGCATTAGCGTAGTAGTGATTAAAGCCTTTGGCTTCTATTCGGAAGGTTCCTGGTTCTAGCCCTGCCACGAACAAACCACGTCGGGGACACTCTGAGCCTTGCTTAGTGCATGTGTAGATCTCAAAAATATTTATCTCGTATGGGAATCGAAACTGCAACTCACTGGCATACTGGCATGGTAATTTTGACATTTAAATCGTCTTTTTAATAGACACACAGATAGGTATTTAAATTTTATAAAGTCCGTCTGACTAAACGCGGTAGAAGTTAACTTATTATCGCTATGGATATCGATTTTGTGACGTACTAGCCACGGTCAACCTTCAATGACACGCCACATAGCTCCATAACACTGTACATTCGTCTATACTAATATTATAAACACAAAACAATGTATGTTTATTGGAGTTGAAAAAAAATGTTCTACCATATTACGAAATATAGAAACGTTAAAGGGTAAGTACATTACCGAAGGATTTTTTAATTTCATGAGCGTTTCCGTCCTTTGGAGAGCACAGTTCGATCCCGGTTGTAATAGAGTACATAATAGATTATAACATAATCGACTGTCGTTACTAGTAATTAGAGCCCTCAAAAGTCTAACTAAAATATTTAAACAAATCATAGAGATTATAGAGAGATCTAATCACGGAAAACTGCTCACTTAAGAGTAGATTTTCATTAAAGTACGTTTAATATCTAATTTAAATATTTAATTTAAAATGTTTATCTGCGTTTGCAATTTGCGTCATTTAATTGTTTTTAATATAAAAGAGAATAAGTAATAAATACCTATATTTCTATACAAATATTGTGTAGAGATATGACCGGACATCTGAATTCAGTACACATTTTAAATGATAGTCATACGAGTTATTTTTGTTACAATAATGTACTTGTACTTACTTATATACTTAAGTACTAATTATAAGTACAACTTATCTCACTCTATTATTAGTATTAGGGCCTACTTCACGACCTTCAAGTAAAGTTACTCACCAAGTACAGTTAGTTTTGTCTTTCTTACTTTATATAAAGTGACAAAGACAAAACATGTGAGTCGCAACTCGGAACGTTACTTGAAGATGGTGAAATAGGCCCTTCTCTTAGTATATGAAAAGCAACTGACTTATCAATATACAGCACAGATCAGTGAACGAATTGCGCTGTTAGATAATACATACAATATACATAGGTAGTGATTTTAGTACGCACTTAGCCTTCCGCTAGAAAAGATAAAACACAGGTAAAACCACGACACGATAGTTTAGTGTGTATTTATATTTAATTAAACTAGCAGCGCCCCGCGGTTTCACGCGCGTAGTTCCCGTTCCCGTGGGAATTTCGGGATAAAAAGTATCATATGTGTTATTCTGATGTATAAGCTAAATGATTGAAAAAAATCATTAAAATCCATTCAGTAGTTTTTTGCGTGAAAGAGGAACAAACATCCACACATCCACACTCACAAACATTCGGCTTTAAAATATTAGTAGGTTTACCATAAGTATTATATAAGTAAGTATATGTACTACTTTACATTTTCATTTCCACAGTAAGTAAGTATAGTTACATACTACATACTGTGTAATTATTGTCAATGTTGTGTACATTTGTTATTGGTAGTCATATAAGAACAAAACCACCTTTATAATACTTCATATCTGTATATTATATGCATTACTGTAAATGTACCTTTCATAAATTAATAAAAATTAATAAATACTATTTATGGAAATAAAACGTAAAAGTTACTTCAAAACTTCGTGCATGTAATGTGAGGACAAGTAACAAATATGCGGCCACTGAACCACCCTCAGCATTTTTACTTTATCGATCTGGTTCACCTTTGTAACGCGTTATGGGGTTTTTAACCTTCAAGACGTAATAACTTTAATGGTTTAACATTTGGTTATGATTATGACATTAATTTAATTTAATAACGTTATAGGTAAAAGTTACAACGTTATAGGTTAACGTTATAGTAAGGTTCGTAATGCTGTTTGTCGAGCTTTATGTTATGTTTATATTAAATTAAAAATTTAAAAAACCCCCAACACAAATATTTTCAAAGCCCCATGACTTTTAAACGGGTTAACCGATTTTCATCAAACATGTCTAAGAACACTCGCACGTAAGTCCCCTTTAATACAAAAGAAACTAAATTGAAATCGGTTCATCCGTTCGGGAGCTATGATGCCACAGACAGACAGACAGATACACACAGACACGTCAAACTTATAACACCCCTCTTTTTGCGTCGGGGGTTAAAAATGTAAGATGTGGCTTGTGGTTTTACCTGCGATCATCGTCATACTTAGGTACCTATATTCGTACAGTTACAATTTAACCTAAGTGATATGAACTTGTACATTTAGCGCTTTCTTTTCATATAAATACATTAAATTAATCGTTTTATGCAGTTGCATTGCGTTTTATGCAGCTCACATGTTCTTGCTGAGTGCTGCCTACCTAATAGTATTTGCACGCCCACTGATGCTTTGGGTCGAGACAATTTCAAATCCACATTTACATTTAGTAAAATCGTGATAGATCAAAACAGGTAAATTGCAATACTTAGTTCATTTTCCTGTACTTGACTTATAAGTAAATTATAGATCAGGCAACTGGGAAACCGTTGAGGATAATCATTTACTATTATACATCATCTCACTATAGTAACTGACCCCTTAACTAAGTTCGAAACTTGTATCTAGGACATTAAAATTTACAAGTATGCGTATTTATCTCTTCAATGTTAAAATCTTGAACGTAATAACAAAATATCTAAGTAAGTAAGTACTTATTTGTTACTCTTTCATGCAATAACTAACTACAAGATCAATTTCAAAACTTATCATCTCCAAATTCTATAGTGGCAGGTACCTAAATAGGAACGATTGAAAACCTACATTTATACCTATAGATAGGTAACATAAACACATATGTTCGTAAGTACTCAAATTAATTAAAAAGGTTTGTAAATAATTAGTTTTATAGCGTTTTCTGTATCATTAGTAGGAATTTGCGCCATTACGTCAATATGAGCGTTTATCGTAAATCACTAACTACATGTAGATTCCAAGGCTTTGTTTATACAATACTAGCAGCGGCCCGCGGTTTCACTCGCGTAGTTCCCATTCCCACAGGTATAAACTATAGCCTATGTCACTCGCTGACAATATAGCTTCCCATTAGTGAAAGAATTTTTGAAATCGGTTCAGTAGATCCCGATATTACCCCTTACAATTTAACAAACACACAAACTTTACTTCTTTATAATATTAGTATAGATGAAGAACGTCCTTACCGTCTTACTAAAAACATTTATATAGGAAATATAATTTGACGACCTCGATGGCAGAGTGGTCACCATGCCGGACTGCCATCCGTAAGGTTGCGGGTTCGATTCCCGTGCGGGGTGAATATTTGTGTGAACCACAAATGTTTGTCTCGGTCTGGGTGTGTGTGTGAATGAGTGTGTGCGTAGTTTCTGATACCCTAGATACAAGCTTCGAGCTTAGTTAGGGGTCAGCTACTATAATGAGATGATGTAGTGAATGATAAAATAACACTGTTGTTTTCTGTCTTCTCATGTCATAAGCTTTGTTTAGTATGGGATTAGATGGCGATGCACGATGTGTGAAAACTATCTCTCCAGATATTTTCTAATTTTGCTGTATCCTCCAAAACAACTTAGGAAAATATTTAAACATTTTTATTATATTTATGGGACCACATAGCAATTGTATTGATTTATTTATATACTTAAGTACTTATGTTGTTTCCACCACCAGCCACCAATTTGCTTAAGAAAATACTACAATCTTTTGCTATTTTTCCGACCACGCAATCAAACTAACCATTTTCCCATTACTTTTCCAGCTAACATCAGCTCTCATTATATCAGTGGGCACGACCATCTACGCGATATACCATGACGTATCGTTCTTCTTGGAGGACCAGTTCTTCTCACCGGCCACTTTCATAGTGGTCATTGGAGTTATCATGCTGTTCGTTTCTCTGTTCGGATGCATCGGCGCTCTCAAGGAAAGCACCTGCTTAGTCAATATTGTAAGTTTTCTAATGATTTTAGTCCTTTTTTCATAATTTGTACCAGAGTTTGGGAGAATTGGGTCAAATGCTCTTCCCGCATCTCCCAACCCCCACAGTAACGGGCACAGCCAACTATGCCCGAAATGCGAAGAGATAATGTTTAGTTCTAACAGTGCCTTATGGTTTAACTTACAATATCATAAAAACGGTTTATTTTTTTTATGTTTTGTTTATTTGTTAATCTACTCTTATTTTACTAGTATCTACACTTTATTTTCGATTCAAAAACGTATCCATCTTTTACCCCCATAGGTACTACAATAAACTCGTTTAACTAAAATTAAAACGTATTTTCTTCAGTTCGCAGTAATCCTGAGCCTGGTGTTCGTACTGGAGATAGCGGCAGCTATCACAGCATACAGCTTGCGCTCTCAGGTCACCAACATGCTGGATGAGCGCTTGCGCAACACCCTGCCTTACTACTACGACAACCCTGAGGTGACAGACGCCTTCGACTATATCCAGAGCAGGGTAAGTACCGCAGGAATATTAGTGATATAATGTTCACAAAAAAAACTTAGAGGTTGAAAAATAGTGAAAAATATTCAGTTTCTTTTAAATCGTTTAGTTTATCGAAGTCTTACACGAAAGAAATTGAAAAGCATCGTTGTAACTTTTTGTTTCTATTTCTCTTATTTTGTTTCTATTGCAAATGAATTATTCATTTGCAATTTTTAACTTTTGGCAAATTTACGTCGGTGGCGGCACATGTAGAGGACACGTGGCGAATTCACAACAATGAGGAGTTGAAGAAACTTTTAGATATTCTTTTGGCCCATGTCAATTTGCATAGTACTTACACTAAAAGCAAGTCTAAAAACCCATTTCAATCAACTTCCAGCTAAACTGCTGCGGTGTAGACAGCTACTTGGACTGGGGTGACGTCCCTCCCCCGGCCGGCGTTCCCGGTATCACCACCCAGAACATCACCGTCCCCAACTCCTGTTGCGCCGAGTCCCGGTACAAGCTCATCGAGGATAACGAAGTGGGAGAGTGTACCAAGTTGTACGCGAACGGGTGCCTGCCCAGAGTGTTCTACTTGGTGTACCAAAGCGCTGGACTGTTGGGTGCTGGAGCTATGACTATTGCTTTCATTCAGGTAAATTTTGCTTTGCGCTTTGTCTGTAAATGTTGTTTTAGTAAGACATCTATCTGCCTTACTTCTTAATTTGTAAAGAGGAATGTCATAGGAATGCAGTTGACAGCTGATAGGCTAGGCATGAGTGGTATAAGAAAACATTTGTGCTGGCCACACATAACACGAAAAGGGCAGGAAAAAGAAGACATATTAATTTAATCAATTTGCAAGGAAAAACAAAAAAATAGGTACTGAGAACTGACCGAGATAAGCACCGATAAAGTAATAAGATTAGGGACTTTTTTCAACGAGTACCTACTCAGTTCTTGGAATGTAAATGTTGTAAAATTGCACCGCTTAGAGCCCTGGCTGATGTTTCGCACTCTGTGAACAAGACAGTGGTTATATTCAAACTAAGTACTTAATAATATTTCCAGATAATCGGCATCGTATTCGAATCATACACACGACAGCTTTTATATAAATGATTTAATATATATTTCCAGATAATCGGCATCGTATTCTCATTCTCGCTGGCCAGCGCTATCCGCAAAGCTAAGTCCGAGCGTGAACGTCGCCGTTGGGAGATCCAGGAACAAATGATCAACGCGTACACCTCTCTCAACCCGAACAAGGAGAAGTCCACACCTGTAGTCTACGTTCCATTCCACGGACAAACCACCGCTTAGGCAGAATGCGATAGGACCTTAGTCATTACATTTAAGATTCGATTTTAGAAGAAAACTTATATAAGTTCCATTTTCTTTAAAGTTATTATGTTTATAGGAAATTGTGTAAATGTAACCGAAGCCAAAGTGAAGTAATAATTTAATTATTATATAAATAAAGTTCATAAAAATACTTTATAGAGAGCAAAAATATAACAAGACGGTTCAAAGGCGTGCTCTGTAAGGGCATTGCCTTGTTGGCAGCTTGAAATTGTCTCTAAAAAATAATTGGAACTATTGAGAGCAAGGAATCTTGCCCAGTGGACGGATTCTTCGCCACGGTTGAACGTTCTTTGCTCTTTGAAACAATCCAAAAACAGCCTTTGTCAAAAACAAATTCACTACAAAATTTTCAAATATGCTATTGGTCAATTTATATTCTATTAAAGAATTTAAGTGAAAAGTATTAAATAAATAAAGTATTTTTTATACATGGGAGTTGTTATTTATACTTATATCATATCATATCGCCCCGCTGTTTTCCCTTGCGAAATCCCAATCCTGGCAGAATATAATATGTATAATATGTACCTACATAAGTAGAGCTGTAAAAATCCGTTGCGTAGTTTAGGCGTAGGTACTACTTATACAAAGGGAGAAGCTTTGTTTTATACCATGTACCTATTCCTATATGAATATCATACCTGCCAGATTTCCAAAACATGATTTATACGATACATGCAATATTTATCGACTCATTGTACCTACCTTTAATAAGCACACTTCGTTTATCTGACTGATAACATTGATAAGCGATATCAGACTAAGCAGATAAGCATTTGATGTATATTGTTAGACACGGATTATGGTAAGAAATAAAGTACTGGCAAACAGAAATTGGTGACAAAGATGAGTTCATTGTAAATACGGACTAACTTACTTAGTTATTATTACACCACGTCGTTTACTATTAGATCATACAGCTAAGAATTTCATCAGTAAGAAATAAATAAATAATGGCTTATCCGATATAGGTAACTGTGGAACAAAAACAACTATCTAACTCATCTACTTACTTTACTACGCTAGTACTTACTCATTATTAAACTGTGCTTATACGCTTATACACACGCGGGTGCAGCAGAATATCAGTGTTCTCTGGAGCAGATGTATCACTGAGCTACATCCCTTTGCTTTGTTAAGGCACACTGCTCACGTTATTTATGTTTTTTTTTCTCTTGTGTAAAATTTTGATTTCTTTTGTTTTGCTTTTTTACCATTGTAGTTTTATGAATAGTTTTGTATGTGAGTCTAATGAAGCAATAAATGTTTTGACTATCTATATATTATAGGTAGGTTAGGAATGCAATACAAATTAAATATTTCCTCTTTAGTATTTATAGCATCAGTTAGGTAGGTATACAGAACTACATAAAGCCACGAACCCACCGCTGCGCTATGTCCACGGCTACGCCGCTCAGCTACGCGTAGCTCAGCTGCGTGTGTGTTGCCGTTTCCACCGAAGCACACGCGTGTATCACCACAGATCAGAGAGAAAGAAACAGATAGACAGCTTCCTAAGAACGTGCAAAATTGTTCTATTATATTATAAAAAAGTATTCTATGACAATCAGTCAAACTAATACAGGTTGTCATAGAGACCAGTAAACAAAAACGTAAAATTAATGAGTATATCTTGAAAATAAAATAAAACAAATTATGTATTTACAAGAAAAACTATGACCCTGTTTGATATTACGTAACATAATTGTAAATCTGTATATTTAATTGATAAATATAAAAAATAGTAGTAATAGTGCATTCGATTCACGCCTTTGTAGAAAGCTGCCTCTCTGTTCCTATTTATTCTTTGTGCCATGGAGACGGACACGTACCTTCGTGGTCTATTTAATCACAATGACTTTAAAGTTCTTATTAGGAAAGAGATTTTAATTGCTTTTTAAACCGACTTCCAAAAAATAGGAGGGGGTTATTTATTCGACTTGTATATTTTTTGTTTCTTTTTATTTAATTTTATTCGGAACACAACTGTTTGTGCATATAAAATACAAATTATAACAACTATTTAAAATACAAATTATAAATATTTACTACATGCTTTCGCATATATGTAGTTAGCAAAATTTACACTTGCTTAAATATACGTGTTACAATATGTTTCCTTCTTAATTAGATTAATGTTATTAATGTATTTTCCTTACACGGGACTATTAAGGAGTCTCGGTCTTTTGGAAGGCTAGTATGGGGCCAAAGCCAACACACGGAAGGCCTTTGACATAAGTATTTAATCTTGTGTAAAGTATGCACAATCCGGGGACTATCCCTGTATAACACTATAAAATGCATCCAAGGACAGTCCCCGGTTCTGCTGGGACTATTGCAAATGTATGGAAAACTACGACTGGGTTATGGGAATGGGATGTTCAATGGACTGGATATTGGGGAACTATGGGGACTAAGGCACCCGCCGATACTCTGTTATAGACAAGTCCGAAGTGGCGGATGGAGACTTGCCAGCTCTATAACTGGGCCAAACCAAACAAGTTGTTCCAGTCGCAACAAGGCACAGTGGTTCCCTCCATAGGCCATAAATAGGTGTTTATAAAATTGAGCACACTCTGGACAGACCCAACCATTACCTAAGGTTTGATAATCCCCAAATCATCGCCAAAGAATACAGACATCTACCCAGGATGATACGTGAGGCCATTGAAATTAAAAATATACATAATTTCAATAAGGAAGATGCCACCTCCTTGGGACCCCATCACTAACAAATTAAAACCCAAAGCACGTCCAACAACTACAAGACCGCAAGATACTGTCAGCTCTGTATGTGTGAATAGGAACGTTTCAAATTGAAAATTTTTGTATTGATGTTATTAACACTTATACTGAGCAAACGAAAATAGATCTTAAGGTGACGAACCATTTCTTACCATGACTGTACATATTCGTGTGTACATACACGGGGGATATAGCTCAACATAGCGTAGCCCCCACCCATTTTCGTGCGTAGCGTGTGCGTGTGCTTCGGTTGGTTTCTGCCTTAAGTCACGATCTTATGGAAATACTATAGAATTTTTGCAATAATTGTTGCCTGAGATCTGAACATCCAGTAACCGTATGATGCCCTTAATCGTCAGCTAGACAGTAAGTATAAGAGCGTTCATATCTTATCTTTATCCGGCGAGGTAAATATTTTAAACAATCAACTTATTGCAGTGTATTTACATACTTACTAAGACATACTGGGTGGAAGGACTACGAAAACATAATTTTATCGTCTGTTATCTATCAGATATCGGCCAGTTTTCACGACGTACGGTGTTAAACAATTGTTTTTGAATTGTTTGTAAGTGACAAAATGTCGGCGGCCCGAGCCCCTAATATACAGAGAATGCAGATCAATAAAACAGAAGCGGAATACAACATGAAATCTATAAGGTTTCTGTTGTTGACCATTACGGCTATGTTCTTTGTAAGTACTTTTTAGTATTATCTTCTTTAAGTAATTTCTATTCTTAACGTTGGCTTTATAAATCTGTGTGTCTCCGGAGTCTTACTGAAGGGACTCCGGGCAGTGATGTGGGGCTCTATCCGATACTTACTTACTGCCTAATCTGAATTTATAAGATCCTTTGTTATTTTAAGACGACATTAATAATAATATGCGTATGGTATTCTTTGTGAAGCAATGTGAAGTTCTACTTAGATTAAGTGGAAATGCTTAATTGAGCAGAAAAGCTAATGCTGGAACGCCAATTACAACGAAGCAACCATCAATTGTCTAGGCGAAGATGGAACTAATCCAGCCGTTTATTAATATTGATTACAAACAAATTCTCTTCCACAGGTGATAGCCGGATTAATGATAGTCCTAGGTCTATCCGTGTATGGCCATTATCACAGTTTCTCCTTCTTCTACGAGACTGCGAAGACAGGTCATTTCGTGACGCCGTCAGTTCTATGTGTGCTGTTAGGTCTGGGCCTCATAGTGGTGTCCCTGTTCGGTTTCTTTGGAAGCTTCAAGCAGAGCACGTGCATGGTTAACAGTGTGAGTAAGACATTTATCTAAGGTATAGTGTTGGCAATGTGAAGACCAGAATTTTGTTTCAAAATTTAATTTGTGCTCAAGTAAGCCACGTACTTAGTTTTCTTAGAATTCAGTAAAATATAGGTACTTACTTAGATTTTTTCATTAAAGGATTTTGGGTTCCGTAGTTCTAACATCAAGGAGCCACGAAATAATACCATTATGAAGATAATGACACTAAATTAGTAGCATCGATCACCGAGGTGGAAGATGAAACCAAACAGAGCTATCCACCTCGGTGGCAGATGAAATTAATCTAAGGGGATAGATAGGAATAGACCAAGATTAAACTTAAAATTCAGAACGTATAATATTATCATTCTTTCCAGTACGCAGTACTCCTGACCCTGATTTTGTTAATGAAACTGATAGTAGTGATCCTTGCGTTCACACTGAAGCAAGATCAAATAGCTAACCTCGTGTACATACCTGTACAAGATTACACAAAGGATCCCGAAATACAGGAAGAGATGGACTCTTTGCAATCTTTTGTAAGTTATCATGTGTTTATTATTTTAAATACGAATTATGCCTCTATGTTTACTTTTCCACAATGAT
The DNA here is from genome assembly GCA_958496195.1 of Timandra comae. Taxonomy (NCBI): domain Eukaryota; kingdom Metazoa; phylum Arthropoda; class Insecta; order Lepidoptera; family Geometridae; genus Timandra; species Timandra comae. The sequence continues at coordinate 10,561,475 of OY292358.1, read as the reverse complement.
GCGGAGGATATTGTTTTATGGAGATATTTATTTAAAGCTCAAGAAAAAACAGACGGCAGAATCTTGATATGTATTTACTTATTTATCTCGTCAATACCAACTCTATTACAATGCTAGGTACTGGTTCTATCTAATTGAGACTTCCGTTCGAGTATTTTGCAATACTTACTGTTATCCAAAGTTTACAATGAAAACATTACTAAAATATAGACTCTATTCTAAAAGGAATATTCCAGAACATTCGATCAATCTTTCTTCTAACAACTTTAAATTTATTCTAGCTCGGTTGCTGTGGAGGCAATTCGTACATGGACTACATGGATGCTGAGTTCACAAGCAATCACTCCACAGTCGTCGTGTCCAAAGAAAGTAATGGAGAACTCATCACCATCGTGATCCCTAGCAGCTGCTGCGTAACTTCTGGTGACGTATTCTGCAGCAGAATGTGGTCTACTGGATGCAAACAAGCATTGGTTAACGTGCTCTACCAAAATTCAACTGTTATTGGTGTACTGGGTATTTCTGTTATGGTTATTAATGTGAGTATGAACAAATTGGTGTAGCTTTAAGTTCTGTGTTAAAACTCGTGTTATGTTGGTCGGTTGGTCTCAGATTTTGAGCATTGTATGATGTACCTACAGTATAAAAATAGTAACCGAAGCGAAGTGCTTCGAAACGGACCGAAATCAGTTTAGGGCTTCTCTAAATTATCTCATTTTAGCACATCTGTAGGTCCTTTCACCTTCGATGTTATTTTGGTAAAAGCTTTTTTATCGCTGTGAAAATGCATCGTGAGCCGAGAACGGGAGGACTCCCGGTGGTTATGTGGGGCTCTCCCAGCCAGAAGGGCTGAGACTACCCACCAAAAATATTGGTACAACCTTGCTTTTGAACATATGTACCATTAATTGATGACAAGAAACGTGTTCTCGTTATTGTAACACAATTTATTTAACCTACATCTTGAATTTACATATTGATAAGATAAGTAAATATCTCGGCGATAATTCAGCATTTCAGTCTAGTTAAATAAACGCGGGAATGTCCAAAATTTATGGCGGGAATTAAAAAATCCACTATCAAGAGCAGATGAATCACGATTTTTAAAAATTATTTTCCACTAAGTTTACCTTGAATAAATTGTAATTATAATCGATGACGACCCAAATAGTATAGGGACTGTCATGGGTTCAATCCTATGCGACGTTATTATTATTGTGATGTACTCGTACATAGGCACAAATGGCCTGTCTGGCTGTGTGCGTAGTTTTTCATAGCCTAGCCCTTGATACAGGTAACAAGCTTGGATATATGTTAGACTGACCTCTGAAAGAGATTATAGCTTAGACCACAGAATAATTAATAGTATGTAGTAGCTGAGACGGAACCTTTTTAGCACACAGTTATATTTTGATTACATTTTTTTTTTCATTTTGTTGTTGGTGTCTGAATAAATGTTTCTTTATTTCTTTCTTATAGATCATGAATGATGATTGATTATTTAATTTCAGTTACTCGGCATAATATTCGCACTATTGCTGGCAAGATGCATTAGAAAGATGAAAAGTGAGAACGCCCTCGTAATGTGGAAGATCAGGGAGCAATTCATAATGGCGAGAGAATCAGAGAACGCGATGAAACACAAACACGTTTATATTGAGGAACAAGCGTCTAGTGTCGCGTAAATACGTAGTTTTTAGTGTATTATCAATTTGCCCAAATTAGGTAACAAGAATAACAGCAATGTTGCTTCGATTTTAATTTGTTTAAAGACTTGGGGTATTACTAGCGACTAAATACAAATCAATGTACTGGTTTCTTTACATTTTCTTGAACTCTATAGCCTACTCTACTCGTAATTAAAAATTTGGGAGTGAACATTAAAAAAACTTATTGCTCAAAATAAAAATAATTTGGAATGTAAATAAACCATATTATGTACTATATTTCTAATTATATATTCTTATAAAGTAGGTAGTTTGATCTACAAATATAATTCTTTTAAATATACTACTACTATTAAAAGATTGTATTATAGCAGTTTACACTTTTCATTTGTTAAATAATATTCAATTTATTCTACTTAATACAGTACAGATACATAATGTAAATAAACATATAAAATGTCAATCTTCTACTTATTTTCATTTATTTACAGAAACCTACAAATAATGATACTATTTCTTCAAATAAATAAACTAAATTTTCTAAGCAATACAATATATTCTATACTATATTTGAATAAATAAACATATTTTAGACATAATGTAGGTAACATAATACTATTTTTTCAACTTATGTGAACTGAATTTATTGAAACACAGGTCTTAATAATTACTTTGTGACCACCATCAATGTAACCGAAATGAAACTATACATAACTTTAAATGTTTTTATACATGATTATTTATTAATTAACCGATTCTTTCAATTATAGAATTAATGATTGGTGGATATCAAACACACCAATAGCAATATAACAGCATAGCTCTGGTCGAAAGGCATACTAATACATACTTGTATTTTAATACACCTTACATTTTAACAAATTTTTCTAACATTTCTCAATGAACTCCGTTACTTTCAATACAATATTTGTCTCTATGATCCCAAAACACTTTCCCTTGTTGCCTGACTACATCACCTATAGCTTGATGATCTCCATTCTCTAAGTATGGAGGTGTGAACTCTCTGTATGCTATACATACTCTCCGAGATGTGATGTCTTCACGGAGGACGCAATGCTCCCAGTGGTATCTTGGTTCTCCGTATATGACTAGGAGGGACCGTCTGGAATGTAAAAAAAAATGTAAGGTTAATTTGTCTATGGATTGTGCGATTAGGTCAAAGAGAGATATGGAAAAATGTGCGGATAAAACAAAGTGTGAGAATCAGGTGACCTTTGTGCAGCAGGCAGTCATCATAGGTTGAATTTGAATTTACTATGAATGAAACTTGCTTATTTAAATAATAAGTTTTAAAAGAGCTATTATTTTTAAAACATTATAAATACCTTGGCATTGGAATCCTTATAATAACATCCTGCAATACATCTGGTTTGCTTGCTTCAAATGCTACTTTATCATTCTCATCACCATTTTTTATTAGTTTCCCATCAGAACTTACAACAGGATAATAATTGTCAGTACATTCTAAATTATATTTCGCTTTGCTTCCCAAATATGGAGTCATGGTAAGTACTGAATCTGATAAACAGTTGACTGTAACTATCCTCTCGCCCCATATCCAACAATCATCGATATGAGGGTCTATAGACGCGCCTTTATCAGGGTCGTATTCCAAAGAACACTGCTCAATAACTTCGTAATCTTTCAACAAATCCAATGACGAAAATCTGTCTTGTAAAAATTTGGAAAAGGCGGGAAACCCAACAAAGCTACCAAGAGCAACTTTTTTCTTTTTAAAATTAGTCTTTGGACCAAAGTTCTGCTTTCTACGGCCACTTTGAGACGTGTCCCAAGGCATTTCATCTATATTTTTCATGAAGTCCTCTTCTTCCTTTTCTGATATAAAGTCTAGCTGTATAAAGACACCGGGGTAGTCGATGCTCTCTCCTTCATGATTGGGATGTTGTTTATAAAGGTTCATATCCCAGCCCGGCCAGGCTTTGTTGCAAAACGGGCAGTAAACATAACCTTTACTTTTGTCAAGTTCCAACTGAAGTTTCAAGTGCTCGGCACCATGTTGCGTTTCGCAAATAAGACATGTTCTGCAACCTTTACAGCCACAAGGACGAGGTATTGTCATTATTACTATTAAACTTTAAAATTTTAATTAAAATTTGAGAAAAAATACACGGAGCCGAGCCGCAATCCGCAATAAATTAAAATAGTGTGACAGTGAGTGATTGACATCATATGACAATAGAACAATGACAACCAATCAATTTTGACTAATGACAGTGACATCAGGAAGAAACTCATATTATATGTCAATACCAATAATACCAGTTTAGAAAAAATAAAAGCCCGCTAAGGGGCTTGAGATTTTGTTCTAACGAAATTTAAAAGTAATTATATTTAGGTATTGTAAATTAAGTAGGCATTATGCATGAAGTAAGTCATTACCTGAATATTTTTGCTGTCTCTAAGTACTTAAGTATATAAAAAGTTGGTAAATAAAACATCTTTTATAAATAAATTATTTATTTTTAAATAACAAATTTTCTTCAAAGTATTGTTTATAAAAACTTTCATTGTTGTTTACTAATGTAGATAAGTATATATATGTTTGTGCATTTAGAATATTAACTACGTAATGCATTAAACCTAGTTTAATTCATAAATAATTCTTCTTGTAAAAAATGTAATTATATAAATAATTTAAAATACTTTGATATGACAATTTAGTCTAAGTATTATAAAAAAGAAAATAACCATTATAATTTCCTAGAAACAATTGTTTTTCTTAATAACAAATCGAGTAAATTAATCTACCTGCTAGCCAGATAAGTACTTAAATAATAGTAATAACATAGGTCAAAGAATATCATAAATCATAGTAAGTACTTAGTTCAGACATATAACCAGCGTAAGAGCATAATGGCGTGAATGAGGTGTCTATCGACATTATGTGTTTTGACAGTTCGTTGACGCCATATTGGTTGTTGTAGTATTGATTCCAATATAATAATTTAGAACATTAGGTACGAAATGTTGAAGAATATTCAATGGTGCATACGCCACAGCACCGACACGCAAGCTGTCTGAATTATACCAAGTATTTATAATATAAAATATGTGATTGTAAAGCACTTCGTGATTAGTATCTACCTTCTTAATACAATATTTTTTTATTTCATGTAAATATCTTAATCTACAATTGTGTAGATAAAAAAGTTATACGTGGCCTGCCACTGTAATTAATTGTGCGATAGTAATTAATTATGTAATATCCTACAATTTTTTTAAAATAAAAGATAACCTAATGAGTCTGATGAAATAATAATACATAGATCGCTTTAATTTAACTGCATGTAAATTTTCATGAAAAAACATTATTACTACACGTAACGAAAAGTATGAATGGTAAGTGAAAAAATACACAAAACATTCGCTAATTAAATTAGTACTAATTTTTAATTATAAATAATTTAATTTCAATATAATCCTCCCTTTTCTTTTTGTCAGCACCAGTTTAACCCGATCACAATTTTACCGTAAATATACTTTAAAATCTTAATATAATAATTAAAATTTAATCATTAAAGCGTGTATGAATTGCACCTACATTTTAAACGTAACCGCCAATTAATTTCTTATTAAAATCTAATACAATGGCAGTGACTTTTCCTTTCCAACTTTTAATCGTAAAAGGATTTTCATGGATGAATAAAAAATATCAATATACTGATTATTTCAAGAGGCAACATTTTCGCCATAAATACATACAATACTACCTCCACGGTCGTAACATATTATCTCGTCTATTTCGTTGTGATGTTTCGTTCATCGTTAACGGATTTGCGGGTAGATAGGCTTTTTGTGCGTAGATCACAAGATGAGTGTAAAGACTCACTCAAAGTTGCGATCTTTCGACGGGGATTAACATTTGCTACGTCATATCGACGTTTTTCGATGAGATTATGACCAAGTGGTGTCACAGTTGTAGTTCAATCGAGCTCCTCGAAGTCGATGACGGTGAAGGTGTGCGTGTGGAGCGTGGGCGGCGGCGGCGAGGGCGTCGGCGGCGCGACGAGCAGCGCGGGCGCGCGCGGCGCCGGCGCGGCCCGCTGCTATTCGTCCGCCAGCTCCCACAACATGAGCGCCGCGTCCGCGCCGCCCGCGCTCACCACGCACCGGTCGTTGAACAAGAAACGGGCGTTGTTCACGCCACCGCTGTACACTTTCATCTCGTTGTATTCTGCTTTTGGACTGGCGCATGGATACCTGTGGAAAGAAGGTTTCAATTTTAAGTGAGGGGGATGGACCATGGCAGAAAATGCTCTTTAGAAGTAGAGCCCCAAGGACTGACTGGCATATGTATCTACCTGAATCTTAATTATTAAGATACCAAGGAACTGCTGGATATGTGATATGCTGAATCAGTCCTTATGGAAATCAATGGGGGAGATCTATCTAAGTAAGAGGTTCAGTAGCTAATGCATAGACTGATATGATAATGTCGATGAAAATGGCAAAAGACCTAAAAATACCTAGATGAAACCTTATTTAGAACTTATCAGAATAGCTCCCTTACCTGAACAGACGCAAGTATCCGTCTGAATCTCCACTGATGAGCAAGTCGTGAGCTGATGAACGGCTCGACGCTGATATAAGAGTCGTCATCGGATAGAAGCGGTTGTTCCACATTCCTGTAGAAAACACATGACAATGTAGAAGAATTATAAAGAAATTCAATTTTAATAGAGGTGTTTAAAAGAATTACCTACCTGACACGAGGAATCCAACGGTAGAGTTGTACGTAGACCATTTCACATCCTTCATTGCTATCGGACTCTTCTCAGGAGACAGGGATTTTATGTCCCCTAAAAAAGAAATTATCTGTCAGTCATCAAACTGCAGAGCAACAGTCTCACTGCCTGACACTGGCCTAATACAAATTAGTAACTTGAATACCGAGCCATAGTTAGCTAGTAGGTACTCATTATTATACTGTGGTTAAGTAAAAGCCAAACACGGCTCAACCTGGACTCGAAGTCCAGGTTCGATTTTATTAGCTTAAAGTACTATATCACCAGAGCGCCGCCCGAGGCGAAAAATTTTAACAATTGATTTGAAGCAAAATATCTAAGAATCCCATCTTCCTTTTATAGTCCTACCACGTAAACTTCAATACATTAAGTACTTACAAAACGCCAAATCGTAATCAGCAGTAACTGTCTGTAGATAGCTGCCATCAAGACTCCAATCGAGTTGCACCAGTGGTTGAGCTCCACGGATCTTATTTGACTTCTTGTACGAGAAACCATCCCTTGATACTCGGAAGAGGTAGATGCTTCCATTTTGGGAGCCAATTGCGAGGAAATCTCCCGCTGGAAGAATGATAGTGAAGTTTGTCGTGTGAATTTCCTAGATTATTCTTTGTGGATTGTACAATATGAATTACTCTTGATCAATTTTCGGAGAGTAGCAAGAGGTCGCTATGTTAATGTTTCTAAATCATGTTGTAGAACATTATGAGCTCAATAAGGCTTTCGCGTAAATATGAGTAAGTATACCGAAACTTTGTATTTATGGGAACTTTAAAGTAAAAAAATAACAGAATCATTGACATAGTACAAAGATACTCACATGAATTATACTGCAAACAATTAAGCGGAGACCCACAGACCCGTAACGTAGCCACATGTGCTCCAGCGTCCGCGTTGAGTACTACAAGATGACCTTCAGTACTGCCAGCGGCTAACGCGCCTCCCCCCGGGTGCCACGCTAGGGAGACGCATTCGTAGCCCACCTGGAGATACGAAGGAATTATAGATTGGCAAGCACTCCTAATCCTATACTAATGTTGTCAGGTCGTGGAGTCGGACTTAAAATGTAGCTACTGCAATAATTCATGATATAAGTACAGTCAGCGTCAGATAAAAAAGGTACCCTCCTCCCACTCTTGGTTATGATATTGCCAACCAAGGGATGACTGATACACTGACTGTAGAGTAAGCTAGAAAAGTAGAATTTGTATTCAAGAAAGACATGTTGAAATTGACAATCCTTGCTGAAGATTGATCTCCATTGCAGACTTCCCGAAGGTTGCTTGCTACGAATAATAACACGATCAAAAATGTGTTAAGTTACTAACTTGTGTAGCAAAAACTAATTTGTGTCCTTTCCACAGAGCTATATTCTTGTCGTGTCCGGCTGTTGCAAACATTTCGTCATCCGGATGTACGGCCAAACCCATTAGTTGTTTATGGTGGCCGAATATAATCTGGAAAGGGTTACAAATGTGAATTTCAATCTGAATTCATGTAATGAGTTCCATACTTTCATTCATTTTATAAATATTTTATTATAATATAAGGCTTGCTGAGAATATAGGACTTAAAAATATACCTGATTAAACCTCCGTTGAAGAGATCCTTCTAGAATATTATTCCTGGTTGTTCCAACGTATAAGTTACCATCGTTCCTTCCAGGTCTTTGAGGGTAAATACTGCGCACACCTCCAGCTGATTCTGGTAACTACAAAAATAATAAGATAAAAGTCTCGCAGTTATATTTTCTCGTAGGAAAACAAAAGTTTTTTTCGCTGTATAATTTAAATATATATTTATAATTAAGTATTTCAATGGGTGCAAATGATTTACCTTAGTTTCCGTAATCCTCTTATAATTTTGTAGCGAGTCCCATGCGGCAATTTTTCTATCTTTCTCACCGCCAGATATCAAAGTCCCTTCCGACAACATTACCAAGGAACTTATTCCTTTGATGTGAGCCTATAACAATTTACATTAGGTAATCAATCACTATCATCAGCAACCGACTACTCGCTAGGCTTGTTACCTTTACAAGTATCAAAACTACGCACACAATCATTCATACACACACAAGACAAACATTTCTGGATCACACAAGTATTTACTTCACACGAGAATCGAACCCGGTTACCCCGTGCTTGGCATTCCAGTATAGCAACCAGTCTGCCACTTTGGGTCGTTATAAAAAAAATGCCAAGCTCATAAAATTTTATCCCCTTTGAGACTATTTTTACGCAGTACCTAAACACCACACAAATTGTATTTAACTAAGTAGATTACATTTTAAATTACCTCAAACTCCATCCTAACAAAATAAGCCCCATCGCTATCGACGCTGTAGATCGTGATAAACCCATCACTATCAGCTGTCACTACGTCACCGTCTTGTTCGAACTGAAGCGAAGTGACGTGAGTACGGGAAGGCTGGAAAGAAAATAGAAAAATATCGATACCGAATTTAACGGTTACAAACATCCCTAATTTTGTCTTTTGAGCTGGTTCATAGATAAAATATGGTTGGAAAATATAGTAGGATATTTTGAATTTCGGATTCGTAAGTTTTATCTAGGTACTTAATTAAAAGAAAACAAAAAAGCGCAGAAGCAAGCTTTTGTTTCAGTTAAAAGATTTTTGGAAACAACATTTTGTCTTTTTTTCAAAAGTTTTTTTTAATGTTTGCGGTTTTACCTGCGTCAATCCTGTTTTCTTTGGGATTTTCATTGCTTTCTTTTCCTATAACACCAGTGTTGAGGGGAACAAAAACATTTCGATCATCAATAATTAACTTTAGAATTTTAATTAAGGAAATTTTAGTCTATCTAATAATATCCTAACGCACATTTGATAGGAATTTAAATAGATTTATTTCATTTAATATGTTATACTTACCGGTTTAATAATGTCAGTTCGTTCAAAGAATCCATCTTTCCTGCGATTCCAGAACGCTAGGTGACCTTTACCATGGGTTATAAGCAAATTATCATCTAGTGGATGGAACGCGGCTCCTGTTAATTCTTCTTGGAGAGTCTGAAATAAAAAAAGCTAGTAAAAAAATAAACTTTACAAACAAACAGGAGTAGGTTTATGGCTTGTTTTAGTCTCACGCGACCGTCAGCGCTAATGGCTGAGATATTAACTTCTAGAAACCGTTTTTGAATGACGCGTAGCTGTCAGCGCGCACGGTTCTTAGAAGTTCATATATCTCAGTCATCAGCGCTGACGGTGCGCGTGCCGTCAGCGTTAGACTAAAACCAACCTACGCCTATGAGAACAGACCGTGCTGAGGAGGGGTTTTAAAGAGCGACAATTGAATTACAAAAGATAGAGGCCCATAAAATATCAATGAAATGGGTAACTTAAAAAAATGCGTTTTAAATACGAAACCTAAACTTTAAATATCAGAACTACTTAGTATTAGAGTCATTCATACTTAAATAGAGGTACGTTAGTATTTTATGATCCGTGATACAAGTAACAAATACTTATATTTAAGTATAAGTATTAATACCTAACATTATAACTCTTTCAAGTTACAACTCACTCCGACACGCGATAAGTTTAGCGTGACCACCGATGACGTTTACAAAGAGTGATTTCTTTAAACAGATTGGATATTATTCATTGTTAAACTATTACCATCTACAAAACGGTGACAAGATTACCATTAATTTAATTTTCAAAGTACTCGTATATGCACAGTTCAGGGAGTCAACTTAGGACTTTCGTCCTAACGAGAGTGATAGTTCTGTCGTCCGTGCGTATATGAATAAACAGTTACAGCAAACTACAATTAACATAACACAATCATTCACTACTTCATCTCATTATAGTAACTGACAGGAATCTACTATATTAAGATAATGTAGTGAATTAATTAATCGCGTATACATAATTATTAAAATTACCTCCACGTTTCGATCGGGTTACTTCGAGAACGTGGTCACGAGAAGACAATGCTAAATTATGCAAACAATGAATTCCGATCGCGAAAGCTTAAAAAGTGTTGTTACACTTTTTAAGGGCATACAATTATTTTTAAGGGTGTAGTAATAACTAGGTTACCTAAAGTCATACTTTTCACTATTAAACCAATAATTTATTATCCACATAGGTATAAAATAACGATATTCAGGGAGATTTAACACAAGGAAAAGTAATTCCATGTGGAAATAATATGTGTTTGTGTTTGATTGAGTGCGACATTGCGTGGTCACTTACTGTGGATGAATAATAGAAATATTATGATGTGTTATTATAATACTATAATAATTCTTATAATTCTTTTTAGTTTTTTTTATTTTATCATTTACTACATCATCTCATTATAGTAACTGACCCCTAACTAAGTTCCAAGCTTGTATCTAGGGTATCAGAAACTACGCAGTTTGGTTCTAGTATTTACATAAGAGATTGATAAGTCTTCTTTGTTATAAAAACTGTGCGAAAACACAGCTTTCTCAAAAAAAATCCATATTAGGGTTCGCAAAAGCTCTATCTGCGAGATAAAACCTCCAAAAATTCGTTACTTATCGTCGATTACTTACCCATAATTCAGAAAATAAATTATCCGGTATTATTACCCCCTCAATACATTCAAATAAAATAATACAATTAACTGATATTATAGTTAAAATATTAAGGGCCGGTTTTTCAATCGTCAGATAAGCAACCAGATAGCGTTTATTCGATGGATAACAGGATTCTTGATTTTTCAATAGTCAGATAGTAGTTAACTGACGAATAAAGCCCCTAACTGAGGAATAAACTTATCTGCTATTTTGTAAATTAACTTCTCAAATCTCAACAATTAGTAGCACCGGTTGCATTATATGACAAAAACATTTTGCCCTGCATTTTATCGTTGTTAACCATCTAAATACGTCTACAGACCTCCAACGTTCAAGTACAAGGCCACTACAGACTAGACTTAACAAAAAGTTTCATATTAAAATAATGTTTTTCTCATAACTCTCTATTCGGCGGCATTTTGCTGTACATAAATCATATTTTTTGTTTGTATTTGATTTGAATTGTGGCATAGAAATGTATAAGGTTTTTGTGACTGCTATTGTATTTAACTATGAAGATTTATTATAGATATGGCACCAAATAAATTTACCTAGGTACATTGTATAAACGTGAAGTTGATATGCCAGAATGCTTACTTAATTTGCTAGTTAAATCATATAACTTTAAGTAATTTTGTTTCTACAGAACATCCGTATTGCCATTTTATTAGATCTAATTTTTTGTTAAAAAAAACATCAGTTTATTTGCTACGAATCTACTACAACGTAGTACATGCTACGAAGTATTTTTTAAAGCTTTAACTTAATTTATGTGAATTTCTTCACACAAATACTAATAAACGTCAAGATGGCGGGATCACACTATGTTTTAAACATATTTTACCATCACTATATAGTACTCATTTGGTACCATTTGATACCTAGCATCTTAGATTTTGTACCTGCTTAGGTTAAATTAATAGTTACTACTTACAGCAACTTTTCCAAGTAAATGTCCCCATTGCCACTGCCACACAGACAGAATGCTCTCACGGCCCGCGTCCACCGCTAGCACGTAACTACCTCCATTCTGATAAATAAGTAAAAAAATAATATACAGGGTGTCCGGGCATTGATGTCGGATACTTTAAGGGGGTAAAATATGGTATTTTTTATCGACAAATCACGATTCCAATTTTCTCTAGCTACCTCCATTACAAAATGGCAGCCATTTTGTTTTTTTCAACTCGACGCGCGGGTGCTTGTACTGATTTAGTCATTGCTATCCATGTAAACGTCTTAGGAAGATGAAAGATATCTCATTTGAAAGTAAATAATGTAGGGTATTATTGAATGTAAGATTTTATTCCATATCTTAATTATAAAATAACAAAAAATCATTACAAAAATAAAAATCAATATTTTTTTACAGATTTTTTCTGCATTTTTTTTATTTTTGTTAAAATTTGACACATTAACCTACGTTTTTCATCTTGTTTTTGGATAGTACAGAATATTTACTTAAAAAAGAATCATACATCTGATAGCCTTATGTATGATAGTTCTAAAGTTACGATGGTTTGAATATGATCCTTAGCTAAGAAAATCGTCTCGTATTGCGAGGAGTGCTCGACGTGCTCGCCCATGGGACTGCTTTGTTGGGATTATCTGACTTGGACTATTATTTAGTCCATCTAAGTGAAAGTAATTAATAAAAAAATGCTACATTTTATTCCATATCTTTATCAAAAAATAACAAAAGAGGATGATAAAAACAAAAACAATTATGTGTTTTCGTAACTTTTTTAGATAATTTGACTTTTTCTTAAAAAATGTCCATTAAGCTACTTTTTTCTTTGTTTTTGATAGTACAGCATATTTACTTAAGGTATCTATGATAGTTCAAAAGGTTAGACAGTTTGAATATGACCCTTAGCCATACAGTCCCACGGACGAGTAATCCTGAGAATGCGAGGCGATTTTCACGGTTAAGGGTAATTTTCAAACCTCCGTAACTTTTGAACTATCATACATAGGGCTATAAAATGCATGCTTATTTTTGAGTAAATATCCTGTACTATTAATAAACAACAAAAAAAAATAGCCTAATGGGTCAGTTTTTAAGAAAAAGACAAATAATCTAAAAAATATACGAAAACACTTAATGGTTTTTGTTTTTATCATCCTCTTTTGTTATTTTATGATAAAGATATGGAATAAAATGTAGCATTTTTTTATTAATTACCTTCACTTAGATGGACTAAATAATAGTCCAAGTCAGATAATCCCAACAACGCAGTCCCATGGGCGAGCACGTCGAGCACTCCTCGCAATACGAGACGATTTTCTTGGCTAAGGATCATATTCAAACCATCGTAACTTTAGAACTATCATACATAAGGCTATCAGATGTATGATTCTTTTTTAAGTAAATATTCTGTACTATCAAAAAACAAGATGAAAAACGTAGGTTAATGGGTCAAATTTTAACAAAAAATAAAAAAAATGCAAAAAAAATCTGTAAAAAAATATTGATTTTTATTTTTGTAATGATTTTTTGTTATTTTATAATTAAGATATGGAATAAAATCTTACATTTAATAATACCCTACATTATTTACTTTCAAATGAGACATCTTTCATCTTCCTAAGACGTTTACATGGATAGCAATGACTAAATCAGTACAAGCACCCGCGCGTCGAGTTGAAAAAAACAAAATGGCTGCCATTTTGTAATGGAGGTAGCTAAAGAAAATTGGAATCGTGATTTGTCGATAAAAAATACCATATTTTACCCCCTTAAAGTATCCGACATCGATGCCCGGACACCCTGTATAAATTAGATTCAACATCATCAATATCTGTTAAGCCCAATTTACATTACGAAATTAGTGGCACATGCTTCGTCGGCAATTTCACGGGTTAACATCAAGTTTCACAATGTATGCATTAATTTCGAATGTAAACTTGAAGTTTACAGGCGATGAAACTGTAAAGTGTGAAGTGTCATGATCATGAACTCATAAAACAATTTTTATGCGCATCATTTCATTAAATTTTAAGCTGAAAAAGACCATAATCCAGTTAAGACCCCATCAAAATAAACTTACCAGCTGCGAGAAAGCAACAGCAGACACGCCGGCCTCGAACTCGGCCATTCCGAACACATGCAGCGTCTGCAGCGTGTCGGTGCTCCATATGCGGACATGCGCCTGCGCACGGCGGCCCCGCCCCGCGCGCTGCCCACTCGCCACGAGCTCGCGCGACGGGTGCAGCTCCATACTGATATAAGAAGATGGATTTTGATATTGTATGGTTTTGGTTATCTAACAAAAATCTAAAGAACCCTCATTATACAAAAAAACCTGTATCTTGAGTGGTACCGACACAATATAAAAATCTAAGAAACTGGGCTTTACTTACCCTACTTTTGTTTCCAATTATGGTACTTAATTTACATATGGCGACAATACAATATGTTTTATAAGAAAAAGTCTGAAAATATTTCTATTCTTCTTCTTTGCGTATCGACTCAAATTTTTGAGTACCAAGACTCGGCCACCGATATAGCGCTATCAGTGGCCTTGTAAAGGTCCCCGCGCGTGCAGGTGGAAACGCATGCAAGTTAAAAGATGGGCCATTGTTTGAGGAGAAATGCCACACAGACATGCATTCTCCGAGCTGAATCCCCAAATATATCTATTAATTTTTACCTACGCTGGCATCTGAAATACCCGTCAGCAACTTCGTTTCTACACTTCACCCGCCAAGTTTTAGACACTGTTTCTGCCATTTAGTAAATAAACAACGGAGCAATGAAATAACCCTTATGTAAATACTACTACATACCACTGTATATCCTCGGTGTGTCCGGTGTAGTGTCTCTGCGCGTCTTCATCCCGGTCGTACATGACGGCCACTGCCGCCACGTAGTACAACAACTCGCCGGTCGGTAGCACCCAGAGGTTGCGACGGGAGTCATGCCCGCGGTAACCGAAACTAGGAACGATATTATAATCAGTATTAACGACTACAGTTTCGTCAGTGACATTAAAATTTAGTCTAGAATTCAATTGAAGTCCACGAAACAAAAAAATAGTCAAAGTTATGGTGTCGATTTCAAATTGATTTGATGTGTTTCAATAGATTCTGTTTAAGAAATTTACATTGATACACATTTACTTTTACGTTTATTGTACCCCGCTTTAATAATTTATTATCTAGCTGCGTGACCCTGAAAAGAGTCGAAAGTAATGAAGTTGAACTCGTAATCAACATTTTAGATAAAACATCTGGTCTGGATAATTATTTTTTAACCTAAATACAGATAGCATAATTTAAGATACTTACACCCAATCAAGTTGTAGCTTCTTATCAGGCGGAGTGTTGTCAATGGGTGCGTGATGTATAGGTGGGTAGAATGTGCGTCGCAATCCGCGTATGGTGATACGAATGGGCTCCTCTTTCAGCACTTCTAGGAGAGTGTAATCTGTAATAGAAATGATTGTTATTGTTTGTGTACGGACAACAATAAAAGTTATTAAATTATTATTTCTGTTTCTATAATTAAAAAATCTGTAATTTTATCTTTATTTATACCTAAGTACAAATGGTCTGTTACCACTTGTTCACTTTTAAGTATAAAATAAACTATTTTGGCTATGCAAAGTCGAAAAACATTTGAATTTTGTTGACTGGCTTTTGTGGTTGACCGTACAAATGTATTAATCAACTTTTGTTACTGATCATACAAATCAAAGTAACATATTTCTAAACCTAAATTACCAGAGTTGCGCACGATTTCTCCCTCAGGTGCGTAAAGCACTCTCGGTCGACTTTTACTCCGCGCTCTCCGCCCTCGCAAGTCCTCAGAGACGGGCACCGCAGTCACTGCTGCTCGTGATCTCGACCTAATGGGTACAATTTATACAGTTTGTTTTCAAAATGGGTCGGAAAAGAAGTTCCATGTCATCTGACTAAAAAATATTTGGACATTTGGACTTAAATGCCCTGGAATGCTTTTTAAATAGTAGATAATTTTCGTGATGTTTCGGAATCACCTTAATGCTCCACCACCATACACCCTCAAAAAAAATGTCTGTCCAATTGTCCATAAATAATTACAGACGGGACTTAACAACACGCCATCTAGATCTACAAAAAAAAAAACCACACCCCTTTCATGCACGTTAACTTTCATGCATATCAACACCAAACAAAAGAAAAACACATAAAAAACAAAACCTAATATTCAGATATGCACACGAACCACCTTATGCACAAATAAAAACTATAAAGGTACCCGACACGTACCTCCTTATCGGCGACTCTATCGGCAGCGGGGCGCTGACCCCGGGGCTGAGCGCGGGGACCATCAAAGAGCCCAGGTAGAACGTCTCCACGTCAGCGAACTCGTTACGGAGCTGCGAGAAACTGCGGACCTGGGTAGGAATGGAGGAATTAGGCAACTGTATGTACTTTTGTGCTGAGCTAAGGTATGTATATGCTGCTTCTTTTTACATTAAACTAGCAGCGCCCCGCGTAGTTTTCAACTTACCCTTTTCTCTCGCTAGGGGGGGAATTTCCAAAATCCTCTTAGTGGTAGCCTACTCCCCCCAACAAACACACGTGTCAAATTTCAGCTCACTACGACGTAGTTTCGGCTATGCGTTGTCTGTCAGTCAGTCAGTACATCACTCAGTAACGGAAGTGTTTTATATATATAGATAGTTAGATAGATAGGCTTCCACTTGACTGTAACTAGCCTGATGGAGTTATGATACATGATATTCTGTACTCACCTAGAACAAACCTATCACTCGTAATTCACTCTGTATTTATGGCCGTATTAACAGTACCAATTTCATAATTATAAGAGAGGCCCTGGCAGTGAGAACAATTTTTAAGTGACACATCCAAAAGACGTAGCTTGTAGTGCGATTAAACTAATTATTTTATTTACGCTAGTACCCTTTGATATCGAAATTCTCTACTTTGTTGCCAACTAATTTAAAAGTAACAATAATCATTTAAAATCTACGATCCAATCGGCAGAAAATTTAAGCTATTTTAAAATTATATAATTTTTAAATATCACTGTTATTTACAAAGCTTGGAATCTCTACAGACGTCAGAGCTAAGTTATGTATGACTTTAACCTACCCTCTACTACTATAATTAGCTGTGTTCTGCGGTTTTACCCACATTCAATTTAATCTTCTTCTTGGCGTGTCGACTCCAAATAAATAAAAATAAATGGAATAATGCTTGTTCAATTGTTTTGAACAGGAGAGACATGGAGAAGAGAGAGCCTAATTCAATTTAAATTATTTAATTAAATAAACCTTCCCCTGCCATCGTTAAATTATGTTGTAGATAAACAAACATACTAAAAACATTATCTTAAATTGCTAATCTATTTATGTGAACCGTATTAAAAACGTAGCGTAGTTTAAAAGATCTAAGCTGACGGATCTAAGAAGAACTACTTAACGGTGGAAAGCGTCTTTGTTA
This sequence comes from Timandra comae, assembly GCA_958496195.1. Lineage (NCBI taxonomy): Eukaryota > Metazoa > Arthropoda > Insecta > Lepidoptera > Geometridae > Timandra > Timandra comae. Next base: position 10,543,994 of record OY292358.1, on the reverse strand, counting down.
ATACTATTACGAATAATACGTTTAATGTTTCTCATAAAACTTAGTTCCATATACGTTATAATTACTGACCTCTTGACCTGTGATTGTGTACATTCGTTTAGCGCCGCTCATTTTCAATACTTGACCCAAATCTTCCAATACTTCTTCGAACGGTTGAGTTGTTCGCAAGTTCAGTAAGACGCGACACTAAAATATATTAGTATTTGTTAATTTATATATTTATATTTAGTTTGTATTTAACAGAAATGCCTTGAATATAATAACACACATAAGGCAAGCATGGAATTACGCTATTCCTCCTTGATGTACTTACTAATAATATTAGTGAGAGAAAAATAAACTCTTACTCTGTACCCCTGTATTTGTCTACTATCTATTTACATTCCTACTCTCATAAATTCAAATGACTCAATCAATCCCACAAAATATGTTCTATCTATCTATACGAAAATGAAACCATTTAAAGAAGGTCGTAGCCACCATTAAACAAAAAGGTCGACGAAACATTCATTTTTCTTGAAACGTTCATTTAAAATTACTCATTTTCCATTCAAAACCTAAAATATTGCTCAGTTGGCCCTCACAGGTGGCCATCACAAACACGTTCGAACTATTATCCGGCCCTTGCTGATATTTGCGCGGCCTCCAGTATATTTTGCCTGAACTCCGACAGTCAAAATGACCGGCTACAGTAGTGCTCGTCAAGGGCATTTAAATGTACATAATAGTCGATGCCAATCGCGTAATGCATTCTATAGCAAACCCATAAAATTTAAGGGCAAAGCTCTTGATGAGCTATGTAATTTTTCAACGGTTAGTTTAATAATAGTACGAATATTACATTGAATTGTTAGTTGAACAAGAAATGAGAATTTATTTTGGTACCTATACATCAAACTACGCCTTACATATAGGCACAGAAATGAATATGGCTGTAATGTATATTACTATGAATTGTAAATTGTCTATAATTTCAAACTAGGCACAGGTTTTGGTTTGTAATTTCCAAAATTTTTTAAGCTATAGTGGTGATTACCAATGTATATTTGGAGAGTAGAGTTTGCCCTATAGATATTACATGTTACCTATTTATTAACAGTCGAAACAAACAAGAAACTTGTCAGCTCAGTACCCACTTCTCACCTGAATAGAATGATCCATATTGTTGATAATCCTGATGACCCGTCCACTGCTCGGCTTGCCGCCCCCCGGAGGAGGCGCGTCCGACTCTGCCACGGACTGCTTCCGAGTGCCCCCGCGGGACCATCCACTGGTCCCCGTATTAGTACTTCCACCGTACCACATGCCGTTCTTTTTTCCGTAACTTGCAGCCTGGTGGAACATACAACAGATTGAATAAAATGGTCCAAAGCTTTCTAGAAATTGAATTCGAATTTTTTGTTAATTACTTAAATGAATTGAAAAATGTAATTTGATGAATATATTGACATAATGTTAAATGCGGCAGTCGTTCTCACGACGAAAAAGTCGTTAAATCGAACCCCATTAGAATTATAGAGCATTGACGTGAACCCACTCCAGACACAAGCATTTAGTTTAGTAGAAGGGTTAAGAAGAATGAAATGTTTTGAATGTGTAATTGGTGTAAATGAGAAATGTTGCGATAAACCTATGTATTTGAAAGTAGACGAAGTAAAATGTGGTGTTAAGAATTATGGAGGAAGAAAATTATGGTGTGAGTTTCATGAGGTCGTATTAATTATGAACGGTTATAAATTAAGTTTCGTTTATTCCGGACTTAATTACCCGACACTAAAGCAAACAAAGTTTACCCCTGACACAAATACGACGCTTGATAAATGTTCGAAACACGTTTACTTCAAAAAGCAAAGCTTTCAGCACAACCAGAAGCCTTGAACCATATAAATCTAAGAAGGAAAATAAGTAATATATTTCTTTTAACGATTGGGGAGTTAATATTACGTAAATACAGTGCTTTCATTTGAGTATGCAAATTGAATACCATATACCACATTGTATAAATGTGTGTCAAGCACGTTAACAATCTTTCATAAAACGCGTGGTCGGTCGACAATTTTATGGGCTTACAGGAGAATTCACTCGGCTCCGCTTGAACGCGGTTTTTTAATGTTTTTCTAAGGAATTCGTAATAAACGGTAACCTAGTTTTCTTACGACCGGTTTTTATTCCACAGGCTACTAGATTTAGAGCCTGAGATTGCAAGCCTTACTGCGTTGTTGTTTTACGTTGTTTGTTTTGTTAGATTAGATTGTTTACATGTTTAGATTATGTAATTAATGATATTATTTTTATAAATTTTATTACCAAGGAATATTTAAGTACGATGGAATATTCCGAAAATCACTGAACAAATTTGTATGCTATTTTTTCTAGTATATAGGTATCGTCTACAATTAAGTGCACTAAACAAAACCTGTCTGGGTTTGCTAGCATGCCATAAATACAAACAAATTAAACATGATAATATTAAATTATTTTCATTGTTTACTTTGTCAATTTCCAGATACTTTAAATAAATTCCTACGCCCACTACGTTACTAACTCACCATAACAGTGACCCTCAAATCTTCAGCACTTTTATTGTGCAGTCGAATTTTGAGTCGCGATATTTTGCTTACAACAGAGACTGCCGGTAACCGAGACGTCTATCGGACCACTGGCCACACACAGCGAATTATGCACGTCCTTGGACAGTGGTACTGACCGCAACACAAGGACACACTTTATCGTATCGTGCGTGCAATTACAACCAACGCGATAAGACCTACTCCCGCCAAATATCCCCCCACATGTGTTCGTGTTATGTATTTCCGATAGCTCCACTTTCACTGGTCAGTTATTTGCCCAGTCACTACACGTGGCAAGGAAGTCGTCGACGAGGTCGCGTCTCAAATTGCTGCATAGCCGGACTGCGGTGTTTTGAAATTAATACGTCTGAAAATGTTGGTCATTTAGACGTCTTGTTAGAAAATTTAATTTGTAAGGAATTTTACTTGGCTATAATTATTGTGAAAGAGGCACGTGAAACATTTTCCATATATTATGCGCGCCCGTTACCAACCGACTTGTGTGCTTACCTACTTTAAGTGGATTAGTAACACAGTTTATGAATAAATGGGATACTTAGCGATTTGCTAACAATGTGTATGACGTCATACATACTAGTGGAAATTGATTTTAAGTAAAATTGAGTAAACGGTAAAACTATAGTTTTAACAGAACGAACTGCATGTCAAATGCCTCGCTAAAGTGAAAAGGAAAGTTTGTATCCACCATGCTTGCATGTGTGTTGGTGATCTCAAACTCAAGCTATGTTTATAAAATGTAAATAATGATTTTAAGTTACATTATAATATACTTAATCATAACATAAATAAATTGACTTGAATAAATTGATTAAATAAGTAAAAGTTTTTAATGAAACAATTACGAAATCTTTGAGAATATACCTATAAACAAAACAAAAATAAAACAAAGACGTGATAATTAAATAAACGTCTTCACTTTCAAAAATGGAACAACGATTTTAAACAAAAACAACGAAAATAGACAATGTTTACTTTTCTTTTTTAAAACCAAACTTTATCAATGAACGTACTTTATAAGGCTTTTTAAGGCCTTAGCTATCAGTTAGCGGGTCATTTATTGGGGCAAGCGACGCGACATTTCCCTATCTTCGCAACGCAATCCCACGCAACACATTTGAATATTTACTACCAGATTATATATTCACTCAGCCCTTTCACTATTAGTTATTCTACGTTACCGAAATGACCAAAAGCCCTTGTTTTATTATGAAAATTGTTTTTATGGTCATTAATTCAACCCCATTTTCATAAAAAAACGATTAGTCAGTAGACTTTAGATGTTGGATTTTGCGAATATTAGTAATTATTTTTGGTATTTTATTCGTTATTTCTTTTGTATGTATACTTTAATTGATATTAATTAATAAAGAGAATGTATATTATACATATTTTTGTGCTAATGTGTTTTATATTGATTTATAATTGTCGCTCCCTGCTACGCACGAATGAAAATTTTTCATTTTCTCGTAGGTTTAGTTTTTCAAAATCCAAAACTTTCGAGCGTAGAACTTAATATAGAATCACGCTTGATCGATTTCACTACCCACAGAAATCACAGCTAAAAAAAATCGCCTAAAATCTAGCAAAGAAAATTACAAACAAACCAAAGCCGCGAAGAGGCGGTGTCAGTGACGTCACCGGTCACATAATATGTGCGTCGGTTGTAGTAGACGCTATCACATGCATTTAAATACTGGAAGCATTCAACGGTCTTACGAGGCGGTGCGGCTTTGTCTTATGGGCTGGTGGATCCGCGACTTTATGTTTTTATAGTTATGACGGACCACAATTAGTTTTAAACACAAGTTTGACGACGCTGAAATCTCGTTTGTGTCTCTTGTGAATAATAAATGAATGGATTAGCTATGCGATCTTATGCGATGTTAAACACCCTTTTCATCTTTCTTAGCGTACTTATGTCCATGTCATAATAACCTATCTGCGTGCCAAACGGTACAATTCATTTTGTGGTTTGTCCCGTGTGTCAGATCAGTCAGACAGTTCGTTAAGGATGTATTTTATATCAGTTGTTAATATAAAGTGAAACAGGAAACATACAGTATTAAAAAACCTTATTAGATAACTTAATACGGGGGTGGTTGAAAACCAGCGCAACTCGGAGTACACTATTCGCTATTCCGGGTAGCACAAGCTGAGACATCACAGTTTGCTTATAAAAAAAAAAACATTTTTGTATTTTATATCATTTGCATTGTAGGTATATATTTATTTTTATTAATACATACGTATCACACTAGTATATGATTCCCGACCGTTTTTGGCCACGACGGCGACTACTTACTTAACCAAATAATGATGAAATTATAGGTATGTATAATGAACTATAAACCAACTCACAGGCGTAACAGGCGGGTCCGGCGTATACACTGGTAGCGAGATGACCACAAACGGTTCCTCGTCGCTCTCCATCGAGGAGTCTGCCGCGTGCATCCACCGATACCGGCTTGGGCGCCACACTTTTACTTCTACCTTAACACCTTTGGAATACGGCCTATTTTGCAATAGACCTTAGTTTTGTAACTTTCGGTCTACTTGGAATAATTGTGAGAAATATAGTGAATAACTTGGTTTGTATTGGCAACGATATATTATTTTAAAGAAGTTACCTAAGTTTTATGATTGAGATTTTTACGCGTATATTGTCGTAAATAAAACTCGAACTAAATCGTTTTTTTAAATACGAGTCTTTATAGCTATTGATTAACATTAAATAATTTATTAACTTAATTCAAATCCCTACGAATAATTATCTTTCTTAATTAGTCTTTAATTTTTCTTTTAACTAATGCAATGACTCATTGGCTTCGTTACAAACACGAGTACAATTTATCGATTGCATCTTACAAATTAATTATTGTTTTCATCTAAACTATTAATCTTTCGTATTAAACAAAATGTCCCCATCAAGTCAAGTTCAAGTAACTGTCCCATACCTATCACAGTACCTAATACCTATGTCGTGTCGGCATGCACTAACATTTAGCATACACCATACAGCGATACAGCTAACGTACGGACTGGGGTGACGTCTGTCCGGTACAGGGGACATTAAATTAACATAAACATACAATAAACATGAGATACCTGATTTGTTACTTGTCTAATCTACGAGTAATAACTTCTAGCTTTGTTTGTTGTATGAGTAATTGTTTTGGTTGTTCAAGTAAGGTTTTTGGAGTGGATATTTGATTTTGTGGGTTACGTAAGCCCTAATGAATAGAGACTTTGATGTTTTCAGACTTTATTTTTGGGGATTATTTAGGTATCAATCTACTTATATCTTTTAGTATATTAAAGTTCTTAAATCTTTTATGATCTCAATTTGTGTGTTATACATTGTACATATTTGTCACATAATTATTAGATAAATTAATAAAGAAAATTTAATTAATTAATTAATTAAAAACCTAATATAAGTACTTACACTGAAAACGCTTGATTCTAGACTAGACACAAAAAAGCATGAGTTTATAAGACTGCTTAAAATTACCTAGAAATACTTTAGTACTTTACAAAACATGTAAGAAATGAAAATGCGAAAAATATTTTTTTAAGTAGACAAAGATATTGTTGCTTAAACAAAACATATTTAAGAGGACACATAGAACCAGTGACCCATAAGCCAATTTTACGAAATACGTTCGCCATTTGCCGAAATTGAAAAGAAATTAATCATCATCAACCAGAATATACAGCTAGAACCTAATATTGATGATGATTACTATAAATAGTGATGATTAAACATTAAACAACGATTACTATTCTTGCTGTATAAGATTTTAGGGGAATAAAGAAACGAGGCCTAACTTATTATTATTGAAAGCTGATAAGAACTAGGGCGGTATGTATGTGAACTTCTTATGTACATACGGTACGTATGTACATATGTCAATAAATACATACTTTCAAATGCTTCAAATTAATATTTTTTTAAATTTTTTTCTTAATCAACCTTTTGCCTGGGCAAAGGTCTTTCCAATCTATGTCGAATTTTTCAAGGTCCTGCCTCCAACGTGTTATTATTTAATTATTATTTTAAATGCAAAATGTAAGAATTTTCTATTTAATATATTGTGATCGTTGTTATTAACACTTAAGGTCACGAGACATTTACTATGTACAATACATGTTCAATATTATTTACTTCAAGTTTCCGAAAACGCCATGATGACTTCACCAGTGATCCCGTAAACTTTGATGTTATTTCCTATTAATTATATTTTTTTTTGAGAGATACCTAAATACAATACCAAACCTATTCATGGACTAGCTGTGCTCCGCGGTTTCACCCTGGTATATCACAATCCCGTGGGAATCCTTTCTTAGCGGATGCCCACGTCATAACATCTACCTGCATGCCAAATTTCAGCCCTATCCGTCCAGTGGTTTGGGCTGTGCGTTGATAGATCACTATGCCAGTCATCTTGGAGTTATGATATATTTAGATAACTATTTTACTATAGTAAAAACTTTTAACTTAACAAGCATGTGCTGAGATTTTTTTCAAACCAGAGCCACGTTTAAGCAGATAAAAAAATAGTTTTAAAACTAAATAATAATTATTAAAAAATCAAAATTGAATGTGATTAGGTTCACCTGTAGACTTATCAAGAGATAGTTAATTAATTACATAAACCAGTAAGTTATTTACTACGTTTCTCACAAATACTTCAAACACTTGAATCTAAATTATGTTTACATTTAACTATATGTTAATAAAGTAAAAACACGTCGTTTTTCTCAGCCATCACATATGGCACTACCCTGCATTGAAACAGCTGACTAATTTGCACAACAAAACAAAAGCTTTCGCTACCACAACTTGAAGACCGAAAAATTCGAAGATAGCAATGAAGAAGCGACCGTATATCTTCGTGATAAGTGTTAGATTGCAGCCGACCGAGGTATCCGTTTACGACGGTTAGATGTAGCAGACTATTCGAATTTCATACGACTATGGAAGGCTGGCATGGCAGGGAGGGGGCGCCAAGGTCACTCTCTGTTCGAATCCACGCAACCAGGTGACCAAACATTATGACTAAATAAATAAATAATCTATCCATTACGTATTACCATTAAAATATTTTTGAATAACTCTCATAACAGTGCCCAAAAATAGAGGTTTATAAGTTAATTGTAATTTCACACATTTTCAGACTGAATATTTGAATATTCTATGACTAATTATTTGTGTTATTATTTAACACTGTCACTAACTTGATCAAAGTCAGTATTAAATCATCATCACAATTATTTGTTGAACAAAAGTGGCAGCTGAACTCATGTTGTCCACGTCACTCGTGATGAGCTATGAAGGTAGATACAGTGGTAAACTGAGTGGTGACGAGTATTCAGAACAATATTCATAGTTGTATCATAAAGCTCTATCTCTGCTAGACGTGTTTAATTTTTTTTTGTTTTACAAATTTTATGTAAATTGTATAATAAGCCGATATCAATCAGAGCAAAGGTTTGCAATTAAGAGTAGTTTGAAGTGTCACGACAAACAATTATTACTTAGTAAAAGTCTTGAGGCAGTCACGATCGCGAGCTGCCCGCCTCGACACGCGAACCGATAACAACTAATTTCAGATTACGCATTAACGTTATTAACATGAATAAATATGGTTGAATTAATTCCAAGGACCTTGAACCATTTCCCCTAATACTTTTATATATTACACAACAGTTACTTAATGAGAATGAAACATAGTTTTCGTTTGGCATGTTGTTAAAAAATTGTGTCAAACGCACGCATATTTGTAATTCATAATCTCAATTTGACATTAGTTTATTGAACTAAAATCGGTGGAAAGATTTAGATTATATGAATTGTGACGTTATGAATACTGAGTAGGTATTTGGTGGAGCTAAATTGAGTTTGGTTTTGTAGTTTGCAATTGAAAGTTTTTATTCATGTCAAATCTTTTAAATAATGCATACGCACACATATTTCAAGCCGTTTTAGATGAGACATCATACCTCCAAGGGAGTGAATTAAAAAAAATATTTTCGCCGTGACATCAACTTGCCTATTTCGTCAGTCAGTTAAAAATTATATTAGGTATTAAATAGTAAAACCATTGACATAAAATACCAAATATTATACCAGTTTATTTCCACATTATGGTCACTGCAATAGTCCAGCACTAAGGCAGCATTAAACATAGTTATAAAACGAAACGGTGCAATCGACTGGTGAAACGTTTGACCTATATCCCTAATTCTTCGCCACTATAAAACACAACTGGTGAAATACCGTTCGACGTTTCGCCGGAAGAAAAATGCACTTTAAATATTTCCTACAAGAGTTTCGCATGGCTTCGTTGTTTAAGAATTTTTATTGAAGTGTTATCGACACGTCAACTTCACATTTTTTTAATTGAATGAGTTTTTTGGTATAGATAGAATACTGATTACTATGTTTTAAGCTTGTGTTGAGTTTATTTTTAAGAAACATGTTATATCTGTCGAAGAGCCGATGGTCGCCGGGGCAGAAGAGTGCTGGAGTGGAGACCGCGCACAACCCGTCCCGTGGGACGCCCTCCCGCCAGGTGGACCGAACGACCTGAAGAAGGTGGCTGGTAGCGGCTGGATGCGCAGAGCAAGGCATATGTCCAGCAGTGGATGGTTAAGGGCTGACAATGATGAAGTTATAGAGCAGTTTCTTCTAAGTCCTTAATACGTGATGTAGCTGTAGCTAGACTCAATAGTCTTTGAAGATGTTTGAGTCCACTCATTGATTAAGTAGTTGTCTAGTTGTTTTTTTATCCTCATTTATATGTTTATCAAAAGCTGCGTCACATTTAGACTTTACTACAAGTATACAAATCAAACTGCAATGCAACACACCGTATAACTTCTTACACGTAACGATTCAATTGTAAATTATTTTAATAACTGTGACACAAAAAGAAAAGAACAGTTCACCATAACATACATTTTACTTGAAGAATATTAAGAATATTTCACAAGTCATTGCTATAATATTTATTATTTAAACTTCTTTATTAAAACGTACACGCGAATATAATATTACGTTTTGCATTGTTGATTTAAATAGTGACTATTTCGTTTTAATGTTATTTAATTGCTCTGTTTAATGTTTTATGATGATCATTTGGCTGTAACTAGTAAATGAGGTTTTCTTGCAATTTAACGTCATATTTTTTAAATAGATTAATATTAGAATAATTACATCTCAATATGATCTGTTTTTTTAGCTTATAACTGGTGAAGCAGACGATTTTTTCTGCAGTGGAACGTAATGGTTTTTTAATTAGATTAATAAATTATTTCCACGATTATCTTTTGACTAAGTTAAGTTATCACCTAAAATACCTATTACTTATGTCTATTAATAAACGACGAATAGTTTTTCATCTAGATAAAGACAGGATACTTTTATCTACAAAAAACACTAAATAAATTACTACGGAATCTAAATAACTGCAGATATATAACAGACTAAGGGCAAATTTTTCCATCACTGGATAACTCTATTCGAGGAATAATTTTGCAATTTTGACAGTAATTTCATACAAAAACTGTCAAACGTAAATTTTATTCCTCGAATAAAAAATACCTGGCGATGGAAAAATCAGCCCTGATGACAAAAAGAGAAACTAGATTTATTGTTTGTAAAATCGACTTCGAAACCACTAACCCTACTTACCTTACTTAACTACTTCCTAGCTATGAACATTTATGCGGGTAAAACCGCGAGCCACTGCTAGTATTAATACAAATACAAAGTAACGTCAAACGAATGGCCACGCCCACCGCCCGCTCGTTATGACAATGCACTACTGTAATATACCGGTAATACCCGTCGGTAATACCTTAATAATGGGGTACCTTTGTAATGTAATTGATGAATCCGTGAGAACTTTTAATTGGCTATCTGTTTTATATTATTATTTTTTATATTCGTTAAGTAACACTGTTAGTTCTCCAATAAATAAATAAAAAAATAAATAATGAATTAGTTCACATTAAACAATAAATTAGAAATTTAATCAGTTCATCCGTGATCATGGCGCTTCCAACAGCGTCGAAATATCGGAAACTCGAAATTAATAACATACATGGTAAATATCCCGTTAATCATAATAATTTGAGATATAACAGAAGTAAAATCAAAATTAAAACTCAAATAGCAGAGTGGTTACTAAACCGAACCGCTTAACGTAAGGGTGGTGGGTTCGATTCCCATGATAGATACAGGAAATATACCTCGTTTTAGATCACGTACTATACGATTAAAGTGATTGTAAAGGTGCTGATAGAGTTGAGCATTCACTTGTAACAGAACTTCGAGTATTCGCCGTTTTTTATATTTTGTCGAACTGAACAACGAGCTGAGCCGAGCATAGAGCCAAAAATTGCTACTAACATTTTCAACATTCGCACAAATGCTCATTACAAGTGAATGCTCAAATCTATTAGCAACTTTACAATCACTTTATTCTTATTGTAAATGATCTATAACTACGTGTATTTGCTGTATCTACAGGATTAAAAAGCTATACACACACCTGTATACATTCATATGGAGATAATAATTTTTAGATCTCATAATGAATATTTGCTCCAAACGGAAAACGAACCTACAACCCTCTGTTTGTTACCCTGGTATGGTGACCGTTTTACAGTTTGATTGGTCGTCGTAATAATGTAATACGTTTTATTATGTAAACTTACTTAATATAACATTAATTATTTACTTCCCATACAATTTTAATGAATACATTAATATACCTACTTTATTTGAAAGTCAATAAATTACAAATTTTATGTACAAATGCTTTAGTTTTTCTTTTTATGAAACTCATAAAAAATATGAGTAAGTAGAACGTAGGAAGTATTGCTTGCTACGAATGCCTACGACGGACTACGAGGCTACGTAGAGTTACGGCTTCTACGAATGTGTATGACTATGCTACGAAGAAATATTGGGTTGGCTTTTTTATACAAGTATGTACCGTTTTCCGTATTTTCCGAATTATTCACGTTTTATAAACGTTTCTTTTAACATAACTCACCTAAATTAAGTTAAACAATATTAGGTAGAATAGCTATAACCTAACTGCGACATGTGTAGCCTAACTACGAAAAAACACATGACTAATTAAACTATTGTAGTTTATAGAACTGTTACTAGATGGCGCTAGTAGGATACATTTGCACAAAAATAGTACCTACATAAATGTTGTTTTCTTACACTAAATTATAACGCCTCCATTAATTTAATAAAAGAAATGAAACATGCTTATTTAATGTTTTTAAACATCAAAATTCAATATTATTATTATTTAAATTATAGATCGGCATTTTTATAGATATTTTTAACTAACTTTTCATAGACAAAATAATAAGTAGTTAGTAGTAGGTATCAATAACATATACTAAGAGTTCAGAAAAATATTGTCGCCTCATAATAGCGAAGTATTTAGGTTTCTAAAAATTCTAGATTTGAAATGTCGGTCAGTTCGTGTGTGCTAGATTTCAGGCCGCATGTGTTATCTAAATCTAGGTATTTATTTATTTAAGGACCGCCAGTGAAAGTTACATTGTTACTTAGAGAGAAATTGACTAAAATGTAATGACGATGCGTTTGTTTTAAGTAAAGAACTGTGGAAACTAACAGCTATGAGTACTAAATAATTTGTAAGGATGTATGAATGTTTTTTTTTATGGAAAGTTTGGTAAAAATGTGTATAAGTATGACTTATGATGTAGAAAATGCCAATTAATATGTTGATTAAATACATTACAATAACCTAATTTATTATAATAGGAAATAATGAAAATGTACTTGAAAAACTTAAATTGAACATGATTATCATAATTTAGAGATAAATATGATTATGGTTGAACATGATTGATCAAAATTTAGAAAAAATATAATTAAAATTGAAAATAATTGATCAAAATATAGAAGTGTTTGTCGATCGATGTCGAACAATAATATTATTGCGATTGAACACAATTATCAGAAATTAGAAATAAATATGAGATTTAGAAGTGATTCCAAGAGTTCGTGATGAGCGGTCATTTTGCATTGCCTTGGTGCATTAAGTGCAAGGTAGTGCATTGGCCCCCGAGGTGTTGCTATTTACCTTTGCCGTCGCAGGCATTGTCCGAATTGCGGCGTTCATTGGTACTTCCTGAATGGGAACAAAGTTTTGGAAATATAGGTCTTGAAGCAAGGAGTTTCAGAGAATCCAATGAGGTTTCATCATATTTTCTTTTTTATTTAAACTTATTTTAAATTGTGTGTGAAAGTGTTCTAAATTCCAATTTCTTTTTAACCCCCGAAACGAATAGATGTCCTAAAGGAATCCAGTCGAGTATCATCCTATTTTCGTTTTAAGTGTCATCGTTTTTAATATGTATACCCCTGACGCGAATAGTGTTCTAATTTTTTACCGAAACGAATGACGGGGAAACGTGACGATACGTTTAACGTGTGTATTTTATTTATGTGTCTGTGTATCTAAATGCATATCCATTCCAAAAGGCTGAACCGAATTTGATGTAGTTATTTTTGTTTGAAAGCTAAAGATAACATCATAAGATTAGATTAGGTATGTTTACTTATGTCTGTTCACCAATTTTAAATTTATTTTAGATATACGAACTGAATAAATCTTTGCTACCTTTCCACAAAAGGCAGTTTGAACCATACTTTTATTCTACTTTGCATTGAATGTGTGACTACATAACATTCTCTACTTTTACGCTAAAAGCTTTGGAACTAGATAAGACATCCAAGTGTTTACTATGTAAACTGTGTTGAGCACATTTATACAAGTACTTTGAACTTTATACAAGTGAGTTTAAAGTTCAAAATTAAGTGCAAACGACTCTAAAGATGTGGCCACATTGAAAGCTCTAAACCTTTCTAAATTTAAAAGTTTAAATGAAAATACACAATAGACCTGACCTTATTATTTCATAAGAATGTTTGCTTCAAATGGTATTATTACAAGTAATTTATTTCAAATTAAAATATTAGCAGTAGGAAATGACTCGTTCGCGGAACTGAGGCACACAACACACAATGCCATCAAGAAAAATGTGGCCGACAAATCGGGGGCCTTATTTACATATGTATTTTGTACCACTTACAACGTTCCAACTAATAATTGTTTGTTTTCGAATTTCCGTATTCAGAAAACTTAATAACAGTATTTAAGTGGAGAATGTAATTTTTTTGCAATTAGGCCGCTTATCTTTATTGGGTACAGTGAGAACGGAGTATTGTGTGTGTAATCAAAATGCAAATACGCGGGAGTGTGCGTGCTTATCCTGCGACCCACATCTACCGCAAGGACGCACGCCCGGCCTCGGCCACCGCAACATTATATCGACAAATTCACGTAATCATACCCCCTGATGACGAAATCAACTAAGCCTAAATTAATTTCCGAAATCGAGATGCAAGGTAATTTGATTCAATTCAAGTTAATAGAGTAGAACACGCTTATTCAGAAACTACTCAAGTGTCTTAAATGAACAGTGTTCGTTTTCGTTTTAATAAATATGAATGAAACTCACCTTAAAAGTCTTATAAGAGGACACAACGTAGGACGCTCCATCTTCCAACTCCTCCAGTCGATACTTCCGATCGCCGTCCATCCCGAAGATAAACCTCGCTCCTCTCGGCAGCTCCAGGCGTTCGGACAGTCTATCCAAGAGGACGTCCATAGATGCCAGGTCTCGGCCCGGTTTGAACCGGAACTCCACGCCATGATGAAAGGGATCTCCATTGCGGTAGAAGGTGACTCGCCGCGCCTTCCAGTAGTTCAGGTTGGCATACCGGCTGATGGGTTCGGGGCGCGTGGGTCGAGCTGGGTCGGAGATCTCGGAAGCATCGTCGGGACGCTGCTGCGGTGATGGCGGGCGGGATGGGCGCCAGTCGCCGGGCTCACGCTCCTCGTCCGAAGGTGGCTGGGGATCGGGCTCGGGCTGCGGGGCGGGCGCCGGCTCGGGCGCGGGCTCGGCCTGTGGGCGAACACGCGAGGGTAGGCGCGGGGGGTGCGTCCGACGCGACATCGCTCGTTTCGACCCGCCCGCGGACTAACGCCGTGTACCCCCACCGCGCTACTCCCAATCAACTGATAGCCGTGTCCATACGCCGCCAGTTCATTCATACCCCCACACACACCACGACCACGTGTGCGATTGATTGGAACTAATGCGATAACGCATGACTCTAACTAGTAATAATGTTTGAATTGCTTTTGAAACACGTTGTACTTATGAATTTGGCAGTAACACAGTATTAGTCTTAATTCAATACTATTAACTTTATTAATACTAATCAAAATCTGCATAATTATAAGCAATTCAAAATAAAATTTGACTTTAAGAACCCATTACTGACTAAATTGCTTTTGTTTAGATTTAAAAGAACTTTTGATTAGTAAATTGACCACCATAATTTGCGTAAATTACAGAATGACTAACAAATAGTTAGATGTTCTATAAGATAAAGGCTAACGAGTTGTTGCCGTTACAACATGACTAAGTGATCTTGGTCACGATCATCGGGGCCTTAATGAAGGTTACTATATGATTCATGAACTCGAACTTTTAATAAGTATCTATAATATAAGTATGTATTGACAAAAGTAAATATGTATGTAATGAGTTTGAAGAAAATTAACAATTATTTGAACAAAAGTTGAATATAAAAGGACACAATTTTTCAAGTATTTTAAAATAGCTAAGCCGTATTAAAATTCTGATGAAGGTATAAGTGGAGCAACACCTTTGTGGAGTACATTGAACCCACTCCCAGATTGTAGTTAATCAATACTCTCTTGTGGCACATGTAAACATGTTGTAATTAACATTTGTACATTAATTTAATATTTACTTATCATAGGACCTTTATTTACTTATGTATTTATTTCCTAAAAGTACTTAAAAATGTGTCCTGTAGCCAGAGAGTACAGTACATATATAAAAATAATGCACCAAAAATTTCAAATGAAAAAGGATCAAGTCTTGTTTATGCTTATGACGATTTAAAAAAAAGAAGTCTTACCACAGCAGCCGCAGCATTAGCTCCTTCTGATGCCATTCAGATCACTACCACAGACACACAAACCAAAAAAAAAAACAAAAAATTACATCAGCGCGCCAAAATCAACTGTCAATTATTTAATTTAAAAATCGAATGCACTTTATACATTAAATTAATTAGAATTGTTTTATTTTTAAATTGTGTTCTTTTTTCAAATTATTTGTTATAATTGGCATGTGCGAAGTCGTCCGGTTATGTATTGTGGAAGGAGTAAAGTGACGGCGTCTGGCCGAATGTTGTTCGGTTAGCGTGCCGCTAAGGGCCGTTTCACACGACACGGTGCCCTGACGTGACCACACTTCACCTTAATCGATAACAACAGCCTAAGGAATATGATTATATGTGTTTTTATATTGAGACCTATATTTTTGTGTCTAACCTAATTTTGAAAATGTGTAAACAAAACATCAACAGAAAAAGTTGTATGATAACTTTCAACTCTATGATTTTTAGTCTACCCTCGTTCAGAGATGTTGTCAATTAACTTTCATGAACTTCTTCCCGCGTTCAGATAAAAATACTGCCACATTCATAATAAAAAAACAATCTCATATTTTTGGCTAAACCAAATCTTAGACTTTCGTGGGCTTTAGCAGTGGCTACTGTTAATCCTCCAATCCGTAGCTTATTAGTTTGACAACCGGGACCGACGCGACGGTGACGCCTATGAACGCTTCTTTTTACCTAAAATGTTATCTCTTTTTCCTATACTCTTCAAGGCTTTTCTTTACAAAATTCATAATTTCTAAGCACCATAATGATAAAGTTAAAATTCAATATGGCTGACAAACGCCATTTTGAATAAATTTTCTTTGAAAAAGGAACTTTCCTTTTGCTAAATACGCATACGTTATGTACGAGGTCCTATTTAATATTCTATTGCAAGCAGTCCGCAACAATTATACGCCAATTTTCAACAATTTCAAATACTTTCGTAATTATTGCAGTTTACCTATTTGACATTTTATGTGTGGTTAAATTTGCATAAGCGATTTGATGGTTAAACTGTTTCGCGTGACTTTTTGAAAGGGTTTTCTGATTTATACACAGTAAATATCTTAGCAAATATTGTACATAACTGTGAAGAGTTCACGCTGGATAAATTATATGGACATAGAAATATTATTAAGCGATAATCACCTTTAATACTAATACCTTAAGGTTGACGATATTTATTACTGTTTTACAGAACTTTTTCTAAAATTAAAAGTGCGCATTAACAGCCATTAAACGTTGAATTCCTAGAGTTTCGTGTTAACGCCTCTTCAATTTTTTGTTAAATTATGAAAACTTGCCTTTTGCTTTCAAATAGGGTACGTGTATACTTGACCTAATTATTGAGTAAGCTTCGATGTAGTCAGTTATTTTGATTTGACGGTAACTAATTATTTTTTATACGTTGTAGCATTAATCTACGTCGTAGCTGCCGTAGCCATCTCGTAGGCTCGTAGCGTTTGTAGGCATATTATTTGGTAGCTATTTTTATGAATTTTTAATTTTTTTCAATTCCTCATTTCTCTATTTAGTGGTGGAAAAGAACAACAAATATAATAATAAATAAAAACCGACCTTAATTTTCAGAACACGGGACAAATTTTCAGAAGAATAAAAATTTTTTTTTGTTTCTACGAAATTTCGTTTATTGTCCTCAATATAACCGATGCAGGTATAAGGTACCATGAACATAATAGGTTTTTATTATTGCTAATACCAATAGAACATTATTTTTCTTTGGTTTATAATGCTTAATTTTAGCATTATAAACAATATCGCTATAGCTCACAGAACTGACCCTAATTAATTAATTTATTTATTTTATTTGGGAGGCTTACAGCTATTAACAAAAAAATATTTATAATCTAGATAACAAACAGCCAATAACAAGCCACCACAGTTATGAAAAAAGGTATGATAATGTAAAATTGCTACTACAAGAATTATAGAAAACAATAATAAAAATAAACAAATTGAAAACAGGATTTCACAGATTTAACATTCAACGAAATGCTTGGTTAACACTCTAATGACTGCATACATATTACTGTTAAATAAATCTAAATGAGAATTATTTTCTACCTTAATTAGTCTATTAAATAATTTACAGGCTCTTATAAAATAACAGTTTTGGTGACGAACAGTACGAGCGAACGGAACATGGAGGAGATCTTTCGGTCGAGAATGTTTATATGGAATATTTAAATACAAATTGGCTAAGAGATCAGATGAATCGATTTTAGACTGTACAATTTTGAATAAATAACATACATCCGAGATGTCCCTACGAGCAGACAGGCTAAGGAAGTGAAAACGAGCCGAGCACAACGTTCATCATAGGAACATTTAGGGATTTTGAATTTAAAGCAAATAAATCTAGTAAATTTCTTTTGGATTAACTCCAGTCAGTCTTAAGTTAACATTGCAGGACTATTTGATTGTTTACGAGTAAGTATATCTTCAAATTTATTTATTTAAACACAATACAAGTTACAATCAAACTTAGCTAAGTACAAGCAAATGGAGAGGATTAAAACTGGATTGGAACTCAAATTTTGTGTCGACTAACTAAACCAGATAAATTTTACAGTTGGTCAAGCAAGATATACGAGACAGGGAAAAACAAAGAATCACAAATATTTAAGTAAGGAACATGCCAAAATATCATAATAAGCACGAGTACTTATATACAAAATATCATCAATCTTCAAATATAAATATTAAGAATTTATTTTTATCTGTATATATTTATATATATATTGTATATATTAAGTTTATCCATAACTATACATGTATTTTTTAGTCTTATTTTATGTAGGTATCTATTTATATTATTTGTATGTATTTCGGTAATATTACTTTTTATGGATTATCATGTTCTTATTATTATTTCCTACTTTCGTTTGTACACTTTATACCCACACTACATCAATCACCTACTCTCTCTAGCCTCTAAGGTTTGCTGGAAGAAAACTCTTTTAGGGTTAAGTTAACCTCTGTACATGCCTCCTCATCTTTTATTTTTTTTAATTATGTTTCTGTGTACAATTATAAATAAATAAATAAATTATAAATAAGAATTGTACTTTCGCAAAATAAAAGCGGTAAACTAAAACTGTATGTAATTAACAAAACATAAGAACAACAAAAAAAATACAAGCATAAAAAATATTCACAAATTATTCACCTAACCACGCCCAACTCTAATTCCAGGAAACACATCTAGTAATTATTTAAATTTTATGTAACTAAGTATTAGTACCTAAATTCCTGCGACAGCTTACAAAAGTATACTAATTCGTTTATCCTTGACATAGCGACTCACTCACTCACTCATTCACTCACTTCCTCCGTCCTTGGAACAATCAAATCCGCGGGACACTTGACCTGCTTGTATTAAAAACAAAAACTAAAATTACGCATCTAATGATTGTATTACATTAACTTTATTTATTAAGGTCGACACGCAATTTGTTAACATTCTATTGAGTTCTAATATGTTTTGTAAATAAGTTTTAGTAAGTAATTTGTATTGTTTTATTAGTTAGTGTGAGATTACATTGTCAAGGTGAATATTAAATTATTTAATTGACTTTTATTATAATTTATCTATACTTACTTGCTTTTTTCCTCGCCAGGGAAAGACATTGCCGTCTTCCACCGGGAATCGAAGGATCCCGGTGGTTATGTGGAGCTCTCCCCGCCAGAAGGACGAGGCTTATCACTAAAACACCAGCGATCCTGCGGGATTTCTACCACAACACATATTTATCTATCTATACCTATCTAAGATGATAAACATGGTAACGTGCATAGCAGAAACTGAAGAAGTGTTTCACTAGCGCAAAATATTGTCGAAGTTGCTTCTACAGTTTTCTTCATTTATTGCTCAAAAAACTGGTACATGTAGGTCTTAAAATTACTTTTACTTCAGTCTTAAAATTACTACTTAGTTCAATTGGACAACAGTTTTTACCCGTCACGGGCATGCAATATATAAGTATAAGTTTACAATAAAACTTAACATGAAACATAGGTAATGAGATCATTAATCACAAAAGTTAACCTAAGAGACATTTTTAACTTCAAGTAATATAATAATGAATAGGTACTTATTATAATATTAATGAATAGGTACTTATTATAATAATAATGAATAGGTACTTATTTGATTATAATTTATTTTAAACGAAGAATAATAACAACTCTATGTGTACATACTTACATACTTGATCTGGTAGACGAATGAATCCATTTATTACCCGTTAACCACCTACATTATAAGGATAACCTGTAAGTATACATTTTGAAACTTAGTTATGACCTCTAGAACGCCAAGTATTTGAAGTAAGTATTATTATCAGTGGGAGAAAATCCTCTGGAGTAGAATTTAACAAGCCTATATTTTACACTTGTCTTGATACCCATATTTTTTAATAAGGAAATATATTGATACTACATAAAAAGCTAACCACATAAACGAAACGTAAACAAAACCTACTGTACACAAAATAAATAATTGATGACGAGGGTGGTCTCTATTCAGCCAATAACGGAAGCTCATTACGTTTTCACACACACACTAAATTCAACTCTAAAGTATTAGTTTTAGGGATGATTTTCAAACTATGTGAAGTTAGGTGACAGGCACAGAGTGACACCGTTGTCATAATATTGGCTTTCCGGCGCTTGATTGGACGGAACGTGTGGATGGGCTTTGCAAGGCCGCCTTCGTTGCGGCACGCCCATGAGATAATTCTTGTGGAGTACTAATTCTAGTCAGGGAAAATGTTTTGGTTACTTAGCAACGGTTTTTTGTTTATATTTTGATATAAACGTCGGAATATCGTGAGTTAGAGAGTGCCATAGAGAGTTAGGGCTGAAGTCCTAAGACGACTCCCTGATCTGTGCAGAGTACGTTGTCGTGAATAAGACAATATCTTAGGACAATATTGAAAATTGTTTTTACTAAATTGTAGTCACTAACTTTCAATTGGCCCCGAATCTTTTTAAAAATCTTTTCACTAAAGTTGGGAAACTAAGGTCTGAGGTTTTGACCGATCACACCCAATGGAATAACCCATTCAATACACTTTGTTATGAAAATATTTCCTTTTTATAAAAACTAAATGTGTAAACGTAATATTCATAGATTAAAAGCACGCAGGTTTCGGCTAACTGTGACTCATAAGAAATAAAACTCTGACTCAACAAAGTAAATATCATAAAGCTATAAAATCAATGTCTTCCTAGAACAATCATTAATGCCCATTTTAAAATGGAAAGCATTAAAAGGAAAATAAGTATTTAAGTAAGTACTTACTTAAAGAACTTTTACGGTTATTTTACTACACTAAACCGTGGCTAGACTAAACATCATAAAATTATAATGATTACGTAACATAAGTCTCGCTCATATTATGCAAAAATTAAAGAAAAACATCGACACAGTCCTACTTGCTAGAAAGGAAAATAGGGCCACACGACACTTCGTGACAAAATACCGTGAAACCGAACACGACGCAAAACGGACCTTACTATGATATATTTATGGCACATATTTGTGTATTTTGGTAACAAAACAAAGGAATATAATATGTACTTGTAAGAAACAATGGCTAGACGAAAATAAAAGACTTAATATTATGACGCGTTTGGCCTAGTTGAGTGACTGGATTTATATGTTTGATATTTGATGATTTATTTTACCGTTAAATGTATGAAGTCTAAACTCTTTCCTTTATGAATAAACAAAATACCTACTTATGTTTAGTTAAACCCTATTTTTTTGAGCTAGATTGTAAACACTGATATGAAACTTTAATACTAGCTTACGATAATGATTATAGCCTAGATTTTGCACACCATTTTCAAACTCTATTTTTTAATTATTAGAGGTATGTTTATCATGCAATTTAATCTATATATGTATATATAAAACTCTTCCGTTACTGAGTGATGTACTGACAGACAACGCACAGCCGAAACTACTGGTTGTATTGTAGAGCTGAAATTTGGCACGAGTTTGTTAGGGGGAGTAGGCTACCACTACGAGAGCATTTTTGGAAACCCCCCCCCCCCAGGTGAAGAAAGGGGGGGCGCTGCTAGTTAGTTATATTTCGTAATAGAAATCAGTCTCTAAAATGTGTAAAAAAAGCTAAGAAATTTTGACATAAAAGTTTTATTCCTGGTTTTAAAGAACATTTCTCACGCCATCCTGACAGACACATTAATTTCACCTATTTCAGTCCAGTAGTTTCGAAGCCTGTTCCATAAAGACTACAAACTAATAAATAAGATCATATTGTGAAAGGTTTCCGTTACTCTTAAAATTAAACAAGGTTTCAGTATCAATTTGTTTTATTCTCAATACAAAAGTATAACAAAAAAGTTTTTATGAAACCAACTCTTTATTTTTCTTCTTTTTCTTTTTAGGTTTCTCAAAACTGATTTCTTCTACAAATTGTTCATTGTCTGTATTTATTTCAACATATCCATTTTCATAATCATCATGTTTATGTTTTTTCTTTTTCTTAGATATATTTGTTTCGTTATCATTTTCAATAGGGTTTTCTTTTAATTTATCTTTTTTCTTCTTTTTCTTTGGCACACTTTCTTCTTCCCCTTCAATTATAATATTGTTATCATTTGCAAAATTATTTTCATCTATTTCTTTATCACATTTACGTTTCTTCTTAGATTTTTCTATTACTGGTACTGATTCTTCTATACAATTTTCAGAAGAATTACTTTCCTGTTTATGTTTATTCTTCTTTTTCTTTTTAGGCAATTCTTCTTGGCTTATCTCATCAATTACCTCAAACGGTTCGTTTTCAACTTCCACACAATTATTTTCCTCTTTATGTTTATTCTTCTTTTTCTTTTTAGGTAATTCTTCTTGATTCTCAACAACTGCCTCACCTAATCCAACTTCAACTTTCTTCTTCTTAATCTTCTTTACACCATCATCAGAGTTATCATCATCAACTTTAGCACCATTAGTAACATTATTAGCCCTAGCTTCATTCATTTCTTGAGCTTTAGCTACATCTTTCGGATCTCTATCTATGACAGCTAAGAAGAATCCCGTAGTAAGATCTGCATCTGGTTTTGCGTACATACACCTAGTGCCCATACTTCCATACATAGCTGACCCAAAGTTATTCCACTGACCTTTCAATAATTCTTTCACGTCTTGAACCCGCCATTTGGCTCTCGAAGTCTTCACTACATTAGTTATAACTCGTTCGTTTTCTTCAGGGAATAATGAGCATGTACTGTAGACGATGCGTTTCGCTTTAGGGAACGCATTCATGGCGTGTTTGAGGAATTTCTCCTGTAGTGATGTTAGTTTGGCAAGGCGAGTTGCTTCTATGTAGTTGTGGACACAGAAGTCCATGCCTGGAAAGTGGATGGAAGTTATAAATATTGGGGAACGAAGAGTCATTCAATTGAAATAAAACTACACTGCTTTAAACGAATATTTCTCGGAGCTTTGATTTGTCTTCCTTATAAGTATTGAAGAAAGAAAATTTGAAAGTTTAATTAAATGTAGCTTTATTTTATTGCGTAGTGTTCAATGTTAAACAATGAGGTCATTACAATTTTATTTGCTCAATTTTGTAAATTCTGTACGATTTAACACACATATATGCTTTAATGACAAACAAACTGAAAGAAAGAAAGACAAAGCATTTATTTTAACACACGCAAACATATAGAAGTCACACACACACCAGATTATACAGATAAAGAAACACATTAAAGAACTGGCACAATACATACAATATATTGTGTATGTTAGTATGTTATTCACCTGATCCAGAACAACTAGGATCCAGTAAGATATACTCCACATCATCAAACTCTCCCCTCTTGATCTCCAGAGCGTCTCTGTTAAACGTCTCAACGCATTTACAGCCAGTTTTCTCAACGAATTCGCACAATGTTTCATATCTTTTCTCGTTCCTTTCTACTGCATAGATTTTGCCCTGAAACATTTTCATAGTGTAAGTTTGTAACTAATATAGGCCAAAGAAGGGTTGGATGGAGTGTGTGAAAAGGGATATGAATATGAAAGGAGTGAATGAGAGTATGACGAGTGATAGAAGCGAGTGGAAGAGAAAAACATATTGTGCCGACCCCACATAAGTGGGACAAGGGTAGGAAGATGATGATGAAGTTTGTAACTATAACATAACATAATCATTCACTACATCATCTCATTATAGTAACTGACACCTAACTAAGTTTGTAACTTGTATCTAGGGTATCAGAAACTACGCACACACTCATTCACAGACACAAATGTTAAGGATGTTTTCTGTTCTAAATATGTAATAAATATTCGAATAAATCTTTTGTTTGGAATATCCTTATACAAGCAAATCGTATACTATGCATTAAAAATCAAACCTGCATTAAAATTATAGCAAAAAAGATATGCGTGGCAGCCAGCCCATACAAGTCAGACATGGCTACAAATCGAATTCGCAACCTTTTATAAAATAACCACGATAATCATGTTTTTACGGATCTGCGGTTCTTAGTAATTATTTATCATAGAAACTCTCACAAACATAAACTGATTATTACAGTATACTACAATTTTAATTAAAAATATAATAATTAATGAATCTTACTTCATTTCTCATGTAGGCTGCTAGCTGAGTGGTCTTCATGCCGGGCGCCGCGCACATATCCAACACTGTACTGCCGCTAGGTGGCGCTAGTAGGTGCACCGCCATTGCTGTCGCCTGAAAGTACATTTTTACTTGATTATTACTTGTGTCTAGGGTAACAGATATTAATCAGACGCTTATCATGTTAACCTACTACAAAAATCATCAAAATCTGACTACCAAACTAAATCAAAAGCTGTCAAATCGCTTTCCTATATCTTAAGAGTCACCAAAATTTCTGTGCCGGTGAGAGCGTCGCTGTAATCGCATCTTTTGGTTGTCAGTTTTTTTTAAATGTTTTTTTCCAAATGACATTAGAATCAAGATGACAATAGTAGCTTCCACTTTTGGCCGCCGGCACAGAAAACTTGGTGACTGTAGAGGGTTTCAAGATTTTGTGAAACCAACAATTGAACATACATATTTAAAAGCTATTTTCTATCTTATTCAATAGACAATAATTTTAAGAACTTTATATTTGTCCTTTTGTAACTTAATATGAATTGATTCTACTGATATAAATTCCTAACAATGCTAAGAGCCCTTACAAACTTTAATAAATGCTTAAAACATTTACCTTATCCTGTAAAACGATCTTATTCTCCAAATACAGTTCATGATCATGCCATTTGGTTCCCGGGGCGAATACAAACATGGTCTTGACATGATAATCTTGAGTAAAGTCGTACTCTGTTAATTTCTGAATCTGTTCTAAGTAGTCTTTGTACGAGCCTGAAGTACATCTAATGAAGCGAAACCCTTCATCTTGAAATGATCTGATTGCGTCGGACGTTGTCAGAAGATTTGTGTTGATCCGAACATATCTTGGTCTTGGTGTAGCTGGAGATAAATTTTAATTGGTTTTAAAGAATGTCTTAATCATGTTTTTATGGGTTACGGTTGTGGATGAAACTGTGACGCACAGCTAGTAATTATTGTAATAACTATAAGTACTCATATTTCAAGGTATATAGTTAGGAACTATAGAAGTTACTATATAAAAATTATTGAAAAGGTACTAGTTATTAGGTTTATTATATGGCCCGAAGTTATGGCATACCTGTTTTCCCATGTTTCAAAATATCTCGATATTTACAATGTTTTAAGAATTCAATAAACTAGCTGTAGACAATTTATTTATTTGTAACAAAACAATTTGAATTTCTAGTTGTAACTAGTCTGTTCATAAATCTAAATACATTTATTGTATAACTCGAAAGGTGACTGATATAGTGATCTATCAACGCACAGCCCGAACTACTGGACGGATCGAGCTGAAATTTGGCATGCAGGTAGATGTTATGGCGTTGGCATCCGCTAAGAAAGGATTTTGATTAATTCTACCCACAAAGGGATAAATGGGGAAAAACCAAATTCTGCCCGAAGTCATATTCCACTCTGACGAAGTTGTAGGCAAAAGCTAGTAAATCAATAACTATGATTATGTAATATTAAAAACTTAATGGTTTTGCAAAATAAAACAAACATTAATCATTAGAGTTAGTCTTTTATTTATTTCTATGAACTGTTTTGGTAATAAGCACATTATTACCATATTAACTGTGGTTGTTCTTTTACTGTTTGCAAATTAATAGTAAATGTTTCAATTGTTCCTGTCTAAATCCGGTATACTGTATTAAAACATTATTAAACTTAACTGTTTTTTTTTTATTCTTAGCTAATACACAAGTGACATAAATAAACATTTATTCTGCTTAGAATTAATGGTAGTTATATTACTAGAATACTGTTCATAACTAGGAATGTTTAATCTTCTTTTAAGTTTAAACTGCTTTTATCCGTCTCGTTAGCTGGAGGGTGGTATGTATGCTGGTCAATTTCATTCCCTTCATCGTCATACTCTTTTTCATGGTACGCCTTGTACGCATACACACCAATTATTGAGTTTACTACTACTACAGCAGCCAGTACCGACCATATATTAAGCATAAATGGTGTCACTGGATAGTACTCAGTCAAAAAGTGGCGAACACCGAAAAACGCGACAAACGGAAGTGTGAACATTGCAACACTGTATAAAAAGAGGTTGGCCAACACCAGTGTGATTCTCTTTGCATTATCGGATAACAGGGGACTTGCATCAGAGTCAGCCATTTCTACGAGTTGTTGTTAATGACGTTAATGAATCTGAAAAGAAATTAAAATAAATAATTTACCTTCATTCTTCATGTCATCTTGGTGCTCAGAAACATATGATTCGAATTTCTCTTTGTAAGATAGAATTGTCTGTTCAGGCTTGCTTTTTCCAGGTAAAGTCTTTTTGCCAAACAATAACTCTGAAGTGAGGACTTTGGCAAGCCATGGGTCTAGCCGACTTTCAGTACTCAGTACTTTAAAATGTTCGAAAATTTTATCTATATCGGCCGCATGTTTAATAGTTTCTGTTATTAGGGCATAAAGCACATTTGTTTTCTGCAAAATTGGACAGAAGTATGTTTGATAGTTGTTTAAAATAGTGGAAATATGATCGAAAAACTACAACAAAAATCGAGCTACTTACGAAATGCCTGAGTTTGTCGTTGTACAATAATGTTTTGACGCTACCGCCTTCCGTAGATACTTTTTTAAATATATTTGCCGCTACCTTGAAATGTCTTGGTACTTTTACTGAATGTTCAAACATTTTACTTTAACAATACATGAGGTAAATGTTCTTCAAGTTCAATTTTTTTAGATAGGTATCAACATAACCTACAAAAACCTGCCTGACAAATTAATGTGACAAGTTTATCACGAGACATCTGTCACTTAAACAAACCAAACATGGACATTAAATTAAACCAAGACTGAGTAGGTACTCGCAAACTTGCAACTAAAAAAAGTGCTCCGAAAGAGATAGAATTACTTTCGTGGGTGCGACTACGTTCAATTCGGTCACTTCGTTAGCGCGCTATTGATATCAATAGCGCGAAAAAGTGCAATTCCTGCCTGCGTGATTATATTAATATCCCGTTCGCACAGGTTGCAAAGTTCGTAACCTACTAAATTATAGCAATGAAAATAGATATTTAACATAAACTAAAGATTTAAAATCAGACACCTGTGGACAAAATGTTTCTCACAACAAACGGGAAGAATTCTCATTTCACTGTATTTTTATCGATGTTTGTTTTATAATTTTAGTTATCTGTGGTAAGAAAGAGAGCTGCCAGTTTATTTCAGTTATTATGTACAAAATGAATATAATTAAATTATCGAGTTGTGTTTTCGGTTCCGTTACATAAACATATTTTATATTGTGTTGTATATAAAAATTAGAAAAACAATTTTTGTGAAGATATAAATATCATCACAAAATTTTTGGATATGATATAAGTATAAAATAAAACTTCTATACTGGCAGCCCTAGTAGCAAACTAATGTTTCCGTGATTGCGTGAATTTGTGTATATTTTGCACGTGAAAAACGTTTTTTATTCCAATAATTAAGTCTTTTGTGTTAAATTTGACTATCGAAAATATGTAAAAATCTTCACGATTAGGTAAATGTTAGAAATCTCGTCCATGACCTAGGTTTCAATGTTGTTTGTGTAATCTTTTATGACAGTTGGAGATTTGCCCCTCGTAAAATACCAGGAAAAGCTATGATTCAACATTATATTTGTTGTTACCAAAGCAGTCTAAAAAGTGTCGTTTGTATTGTTTTAGTTGTATACGTCTGGCGACAGTAGCGAGCGAGCGTGACTTGTAAAGGTTGTTGTTATGATGTCTCTGGGGTAATTTGTGTAACCTGTGAATACATAAACCAAAACAATGGTTCCTGCACCGAGTTGCCCGGACAAGTGGGACTATTGGTCCTCCGCGCAGTCCGAAGTCGTGGAGCTGATGTGTTTACTGCCCAATTCTGTGTACATCTCATTGAGTATCAATTGGGATGCCACTATCCAGGAAGTCAAAAAGGTTAGTGCCAAAGAGGCGCATCCTCTGCGTGATTCATGCGCTCATTGAGTGTTTACAACAAATAATGTGTGATAAAAGTGCATCAAACTGTACAACAACATGTTTGCATACACTAAGACTTGTTTATATTAGAAAGTACATAGTATTATTTACTATTAGTTCATTGACTTGTTATTAAAAATATGTGATAAAATTAGGTTTTACTGTTATTTGTTGTCACGATTTCTGTGTTTAGTACCTTTTAATAATCAATATAAATTAACATTAACTTACTCTATTAATTTATTTCACCCAAAATTTTGTTTTTTTCCTATAGGTACTATGGGAAATGGCCATAAACTATCCCCGATTTGGGATCCTTCACGAGCGGATGTCGGACTATGTGTTCCGGTTTGTCAATTCCCTGGCAGTATTGGAGGATGTGGATGATGAGACCAAACATATCCGGGATATAAAGCCGGTGTTTGGAGTATTTGTTATTGTTGAGAAGTGTGTGGAAAGGCCCGGGGAACAATCCCTGAATACACAGATTAGTCATTTGATTGGCAAAGGTAAGAATTATTTTTATTGAAAGTAAATAGAAGTATAATATAACATAATCATTCACTATATCAGCTCATTATAGTAACTGACCCCTAACTAAACTCGAAGCTTGTATCTAGGGTATCAGAAACTACACACACTCATTCACGCACACACCCACCAATATATTTACTTTAATGTTGGTTATATGATAAATATGAAAATATCTTTGGATTGTTTTGTATATTGATAATAAGTGGACAGTTTTTACAGTTAGACCTGTCCTGTATAGAGTTCTTGTGCAATATTTTTGGATAAACAAACTGTTCATAACAAACAACTCTGCAATGAATATTCCTAAAGAATTATTAAGTTAATAAAATAACAATTAAAAATAATATGTTAGTCTTGTTTGCTAATATTAGTTTAATTAATATATCTAACTTATTTCAGGTTTAAATGAGTTTGATAGTTTAAGAAGTTCGGAAGTAAAAGACTTTAGACTTCGCATGAGAGATATGGCTGAACAGAATATGATAAAACGAGCTAAAAGCAGACCGTTGGACATACTTCGATATAGACACAAACCACGATTGACGGAGAAGGAGAGGATACCAATGATATTGAAGAATAGGATCAGTTTCTCATTATACACACCAAAGTTTGACGATACGGATATATTGGTAAGAATATGTCATAATTTTTTATTATTTATAAAATACTTTTTCAAACAATTAGTATTACTTACCAATGAATATGTTATGCTTTAAATATAAGTTAATAATTTAAGTAAAACACAATTAACTTTCGTAAACTGAAGTCTTACTTTGAAACATCAACATTTTTTAACTCCTGTATTAGGGTATATAAACTTATAAGCTCACATTTATAAGCATTTTAAAAACGAACCCCAATTCAAAATGAGATAAAGTTAGGAAGAAGAAGTTACTTATATATTCACACTGTTAATGATTTCTTTGATTTTACACGAACACTACACATTGAAATAAAACACTTAAACAACTTATCCATCGTAGTCTTCTGTGATCACGGGTTCTGTAAATCCGAAACGACAGAAAATGTAAAACAAAATATATGTTAAAAATCCGTTTAAGTGTTTTACTTCAATTCTTTTTTTAAATTTTTTCGTCATTTCTTAGATACAATCCTAGTTTTTTGACGCAATATTTAATGTTTTTAGATAGTCAAATTTTGTTCGAGTTTTCCATAAGCAGATATTATATTAATGTAGATTTTTTTACCTATATTTGTTTATCTTCTAATGATGTGATGAAAAATATACCTCTGGCAATTTGAACTGTCTATTAAGAGGGTTGATCTGGCGCGCGACAACTCAAATTTTCACTCACACAGACGCGCACGCGTGTCCGCATGCACACTGTCTATGTAGTGACGGCGCGCTCGCTCTGAATACTCCGGCCGAATGATTTTGATCCATTGGAAATTATAAATTGTGTAAAAGTTATTGACAAAAGTAAAAATACATACATACTTCGATATTACATTATTCACAACAAGGAATAATGAATAAAACAAATAAATGCCTACATTAGTAATGTGGGTAAATGCCTACATTACTAATGTGGTTAAATGCCTACATTAGTAATGTGGGTAAATGCCTACATTAGTAATGTGGGTAAATGCCTACATTACTAATGTGGGTAAATGCCTACATTACTAATGTGGGTAAATGCCTACATTACTAATGTGGGTAAATGCCTGCATTCTAAAACATTATTTGTTATCATAAATGTTATTTTTTTTTTAAATAAATAATTCAAATTATAAAACATAAATTATTATCGAGTATCAAAACATGTTGATGAGTTATCGTATAAAATTCGTACGCGCCGCAAAGGTCAAACGCTCGGTAGGAGCGATACGTCCTCTCTCTAAAAAGCCTCGCGGCAGACTGATTTGAATTGTTTCGTGCGTCCGATTTTATAGTAGTTTTATGATGATTTTAAAATATTTGTAGAAAAAAAGACAATTTGTTTTAGAGATTTTTTTTTAGTATAATTGTTGTAGAAAATATTCTTTTATTATTTGAGGTAATTTTAATAACGTTTTGAGCATCATTTATCAACGTAAATTACGATTTTCTTGAGTGTGATTTTTACAAATTCTAACTTTATATTTTTTTCGATTTCAATAATAATTATAATAACAATTAAATTTTCCTATGAGTATTTCCTTAATAAGGATCTGGACTTTAAGTTTGTTTAATTTTTAGTGCTAAATTGGTCGAATTACTAGAATCCGAAGGCATGGAAGTTAATGCTAAAAGTGAAATTCAGAAAACATATGTTCAGTTTTCTTGATATATTTTTTAAGTTTTCTGTATAATATTGTTTTTCTCTGAGTATTTTTTAGATGACAATAATTCCTTTAATTATTACCTAAAAGCATGTTTATAAAATACGCTTTTCATATAATATGACTAGATCAAAAAGTACAAAAACCGTCAATTATCGAGTTTAGGGTCTTAATCATATTTTAATTATACACAGTTTGGACATAAATAGTATAACAGCAGGCATTTTCACTTATTTATAAAGGGTTTTATAATTTTTCCTTATTGATGTTTTCCTTCACTAATTATTGAATTTATCTATTTAGATTTATTGTTAGTAATTTAATTTGAAATGTTTTATTGAAATAGGATATTATTTAGCTACCTGTGGATATTTTATTAATTATTTAAATTAAGGTATAATGTTTGTTTCTATTGATGAAATCATTTATAGAACACTAGCTGTGCCCCGCGGTTTCACCCGCGTAGTTTCCGATCCCGTGGGAATTTCGGGATAAAACGTAGCCTATGTTGTTTCCGAGAAAGCGTTGGTGGGATGATCTTACCACCTTCGACAGTAGCTGGTGGGACACTGCAAAGGATAGGGATGGTTGGAAATGTTTGGGGGAAACCTTTGCCCAGCAGTGGGACACTATAGGTTGACAAAAAAATTTTCTTTCCCGGACCATATACTACCCCTGTACCAAATTTCAAGTCAATCGGTTCAGTAGTTTAGCCGTGAAAAGGTAACAGACAAACAGACAGTTACTTAGTTTATAATATTAGTTAGGATAGTTAGGATTAGTTAGGATAGGTAATTAATAGGTAATAAAAATACTCATGAACATACATGTAGAATAATTATTCCTGTTTTTAATATTGAGACTATTGAACAAGTAATTGTTTGCATCCAGCGGTTTTAACTTCTCTTATTGATCCTATGAGAATTTCGATATAAAACGTATATGTGTATAACGTCATTGTCGTCGAGTACCACAGTACAAAATGTCGTCTTAATTGATCTAGTAAAGTTTAAATCTATGATAAATTGATTTACAATATTATTATTTTAGAGATTACAAAATATGTATTAGTTTACAAAAGATGCATCACATTTTTTCCCGCTTAATATCTATTTCTTCCGACCTCGCAACATTAATGGAAAATTTCTTAAAAATCCGTTTAGTAGTTACATATGAAACAGTAAAATACAGCTTGAGAGCAGATACATTTACAATATAATATTAATAGAATAAGAATTAGGATAGCAACGAAAAAAATGTGAATCTTAAATACTTAAAGATGTAAACAGTCCACATACCTAGTACTCAGGATATTTATAAATAGTTGTCAATGGTGGTCTAGTCTAGACATAATCGCATCGTTACCGCTGGCAATGACAATGACATATTTACCTATTTAAATACAGTCTACCTAGACTAAATAATCTTAAATCTTAGTATTTTTAGTCTGTTGATTTTTAATTTACCTAAAGACTGGTATAAGTAAACTGTCGACCTATCAGATTCTACTGCAGGGCTTATATCTATCTGACTGATGATTTTAGTATCACTACATAGTATAAAACAAAGTCGCTTTCTTTGTCCCTATGTCCTTATGTCCCTATGTATGCTTAGATCTTTAAAACTACGCAACGGATTTTGATGCGGTTTGTTTTAATAGATAGAGTGATACAGTGGGAAGGTTTTTAGCCTAATTTTATCCCCATATTCCTACGGGAACTACGAGGGTGAAACCGGGTGGTTAATCCGTTTAAAAGTTATGGGGGTTTGAAAGTAATTGTGTTGGGGGTTTTAAAAAAAAATAATTTAATGTTTTGTACTAATGTGTTGGTGATCTCAAACCCAAGATAGTAAATAGTGTCTTTGCTCAATGTCATGTCATATAAAAATAACATACTACATGCGGAAGTGTGGGGTATATCCCATTCGTCCCCACCAAGTTTGTCCCCACTGGGGACATATGGGATAGTTTTTAGAACATATCCCATTAGTCCCCATTTGTCCCATATGTCCCATATGGGACAAACTTTTAAAATCATATCCCATTCGTCCCCAGTGGGGACAAACTTGGTGGGGACGAATGGGATATACCCGAAGTGTGTATGACTGAATGTTCCGTGAACTGAAATGTAAATTCGAAAACTGTGCTTTTTGAGCGGAAAAGAAAACCTTTGCCCAGCTGTGGGCCATTTATCTAAACTATCTAATTTAACAACATCTTATCAGTGTAACAAATAACTTCCTCCACCCGGCGCTCCAGATTCTTTATTTATTTACTTTCTACACTTCCTTATACGACACGACAGTGACCTTATCTTTTATTTGGCTCATAGCTTATTCCTCTTCTAATAGGAAGGACATACTTTATAATTATGCTAACGATAATGTTATTGACTAGTAGTGCCCCACGGTTTCACTCACGTAGTTCCCGTTACCGTGGCAATACGAGGATAAAATATAGCCAATGTCACGTACTGATAAATTAGCTTTCTATGAGTGAAAGATTTTTTTAAATCGGTTCAGTAGTTTCGGAGCCGTTACAAATAAACAAACGAAACAAATCTTTCCTCTTTATAATATTTGTGAAGACTAGCGGCGCCCCGCAGATTAACCTCCGATAGCTTCTCTAAGTATTGGTCTGTGCTTGATGTATAGCTTTCGTCTATAAATGATCTATCTAACTGAAAGATTTTTTCAAATTGGACCGGTAGTTCCTGAGATTAGCGCGTTCAACCAAAACAAATTCTTCAGCTTTATAATATTAGTATAGTATAGATTTCAAACCACGTAAAGTATATGTCTATTGTATATGTAACTAGGTGACTTAAAAAGGACAAAGAGGACACCTTTTGTAATAAAATATACATATACACACATCAAAAGTGTCTAGGGATCAAGCATTTTTATGCGGATTTCTTGAGATTGAGATGTGGCTTTGTAATAAATTTATGATTTTATAAATTTATATGGATCCTTTTTGGTGCATTTCATAATTTGAATCAGGAACTGTGAATCAAATTCGAGTAAAAGATGAAAATCAGCTGTCAATATTTTCCCTATAAAAACATACAACGCATTGAAGACATTATTAGTGCTACTGTTTCCCTACTACTGATTAAAACCAACGTTATTATGGAGCGGCGACGTCATTTAAGCAGGGAAGAAATGCTCAGAGCCGTGGGAATGATAGAAGCTGGTTCCCGGCAACGTACTGTGGCTTTAGCTCTGAATACAAGTCAGAGTGTTATCAGTCGACTTTGGACACGTTACCGAAGCACTGGTACCGTGGCTGAGCGCCATGGAGGACGGTATCGCTGCACCACACGGAGACAAGACCGATACATTCAAATCTTAACTCGAAGAGCTCCAACAATAACCGCCATGATGTTAGCCGTGCGGCTTCATCACTCTTCAGGGAACTTAATTAGCGACCAAACAGTCAGAAACCGCTTGCATGAAATGAACCTTCATTCCCGAAGACCGCTACGGGTACCACCTATAGCAATGCACAATCGTAGGATTCGATATCAATGGGCTCTTGAACACAGAAATTGGGCAGAAGAACAATGGCGTTTCGTGTGCTTTTCTGATGAGTCTCGTTTTGGTATGAGACCGGATACAAGACGTATACGACACTGGAGAACCCCTGGACGCCAACAGCGATTAAAATCCTGCCAGGAAGTCCATCCTTATAGTGGTGGAACCATCATGGTATGGGCGGGTATTTGGATCGGCGGAAGAACTGAGTTGATTTGGATCAAAGGCAACCTCAACGCTCAAATTTATGCTGAGACGATTGTATCAGACGTCATCGTTCCTCTACAAGTGCAAATCGGTCCCTTATTTCAGTTAATGCATGATAATGCACGACCGCACACCGCAAGAGTTGTAAGACAGACTCTCGCCGCAGCTAACATCAATGTCCTGCCCTGGCCTGCTCAGTCGCCAGACTTGAACCCGATTGAGCATGCATGGGATATGCTACAGAGAAGAGCTCTGCCGAATATGGAGGGTATCCAGTCGCAAGAAGACCTTTTTTTGTTGTTGCAACGAACATGGGCGGCCATTCCACAGCGTGATTTGGATGAACTCATTTTGAGTATGCCAAACCGATGTTCTTGTGTTGTTAGTGTTCGCGGTAGAAACACGGATTATTAATTGTTTAAGTTACCCAATAAAATTTTAAAGAAAACTGTTATTTCAGTCTTTTTTTCGAACTTTAATGTTAGTGGTTCAAATGTCAAAAATCCCTTTATTAGGAAAATGGCAAATTTCTTTATTAATGCAAAGGTGACTTGGTTTATCGTTACTGTGACAAACGAAAACACTTTATTTGATGAATCCTTAAAGAAAATTTTAATTAATATCAATCAGGAGAAAAGTTATTGCAAAAATATATGTTGATCCCTAGACACTTTTGATGTGTGTATTAACACCTAATCATCTATTTTATAATTTTGTATCTGTATTGTAAGTAAATGGACACAGATATATGCTTAGAAAATGTTAGGATTGAATGAGATTTTTTGTAATAATTTCATATAATGATTTTACATAATCGAACACTACCTGTGTCTAAGGAATAAGGAACTACGCACACTCATTCACAAACTCACACACATCAACAATCGTGTTAATATTTCCGGATCCCAAAAATATCGACGACCTTTATGGCAGAGTGGTCACCATGTCGGACTGCCAATCCGTAAGGTTGCGGGTTCGATTACCGTGCGGGGTGAATATTTGTGTGAACCACAAATGTTTGTCTCGGTCTGGGTGTGTGAATGAGTGTGTGCGTAGTTTCTGATACCCTAGCTAGATACAAGCTTCGAGCATAGTTAGGGGTCAGTTACTATAATGAGATGATGTAGTGAATGCTTTATATCACGGGAATGCATCTAGCTTACTTGCATTCGACCACGGTTATCCCTTGAAGTTTACTTTGAATGTTACCTCGTTCCTTACTTTCACAATGTTATTTTAATCACCGCGAACTGAGCTATTTTGGAAAAATATCACTCAACCCAGAAATTAAAGACCTCGGGCTTATGCCATAAAATACTGCAAAATAAAATATTATTTTCAATGAAAACTTTATTTCCAATATAAAGTTTACGATTTAAAATGTAATTCTCAATATTGATACAGATTCTAATCTTCTACGTTTGATTCTTCCTCGTGAAATTCTTCTTCTAAGACCTCCTCCTCGTCTTTCTCTCCTTCCTCGAACCATTGCATCATCAGGTCTTTGGCTTCCGTTCTGTGTAAGAAGTGCATAACACGTTATTATTTTCATATTTTAACTACATAATAACTACATATATACGAGTAATAAATAATATAATAACTACATATATACGAATATTAATAACCCTAATTTAGGCCTCTGTTATAGTATGTTCTCTTGATTAGTAAAAAAATTCAAGCCATGAAAGTTACGAGAATAGGATGGTATACAGCTGTGGCTTGGCTGAATTCATTGGCTGATTTCAGTTTGTCTGAAACAATTCCTATAAAAACAACAAATAGATTTACCTCTCTTCAGGACTATAGACAGTCTTATTAAGCCTCTTTAACCTCGGCAATGCAGCCAGTATCTCCACTCTCAGTTCTGCATCCTCTTCTTCCGCGGCTACTTCTCCCTCTTCCTCGCCAGTACCACCCATGTAGGGACAGCCTTTTAGTACTAAGGTTTCTAGAGCCGTAAGTGCCTGGAAAGATAGTAAATAGGCTGTGTAATGCTTTTTTTTTTCAATTCGTTCCTGAATTGGCGTGCACAATCAAACACCGTCATCAGCTTCATAATACTGGCATAGATGGTCGTGCCAGAGTTTAATTTATCATTAGTTTTAGACGACGTCTACTTATGAAAAGATCGTACCAACTCAAGTATGTACTACAGTTCGAGCGCGACTGATGTCAAGCTGAAAATAAATGAAATATCAAAAAGACACAAACCCTCAATTTCTTGACTTGTTTCAGTGTAGCAATTTTACAATTCCTCAAGTTTACGTAGTGAAGTTTAGTCATATTGGAATCGAACCCGTCCAGATTCCTAATAGGGTTGTACCGTAAATGTAAAATCCTCAAGTTGACAAGCCTCTCTAACCCAAGCAGACTTTTTATCTTATTGCCTGCTAAATAAAGACTGTCTAAATTAGGGAAATCCACATTGCTTATTTCCGTTATTATGTTATATCGAAAATCTAGAACTTTCAAGTGTGGCATTCGGTTGATGAAATCTATTTTATTGATCTGATTGTATCCTACTTCGAGAGTGCACAGTTCGGGTTGGTACACGTCTTCCACTGTTTTTATCATGTTGTTGTTCAATATCAACACTTGTAAATACTTTGCTTTATTCAAAGCGGCGGAATCAAGTTGGTTATTGTCTGCATGGATCAAGACAATGTAGGGTAACTCTGTGAGCACTTGTAGTCCCTCCAAAGTCAAATTATTTTGTGACACATCCACAAACAGTAGTTGTTTGAAACTCCTGAACATATCGAGTTTGGTGATTCCCATGTTTGTGCAGGATGCCTTCAAATATGTGTATCTGTTAACAAGATAGGAAACAAATTAGATGTGTGTATCTGTATAGTAGGAGAAGAGAGTTTGATTGATCAATCAAGCATTTCGATTCTTTCAAACTTTAGGACGGATGTAATTAACGACTCCATGTTCTATGATCCAAACCGTTCAAACCATCCAAAGTCGTTGAGATTTTAGCAAACTGGTCTTTTTGCCTATTTATAAAATTAAGTATCGATACATACTGTGTCTGTTACACAAACTAGAAGTCAGACCATGCGGTATGGTCGCAGTATTACTAGCTTTCATAATCTAGCCTGGCCTTTGGAATTGTACTCGGACAAGTAATTAGATTTCCCAGAATTATTTTCTCTATAATAATAACTATCTATATTGTATAGTGTTGAGCTTACAGACCCATCTCCATCAGCAGTTTTGCCCAGCATACACAGTTTTATGCTTATCTCGGGTTTGGAAAGCAGCCTGTCCGGGTATACGATCCTTACTTCCTCCGCCTCCACGATTTCCTCTCCTCCGACCTCCTCAGGCTGTTCCGGGGCCACATATTCCTCATGAAGTTCTTCAACTTCTTCTTTTTTTGTAGACAAATCGAACCGTGATTTTAACATTTTGGTATTTAATAACTTTGTTAAACGTTTTCGTGTATCGCTTTCGTGGTACTTTTTGTTGTTGATATTGACTTGACATCAATATGACATGAATTGTTTTGACAGTAGAATTGAAATTTAGTTTTTGGTTTTTGGCTACTGCTGCGTTTTGAGGTGATTCAAGAAGGTTTTACTCCGTTATACGATTGTATTTTTATCACAGTACTGCCGAAACGTTTTTGTAACATTCAAAATCTACTCTGCGAAGATATAGAATTAAACTAAAATGAAAAATAAACATAAACATAATCATTCACTACATCATCTCATTATAGTAACTGACCCCTAACTAAGTTCGTAACTTGTATCTAGCTAGGGTATCAGAAACTACGCACACACTCATTCACACACAAATAATACAATTTGAAGATTCCGGCAACAAACATAATTATGACCTAAAAATATTTGCTCTGATCCGGGATCCCACTATATTACCTCAAATCAAGATTCAATTATTACAATATTAATCTGTATTATTGTTTACAGTTTTCATCGAGTGTACAAGCAACAAAGAAACCACACGAACACGTCGAGTATGTTCTACGGAAGTTTAATCTACGCGGCAGTCGGCATGATTATGTTCTTAAGGTAATATATCGGTGAAAATAGTGTAAATGCTTCTTGTCCTTTAAATTTGCACTCTTGTCTTAAAAATCTTCTTCTGAATTCTGTCTTGAACAAATACTTTTTCTTAAAAATCGTTATATCAATCTATCCTTTCTGAGATAGTTAAAAATACCGATAACAATTTTATTATTTGTGCTATAGTTGAATAGGATTCCCTTACCTCCTTGCCTCCCTTATATAATGTATTGAAGACATTATTATTATATCAAGTATATCAAAAATAAATATAAACTACATACAATAGTAGTAGTTATTTATTTGTGTGCAAAATTGTATTCTAGGGTGAAACTTTATAAATAACTAGTTATAAATAATAGGTACTAATTCCTCTAAATTTTTTCACGTTATAGCTCGCCAATTACCGATTATTTTCGCTCCATGATTTCTCTTGATGTTCGCCTTACCCGACTTTTGAACAGGATCTACTATCTACGGAATACTACTACGTTTTACTAGTCTTTGATAACGATTATTGTTAAAAATATTCTGTAGCTTGCAGCTATACTTTGAATACTTAAATCTATAAAATATAGTCAGATTGTATTTTAGAATTGTAGGTCAAAAAATATCGAAATAATCTTACATCAACGATCCATTATAAGAAATGGAAGGAATAGTGTACCGAGAAAACTTAAATAGAACACAAACACTCGAGATTTATATTTTTTTTCTTATCGCATAAAGCAATGACTCTGATTATTTTACTTAGAATTAATTGTGTATGTACTTCAGATATTTTAATGATGTGTGAAAATTAATGTTGCACTGCGAGACTTTCGGGAACTGTCCACCAGATGTCGCTACCGGCCTGACGATTCCTCTTAAAGTCTACTTGGATGAGGATCGCAAGGTTTGAAATAACGTCTTCGATGTTTGATTTTTGGTAACGTGAACTGTCTTATAGGTTTGCGGCAGAGAAGAGTATTTATTCGGAGACTTCCCGCTGATACAGTTCCAGTATATCCAAGAGATGTTGGCTATCGACGGAGTACCGCAAGTTATGGGGGTCAGGATAGACAAATTAAGGCTTTCGTGTGAGTTTTGGTATAAAAAATGGCTTAAATTTATAGGTATAGTCCGTTCAAATAAATACAGCCCGTTTTATGTGCGTGAACGCGTAAGGCCAATATTATTTAAACGGACTATACTTCGAATAATGAATCGGCATGGAACGGATCTTCTGATATTTATACGTATTACATAAATTATAGTAAATCGATATCATTAACCTTTAAATTAATTAATTCCAGTGGACTTAAATATCCCGTACTACATGCCGGCAAATATACCGGAAAGGAAGAGATTACCGTCCGAACATTCGAAGTCGTCGTGGAATTTTGACAAGAATTACACGTGTTTTGTTAAATGTGTACGAAGACTGAACGTTGAACCAGGCCGGAATGCTGAGGTAAGCATAATTACAAGCAATTATATATGTATTTTCCTACCCTTGGGTTTTTTCTAATGTTGACGGAGTCTCCATGTTGAGTCAGTGTGGCGTTAGAAAATACTCTAAACCATCACCCAATAAATTATGTCTCAATGCAAAATTATTAATTATGTTTGCCTCTTTCTTGTATTTAACTTTTATCAACAATATTTAATTAAAAAGTGGAATATGCAAAACCCTTCTTATGGTCTACTTACTGTATTTTCTTTAGTAATACTAAGTTAACATTTTGACACATTGTTTGACACTTTGATAACATCATAATTCTATAGGTGGTATGCCAAGTGGGTATATTCCACGGCGGCAAGCCCCTCTGCGAGTCCCAGAAGACGCGCGTCGCGACCGTCTCCAGTCGGGGAGTGGCGGAATGGGACCAGGAGCTGGTATTCCCTATCAAAGTGTACAACCTGCCAAGGATGGCTCGATTGTGCTTTGGTATCTATGAGATCACTAAGACTAAAAGCAAGAGGAGAGGAAAAGACTCTAATAAGGTGAGATTTTTTTCCGCATTGACAAGCAGGTTCGAAAGAAAAGTGTTAAAAATTGTATTTAGGGTGCCCTGCCCGGTCACCTGAGACTTTAGTGGGTTATACTATGGTGGATTTTGGTGTGGCAAAACATGATCCCAATACTCTACCTCTCGCCATAACAAAATGGCAGCCATTTTGTTTTTTTACCTCGACGCGCGGTTACTTGGTCCTGGTTTAATCATTGCTATTTTCGTCTTCCTACATAAGTAGACGTCCTAGGAAAGACTTCATATGCCTGTCATGAAAAGATTTTTCTTATCTATCTTCCCAGGAAACAATAAACAAGCTAGCGTGGGCGAACATCCAAGTGTTCGACTACAAAGAGCAGCTGCGCACGGAGCGCTGCTCGCTGGCGATGTGGACGCACGTGGCGGACGACACGCAGGGCGACGACCTGCTGCTGCACCCGCTCGGCACCGTGCTCTCCAACCCCAACACCGACTCCTGCACCGAGCTGCATCTTAGTTTCTCCAAGTTAGTTGAATAATATACATGAATATGCGTATCGCATACGCATTACTCACGCACTCATACGCACGAACACACGCATTTCAATACGCATCATAAATTCCAATGCATTCAGACATACGCACACACAAATACTTATATTAATTATATCACTTACGTTAGTTTATGCTCACATTTAACTTTACAAAACTCTTATACATATATCTTTTAAGCCAATAGTATTCAGTAAATTAAGTATTCATTCTACTGAAAAAGATTAACTTTTCAATAAACACCTTTACTAAAACATATTTTTTATTATTCCAGTTACGACTGTAAATACCCAATAATGTTTCCTGAAAGAGAAGTGGTCGAAGCGTATTCGGAGAGCATTGAGAAGGAATCGCCTGAAGTAATGGACCGACTCAGTAGGGACTTTGAAAGACTTAGAGCGACCGCCGAGAAAGACCCCATGTATGAAATGCACGAACAGGAAAAGAAGGATATTTGGGCGGCGAGGTGAGTCATTAATGATAACTAAAAAATATCAGACAAAAGTTTGCCAAATTG
The DNA here is from genome assembly GCA_958496195.1 of Timandra comae. NCBI lineage: Eukaryota > Metazoa > Arthropoda > Insecta > Lepidoptera > Geometridae > Timandra > Timandra comae. Next base: position 10,502,009 of record OY292358.1, on the reverse strand, counting down.
CCAGTCACAACCAGTCGTTCTATAATACACACACTTTCTTTTCATCTTTTGACTCTTTTGCGTACTCGCTGACAAAAAACTGAGATTATAATCTTAATCGAATTCGATAATGAAAGCAGAAAGCGTTGCGGGCTCTTTTCATCTTTTGCTACGTTACGAGTTTAAAGTTCTTGTTTTATCAATAAAACTTTACTAATTCATTAAATAATTCACAGAGAACGTTTCCTAGAAGAAGCGCCAGAATTACTCCCTAAACTGCTCTCGTGCGTGGAATGGAGCGAGCGAGCGGAAGTATCGAGCGTGTTACGAATGTTGCCGAGATGGAAACAATTCAATCGAGTCGAGTCGGCGCTCGAATTGCTCGATTACGCTTACGCTGATTCCGCTGTCAGGAGCTTTGCTGTCAAGTGTTTGGAAAGTATCAGGTAATTGATATCTTGTTTGGAAAGTATCAGGTAATAGATTTGTAGTTTGGGGAATATAAATTTATGTGGGGACAAGTTGTAGCAGATTTTGACACAAATTCATCAATTTTCGAATCCATTTTTCATCAAAGAAAACAATACATTAAGATGTGCATGTTTAATATCAAAAGCTAATTCAAGTGTTTTCATTTATAATAAAATTTAAGTGTTTTCATTTACCGTAAGATTTGAAATTTAAGTAATATCTTCTACATCACTTCTTTAAGTCTACATAACTCCCTGTTATTTTTAATAAAATAATAATAACATATTTATTTCCAGTGACGATGATCTCCTATTATATTTACTCCAACTGGTACAAGCGCTGAAACACGAGTCATACTTAATGTGCGACTTAGCGAAGTTCCTGCTCAAGAGAGCGTACAACAATATGACTATTGGACACTATCTGTTTTGGCATTTGAGGTAAATAATGTGATATTTTGATAGAAGGAATAATATTGTTTAGTTATGAATAGGCAATATGAAATCTGTGAATAAGAGCGCTTCCTGCCTTCTTTCTCTCTGTATTTATGTACTCGTATATTTCTGTGTGTATGTATGTAGAATTGGATTTTTTAAACTACGCAACAGATTTTGATACAACTTTCATCAATAGCTTGACTGAATGACCTGCGCACAACGTAAATAAGTTATGCTATTCAAAATAAAAAGTTAAGTACTTACGAATACACTTTTTTAAGTAACTTTATAGGAGTAATTGTAAGTTTCCCATACTTTTTATCCCCAATTTACACAAATATAGCAAACCATATGATTTTTGAATACTTATACAAAGTTTTTTGTATTTTTTGTTACAGATCTGAGATGCACGTGCCATCAGTAGCGATTAGGTTCGGTTTGTTGCTAGAAGCTTACTGCCGCGGGTCACAGGATCATATCAACACGCTCATGAGGCAAATCACCTGTTTGGATAAACTTAAGTGTAAGTATTTCTCTCATACTAATATGTATCATAGAATAAAAACTTTATAAAAAAAAAAAAATTTCATCATCATCAGCTCATAAAATGTCCTCACCGAGGGGCTCGAGCCTACCCTTAATTAGGGTGATTAGGCCTTAGTCAACCACGCTGGTCAAGTGCGAGTTGGTCTACTTCACACACAACCCTAGAATTTCTTCCCAGGTGTGCAGGTTTCCTCACGATGTTTTCCTTCATCGTAAGAGCGTCGAAATTAACGTACTTATGAATTCGTAAATTGAAAACATATTATAGTACGTGGCGAGACTGGCGGGGTTCGAACGGGGCATTTATATTTGTTAAGTATTTATTCATATTCACAGGGGTGAGTCAATGTATCCCTAAGAAGAAGGAGATAGCGAAGGCGCGCGCGCTGCTAGAACAACACTTACAGGAGCGGCATTGTATTGAAGCGCTCTGTAACTTCGTCTCGCCGCTCAATCCTAGCTTCGTTTGTAAGCGGATCAAGTAAGTTTTAATTATCATTTGTTCATACAAATTACTACAAATACATTTTAGAAACTAAAAGTCATCTTTTAGTTTCTAAAATGTATGCTAATGTTTTAATGTGTTTATAGTAAATATTGTCTTTTTATCTAAATTAGAATCATGTACTGTGAGAAGATATCCGATGTACTTAAGTAAAATAATAGCAATTCCCCTTTATCACTTGCTTTATTATTAGGCTCAATACATTTCGATTGTAAAGTGATTCTCTCCTCTAAAGTGGTCCATAATTTAATTTAATTAACTGAAAACTAAGAATTCATTAAAAATGACGTGTATTTTCAGACCGGAAGGCTGTAGAGTAATGGACAGTAAGATGCGTCCGCTAATGTTGGACTTCGAGAACAAGGATCCTACTGGCAAGGACATCAGGATTATACTGAAGATCGGCGACGACCTGCGGCAGGACATGTTCACATTACAGATGTTGAGGATCATGGACCGATTGTGGAAGAGCGAGGGCTGCGATTTTAGGTACGTTACGTTATTAATTTTTGTGTAGTGACAAGCCTAGTTTAGCCAATGTCTAGCTAGAATATATTTTTTTTCAAGGTAAAACAACAACGGTCTTATTTGCGTTACATTTTTTGTCCGGTTTATCACCGGGTTCACTAAACCAGGTTTTACAATCAATTTTGAATACTGTCAAAGTGACAGATTTGACTGACAAGGTATCAAATGCCAGGTTTTGTTAAACCAGACTAAAAATGCAACGCAAATAAGGCAGCAAGTCTTTAAGACAGAATTTCAAATAATTACAAGCTTGATCACATTTTCTACAAAGTAAAGGTCGTTTCGATGCTCCTTTTTTGTCTTCCATTCATCTCTCATTCATTTTTTGGAATGTAAAGGCCAATTTTCGTTGCACGGTTTGTAGCAGTGCAACATATGCTAAGTCTGTTTGAGTTTGATAAAATGTATGTTTGTTTGTTGCCTCTTTTGCAAAGAAACTATATGGATCATAAAATCAGGGTTTAATTCGTCCTTGATTAAATGTAACTATAATAAGGGCACTCTTATCAGAATTCCCAGAGAAAAACAAGCATGAAAAAAGTTAGTTTGTATGGCACAAGTATTGCACAGTAAGTTGAAGAACTAAACAATTTTCTGTGGTATATTGTCAGACTGAACCCGTACAACTGCATCTCGATGGAGTACGCGGTGGGCATGATCGAGGTGGTGGAGGAGGCGGAGACCGTCGCCAACATCCAGAAGGAGAGCGCGCTCTTCAACGCCACCTCCACCATCTCCAGGTCCAAGCTGTTGCGTGAGTATTATATATTTTTTTTCTAATAAATATGATGGGGCGTGTGTTAAACCCGGTTTGGTTCTGAGTATGAATGAGCGTGCTTGTTTTTATAATTGTCATGTTTTTGTAACACGCTATGGTCACAAATGAACTGAAACTCAAATAATGTACATGGGGATCATCCCGTAACCCCTTATTTTTTTTGTATGCGACATGTTTTGGATATACCAGATACAGGTAGTTAAGATACAGTTGCATAGGAAGTTAAAAGAGTGAATTAAATTGTTACTTCATGGTGGGTATTTCTGTTCATTCAGTATGAAATAAAAGCTTATCTAATATATAAAATTCTCATGTCACAGTTTTCGTTGCCATACTCCTCCGAAACGGCTTGACCGATTCTCATGAAATTTTGTGAGCATATTCAGTAGGTCTGAGAATCGGCCAACATCTATTTTTCATCCCGAAATTCCTACGGGAACGGGTACGGGAACTACGCGTGTGAAACCGCGGGGCGCAGCTAGTAATTTTATATAACTAACGTGTCTATTTATTCTTTTAATCAGTATTAAAAATGCTTGATTTTCCTATACTATATTAAAATATTTTTACCAAGATTTTTGCAACCTAACCACTATTCCCAACAGACTGGCTAAGCAAGCACAACAGCGACACGTTCAACAAGGCGGTGGACGAATTCACGATGAGCTGCGCCGGGTACTGCGTCGCCACCTACGTGCTCGGCATCGCCGACAGGCACCCCGACAACATCATGGTCAAGAAGAGCGGGCAGGTAATGATATAATGTTATAAAGGGAATAGTTTTCTGATTTTGGTTTTTCGAGAGAAAACATGTCAGATAAACATTTAAATAATGTCGCTGCGTAAGATCTGACCGCCATGACAACTGTCAACGTGTGAAGTGCCGCGCAACGCCCCGCGTCTCTGTAAACGTGGCCTTAGGCTGTATCATCGCTTTCCATCAGGCGAGTTACAGTCAAGTGCAAGCCTATTCTAGGTAAAAAGTAATCAATATAAATGTTGTGTTACCAGCTGTTCCACATAGACTTCGGTCACTTCTTGGGGCACTTCAAGCAGAAGTACGGGTTCAAGCGCGAGCGCGCGCCGTTCGTGCTGACGCACGACATCATCCACGTCATCAACAAGGGCCAGAAGGGCTCCGGCGACAACGAGCCCATCGACTTCAAGATCTTCAAGGAGAACTGCGAGAAGGTAATGTACACCTTATTGTGGGGTGGGTAAGGGTTGATTTTGAGTGAACTTCAAGATATTAATGACACTAGTTTATTAATATACACCTTATTCTTGGGTGGTGAAAGATCAAAGTTGATTGACTTATTGTGTCTAAATACTGTGTTGTGACTATGGTCTGAGTCCAGAGGTTTCGCAGCTTCTGATCTGAATGTTGTGATTTTGATAGATACTAAATTTGAATTCTGCAACTATCACAGATTATATTTTTGCTTTAACTGAGTTACCGAAATCCACATTCTAATTATCAAAAATCATCAGTGGTACCTAAATTGAATTTATGACTATAGTTATAGGTCGTATTTTTGGCGTCGGTAAAGCTAGGTAGATTCTAATTTCGATTCAAAGAAAGTTTTGAATGTATTTGTGTCTATCATATCATATTTAATAATCCTGATTTTCGTAATCGTTTCGTCGGCAGGCGTTCAAGATCCTGCGCAAGCACGGCCACCTGATCCTGTCGCTGTTCTCGATGATGATCTCCACCGGGCTGCCCGAGCTCAGCTCCGAGAAGGACCTGCAGTATCTCAGAGAGACGCTGGTCAGTCACATTTTACTTATTATTGAAAATTTTTATATTTCCTTCATTTCATTGAAAGGAGAGAGGAGGAGAGCAAAAGTAGCTTTTAGGGACTAGACACATTTATTCAGCTCCATTCAGCGTTTGTCCATACAAAACAACGATTTTGTATGGAGATACAAAACAACGATTTTGTACGCATCCATTCAGCTGAATGGTCTTCATAAATCCTAACAAATATCTCATCCACAGGTACTAGACTTAACAGAAGAGAAAGCCCTAGAACATTTCCGTCAAAAGTTCAACGAGGCCGTTAAGAACTCTTGGACGACGTCCTTGCACTGGGCCATACACAACATCGACAAGAACAACTGACAGTGACCCGTCAGCAGGCGGCTCAAACGGCAGCCGTCTAAGAACACGCCACAGACACTTTGAACCGTACCTAGTACGATATAAGGTCGGTTTTACAATAAACTTTATGGACTATTAGGCCCGAACAGTGAAATTTATTGGTAGAAAATATTCAGCGAACAGTGAACTCTATTCTAATGTGATTAAGGTTGATAATTCAGTGAAATAATTATAAATAAATAACACTCACCGATCAGTGAACCTCTAGAAGGTCGGTTTGTAAATTTAAATTTAAGCAACAGTGAACCCTAATATAATGTCCTTAAAGTTGGAATTCAGTGAAATAATTTTAAGTGGATTGTTACCGTACCCCACACGTAATAAGGTCGGTTTTCCCTTAAACTTAATAAATAAATTCACAAAATAGTGAACCCTATTCTAATATTAATAAGGTTGAAATTTAAAGTCAGTGAAATATATTTAAGTGGATTGATGCGGTCGATACGGTGGTTTAGTCGGTGAAGTTCTACTTATTCCATTTCTCTTAATCATAATAAATATCTATAGCTAAATATTACTCGACGCTTGTAATATAAAAATAAAAAATGTTATTGCTTTCTTTGTGTTGGCCCTTGATATGTGAAATGGGGTAACTGACATTATTTATAAGGATATTTTTAATTGTTTATTGGTTAAAGAGTATTTTTATTTATTGGAATTCGATTAGGTTATATTTAGTTTTTACAATAAAATTCACATTGGTACAAATTTATTTTCTATAAGTATTACAATTAATTCGTAGCTAAATTTATATGAAAAAGCAAAATGGATTCGTGGAAGAGAAAGCGAAGCATGCAAAATTCATTCATTCATTCATTCACTACATCATATCATTATAGTAACTGACCCCTAACTAAGCTCGAAGCTTGTATCTAGGGTATCAGAAATTACGCACACACTCATTCACACAATAAATACAAAGATGTGTACAGAAATGTATGGATTCGAAAAAAAGTCCGAATATGAAAAATGAAATGCGAAAGTGTACAAAAATGTACGGACTAAAAAAAGATAGGCAAAGTGAAATGATTGCTTATTGTACAAAAATGTCGGTTATCCCGTTTCACATCAAAAGGGTGGACAGTTTTCGGTGTATTTGAAACATCTAACAGTTTCTATCAGTGGGCAGAAGAGGTTGTCCCAAGACTGATAGCGTTGGAACGGAAGCCGCGGGCGTTTATTTGGCATTATAAAGCTAGAAATGTTTATCCTACGTTACGTTAAATTTATACGATAACAACCCTTATTGTATTTGCTTTTTAAGGGCTAATAAGTACCAAAATAGCATGAACTTTTCTTAATAATATGTACCAAAATCCTATGAACTTTTCGAAATTCTAAATAGGGTGTTGATTTTGGGACACCCTGTGTAATATTATGAGATATCAAATATCTATTCTATGTTTATATAATAAAATGTGATTTTCCATCTATTATAAGTATGATTTTCCAAAAATATATATGTTTATTTTTTGTCTAGCATCCATAGTACAAACTTTGCTTAAATTGGGACTAGATGACGATATGATATCTTAAAAAGTAAATACAATAATAATATAAACGAAGATGTAAGATTTTTTGTCTTTCTCTAACTGATGTCGTAGTTCCTTAGATAGAGGGAGACGGCAACAGTTGGCGTTTAAAGGGTTGTAGTGTAATTGATACATTAGTCAATAATATGTAAGTTATTTAATGATAGTATGAGGAAATTTATTTTTGTTTTGATGTGTACCATACAAATTTAATACAGAATTTTATATAATTGAATATCATTTACGGTGTTTTGTTTTACAAGTATGGCAATAATTAACTGATCCTATTTATTCATGAATTGTTTTAAAATATAATTAATTATGGATTTAAATTCTAAGTACACATCAAAATGAAATAAGCATTTTTTTTATTAAGGTCAACAGAGAGGGCGGCGGTGGATTTGGCTGTGATACAAAAGTGCAAGTAGGCGAGAAATGTTAGTTAGAATGTTTTATATCATTTCCTTCTTTACACCCTTGTAATAAGGTCTAGATTTAAATAACAACCTTAAAAGTAGAGTCAACAAAAATGTATTAGAAATCTTAATAGTTTCGTAGAATAATATTTAAAAATTAAATTAAATTATCTTAATTTCTTTATTCATAAAGGCATTTATCATAAATTTCATTTAAAACTAAATTATCATGAATTGTAATTTATTGTTTTATTTAGGAGAGCGTATTATAGATTTGTAAACTAAGTAAACTAGTTTTTATTTGTAAGATTGTTTCGATGGGGGAGGTGAGATGGGGATAGCCGCCGCACTCCTTAAGACCTCTAATGTAAGCTCATTGTAATTATTAGATGAATTAATGCTCTCATTTGTAAACTAGATTTTAAGTAGTCATATAACCATTATAGTCCGCTCGCACTAAATGCAGAACTTCTTACAATGACGTAACACTATCTGTCTCTGTCACACACGAATATATCAGTATACATCTGTCTCGTTCGCTCACCGTGGAATGTCAAAAAAGTAGTTCTCAACATTTTGCAAGCGGACTATATCGTTCATCTATACCAGTTCTGTTTAACACCGCTATCAACAATACGAATTAATTTATAAGGAAACATTTATGTAATATGAACAATTAAATTCAGAAAATACTCACAAACAATTGGTACTGGAACAGTCGGATCGAAACGATAAGTTTCGTACTAAACAGGGTTAGTTAATTTATTAAAATACATTTTAATTAAATGAAATACAATTCTGTATGGTTGTCAAATGAACTGTTATTATAATTCTGTTCAATAGTATGTTTGTAGCGGTATAATATACATGATTATTAAGTAATAAACCGATACAACAAAATATTCGATACGAAATAGTAAATAATATACATTATATAGGCTTAGCAGTATTACGAAGTTATTTAATTTTTGCTCGTTTTAGTTTTAACGTATTATCGGGCTACCTCACGCTCTCGTGTATTAAGCTCTACTCGGTTCACAAGCAATAATCGACCTTATCATCTAAACTACAGTGGACCCCCGGTAGTCCGGCCCCTGTCTAATCCGGCGCCCCCTGTAATCCGACATGGTCTATTATTTATTATTGAATACGTATTTGCTAAGCATGATTGAACAAGTTACAACTTGTACGCACCATCACTATTGTGCTCGACGCATAGGTATATTTTTACATATTTTTTGTAAGTTCTTTAGCATTAATGACGTTAATTTTATAATAAAACGTAAGCTCTCTCTCTATTGTTGTTGATTTTCTAAATTTGACATACATAATGAAGTATAATTAGTATTTCAGAGTACATAGGTATATGTTATTATTATTAATATGTATGTATAAAGAATCTTATCATTGGATCTGTAATTTGTCGGATTACAAGGTACTCTTTTGTAAAAAAAACCGGACTATAGGGGGTCTTAGGCAGTACTCTATAATCCGACGAATTCGATAGTTCGACACTGCCCTGCAAAATGTTTGTCGGACTACCGGGGGTCCACTGTATATAGATTATAATCGGCAAGCTATAATTATAGAAACAGAAACATAGGAAAATAGTTAAAATATGCCTTATTACCATAGCAATAAGTGTCAGAACTATTAGCATTCAAATATTTATGACATAAAAATAGTTTGCGAGATTTTGAATTTAAAAAAATGATGTCTTTAAACAGGATTCGTGAATGTATATAATTATGTTTCGTTTCCAAAAATAGAAAAGTTATTCTAAGAATATTCGTGAATAGATTTTTGATGTTCTAGATAAGTGTTTGTCAATTTTATGTTCCTCCAGTGACAATGACTGCCGCGAACGTTTACTTATCTACATTATACACTTTTTAGAAATATTAACTACTATTGGACAAGGACTAAGTTACAAGAAATCGACTTGGACTTACAAGAACTTACAAAAGTTCTTTCCATGTTTTCTACACTTATACCTCTCTAGTTTGAGTCCCTTGTTTTCATGTTTCCAATATTTTGGATTAAAATAAAAAGTATCTTATGTTTAACTCCTAGCTATGTGAAGTATCAATTCATAAAAGTTTAACCTAGGTCTAGTTTTGTATGAAAGAGTGACAAACATCTAAAACCTTAAAATCTTTCATACATACAATGGTATAAAAAGAATCTTGTGTTTAATTCCTGTTTATGTGAAGTATCTATTCATAAAAGTTTAACCTTATTGGTCTAGTAGTTTTGTATGAAAGAGTTACAAACATCTAAAACCTTACAAGCTTTCATACATACAATATTAGTAATTAAACTAATAAATAGACCTTATTAATAAAACCTTCGAAAAGTCAACTTTCTGATACATAACTGGTTTGAAGTTTAAAAATAGAAACTAGGCGTCAACATAAACAACAAACACACTCTAAATTAAGTTATAAAAAAACATCATAACTATGTCTCATACATGTGACTCATGATATTGCCATTTCAAAATATATCAACCTAGTATGGCAATATTTCTTTTAAGTGTTTAATGTAGATAATAAACTCCTTGGTTCATAAGAAAGTGAATGTTTTTTTTAATAAATTCAAATTGAGAACCAACCTATTTGTTTATGAATTTTGAATTTTATGGAATAATTTAAAACATAAAAGAAATGATTACTATTGATATTTTGGTTAGTTTTAATCTTGGTAACTGATTGACTGAGTTAAAGGTTTTTCACGGACAGACAGTTATCGTGTATGATTTTTTTTGTATATTTTTCAAGTACGTAATCTATAAACTACATACAAGAATGAAGAATATAAAAATGATTTTAAGAATATAAAACAAACTAGGAAACACAACATACTATAGTTTCCTAGTGCCTCAATGTTTTGATAAAATTTAAATAAAAATATACTTTCTTATGAACATAGGAACAAAACGTTGACTAAAAGACAATCAGTTTTACCTCGAATATATTTAGACATATCAATACACAAATTCAATTATTTTTAGATTACGCCGTACAATATACATATTACGATTTCGTATTTGTTTGAACAATAATAACATGTAAATATAAACTTTCTGTAATTGGCATATGAACTAAATTGGTATATCATTTCTTTGATTGACAAGCAATGGACACTTCTAAGTTAGTTTAACTAACAAGAGTCAAGGCTTAGCTAGTATAACTTGCCCTTTGGTAAAACAAAAATAATATATACAGGTCAATTCAGCTTTTCCTTCAGAAAATACTAATTTTGTATGAAAGTTGAACGGATGCGTACACGTCTTCTTACAAATCGTCGTTTTTCTACGGACATAGCCGAATAGAGATATAATTTAATCATTCACTACATCATCTCATTATAGTAACTGACCCCTAACTAAGTTCGTAATATGTAGTCCCATGGGATTTTACGTCAGGAAACATCGCAAAGCAAGTCTCGATACCAATTTTCTAAATTTTTACTAAACCACGTGAAACCATAAAGCATTTGTGATAAAAATCAAATTGTCCCATTTAAACCATTGATAAGTGTTTTATTTCAAGGTTATTGTCAAATTTAATGTGTTTTATGTAAATAAGTCAAGGAATAACTGACATGGATACTTTATAAGGACTCGTTTATTAAGTATTATGTTTCGTTAATCAGCACCGATGATATCTGCACCGGTTTAATCGATAACATCTGTGTAAGTCGACCTTATCGATATGTCGCATCAAGAACGAATTGGAAATTAACTTATTTTAAATTAAAACTAGTTTTGCAAACAGATGTAAGTACTTAAATTCTGCTGCTATATACAATTACATATTTACTATAAATCTTTATAAGTAAAATGATTTTAATAAGTTAAAAACTGTTGTTGAATGTACATTCGCGCATTCCTTCGTATGCTTTATTTGGTTCATTATATTTTTTACTGTGTTCAATATTGTAGAGACAAAGTTTAGGTGAAAGAAATTTTGAAAAACCCCAAGATAAATTATTATGCGTGTGAAGCCGGGGCAGTTTGCTACATTGCTAGGAAATTATATTAAAAAAAAAACAAAATTATGTTTATTTTCAAGTTCACAAGGAACTCATTTATTCTATTACGCAACATGAATGCATAAGTCTTCAATGGTAGACTCAAAGATTCAAAACTGGTTCTCTTACTAACAAATACGAACAATAAGCCTAAAATTTTAATATTAATTAGTAAACAGTTGTTTCTAATTCATATATTTAGTTTAAAATCGATACCTTCGAACGCTCTGACCAATATCACAAGTATTTTGATAATTAACATAACTAGTCTCATTCCTCATTGCCAAATCAGTGGTTTGCCTCTGTTTAATGAAATTTGTATACTTTTAAAAAGTATTTCTCAATTTACGGCCGTTCCCAATTCAATCTATCTATGATTTTGCTTGTCAACGGATACAAATTGTTATATCTACTTTTTTATATCGGTTTTCCTTCCTGACGCTATAACTCCAGAACGCACGAACCGATTTCCACAGTTTTGCATTCGTTGGAAAGGTCTCGGGCTCCGTGAGGTTTATAGCAAAGAAAATTCAGGAAAAAAATCAACAGAAAAGCGGGAAAAGCCATTTGGTGGTGAAAAGGAGTTCGCCGGGTTTGCTAGTCTGTCATAAAATAAATGTTTGTCAAATGACAGATTATTCAAAGTTTCTATGGTTTTATATCCGTCGACAAGCCAGATCAAATATTGGGAATGGCCATGAAAAGTATACTTTTAAAAAGTTTTTCTCAATTTAATGGTCTTCAACTGTTATCATAAAGACACGGGTCGGTGAATAAAGGGATTTTAATCGCTTCAAATAAGGATAGCGTCGAGTAAACAGGTTTTCGAATTTACGATGTTTGATAGCCGGAACTTTAGAAAAAAGTTACAAACAGCGAAGGTTGAAATGTTGTTAGCTAATTATTTGTTCGTTAGCATTTAGTTTTTGGTCGATATTTGCGTCATTGGTTAACTTTTCCTTTTTTATTGTATTTGAATTTAAATATGTATTTTATTCCATATATCTAAATATCTAATACCATATATTCATATTTATATTCAACTACTTAGTGCCTCACAGTTATTCTGACTTATGATATGAATTAAAATGAGATACCCTATGTGTTATTTTGGGTTATAAGGAACATCTAACGCAAAAACCATGAAATCAGTCCAACCATTTAAATTGTACAAATCGTTTTATATAGGTATTTAAAATATTGTATCAAACAAATACGAAATCGTTTCAGAAACACCAATAACCTAACAACCACGTGGTTGTCTCAATTCTATATTGTTTAACTCACTCTGCAGGCTCCGACCAAAACATGTATCGCTTTTTGTAATACACATCCTTTTAGTATGGTGGGTAGGATTAGGCGGATTTTACAATGCACTTCGCTACATTAAAATTGTATACATGCATCTCGGTTTATATGTCCTATTCAACCGCGTTGATATAATGACATATACGTATCAGTTTAAGTCCTGTTCGACCGCATTGATATAATGGCTATACGTATAAACTTTCCTCCAAAATCACTGTATCTGTTGATGGAAATTGCTTTAAAATCCATTGCGAAGTTTAAAAGATCTAAGCGTATATGCACACAGCTGAATATGACTTTGTTCTTTCCACGTGGTAGATTGCATCGTTTGTGTTTCATTACGTTTGTACGGAGCAGTGTGATGACCGCTTTACAGTAGTGTATCAAGTACGATTTGCACGGACAGCAACGAAAATTGATTGACAAATGTTCTAATCATTTTTATGAGTAAGGATGCGACTTCAAATGAAATTAGCTGTAAAAAAATAAAAGCATTATTAAATTGTTTGGAAAGTCATAAAAATATTTCCAGAATTTGTGTGTTATTCGATTTTCCTTGCTGACTCTACCTCTTGCATTAACCAAGCCAAGAAAGGGACAGAAATATAATCATGATCAATTTATTCTTGATAACTGGTCAAGTAAGATGCATTGCGGTTCCTTTACCGTTATAATTAAGCCATATCATTGAACAACATAGCAATTTTGTACAGAAAAATCTGTAAAGAAAAACGGGATGCGGCACTTAATAGACATTTTTGACGACTTCTCAAAAAGGTGGTGGTTTTTAATTTGATTGATTTTTTTTGTTTGTTACGTCATTTAAGAACCATTTGTGTTTTGTTTTCTAGAAGCATATTCTTTCCGTTTAAAAAAAAGGCCGCAACTAAACGTGAGATAAAAGAAGAAGATGAATTATCCGATTATTCGATAGAAATCTTATCAAATCTCTTTTGTGGTTCAGTAGTTTTTTTTTTATCAAAACACTTAAAAAAACGGAAATACTTTTCTGTTTATTTTAAATTAAGTTGTCCGCACAACATCAAAGAGTTTCTCCCTTCCAACAAAGTGTTAATTTGTTATCCACGATAGTATTGATATCGGTAATCGAACCCGCGTTGTGGCTTCGGAACCAGATACCACGTCTCATGTTTTGTGGGTCAAACTCCCGTCTCCGTGGGTTGTGTAACGCGTTTTCGGTTTTAACTCAATCGGAAAATTTAATCGACCGCGCTTTTGTGTTGCGGTTTTAAACTTTTCTTATTTTGTTTCCGGATGCTTGGAATATCTTGGTTTTAATGTCCTTTTAGTCCTCTCATGTTGAGAAAACAATACTTTATTGATTCCAAACCAAGTTTAAATAATCAGTTATGATATGACTGAGGAGTGACAATGCTGGACAAATGGTTTTATCACTAACTGTGGTCTCTTCTAGGTCTTCACCTATAATATGGTGCAATCTAAATGTCTGTCATGTAACAATTCAATAAAGATTTTGGAAATCCTTTGGATGAGCACCGGAATATAACATTGCTTCGGTCATTATTAATAACATAATTATCACATCATCTCATTATAGTAACTGACCCCTAACTAAGCTTGGATCTTGTATCTAGGGTACCAGAAACTACGCACACACTCATTCACACACACCCAGACCGAGACAAACTTTTGTGGTTCACACAAATATTCACCCCGCACGGGAATTGAACCCACTCTGCAATCGAGGTCGTCATTAGATTTAATTTCAAAACTTCGAAAGAGTGAGTTAAACAATACACACAATATCGCTCAATACTGCCAATAAGTAAACAGTAGACTGATAGTTCAACATTTAACATAAGTTACGCGTTACAATATTTTGTTTTCGACAGAACGCAGGTGATAGATTTGAAGATTTTGGTTAAAAAAAAATATGTCTTACGAAATTATTGAAACGGAGACTTGTTCAAATTCAAATGATCAATTCACAGAGTCACACAGAGTTGTATCTTGCCTTAGAATTGTATCAAATATTTCATTTAAATAATTTCTCTACGACATATTACTAAACATTAAACGCTAGTGTTATTAATTACCACAAAAAATTGTAAATAAAACACTTACAGCCTTACCAATAAAAATACCCACTGTGCATATTCTTGATATAACGAATTATTAATATGCTTCACACTCGTTATATCAAGAATATATACAGTGGGTATTTTTTATTAGTAAGGCTGTTAACCTTTCAACTGCGTTCTGCCATTTTATGCTCAGTTTATCAAATCGCTAGCTAGTACAATAGTTAATACTGATACCTACAGTTAATAATAATTATAGATAAATACTATGTACCATACTTCCCTGAACCATAGCTTCCGATAGTCATAAAACGAATATATCCAACGATTATTTTAATATCGATATGTCGAATTCGATCAGTTAAATAGCTCATTAATAAATGACATTAATGCATTTCATTCAATGTTTTTTTTCTAGTTAATTCATTAATAAAACATTTCTAATTATATATTTTTACGCGAAGTAATAAGTTAATTAATATCTAATACCATACCGATTACAAGTAGTTAAGAAATTATATTTGCAAGCAAAACCGTATGCTTCCCAATTAGTGCTAAATGTCATCCAAAATATATTTAGGCCTTTTTTTTAATGTTGCCATTAGGAACACAAAATATATCTCGCAGTCCTTATGATAACGGCATAAGGTTTATATTGCTTTGATAATGTAATTGATTAATGTTGCCAGAACAAATGAAATTTGTTTTTTTTATTGATGAAATATTTTCCCTATATTCAGGTTATTCAGGATACAATACACAGAAATAGAATTATGATTTCGAAAATAATTATATTTTAAACCGATGATTTTAATTTATTTTTTCAACATAGTTAAGTAATTCAAACTCAATGCAATTTTAATAGTACATTATGTATAAGTTTAATACTAAATAATATATTTATGTATCAATTTGTATGATTTTAATATTTTATTGTAATGTTTACATGTGACAATAATTTAAAACAGTCTAACAACAGTAAGATCCGGCATAATGAAGCCACTAAAAGTAATGACGATATAATAGTGAGGAGAAATATTTATAATGATGTTGGTGATCTCAAATTCATGGAAATGTGTGTAAGGAAATAGAGAGAACATGCATCGATCAGGATTATAATCTTGGAAAACAAAAACACTCTTATTTCTAATATTATGATCTTTCTTTTTAAACTATTGTCACATGTAAATAAAATAACCATTATTTGTAACTAAAATATGTATGAATGAAATATTATATAATACGTCTTATTAGTTATTAGTAACCATTATAACACGTCAACAACAAAATGTATAGACGAATATATGAAACTATCCGCTAGTACATAACATACCTTAAATAGTTAGGTTATATTATTGTCATCTCAATTCTTACATCAAAAGTTCCTTTGTCATGTGTCATTATGTTTTCATGTTTTACTTGAAACACGAGATAATCATTATTATATAGGTATAAAATAAAAATATTATTGTAAAAAATAAATTTACTGATTAATTAATTATTTGCTATCTCAAATAAGTTTTTTTGAATAAACATTTACATACAAGGTTTTTGTTGATTTTTGTTTTTTTTTTATTTAAGTTTCTTAAGAGGATAGTCGAGCTGGAGCTTTCCATACAAAAGTAATCACATGTTTCCTCGCTTAAAAATACAATGTTATATAAGTATAAAGATTCATATTTTTTTTTCTATTTATTTTATTTTCAATATGCCCGCATGGCACCTTTGAGGCGGGGTGTCGGGGAGTAGCGTCCCCGCGGACCTGAAGCGCTCCCGGGGGAGGTCCCCGTTCCTCACCTCCGCTTGCCTTCACTGGCCGGCGGAGGGAGCACTGACGAGAAACAGGTCCCCCACCTCCGTGTGAGCCTTCATTGGCCGGCGGGAGTGAAGCCCGCGAGAGCATTATGCTCGGATGACATATTTTCTCCTCTCCATACAAAATGAAAATTTAACTTCCTCATTTAATAAAGTTATTGAAAAAAAGAGGGACATGGACATAGCAGGTCCACACGTTATGAAAATATTTTTTTTTGCTCTAGATGCATTATCCATAGAGGAAACACAGGATTACGATTAAGAGCCGTGATCTACCGCGCGACAACTCAAATTTCACTCACACAGACGCGCACGCGTGTCCGCATGCACACTGTCTATGTGGTGACGGCGCGCTCGCTCTGAATACTCCGGCCGAACGGTTTTGATCCATTGGAAATTATAAATTGTGTTAAAGTTATTGACAAAAGTATAAATACGAGTATATTTTTTTTTACGATTCGTAGAAGGTAGTATATGATTAGATATAATTTACGTAATACCTTTCGATTCGATATTCCATTATTCACAACAAGGAATAATGAATAAAACAAATACTTAGTTTTTTGTTTTTAAAATAAGACATGATTTTTTTTTGGTAAGTAACGAAACTTTTTAAAAACAAAGCAACATACGAGTAAAAAAAAATCTATAACTTACTTGTGAATAATATATTTTTTGCCATAATGGGGTATTGATTTTTCATATACTAATTGCAGTTTTAGTTTTTATTAAAATCGCTAGCAATTTTCGATATTCCTTTCCTTATAGTTTTGAATATCGTCATCCACGCCTACTTGAAAAATGCCTCGTCTGTATATGTACAACATATATTATCGGGACAACCTTTTAGCGCTAAAAGCAGGACTTTCTAAATTATTTCGTTTCCTTTTTTGTTAAAAAAAACCGACTTCAAAAACTAAAAAGTATAAAATAACAAATATGTAATGTAATACCTCTTATGCGATGTAGCACATAAATAAAATAAAAATGCGACCAATCCAAGCGGGCAAACGTTTGTTAACGGTCATCTCGAATTATAATTTTGTAGTTTATTTTTCTAATAGTTTTATTTCTTTGAGGCTTGGCACCGACTTCACACTTATCAATAGGTAACATACACACAAAAGTATAAATTAGCATCGCATAAAAGGTGTATTAAATTAAATATTTGTTATTTTATACTTTTCAGCTTTTAAAGTCTTTTTTTTTATTACTTTTGAGTGTCACAACCTATCTGGTTGTAAAGGTCTCATCGATACAAATTAATCAAGCCCAAACACGAGGTAACTGCTGTTAGTCGTTGAAGAGTTCCCTCGACTATCTTCCAGGTCCATCATCAGATCGACTCCAAACCTTCATTTAATTATAATGCTTTAAGATAATTAACGAAAAACTTAACAAATGCACTAATCACCCTACGATTTTCTAAAGTTCCTCTCAATTTCTCTAGAATGCCATCATTAGATCCTGGTTTCCTTGACATGGGACCAAACGGCAAGTCCATTCTTTTGAATAAAAAAAGAATTTTAGTAATCGGTACAGAATTGACGGAGATATCGTTGAACATATTCATAAAAAAAACATACCGGCCGAATTGAGAACCTCCTCCTTTTTGGAAGTCGGTTTAAAATAATGTGGTTTTATTGCTCATTATTTCTAAAACATTATTTGTTATCATAAATGTTAATATTTTTTTTTAATAAATAATTCAAATTATAAAACAAAAATTATTATCGAGTATCAAAACATGTTGATGAGTTATCGCATAAAATTCGTACGCGCCGCAAAGGTCAAACGCTCGGTAGGAGCGATACTTCCTCTCTCTAAAAAGCCTCGCGGCAGACTGATTTGAATTGTTTCGTGCGTCCGATTTTATAGTAGTTTTATGATGATTTTAAAATATTTGTAGAAAAAAAGACAATTTGTTTTAGAGATTTTTTTTTAGTATAATTGTTGTAGAAAATATTCTTTTATTATTTGAGGTAATTTTAATAACGTTTTGAGCATCATTTATCAACGTAAATTACGATTTTCTTGAGTGTGATTTTTACAAATTCTAACTTTATATTTTTTCGATTTCAATAATAATTATAATAACAATTAAATTTTCCTATGAGTATTTCCTTAATAAGGATCTGGACTTTAAGTTTGTTTAATTTTTAGTGCTAAATTGGTCGAATTACTAGAATCCGAAGGCATGGAAGTTAATGCTAAAAGTGAAATTCAGAAAACATATGTTCAGTTTTCTTGATATATTTTATAAGTTTTCTGTATAATATTGTTTTTCTCAGAGTATTTTTTAGATGACAATATTTCCTTTAATTATTACCTAAAAGCATGTTTATAAAATACGCTTTTCATATAATATGACTAGATCAAAAAGTACAAAAACCGTCAATTATCGAGTTTCGGGTCTTAAGCTCCAGCCCGACACTTCTCTTAATACTATTCAAGAGTACCCATCTAGCTATTAGGCATGTATAAAGATTTTTGTTTAAGGGTTAAAATTAGACAACAGAGCTCCTGTCGTAGAGCACTGTTTGTGAAATATGTTCTCTATATGTTCCAGGTGTATCAGATATCTTATTAGGACAAATTATCAGTACCCGTAGCGCAGTGGCTCGTTTTGACATTTTGTTTGGCCGTGCGTTTGTAACTATGCGCGGCCAGATCAAATGTCGGAATGAGCAACTCAGGTTTCATCAGTTCGAACAACAAGAGAGATTCATCAATACATCGACCGTTTCAAACTGGACCGAATCATACAACTGCTTCAAGCTTCGGTTGGTAAGTCTGGAATATGGAATATGGAGTTTAAAGATATTTGTTTTAGGGTTAAAGATGAAAATTAGACAACAGGGCTCTCTGTAGTAGAGCACTGGTTTGTGAAACGGGTTTGGGTAACTTTGTATGAACTAATGGCGTCGTCAGCGGCCACTCCTCATTTTGGTGTCATTTTATTGTGCTGTGTTAAATACACACATTGTATAATTATTTTTATCCTAAGTGATATCGAAGATAAGATATTTGTATTTGAATAACATAAAAATTCGTCAATATACGAGTACAAATACAGGGTGGCGCAATAGAACGTGCATATTGCATCATCTTTTTTTGCGTGGTAGAAGGGGCGTGGGCGGGGGGAGACCGATATCGTTGGGTAGCGCGGTTCATAAAGTTTTAGTCACTATGAGTCACTTCGACGGGAAGCGTCGCGCATTTTGCGTGCGCGCATTTTACGAAAACTCTCGTTCGTACGTAGTTGTCAGGCGACTATTTTGTTCTGAGTATGGTGTACGGCAAACTAGGGAGGCTCCGAGTGCTAATTTAATTAAAATCTGGATAAAGCGTTTTGAAGAGACTGGATCGACGTTTAAACCACACGCGAAAGGTCGTCCACGCACATCTAGGACCGAAGACAATATTGAGAGTGTTAAGCAGTCGGTACGAGAAGATCCACAAATGTCTACTCGCAAGAGATCGTCTGTCCTAAACATATCGCGACGAAGTTTGCAACGAATTTTAAACTTGGATCTTAAATTGCATCCATACAAGCTGCAATTAACTCAAGAATTGAAAGACTCTGACTTCATAGCACGGCTCACATTTGCTAATGAAATGCTCAATCGGTTTTCAAATTTTGAAAACATCCTTTTCTCTGATGAGGCACATTTTCATATGAATGGGTTCGTAAACCGCCAAAATTGTCGTTATTGGAATAGTGAAAATCCCACTCAAACATCAAAAACCGTTACATAGCCCTAAAGTGACAGTTTGGGCCGCAATATCTGCCAAAGGAATAATTGGTCCTTATTTTTTTGAAAACGCACGGGGGCAAAACATCACTGTTAATACCGAACGCTATGTTGCGATGTTGGAAGGTTTTTTGGCCCCAGAACTTGAAAATTCAAGAATAAAGAACTCTAGGACTTGGTTCCAACAAGACGGAGCTACCAGTCACACATCAAATGACTCCATGGCGGTTGTGAAGCAGATGTTCCCTGGCAAACTGATTTCGAAAAGAGGTGATATCCCATGGCCTCCGCGCAGTCCAGACTTGACGCCTCCTGACTTTTTTTTGTGGGGATACCTCAAACACAAAGTCTACACCAATAATCCGAGAAACATCAGTCAGCTCAAGGAGAATATTCGTGGTGAAATGGCAGCAATCACACCAGCACTACTTAAGAAAGTTTTCGGTAATTTCCGTTTGCGGTTAGAGGAGTGCCAACGTAGAGAGGGTCATCATTTAGATGATGTTATTTTTAAAAAATAAACTTCAGTTATCACTTAATAATTGCTTAGTTTTATTTTAACTATACCTTTTGTATTTATTTTTTAATAATTATTTTAAAAATGCACGTTCTATTGCGCCACCCTGTACTTCTATTAGACAATGTCTGTCGTAAATAAATCTTAGGGTAGGTGTACATCTGACGGAAGATGCGTCGAGCGTATCATATCGGTCGCGTCTATTCGGACAAATAGGAAGTTTATATTTGACATCCGATGCGTCGAGTGTATCTTCATTTTGTCACATTATTGCATGAGTTTGAAGATTTTTGTTTTAGGGTTAAAGTTAAAAATTAGACAACAGAGCTCTCTGTAGTAGAACTAGAGGTGTGTCGATCACGATTGATCGAATCAAAGTGATCGAGTCGCGTTCCAAAGACGAGTGACCCGATCGTCAATTTTCAAAACATTCGATCACTCACTCGCGACGCGACCCGTCACTCGTAAACCGTTCCCGACCCTCGCCTCGCTCACTCGTACTATGAACTAACGAAATGCAACACACACTCGTCCTTGCCATGGTACTATACGAACTTCATCACGCACACACACACAGCGCCGGGCGACAACTATGTTTGTCTCTTTTGATCGCATGCTGACGTCGATAGCTCGCTCTCGCTTTCACGGATCGAGTCCGCTCGCTACACCTGTAGAAACCTGTTTGATTGGATCGATCGAATGATTGATTAATTATAATTTAGTTACGTTCTGACCTACGACCCGTGACCTGCGTATGTGACCTGTCTAGGTAATAACTAAGTTTTCGGTTTGTTTTTGAATAATAACTAGATACCTAATAATTAATAACATTATATAAAGGATTTACCAAATAACCTACCAAAAGTGACTCGGGGAACTGAACCAGAAACACGATCCGCGATAGAAGTATCGATGTGATCGAAACGATCGAATCATTTTAACTCGATCACTTCGTCAATGGGTCGCGATTGACCCGGGTTACAAAATATGATTGATCGACACACCTCTAAGTAGAACACTGTTTTGTGAAATATGTTCTCTATATGTTCCAGGTGTATCAGATATCTTATTAGGACACATTATCAGTACCCGTAGCGCAGTGGCTCGTTTTGACATTTTATCTGGCCACGCATTTGTAACTATGCGCGGCCAGATCAAATGTCGGAATGAGCAACTCAGGTTTCATCAGTTTGAACAACAAGAGAGATTCATCAATACATCGACCGTTTCAAACTGGACCGAATCATACAACTGCTTCAAGCTTCGGTTGGTAAGTCTGGAATATGGAATATGGAGTTTAAAGATTTTTGTTTTAGCGTTAAAGTAAAAAATTAGACAACAGGGCTCTCTGTAGTAGAACACTGTTTTGTGAAGTTTAATATGTTCTCTATATGTTCCAGGTGTATCAGATATCATATTAGGACAAATTATCAGTACCCGTAGCGCAGTGGCTCGTTTTGACATTTGATCTGGCCGTGATTTTCAGGTTATTCAGAATATAATTACAGAAATAGAATTTTGATTTCGAAAATAATGATATTTTAAACCGATGATTTTAATTTATTTTTTCAACATAGTTTAGTACCTAATTCAAACTCAATGCAATTTTAATAGTACATTATGTATAAGTTTAATACTAAATAATGTATTTATGTATCAATTTATATGATTTTAATATTTTATTGTAATGTTTACATGTGACAATAATTTAAAACAGTCTGTAAGATCCGGCATAATGAAGCCACTGAATAGTAATGACTTTCCAGTGACGATATAATAGTGAGGAGAAATATTTGTAATGATGTTGGTGATCTCAAATTCATGGAAATGTGTGTAAGGAAATAGAGAGAACATGCATCGATCAGGAGTATAATCTTGGAAAACAAAAACACTCTTATTTCTAATATTATGGTCTATCTTTTTAAACTATTGTCACATGTAAATAAAATAACCATTATTTGTAACTAAAATATGTATGAAATAATCTTATTAGTTATTAGTAACCATTATAACACGTCAACAACAAAATGTATAGACGAAAATATGAAACTATCCGCTAGTACATAACATACGTTAAATAGTTAGGTTATATTATTGTCATCTCAATTCTTACATCAAAAGTTCCTTTGTCATGTGTCATTATGTTTTCATATGTTTTACTTGAAACACGAGATAATCATTATTATATAGGTATAAAATAAAAATATTATTGTATAAAATAAATTTACTGATTAATTAATTATTTGCTATCTCAAATAAGTTTTTTTGAATAAACATTTACATACAAGGTTTTTGTTGATTTTTGTTTTTTTTTTATTTAAGTTTCTTAAGAGGATAGTCGAGCTGGAGCTTTCCATACAAAAGTAATCACATGTTTCTTCGCTTAAAAATAATGCTATACACTGCCGGCCAAAAGTTTGAGACCACTTGGTACACAACTTATAAAATGAAAAATATTTTGAAATTGTGTATGATAACGAAACAATATACATACCTGCGTTATCTATGAATAATCACGAATGTCTATACACCATTTCTCTAATCTATTTCATACAGATCATACCACAAATGAGCATTGTTTAATTACCATAGATGAGTGCCGCGTTCGAACCAGGTGTCACAATTATTGTAATATTTTATGGCGGCTCCTTTGTACTTGTTGGGTTATTGTTTGGCGTTGACCTTAGGTTGTTGAATATTTAGGATTATTTTTAGGTCATAAAACCTATTCATAACATGATTATTTAAGGAGTTATTCCTGCTAGAGTCTATTCAGTCTGTACTACTGTTCTGTTAAGTGAAGATCTTCAAAAATGGGAAAAGTGCGTGAAATCTCAAGTGAAACACGTTCCGCTATTGTTGTTTTACACAACGAAGGCAAATCTGAACGTGAAATTGCTGCTAAGATGAAGTTATCGAAGACTTGTGTTCATAACGCAGTAACTCGCTACAGGACAACCGGCAGTCATCAAGACCGTCCGCGCTCGACAAGGCTAAGAGCGACCACTTCTAGCGAAAATCATTTCATCGTTGTAACAAGAAAGCGTAATAGACGCTTAACAGCACCAGAAATCCGCTCTGAAGTCAATAAAAGTCGATCAAAACCTGTATCATTGACAACAGTAAAGAGAAGACTGAGAGATACCAATTTGTTTGGTCGCGTTGCTGTTCGAAAACCACTGTTACGGCCTCAAAACAAAAAGAAACGGATGCAGTGGGCCCTTACCCATCATAATTGGACTGAAGAAGACTTCAAAAAGTTCTTTGGACTGATGAATCGAAGTTTGAAATATTTGGTTCGAAAAGAAGAGTTTTTGTACGGCGTAGTGCCGAAGAAAAGATGATGCCAGACTGTGTAGTGCCTTCAGTCAAACATGATGGAGGCTTTATTATGGTCTGGGGATGTTTTTCTGGCTTTGGAACCGGAGATTTAGTCCCTATCGAAGGAATTATGAATAAGGAGCAGTACAAAGAAATATTGGAGCGAAATGCAGTTCCATCCGGGTTGCGTTTGATTGGAGATGGATTAATTTTCCAACAAGATAATGATCCTAAACACAGTTCTAACCTATGCAGGGGTTATTTACAATATAAAGAAAGAGAACAGGTGTTGAAAAACATGGTGTGGCCCCCTCAGAGTCCAGATCTCTATCCTATAGAACTTTTGTGGGAGGAGCTCGACAGAAACGTCCGAAACCATTGTCCAACTTCGAAGGAAGACCTCTGGAGGATCTTACAAGAAAGTTGGAACAATGTTTCACAAGAAACAATGAATAAATTAATAGCCCGGATGCCTAGATTAGTTAAAAACGTGATTAGATATAGGGGAGGCTTTTTTGATGAAAAGTCAGTTTAAACTGTTTATTTTTTTTTATAATTAATAATTGTAATTAGTGAGTAATTTTGTTGATTTTATATGTAATTGTAAGTTGATTATTT
This sequence comes from Timandra comae, assembly GCA_958496195.1. Lineage (NCBI taxonomy): Eukaryota > Metazoa > Arthropoda > Insecta > Lepidoptera > Geometridae > Timandra > Timandra comae. The sequence continues at coordinate 10,477,221 of OY292358.1, read as the reverse complement.
AAATAAAAAAAGTTATAAGTTTTACAATACTTATTTATGTAGTTTTATTTCATTTTGTATATTTTTCATGGTGGTCTCAAACTTTTGGCCGGCAGTGTATATAAAGATTCATTTTTTTCAAATATATTTTTTATTTTCAATATGCCCGCATGGCACCTTTGAGGCGGGGTGTCGGGGAGTAACGCCCCCGCGGACCTAAGCGCTCCCGGGGGAGGTCCCCGTTCCTCACCTCCGCTCGCCTTCAGTGGCCGGCGGAGGGAGCACTAACGAGGAACAGGTCCCCCACCTCCGTGCGAGCCTTCATTGGCCGGCCGGAGTGGAGCCCGCGAGAGCATTATGCTCGGAGAGTGAGGGGCGATCCGTAAGTGATGAGTTCTTAGCGCCAAGCTGGGCACTTGGGGTCAGTGGATCGCGGTTTAAAATCCAGGGCGTCTTCTCCACTCTCAAAGCCGCTCGTTTCTTGTTGCTCCCTTGGTTTATAGCATAGTAACGCCGGGTGCCATAGTCCCTATAGTGTTGGCTTTGGCCCCATACTAGGCTTCCAAAAGACCGGGTCTCTTATACAGGGTGGCCCAAATAGAACGATCAGTAGGGGGAAGTCTGAATTGCCGTAGTAGAAATCCCCCTCGGGATCCTACGGTACCCCAATGTAAGGTGGACGGAAGTCGCTGTGTTTTTAGTGGGTAGGCCCAGCCCTTCTGTATAGTTCCGTGGTTGGAAAAGAAAAAAAGATATGACATATTTTCTCCTCCATACAAAATAAAAATATAACTTCCTCATTTAATAAAGTTATTGAAAAAAAAGAGTGACATGGACATAGCAGGTCCACACGTTATGAAAATATTTTTTTTTGCTCTAGATGCATTATCCAGAGAGGAAACACAGGATTACGATTAAGCTCCAGCCCGACACTCCTCTTAATACTATTCAAGAGTACCCATCTAGCTATTAGACATGTATAAAGATTTTTGTTTAAGGGTTAAAATAATACAACAGAGCTGTCTGTAGTAGAACACTGTTTTGTGAAATATGTTCTCTATATGTTCCAGGTGTATCAGATATCTTATTAGGACAAATTATCAGTACCCGTAGCGCAGTGGCTCGTTTTGACATTTTATCTGGCCACGCATTTGTAACTATGCGCGGCCAGATCAAATGTCGGAATGAGCAACTCAGGTTTCAACAGTTTGAACAAGAAAAGAGATTCATCAACACATCGACCGTTTCAAACTGGACCGAATCATACAACTGCTTCAAGCTTCGGTTGGTAAGTCTGGAATATGGAATATGGAGTTTAAAGATTTTAGTTTTAAGAGTAAAAAATTAGACAACAGGGCTCTCGGAAGTAGAGCACTGTTTTGTGAAATATATTCTCTATATGTTCCAGGTGTATCAGATATCTTATTAGGACAAATTATCAGTACCCGTAGCGCAGTGGCTCGTTTTGACATTTTATCTGGCCGTGCATTTGTAACTATGCGCGGCCAGATCAAATGTCGGAATGAGCAACTCAGGTTTCATCAGTTTGAACAACAAAAGAGATTCATCAATACATCGAGAACTGCTTCCATCGGTCGCATCGGCTGGTAAGTCTGGAATATGGAATATTTAGTTACATTCTGCACACCTTGTTAGCTGATGAGTATGAAAACATGATTTTTCAGGATTTAAATGGTGATGAAAAATATATGTCTCTGAGTTGACCACTAAGGGAAATTTTTACGTTGAAACCCCGTCAGGTCCATAAAGGTTAAGTGCTTCTTTTACGATCTTCAAGTAAAGTTCCGAGTACCAAGTAAAATGAGTTTTGTTTCTTTCTTACTTTATGTCAAGTGAAAAAGGCAAAACTCGTAATTAGGTATTCGATACTTTATCAGCAACTAGTGACACAGGCCCTAAATGAAATACTAATTTGTAAGACCATCACATTTCAAAGGCCATTTCTCATTGACGTTATGAGTAGGTACGTATAATCTAGTCTAGAGAAGACGCAATTACCACGCTGCGGCGCTCAATGCGTGTGCAAACTCCAGAGCCATTTTCCAATCAGTTGAATGAATCAAATCGTTAACAATATTGACATAATATTGCGTAACAATACATTTATATAACCGTATCTAACTTCAATCACTAATTTATAACCAGCAAAAAACATTTGAGGAAGTAAAGACACTTAACTTAATCGTAGGCGTAGAGGCAACGAACTTATGTACTTTCGTCTAACCTTCCTTTATCTGCAACAATGTAACATATTTACCTGTACTATCTTAAATCTTCTGTATTATCTATTTATCTGTTTAAAATGCACGTTTCCTTATCAACCTCATTATATTTCATTAATTTAGGATTGGATTGTGTCGTTTGTTAATGATCGCGCGGTGTCTGTCAGTCGGCGTTCCGAGTTCGTTCTATAACCGCGCGCGTCTGACCGCTTTCAACCGTTCCCGTAATGTTCTTGGATTGAATTCATAAATTGTACAGTTTTTGTGTGTGATTTAAAAAATGACGGCAGGAAATGAAGAGCACGAACCCCTGATTTCGTCTTCTGTGGATAATCAACGTGTTACTTATAGTAATACGCCGCCTGTGAGTACAGATTTGTGAAATGTTTCATAATTTGTGTAAAATATCGAAAAGTATTTAAGTAGATTTTTGTAAAAATATTATTTGAAGGTCTCTTTTACGAAATATCATATACTTTTTACCGGAACTAAGTAAGTTTCCTGTAAGACAAAAATATTTTCCGTTGCGTGTAGCGTTTTCTTTGCTCTTTATTTAGAGCTTTTAAAAGTCGTATAGTAAATTCGACATCTGAATACTTACGTATCTTATAAAACTGAATACATATTGGTAATTACTTTTTTAATTAAATCCTTATAATATTACTACAACATACACCATAAATTTCATTGACACTAAACAGAAAAAAGAACCAGTTGATATTTAAAAGCAAAAAGCAAAATTATTTTTATCAAATCATCTAAAAAAAAAACTTGGACTAGAATTTTGTTTTTAGATTGAATATAGAGATAAAATCTGTATATAAGATGGTTCTATTATAATAATTATGTTACCAAGGCTAAGTTCGACTTCTACTATTGGACTGTGTCGAGATACAAAAAAGTATAAACTGGTTTCGTTAATGCACCGGTTTTGGTCGTTCTATAAGTACAAGATATGTTATAACATTCTTTAGTGGTCTTCACGCTGTATCTTATACTATGTACTTAAATACTAATGTTTGTCTTTCACAAATAATATGTAGGTTTTTAATGTTTATGTTCGTTTTTATACCTTTATAGAAATAGGCTAAGATCTCTATTACAATATACAGTTGTTTATTTGTATTCTATGATGATTCTCTGATCATTTTAGTGCTTAGTAGTTTAGAAAATCCGGGATAATAAGTCTGACCTTTTCATCTCTTAATAACAATTTGTGACTAAGTATACAATATTACTTTAGTATAAGTTATTAAGTACTATTTTCTGCTGTTTTTTTCGTTTTGTTAGGAAATTCCCTACCAAATTTGGTATACTTACTAATAAGAAAGCGTATAAAATTCAGGGATAACGTAATTTTATCGATTAATAAAAAGGCTGTTTCCAATAGAGCCTTGAAACAAAATATAACATTTCATTAAGTGTTGTTTTTCAAATGTTGATTTACATTTAAAGCTCTCTCCGATCTAGCTGTACCATGTCCCATGTGGTTTTAACCTCATAATTCCCGTTTCCTCCGGGGTTTTTCCATTGATATAAAGTGATAAATAATCAATATAATCGTCATAAAGCCATTCTTACAACGACACTAATACAGCAATTGTTTTAAATCATTATGATTAAACATAATTATGTAGTTAGTAGCTTTACTGTTACTAGCTAGCCAGCAATAAGCACTTCTTGTATCAAAATAACATTATTTTACATAACCACATGTCAAATAACTTGATATCCCTCCATTTCTCTCCACTTTCCAACGATCTATCATTACGTCGACCTATAAGTGCGTTAGCAGCGTCTCGGATCTAAGTCCAATTGTATTCAATTCAATATGATCGGTCGTATCCTGCGCTAACTCAAGATGTGTATCAATAACTTTTTAACACGCTACTAGGATGTCATCGGATATAAATTGTTATTACTGTTGGTCAGTTTTATTAGCTGTGACCTTCGTAACCTTGGATGGAGGTGGATTTTTAGTTGGCGAAATTTTGTGCGAGGAATTTATTTGTATTTGTATAGGTAAGTACTTAGTTTTGATGAGAATATATCACTACATAGTATAAAACAAAGTCGCTTTCTCTGTCCCTATGTATGCTTAGGTCTTTAAAACTACGCAACGGATTTTGATGCGGTTTGTTTTAATACATAGTGTGATTCAGTGGGAAGGTTTTAGCATAATTTTATCCCCATATTCCTACGGGAACGGGAATTACGCGAGTGAATCAGCTAGTATACATATGAAATAGAAGACGATAATAATATGGTAACTAAAGACATTTTCCGCGTGTGAAAACTTTCCGGTAAAAGGCAAATGTTTTAGTAAGAAGGTCTGTGGTCTCTGGGATCTTATATAGGCCGAAATTTTACACATATTATATTAATTACAATACTTGTTATTAAAAATAATAGAAATAAAATATAACACTTGGCCATTGATACCTTACTCCTAATTTAATTGCAATATATTTGTTACTAGCTGTGCCCCGCGGTTTCACCCGCGTAGTTTCAGATCCCGTGGGAATTTTGAGATAAAACGTAGCCTATGTTCTTTCCTGGATCACAAGCTACCCCTGTACCAAATTTCAAGTCAATCGGTTCAGTAGTTTAGCCGTGAAAAGGTAACAGACAGACAGACAGAGTTACTTTCGCATTTATAATATTAGTAGGGATTAATAAAAACACATAAATAAAGACGTTAGGTACCACATACCTAAAAGAAGCCGCGGACATTTCCTATGTACCAATTTAACTAGAAACAGTAGTCTCACTAATAAACGTTTATACAGTCAAATGTACATAACAACTGACAGAATTGTATCCGAATTGAGTGACTGAAAGGTGTACTGTTCCGGTGACATCAACTCTTATCTTAACCAGGGTTAGGGGCCAAAATAATTAATGAAATGCACAAAAATTTGTCGCTAATTGCTTTTTTTATGAAATCGTAATTGACATTAGAGATCGAAAAGTGTTATTGTTTGTTTATAACTGTTTTAAGCTAGAAAATACGTAGACGTAAAGGTTTAGTTTGATCTGGGGTGTGTGTATGAATAAGTGTGTGCGTAGTGTCTGATACTCTGAATTCTAGAGTACTTACTTATTAGAAACAACGTCCTACCACATTCTAGGATCTAGGGCCTAGGTATAATACCTAGGCCCATGGTTAAGGGTATAATAAGATGAAAGGTAAAAGATAGAAAATAAATCATGAGCTTTAGCCTTTAAATACCACGAGGTACAACTAGTATGCATGTTGATATTTAATACTCAAACATTTAGAAGTTATCAAGTACATCCACAATTTGATTGACAGATCCGTAAGTTACTTCAACCAACAGTTAAATCCACGAGTTAAAACTTAACTGACACAAACCGGTTGACGCAACATTGATGAGACCATTCTAAACACAATTTATATTAGTTAAAATAGAGGTCTTGTTTTGACATTTTATAATTATATTCCTTAATTTAATAACACATTTTGTTTACTTTTAAAATTATAATTCAGTTTGTTTTTACAATTTTATTCTAGCTAGTGTGGGTGTTGTTATAAGTTTGACGTTTGTCGTGTCTGACATTCAAAACGATGGATATTTTATTGAATTTGGTACAGATGTTTCTTATTACCGGTAATTATCTAGGACATTTGTCATCCCAAAATTCTCACGGTTGTTATACACGCGGGTGAGACCGCGGGGCGCTGCTGGTACTACATAAGGTGGCATCTTATATTAGGTACTTGCTATGCCCCGCGGTTTCACCCGCGTAGTTCCCGTTCTCGTGGGAATTTCGGGATAAAAAGTATCCTATGTTCTTTCCCGGACCATAAGCTACCCCTGTACCAAATTTCAAGTCAATCGGTTCTGTAGTTTAGCCGTGAAAAGGTAACAGACAGACAGAGTTACTTTCGCATTTATAATATAAGTTAGGATTAGGATAAACACAGTATAATAATGAGTACTAGCGTGGAATAACTACCTATGAGGATAGTATTAATATAAAGTTATTAAAACATGCAACTATAAGTACTTACTTATTAAATTATATTATAATCACATAATTACATAATAAGGTCGTCAGTCGATTTAAATTCATTACAAACTAAGTCTCCACGCCATTAGTGTTGGGCAACTCATGGTGTTGGGTAAGGTTAAATGCGTTATGATGTTGATACAACCATACAACTAATGCACCTAACGTTAATATTAATTTGATATTTACAAAATAGTAAACATATAGTCCACTGCAAGGCACAAGTCTCTCACAGATATTATTTAAGTGACGAAGAATCCTTACTAATATTACAAATGCGAAAGTAACTTTGTTTATATGTTACGCAGTCACACCTAAACTATTGAACCGATTTCAATGAAATATGTTACAGAGATAGAGGAAAGAACTAAGATACGTTTTATTCCTAATTTTCCACAGAATATATTTCAGGGTACTTAGTTGTTTTGCGGGTATAACCGTGGGGCGCTGCTAGTGGTTTTGTATGTATAGATAAGGAATGCAACAATTCCAATTTTTTTACGTTTTAAAAAAACCATAAAGTACCTACTCCCATTGACGCACTAAGCGACAGAATTGAGATACTTATAAATATAATGAGACTGAAAGGTGTTCATTAAAAACTTGCGTAGGTACGGTTACTTTGTTTTGTCCTCGTGAGCGGGGTATTTTCCACAACTAGCCTTTCAGGGTTGATCTGTTGATATTATTAATAAACTTAATATGATTATGAGGATTTTGGTCCAAATATACTAAAATTATGTTAGCACATGTTGGTGAATTTTAAGTGCAGTAGGTTACCACTACTTATAGGTGGATCCAGATATGTTATTTTGTCCGTACTTTTCCTTAGTTCCGTATCAGCGTCAAATAATGAGTATTATTTATTTATTTTAGGAACATCAACAACATGTATATTGAGCATTGATACGTTACAGAGGATATAGTAGACAAAGTTCTGATACAAAAAGTAAAAGATTATTAAAAGTATTAAACCTAAATCGAGCAAGGCCTCAATCGGTAGCCCGTATAGCCTAGACAGTGACGCGTATAATTTGGCACCTAATATCTCTAATAAGGTTATTACCACACTACCTACGCCAGGTTTATGTAACCCGACACTACGTCTAATGATCCCGGATATAGGATCGGAAGGAATTAGGAACAAAGTGTAACGAACCCGCGGGATGGAAACTAACACCGAATTTAAAGGTTTCCTTTAATTGTTGGTTTCTAAATTCTATAAATAATATTAGATTAAAGTCGGTTTTGGTATCGGCTTACGATAATTGATTTTGTGGCGATATAACTTGATATGTATTTTGGTTTTTATTGTCATTGAGTAAGGTTCAAAATCAAGGTTACGCATTATATTCGCTAAAGGTGATATTTCACTACGTATTAAACGTTTTCTTTCTTCGGTTCATGATCTTGTGAACGCATTTCGCTCGTACTTACTTATTAAGGTAATACTGTGTCAGGCTGCCAATCAAGCTGAGAGATTACGAACGAGTAGAGTAGTTACCAGAACGAGTTGTGTTCCGTAAATGTTAATTATGAAATAATGTGGTTATTTATGAAACGTGTGTGCGTAGTTTGTACGTTATGTACTTAGATGTAATTTGTCAAATAAAGAATCCGGTTAGAGGTCCGTTGATAGAATCCCTTGTGGTGTTGGGCACTTTAAGAAATGGATGTTTCAAAACTTGTGCCTATTTTGCTACGCGTCTATGATAAAATTAAGTTAAATTATAGTACTCTATTTCGTTTAGGCGTTGATTTAGTTAATTATCTATTAAGAACATAACCACAAATATAGTAAATGAGCAAATTAAGTGATTATTGACGATGACAATGTTATTAGGATTGAAACATTTGATTTTATCAATTAAATACTCTCTGCTTAAACGCAATAAAAACTAACTCTTTTAAATATTTGGTTGTACTTTGATTTAATGTACTTAACTACTTATGTTATTTTTATCTATTTACAGGACAATCCATCACCAAATGACTCGCCCAGAGTGAGCGGAGGCGAGATCACTCTCTCAATACCCACACAGCGTAACTATGGAGCCATTGGTGGTATAGAAAAGGTCACCTACACCTGGGGTGACGTCAACGCATTCGCCACAGAGAACAGGTCTAGGAGTAGGAAGCTCTGGAATTTCTGGAAGCCATCAGCTAGTGGAATGTTCCAGCAGAGGAAACAGTTGCTTCGGAATGGTATGTTTAAAGTAGTTTTTCCTGTGAATATTTTTTTTGTTGGATTGTGATTTGAGTTGTATGGGATGGAATCGATGAATAATTGAACCACTAGAAGTGCTTGTTACTTATTGCATAGGGGTATATTATGCTATTACAAACACACATATAGATCGAATAAAATGTTAAAGTATTTTTATGGAATAGCACTTCCGGGGATTTTATTTATTACTATCTGTGCCCCGCGGTTTCACCCACGTAGTTCCCGTTCCCGTGGGAATTTCGGGATAAAACATAGCCTATGTTCTTCCCCGGATCATAAGCTATCCCTGTACCTTTCAAGTCAATCGGTTCAGTAGTTTAGTCGTGAAAAGGTAACAGACAGACAGACACACACAGTTACTTTCGCATTTATAATATTAGTTAGGATTGTAAGTATTGGTATTATCGTAACAACTCTGTATTAAATAAGGGCTTGTGTCCTATATTTCGAAAGCATAAATACTTTTTATAAAAACATTTACACCGGTCGCCTTTCAATGGTGCCGCACCGCCCTTGTTAAAGACTCCTTTAAAGAAAAGTCTTTTTTAATAAAGAGCTTACAATTTACCGTTGAGAGAGCCCGTTTCGCTCGCAGTGGAGATATTACGTAATTAATAAGTATAATTTTTTGACTGTATGTAAATAAATCAAGTCATTACCACTTTTCTTGTATTTTCGACGTTGCTTGGCTCGATAATTTAGCAAGTAATCGGACTAGACGTCATCAACGTGCCGCAAACCCCGTAACAACCCCGGAGTCCTTCATTTGTGGAAAATGTGGTCGCGGCTCTCACTCCCGCATAGGGCTCTTTAGCCATGAACAGAAATGTTCTATCACGAATTGTTCAATCACCTGACGCCACCTAAATCATCTTATGTAGATGTATAGGCCAATGATGATGATGATGATGTATTTTCCACCAGTAAACGGAGCAGCCTATCCCGGTGAACTCCTCGCCCTGATGGGCTCATCTGGTGCCGGCAAAACGACCCTTCTGAACACGTTAACTTTCCGCACTCCAAGTGGCGTGGTGGCCAGTGGTACCAGAGCTCTGAACGGACAACCAGCCACTCCAGAAGCTATGGCGGCGCTCTCAGCATACGTGCAACAACAGGACTTGTTCATTGGCACTCTTACTGTTAGAGAACATTTAGTTTTTCAGGTAAGTTGGGTTTAGAAGTTGTTATTACTATTAATTACTAGTAATGTCCCGTTCCTCACGGTTTTCATTTAAAACTATTACGTAGCCGTGGGGGTTTACTTGCGTAATTCCCGTTATCTATTGCTTTCAAAACGCCCCTGTTAAACCAACAAAAGAAAGAATTGTTGAGTTTTTATAGAGAGTCTTTGTAGCAGAACTAATAAAACGAATGGTAATAGATTTTTCTAAACAAGATATGCTTTACAAAAACTTGTGGAGCGGCGATTTCGTGGCTTTGATTTGACCTTGTTGATGTTAGTGTGAAGGGTCAAACCTTCTTACTTAGTTTGTCTTCATGGTACTTATATTAAATTTAACTTAAAACATTTTCCTATGCTCCTAAGTATATTAGGTATATGAAAACTCTTTGCAAAATGTGTGTACGATTCTTTCACTAGGTTTAGGAAGTTAACGTTCAGTTATGAGTATTGGAAGAAGATGAGAGTGTAGATTTGTTCATTAAATTAAGGCTGACAAATAATTTGAATATTTTTGCAGGCATTAGTGCGAATGGATCGACATATACCGTATGCTCAACGAATGAAACGTGTCAATGAAGTTATTCAAGAGGTGAGTGTTGATCTTACTTAATATTTGTGTCTTTAAAACTAACCTCAAATGATTTATATCTTAGGCATTAGTTTACCAGATAATTATAAATGTTATGGTCATTCATCATCACAGATAATGGAGTCAGTTAAAGACATCCGTCCTATCGTGATTGCGAGTTGCAACAACTTTTAAATATGGAAAACTCAACATAAATAACATTCATGACCTTGAACAATGACAACATAGATTTGGTCGCTCAATTCTCGTGGGAATTTCGGGATAAAGTGTACTTATATTATTCTTCCATGTGTATATTGACCCAAATTAGGTACATAAGTACCAAGGCATGTGAGAAGCAAGGAGTACAAATTCTCACCTTACAATATAAGTACAGATTTTTACAATTCTATTAGCATAATAGAATATGTTAAACAAAACATAAAACTAGTTTTGATAACACCATTATTTGTATCCAAACCCCAGTTGGCGCTGTCCAAGTGTCAGAACACGGTGATCGGTATCCCCGGCCGGCTGAAGGGTATCTCCGGCGGTGAGATGAAGCGGCTCTCGTTCGCGAGCGAGGTCCTCACAGATCCCCCACTTATGTTCTGCGACGAGCCTACCTCGGGACTCGACTCGTTTATGGCGCAGAATGTTGTACAGGTAGATATTCGTAATAAATTATATATATTCCATAATAAATATTATTAATTTACTAGCCGTGCCCCGCGGTTTACCCGCATGGAACCTTATCCCGTGGGAATTTTGGGATAAAAGTATCCTACTATTCCTAGGTATAAGGAACTTCTGTTCCAAATGTCATTAAAACCCATTCAGTAGTTTTTGCGTGAAAGAGGAACAAACATTCATACATCCACATCCACACCCACAAACATTCGGCTTTATAATATAAGTAGGATTAAAAAGGCACCAACAGTAAGTACATAATATGATTGACACCAAATAATTTAAAACAGTTTAAAAAACAAATGAAGAATGTACTAGCAACACCCTGTGGTTTTATCCGCTTGAATTCCCTGCCACAATGGGAATTTTCAAATAAAAAGTATCCTATGTCATATTTCTGATTGTTAGAAGCATCTGTACATATTAATAACGTACAACGGTCTTCCAGTTTTACGTGAGAGACCAACAAACACTTTCTCTCTCGTCAATCAAGTCTTAATTTTGAGACCAGGCATTTCTATGAAATAATGTAAAATCAAACATAATTCTCATCGTTTTAATATTTCACGTCCATTCCCCTCAGGTACTAAAAAGCCTGGCGCAGAAAGGCAAGACAGTGGTGTGCACGATCCACCAGCCGTCCTCGGAGCTGTACGCCATGTTCGACAAGCTGCTCATCATGGCGGACGGACGCGTCGCCTTCATCGGCTCGCCCGAACAGGCCACAGAGTTCTTTAGGGAGTGAGTAGATTTAATATTTAACTACATGAATACAGTAAATATGTATGTAAGATCTTTAGTGGTATATAAACTAATTCCCGAACATTATTTTGGAATTTAGCAATGTGGGTTTCAAAATATTGGTCTCTTTTAACCACACCAAATAAGTTAAATATACTTGTGTCGAGAGTGGATTTATGTCAATACAGCAGAGACTTTAGCCATTGGACTATTTATGAATGGAACATACTAAAATCGATTGTTGTTTGATTTGTGTCAATTTTGATAGGTTTAAAGTAATCATACCAAGGTATCATAAAAGAACGTAAGACAGTTACAATAAAGTTAAGCCAAAAATTGCTGATCAAATTCCGTCATATCAACCATAACTCTTCATTCCTTTAGGGTGGGTGCAGCGTGTCCAACAAACTACAACCCAGCAGACCACTTCATACAGCTCCTGTCTGGCGTGCCTGGCAGAGAGGAAGCGACCAGACACACCATCGACACTGTCTGTACGGCATTCGCTAAGTCTGAAGCTGGGTGTAAGATCGCAGCTGAAGCGGAGAATGCTTTATATCAACAGGTATGTTGTTTTAAGCAAGTGTACGATGTAATATCATGAAGTTTTGGCGTCACATGCCCTTAAATTGACCATATGTGTAACACTGTAACATGCATTATTATGCATATAAGTTAAGTCTAAGCGTGTGGGTCTAAGCGTTAAGCGGAGGAATCAGACTATAAGCTCATTCATCACTCATTCATTTCATTCTAGATAGTTAATAAATAAATATCAACCTTTACAAGGTAGATATTGAATTTAATGTCACTACCACCTATTTATATCTGTCACTATTATCACAGATTACTAAATAGCTATCATGACTATTAATATTTATGTCTAACTAGCTGTGTCCCGCGGTTTCACCCGCGTAGTTCCCGATCCCGTGAGAATTTCGGGATAAAACATAGCCTTCTTTCCCGGACCATAAGCTACCCCTGTACCAAATTTCAAGTCAATCGGTTCTATATTTTGGCCGTGAAAAGGTAACAGACAGACAGACAGACAGACAGAGTTACTTTCGCATTTATAATATTAGTAAGGATTCTCCTGAAGTAACCTAACTAACCCCCATCCCCCAGCGTAAGATAACCTCCGGGTGGGCGGAGGCGTCGTGGGCGGGCGCGGCGGGCCTGCGCGCGCGGCGCTCGCCGTACAAGGCGTCGTGGTGCGCGCAGTTCCGCGCCGTGCTGTGGCGCTCGTGGCTCTCCGTCACCAAGGAGCCCATGCTCATCAAAGTCCGGTTTTTGCAGACTATTGTGAGTATAATTTTTGTGTTCTTTATTATAGTCTACTAGTGGCGCCCCGCGGTAATCCCGAGCCCGTGGGAATTTATAAAATAAACTTTTAAGTTAGTCCTTATAATCTTAGTTATCTGCGATTTAAAGTCCTATCAAATTCGATGTGGGTGTTTCAGAGATTAGTCGGTAATATTTGTTTGGGAAATTAATAAAAACTGTTAATTTGAAACTATTTCAATTTTATTTATTTGCATAGGTAAATTTAAGTTTTGTTTTACTCCCAGCATTCTAGTAGTGTTTTTCTTTGTACTGTGAAAAGACAAAGTCTGAAAAAAGTTGGGTTTGCTTTATTCCTAAAAAATCCTTCTTGTTTCCAGATGGTATCAATACTGATAGGCGTGATCTACTTCGGGCAGAACCTGGACCAGGACGGCGTGATGAACATCAACGGGGCCATCTTCATGTTCCTCACCAACATGACCTTCCAAAACATATTCGCTGTTATTAACGTGAGTGGAGTAGTTATTAATGTAATGGAGCTTAATGTATGGTATAGTAAGGAGATTTGACTTGCGGGATGCATGTTATTTTATGGGTAAACACATTTTGAAGTACAGAAAAACATAATATGATACGACTTCCGTCTTACTCCTACGAGTGTGTTGAAGTCTATATAGAATACAGTTACTTATATTTTAATTCAACTTTTATAATTACATCAATGTTTTCCTAGAAAATATTGAAAGACAATAACCCAATCTACATAAGGTATATCTCATAAGCAGGACAAAAGTTACCTAGAAAATTTCACTCCATACTTAAGTATGGTATACATAAATAGGCCCCTTTTATTCCCTTTTCAATGCTTGGCTGTCTTATTATTTATTTCTTACCTCTATACGATGAGGTAAAATAAAAGTTCTTCACTATTTGTGTTTCTATTCCAGGTATTCTGCTCAGAACTACCAATCTTCATACGTGAGCATCACTCCGGGATGTATCGTGCTGACGTGTATTTCCTCTCGAAGACGCTAGCCGAAGCTCCAGTCTTCGCTACCATACCACTCGTGTTTACGACCATATCTTATTATATGATCGGCTTGAACCCAGATCCTACGAGGTTCTTTATCGCTTCAGGATTAGCTGCCTTGATTACTAATGTTGCTACTTCGTTTGGTAAGTTGATTTACTTACGTTTTGTGGTCGATATTCGGCCGAAATTAGTTCAATTTTCAATCTTTTTATGAGATAGGATTTTTTTACGCGGTGAAAATGCATAGAACTGCATACCACCGTGAGCCGATATTGGGAAGGCCCCCTTGGGGCATGTAGGGCTCTCCAAACCAGAAGGGCTGGGCCTACCCACTAAAAACAGAGCGACTTCCGTCCGCGGTACATTGGGGTGCCGTAGGATCCCGAGTGGGATTTCTTCCACGGCAATGAGATAGGGCTACTAAAATTTAAGTTCATCAAAGCATCTTTAGGAAATGTTCAATAGTTTCAAAGTCTGGCAAACATTAATTGCATAATTATACACAAGTGATAGAAGTGAAGACTTTTTACACAAGTGTGTATAATTAAATTAACTATCATCTGTTAATGAGCATAAATATTTGAAACGTCTAGGAAAAAGTTAATTAATCACTTATGGCATTAAAATAATTAAGGTTTATGAGTTTTTAATGAGTCTGACTGTAGAGTGTGAGTCATTCAATTTCGTAATAACTATTCACCGTTTATGACAGTTAAAACGTGAGAAAATTCAAAAAGAACTTTTATTTTTTTTTCTTATAAATAGGTAAGTTGTTTTCCTTTCGAAATTTCCAAAAACTGATTGTTACCTGCGTATGGTAGGAACCCTCGCGGGTCTTTAGAGTGTATACTTCGCACTTCAGGCGATTCTAGAGACCTACATAACCCCTGCCGGGCTAGCATGATTTCGAAAACGCGATAGATAAAGCAATTTATTAACATCCAACCGTCAAAATATGATGAAAATATCCGCCATATTTAATTTTACCACGTAATAAATTTTATGACATTTGGTCATGCTCGCGAAATTGATATAAGTAGCTATTTATCCACAACTACCTGTCAAAATATAGTAAATAGCCGCCATATTCAATTTTATCAAATCGTATCACGCCATAATTCATTTGGTCATGCTCGCGACATCGATATTATTTCGTGATGTCTATATATTTTATCACGCACAGTCATGCTAGGCAGGCTGGAGTCCTTGCAGACAAGAGGGATTAATCAGGCGCATTTTTTATTTTGAAAAACAAATTCCAATCGAAAAGTAAGAGGGCCGGTTTTTGGAACTTGATCCTAGTCCGTTGTGCTTATCTATATATGTAGATATACTTACACACACAATTTCATAAATTAATAGAGAAATAGCTTTAGTATTTTATAAATATTTAGCTACAATAAAAAAGCTATAAAGTTACAATTTTATTAAGTAGGCTTTTAAATATATTAATTTATTAAATTGAGTTAATAAGTGTTACGTATTATGTTTATTCACACATTAAAATTACGAATATAAAACTTTTTCTTAAAAACCTGATATTCGATAAACCTTGATTCAACCTCACTAAACTCTAGAAACTTAATAAAAATTTGAATATATTACAATAATAATGTAATTGAATAATATTTATATTTTATATTAATGGCATCAACCGGTTCTTCGCCTTTATAGCCATTTCATTATTTGTTATCTTGTTTATGGGTAGAGAAAATGGGAAAATTGTGAATTACTTAAGTGTATAATTAAATACACCTAACACATATCATACTTATCATCTAAGTATGACCCAATTATGCAAAACTGAAAACGGTACGGAACTTTTATTTGTAGAATTAGACTATCTCCTAATTTACTTGCAATCGATAGATGGACGTCTTGTTATATTTTATTCCAATTTTCAAAATCAAAGGAACAACTTTTTTATTTGTTTTGTCTTGTGTACTTCAAAAAATTACAATCTAGCCATATTTAGGCTAATAAGCAATTACACTTTAACTTATACTAATAAATTTAGCAAATATGTTTATGTTTGTGTGTTGTACAGGGTACCTGATATCTTGTGCCAGCAGTAGCGTGAGCATGGCGGCGTCCGTGGGCCCGCCCATCATCATCCCATTCATGTTGTTCGGAGGTTTCTTCCTTAACTCGGGGTAAGTTCATTAATAATAAGTATCTATAGTGCTTCATATATTTGAAATAGTCCCAGCAGAACCGAGGACTGTCCTTGGATGCATTTTATAGTGTTATACAGGGATAGTCGCCGGATTGTGCACCCTTTACACAAGATTAAATATGTCAAAGGGCTTCCGTGTGTTGGCTTTGGCCCCATACTTACTAGCCTTCCAAAAGACCGGGACTCCTTAATAGTCCCGTGAATGGAAAAGTATCTATAGTGCAAATGGTCAATGATTGTAGAGTTCTAAAAGAAAGGTCACTGTTCACTGGTCATCTTTCAGTTAACGACGTTTACTTTCGCTCTTTATTTCTATTAAGTATAAAATACGAAAAAAAGCAAGATTTAGTTTCGACTTAAAAAGCATAGTCACTTGACTGCCAAGCCGGACTACAGGTTCCAATCTCGTGTGAATCCTACTAATATTATAAATGCGAAAGTTTGTATGTTTGGATGTTTGTGAGTTTGGATGTTTGTTCCACTTTCACGCAAAAACTACTGTATCGATTTTGATTAAATTTACTGTACAGATGTTCCTTATAACTAGGAATAACACATAGGATACTTTTTATCCTATGTTTTATTGTAACTTTTTGTACCCACAAATCATACCAATAGATGGCGCTGTTACTTAATTTTTTAACACACTATGGTAAATTGTGCCGAGATTTAATGATACTAAGAACTACGCATTCTCACGGGAACGGGTACTACGCGGGTAAAACCGCGGGGCGCTGCTAGTTAAATATATATTGATCTGTGAGTCTGGGAGTGTATGTATGGATCTCTCTAATACTCTAGATACAGCTAATAAACCTACTTAAGGATCAGTTGTTGCAAAAAGACGTTAGATTGAATTAAAAATATAAAGTGCATCCATCAAGAAGAGGCAATTTTGTGTCACTTTTACCCCGGAATTCCCACTGTATCAACATTTTTAAGCTTGTTCTAATATATTCCTTTCATTCCAGCTCCGTGCCCCCGTACCTAGGCTGGATATCGTACCTGTCGTGGTTCAGGTACGGCAACGAAGCCCTCCTGGTGAACCAGTGGTCCGGGATCGACTCGATCGCGTGCACGCGGGAGAACTTCACCTGTCCAGCCTCGGGGCAAGTCGTGCTCGATACGCTTAGTTTTTCGGAGGTATGTAACAATATTTATTAAAAACTAGCAGCCCGCCCCGGCTTCGCATGAGTCCAATTTTACCATTGATTTTCCTTTTTTTTTGATAAGAATATCTGACAATAACAAACATAACAAAAAAAGAATTAGCGAAATTGGTCCAGGCTTGTTACTTAACAAGCCTGGACCAATTTCGCTAATTCTTTTTTTGTTATATATAAAAATGAATCGCAAAATGTGTTGGTAAGCGCATAACTTTATGCGCTTACCAACACATTTTGCGATTCATTTTTATATTATAGAAGATAGATATGTTTATTTGAAATAGAAGTCTGAACTAGGTAGAAACTGTGTTGTAGGATTGTAGGTCTTCTGGCCTACATATTTTAAAAACTCGTTTCAATGCATGATATAGGCATAGTTTTCGCCAAGTCCTTGGTAATAAACTAAGACCCACAATCTCTTATTAATCCTATCTATTTGAAGATCTTTTTGGCAGCTAAGTACGTAAGACTCTTTCGTCCTAATATATACAATGCGTAGATGCGTCAAAAATAAACATTAATTTAACATAAAGAAAACACAAGTATTTCCCGTAATACTCATTATTTTATACAAATGTATCTATGTATTTTTTACGAAAAATACGTTTTATATATCTTGTGTTCAAAATCATTATTAATAAATAATTCCTCTTTATTTTCCCAGGATGACTTCACAATGGACGTTGTCAACATGGTGCTCCTGTTCATCGGGTTCCGACTACTGGCGTACATCGCGCTACTAATGCGCGCGCGCCGAGCGAAGTAGTCACAACAAATTAGACAAATATACAATTACTCCTAAGTAGGATAGTCTTCAAATTGTAAATTAAATCAGTTTTTTGTTATTCATAGTTTATTATAATAAGAGATATTTCACGATCTTCAAGTAAAGTTCCAAGTAACTCGTAAGTTTGGTCTTTGTCACTTGATGTAAAGTAAGACAGAGACAAAACTAACTTTACTTGGTGAGTACATTTACTTGAAGATCGTGAAATAGGCCCTAATAGATGTATTCCGCGGTTTTTCTTGCGGTTTTTCTTTTTATATAGGTACTTTTTCTGTGCCCCAAAGTTTCATAGATAGAGTTAAAACCTTCATACCGATAATGTTAGTTGAACATGGAATTCTCTCTTGAATCTATATCAATACTATCTCCTTATAAAAACTCCGTAATTTTAGAACAAAGAAGATTGTGTTTTTTAAACATTAGGTAATACCGTAGGATGCAGCTTAAGTTGATTATAAAAATGTATGTATAAAAATATAGTATTTAAAGTGTCTGTTCGTTTGTACAATGGTGGCACCATTGTACAAACGAACAGACTTTTTGTATTAAAAGTAAAGTTAAAAGTAACTTTTTGTATTAAACTTGTAATAAAATTAAAATAACATTGTTTTGAATTAAGTAACGCTTTTTATTTTGCCTTGAAAAAGCTCTAAAGGCAGACGGAATAAGGTTTAAAATAGCTTAACATTTATGTAGAAAAACTGAGATCTTAGTTCTACTTTATTTAATTGTAAAATAAACCTTAATACCTATATTGAAATAAGGTTTTAAATACATGAATAACTTTGTTCTTAGTGTTTTTATTATACTTATTATATTGTGATAATAAATAAATATGTATTTACGATAAACAAACAAAAAAATACAATATCTATACGTAAGTTCTAATTTTATCATCTTATATAATCGTCCTGTAAGATTCTACAGCAGGCTTAATGTCTCTATTATAATCAATAGGCGCTATTATTATTTAAATTTACTAAGTTTATTAGAGAAGATACGAAACCTCGTATAAAATATATAAATAAATAATACAAAGATATTTTCATTTTCTTTTTTCGAACATGTATAATAGTAAAGAACTACTTACATAATTAAACAGTGCATAATTATTTAAAGTTGTTTTTTAAATAAATATTTCCAACAAAACTATAAATTGGTTTCATTTTTATACATTTTATTGGCAAGAATGAGTACTTTTAATGTATGCACTTAAGAAATATAAATTGTTTTTTATTAAGTTTCTTCAAAAAAACATAGTGGCATGCCTACAATTGCCATATATTTTTTAGAAGGTATAATATTGCCCTACGGGCATTATGAGAGGAAACAGGGGACTGCCGGATGACCGCTAATTTACTATTATGATTATGATGCATAATGCCAATCACCATTGTGATACATACTTGGTACGGTTAGCTGACAATAGTTATTTATGGTACAAGCGAGGTAAGTTGGTGATTACATCCGAGGCGCTATTCGCTATCGCTGAAGATAGCCGAGGATAGTAATCATCAATACACGCGTGTACCATACAACGTTTTACAACACATTTGCGAAGACATTATCATTTTTCGCTAATAAATAAACAGTTTTTCTATTCGCGCGCATCCAACACAACAATGCCAGTCAATCAGCCAAAGACTAAAAGAATATACTTATTAAAAAAAAATCGAATGAATGAATGAATGGAATCGACCATAGACCTACCAAAAGTAAGGCAACATAGTTTAAGTTTGTTTTTAAAATGTATGGACACGAGTTTTTTTGGTATCGAAACTTTTTTAAAACTAAACAATTCAAAAAAAATCTATGGCTTACTAGTGAATCAAGCGTGTCATTATTCAACTGTTTTTGCACAAATAAGAGCCCCTTTATGAACAAGTGCGTTGAAATGTCTATTATTACATTCAAAATAACAACAACCGTCGTACAACTTATCAACAACGTACCATCGTCATACAATGCATACCTAACTACCGCCACCGTAAGGCCACTCAAACAAAAGTCAACTATTACCGCATTACTATCAACAAGTGTCGTATTACTATCAAAGACTGTTGTACTATTAATAAAAACTGTTCTAACAACGAAGGTAAAACTTCAACAAGTGTCGTACTAAAATCAACAAGTGTCGTACTAAAATCAACAAGTGTCGTACTAAAATCAACGACTGTCGTACTAAAATCAACGACTGTCGTACTAAAATCAACGACTGTCGTACTAAAATCAACGACTGTCGTACTAAATTCAACAAGTGTCGTACTAAATTCAACAAGTGTCGTACTAAATTCAACAAGTGTCGTACTAAAATCAATGACTGTCGTACTAAAATCAACGACTGGCGTACTAAAATCAACGACTGTCGTACTAAATTCAACAAGTGTCGTACTAAATTCAACAAGTGTCGTACTAAAATCAACGACTGTCGTACTAAAATCAACGACTGTCGTACTAAAGTCAACAAGTGTCGTACTAAATTCAACAAGTGTCGTACTAAAATCAACGACTGTCGTACTAAAATCAACGACTGTTGTACTAAAATCAACGACTGTCGTACTAAAATCAACGACTGTCGTACTAAAATCAACGGCTGTCGTACTAAAATCAACAAGTGTCGTACTAAAATCAACAAGTGTCGTACTAAAATCAACCACTGTCGTACTAAAAGCAACAAGTGTCGAACTAAATTCAACGACCGTAGAACTAAAATCAACCTCTGTCGTACTAAAAGCAACAAGTGTCGTACTAAAATCAGCAACTGACGTACTAAAATCAACAAGTGTCGTACTGCAATCAACGACTGTCGTACTAAAATCTACGACTGATGCACTCAATTCAACAATTGTCAATCGGTTCAGTAGTTTAGCCGTGAAATGGTAACAGTCAGACAAATAGTTACTTTCGCATTTATAATATTTAAGTAAGGATTAAGTACGTATGTACATTGATGTTTCTCGACCGTATCACTTTGAACATAAAATATAATTCGTTGAATTTTAAGAATTTTGTTCGCAGCTTAATGCCATACTCGGTTAACCCTTGTTACCTTAGTCATTAAGTCTGTCTGAGCGTTTGACACAAAAAGATTAAGAAATTACGACATGGTACGCAGTACTAGTATATTTTTAATTAATTCAGAATTGGTCGGCGAAAAGAATGTTTTTAATACATATACCTAAGTGTTATAGTTGTAATGTGGTTATAGTTTTAACCTTCATCTTCGTTGAGATATATATTTGAGAAAAGCGGTGCCAAAGGAATGCATGGAGATCAGCGTCAGATAAATAGATGTTTGCAATACCAGTGAGCATTACCAAGTGGGAGGTACCATTTATCTGACTCTTGCTGTGAAGATAATGACTATACTGTGCTTTGTTTCATTTCAAATAACACTGTACTGTATTTTATTCTCTCGGTAACCATTTTTGAGTATGACACAAAATTTTTTTGGTGACTTGATAAAAATACATGATATAACCAAGTTCGTTTCCCAAGTTGTCAAATTCAACTCAATATTGTCAATTTACCAGGCTCCATTCCAAAGTTGCAAAGTTCAATTCTGAAGTTGCCAAGTTCTTTTCCTAAATCATCAAGTTCTATTCCCAAACTGCCAAGTTCATTTCCCGACATGCCAAGTTCATTTCCCAAGATACCAAGATCTTTTCCCAAGTTGCCAAGTTCTTTTCCCAAGTTGCCAAGTTCCATTCCCAAGGTGCCAAGTTCTTTACCAAGTTGCCAAGTTCTTTTCTCAAGTTGCCGAGTTCTTTTTTCAACTTGCCAAGTTCTTTTCCCAAGTTGCCAAGTTCTTTTCTCAAGTTAACAAGTTCCATTCCCAACTTGCCAAGTTCACTTCCCGAGTTGCTAAGTTCTTTTCCAAGTTGCAAAGTTCTTTTCCCAAGTTGCCAAGTTCCATTTCCAAGTTACCAAGTTCCATTCCCAAGGTGCCAAGTATTTTTCTCAAGTTGCCAAGTTTTTTCCCAAGTTGCCAAGTTCTTTTCCCAAGTTGCCAAGTTCTTTCCCAAGTTGCCAAGTTCTTTTCCCAAGTTGCCAAGTTCCATTCCCAACTTGACAAGTTCCATTCCCAACTTGCCAAGTTCCATCCCTAACTTACCGAGTTCTTTCCCAAGTTGCCAAGATCATTTCCCAAGTAGCCAAGTTCCATTCCCAACTTGCCAAGTTTACTTCCCGAGTTGCCAAGTTCTTTTCCCAAGTTGCCAAGTTCCATTCCCAACGTGCCAAGTTCCATTCCCAACTTGCCAAGTTCCATCCCTAACTTACCGAGTTCTTTCCCAAGTTGCCAAGATCATTTCCCAAGTTGCCAAGATCATTTCCCAAGTAGCCAAGTTCCATTCCCAACTTGCCAAGTTCTTTTCCCGAGTTGCCGAGTTCTTTCCCAAGTTGCCAAGTTCTTTTACCAAGTTGCCAAGTTCCATTCCCAAGTTGCCAAGTTCTTTTCCCAAGTTGCCAAGTTCCATTTTCAAGTTGACAAGTTCTTTTCCCGAGTTGCCAAGTTCTTTCCCAAGTTGCCAAGTTCTTTTACCAAGTTGCCAAGTTCCATTCCCAAGTTGCCAAGTTCTTTTCCCAAGTTGCCAAGTTCCATTCCCAAGGCGCCAAGTTCTTTTCTCAAGTTGCCAAGTTCCATTCCCAAGGTGCCAAGTTCTTTTCTCAAGTTGCCAAGTTCTTTACCAAGTTGCCAAGTTCTTTTCTCAAGTTTCCAAGTTCTTTTCTCAAGTTACCTAGTTCCATTCCCAACTTGCCAAGTTCACTTCCCGAGTTGCTAAGTTCTTTTCCAAGTTGCAAAGTTCTTTTCCCAAGTTGCCAAGTTCCATTTCCAAGTTACCAAGTTCCATTCCCAAGGTGCCAAGTATTTTTCTCAAGTTGCCAAGTTCTTTCCCAAGTTGCCAAGTTCTTTTCCCAAGTTGCCAAGTTCTTTCCCAAGTTGCCAAGTTCTTTTCCCAAGTTGCCAAGTTCCATTCCCAACTTGACAAGTTCCATTCCCAACTTGCCAAGTTTACTTCCCGAGTTGCCGAGTTCTTTCCCAAGTTGCCAAGTTCTTTTCCCAAGTTGCCAAGTTCCATTTTCAAGTTGACAAGTTCTTTTCCCGAGTTGCCAAGTTCTTTCCCAAGTTGCCAAGTTCTTTTACCAAGTTGCCAAGTTCCATTACCAAGTTGCCAAGGTCTTTTCCCAAGTTGCCAAGTTCTTTTCCCAACTTCCAATCCAAGTTGCCAGGTTGCATTCCCAGGTTGCCAAGTTCTTTTCTCAAGTTGCCAAGTTCCATTCCCAACTTACCATGTTCTTTCCCAAGTTGCCAAGTTCTTTTCCCAAGTTGCCAAGTTCCATTCCCAAGTTGCCAAGTTCACTTCCCGAGTTGCCAAGTTCCTTCCCAAGTTGCCTAGTTCTTTTCCCGAGTTGCCAAGTTCTTTCCCAAGTTGCCAAGTTCCATTCCCAAGTTGCCAAGTTCTTTTCCCAAGTTGCCAAGTTCCATTTTCAAGTTGACAAGTTCTTTTCCCGAGTTGCCAAGTTCTTTCCCAAGTTGCCAAGTTCTTTTACCAAGTTGCCAAGTTCCATTCCCAAGTTGCCAAGTTCTTTTCCCAAGTTGCCAAGTTCCATTCCCAAGTTGCCAAGTTCTTTTCCCAACTTCCAATCCAAGTTGCCAGGTTGCATTCCCAGGTTGCCAAGTTCTTTTCTCAAGTTGCCAAGTTCCATTCCCAACTTACCATGTTCTTTCCCAAGTTGCCAAGTTCTTTTCCCAAGTTGCCAAGTTCCATTCCCAAGTTGCCAAGTTCACTTCCCGAGTTGCCAAGTTCTTTCCCAAGTTGCCAAGTTCTTTTCCCAAGTTGCCAAGTTCCATTCCCAAATTGCCAAGTTCACTTCCCGAGTTGCCAAGTTCCTTCCCAAGTTGCCTAGTTCTTTTCCCAAGTTGCCAAGTTCCATTCCCAAGTTGCTAAGTTCCATTCCCAACTTGCCAAGTTCCATTCCTAAGTTGCCAAGTTCTTTTCCCAAGTTGCCAAGTTCTTTTCCCAAGTTGCCAAGTTCCATTCCCAAGTTGCCAAGTTCACTTCCCGAGTTGCCAAGTTCTTTCCCAAGTTGCCAAGTTCTTTTCCCAAGTTGCCAAGTTCTTTTCCCAAGTTCCATTCCCAAGTTGCAAAGTTCCATTCCCAAGTTGCCAAGTTCCATTCGCAACTTGCCAAGTTCTTTCCCCAAGGTGCCAAGTTCCATTCCTAACTTGCCAAGTTTTTTTCCAAAGTTGCCAAGTTCCATTCCCAAGGTGCCAAGTTTTTTTCTCCAGTTGCCAAGTTCCATTCTCAAGTTGCCAATTTCTTTTCCCAAGTTGCCAAGTTCCATTGCCAACTTGCCAAGTTCACTTCCCTAGTTGCCAAGTTCTTTTCCCAAGTTGCCAAGTTCTTTTCCCAAGTTCCATTCCCAAGTTGCAAAGTTCCATTCCCAAGTTGCCAAGTTCCATTCGCAACTTGCCAAGTTCTTTTCCCAAGGTGCAAAGTTCCATTCCTAACTTGCCAAGTTTTTTTCCAAAGTTGCCAAGTTCCATTCCCAAGGTGCCAAGTTCTTTTCTCCAGTTGCCAAGTTCCATTCTCAAGTTGCCAATTTCTTTTCCCAAGTTGCCAAGTTCTTTTCCCAAGTTGCCAAGTTCTTTTCCCAAGTTCTTTCCCAAGTTGCCAAGTTCTTTTCCCAAGTAACCAAGTTCTTTTCCTAAGTTCTTTCCCAAGTTGCCAAGTTCTTTTCCCAAGTTGCCAAGTTATATCCCAAGTTGCCAAGTTATATCCCAAGTCGCCAAGCTCTTTTCCCAAGTTGCCAAGTTCTATTCCCAACTTGCCAAGTTCCCTTCCCAAGTAACCAAGTTCCATTCCTAACTTGCCAAGTTCATTTCCCGAGTTGCCAAGTTCTTTCCCAAGTTGCTATTTTTTTTCCCAAGTTGCCAAGTTCCATTCCCAAGGTGCTAAGTTCAATTCCCAAATTGCCAAGATCTTTTTCCAAGTTGCCAAGTTATTTTCCCAAGTTGCCAAGATCCATTCCCAAGTTGCCAAGTTCTATTCCCAACTTGCCAAGTTCCCTTCCCAAGTTGCCAAGTTCCATTCCTAACTTGCCAAGTTCTTTCCCAAGTTGCCAAGTTCTTTTCCCAAGTTGCCAAGTTCCATTCCCAAGTTGCCAAGTTTAATTCCCAAGTTGCCAAGTTCAATTCCAAAATTACCAAGTTCAATCCCAAAGTTTCCAAGTTCTTTTCCCAAGTTGACAAGTTCCATTCCCAAGTTGCCAAGTTCGATTCTCAAATTGCCAAGTTCACTTCCCAAGTTGCCAAGTTCCATTCACAAGTTGCCAAGTTCTATTCTCAAGATGCCAAGTTCAAGACCTAAGTTGCCAAATTCAACTAACAGTTACCATATTAAAATGAACTCCTAGTTCCATTATATTAGAATGTTTTTTATAATATTACACCTAGTGAATTTTTTGAGGCCAAATTGTATACATATCTCCTAAATAGGCCCACCACATACACGCCTACCACGTCTGGCTAACCCTCTACCAAACCCAGTATGTTGTACTTAGGTGTATTATTTTCTTTTTAATCTCATTATATTGTTTCCTTTTATTTTTGTCTAATTGTATTAATATGTTTTTATTAATTATTATCTTATTTCCCAATTAATAAATGTTTTTCTTTTAATATGGTTTTCAATGTCACATTGTATACAAGTTTGTTGCCCCTAAAAAAATCAAATCGGTTCATAGGACAGAATAATAAGGTTACAAACATAAAAAAATAAGAGAATTATAAATTTCTTTGTTTTTTTAATTGGATCAAAATACATATTCTAATTTACATTTAAATACCATAAAATAATCCATTTAACGTAGTTTTATTTTACTATGAATTGTTTTGTTTGTCTAAATAAAGAAGTCAACATAATATTAACTTTAATCCTAACTAATCCTAATCCTAACTTCCTAACTAATATTATAAATGCGAAAGTACCTCTGCCTGTCTGTCTTTGGTACAGGGGTAGCTTATGTTCCGGGGAAGAACATAGGCTATGTTTTATCCCGAAATTCCTGTAGGAACGGGAACTACGCGGGTGAAACCGCGGGGCACAGCTAGTAATCCATATAACGTAGTTTTATTTTACTGTGAATTGTTTTGTTTAAATAGAGAAATCAACATATTAAAGTTAATATTTGAATTATCCTCTAATAACAAAACCTAAATGATAAATGAACCAAATTTTGTAAAGGAAACGCTCAGTCACTAGGAGTTACGGTAGCATATATCTCCGAAACTATAGGGTTGGCACATTTCTTAAAATGTACATTAAATAAAATATAAGTATGTAAAACAATGGGATGTTAGTACGTACTTATTTAAGTCGAATCCCTCGACTAGTTTAAATAAAATATCTGAATCGTCCTCATTTTATCTTCTTTTATTACCCCTTAGTTTATGAATAGGTATCAGAAACAATGATGTATCATCTGATAATTATAACAATGAAGAGTACTATTCCTGGGTCTGAGAACAATATAGCTCGATTTTTAACGATTATTTAAACTGATTACTATGATAAGATTGTTCTTCACGAACTCCCATTTGTGTGTTACTCTGTTTAAATGATACCTCTTCATCTAGTCTCACGCATTAGAAAAAGAAAGAGATGGTTCTTTTTTCAAAGCTAGATTAGTAACAATAGTTTACCATAAAATAGAAAATAAATTATTATTTTTTGAAGCCAAATCCATAAATTGCAATGAAAATTTTTCTGAGGCAGGTATTGACATCACATTTTTCATGTCATAATAGAAGTTTGCATGTTAGAAGTTGTCGTACTAACATCATCGACAGTCGTTACAGGTAGTTAGAGCCCTCAAAAGTCTAAGATTAAGTTTAACCAAAAAAATTCGAAAGCCCTCTGGGTTGTGAAGATGGCAGTCGCTTCACGTAAAATACATTCCACCAAATCTGGTTAAACTGAAAACCGACCCCAAATAGACATGGGATAAAGGTTCGGAAAAAATAGAAGTTTGCTTAAAAATATCAGCGCTCGATACATCGTGAAAAATGTCTCTGGCCAGCACTCTGTGAGCGTTCAGTCCTAACTTTATCTATACTAATAATATTATAAAGAGGAAAGATTTGTTTGTTTGTAATGAATAGGCTCCGAAACTACTGGACCGATTTCAAAAATTCTTTCACTAATGGAAAGATAATTTATCAGTGCGTGATATAGGCTATATTTTATCCCCGTAATCCCACGGGAACGGGAACTACGCGGGTGAAACCGCGGGGAGCTGCTAGTGTACAATATTATTGTCAGCCCTACAACTTGTCCGCGATCCAATGTCTAGTGACCCATACCGGCCCCGTATCACGTGTCCATATTGGTTACATGAACACCGAAGCCATATAACGTAGCTGTCACATCGTTTTCCACAATACACATCTCTGTTCTCAATATTTAGGTAACTTTATTAGGGGATTAGCATTTAGGAAGATTAGCACTGAAAATTAAGGTTAGACAAATTAGGGTCCTTGTTAATGGTCTAATAACGACAGGTCCTATTGCTTCCTTGTTTAAATGACGTTAAAAATCGACTGTCATGAGACCCAGAGAGTGACGTAATTTTTTTTAATTCATCGCCACCTCTATATCTATTGTCTTTTCTGTGTCGGTAACAGCGTTGCTGTAATCACATCTGTTGGTTGGCAGTTCATTGAAAATGTATCCAAATGACATTAGAATCAAAATGACAATAGTAGCTTTCAATTTTGACCGGCGGCACAGAAAAGATTGTGACTCAATATCATTTATCACTATTATTATGAATATGACTGTGCCAGAAGTTGCTTTAATT
Organism: Timandra comae; assembly: GCA_958496195.1. Taxonomy (NCBI): domain Eukaryota; kingdom Metazoa; phylum Arthropoda; class Insecta; order Lepidoptera; family Geometridae; genus Timandra; species Timandra comae. The sequence continues at coordinate 10,449,245 of OY292358.1, read as the reverse complement.
TACAGCTATGTGTGTGCTAGCAAGCTGTCTGTGTTATGACCATAGCCGTAGTAATTATATACTCTCTAGTAATTATGTAATTAATCATTGGATAATGATATGTAATTCATTTGATTTCTAAGTCACTATTAAAAATTCTGTGTTGTTATTAAGAATTTAACTTTTTATAATAAAAAGATTGAATATACTTAATACTTTTAACCTATATTAAAAAAAGCAATACACTAATAATGGTATCACATTACACAACTAAAATAATAAAAACAATATAGGTATCTGATTTAGATTTGAATATTGCATCGTAAAATTGTAATTTATACTAATGTTCCCACACTCTTTTGTTTTTTAATCATGATTGAGATAGTGTTGAAAACTAGATGGAACTAGATTTAAAGCAGAATACTAATAAATTATGTTGGTTTATTCCAAGCTACTACAATACAAGGTGTTATAATAATTTAATCTAAGGCCAATATCATAAATAATATTAGCATAGATTGTAGAATAGATAATATCATCTATAAAATGAAGTTAGCACAGACTAATCATTTATTTGTAGACTGAAATCATGGTAATCGGCTGGATAAAGGTACATTATAAACAAAATAAATAGTCAGAAAATGTAAAAAAAAAAATACAAAATACAACCACGACAAAAATCCGTTTAAGTGTTTTATTTCAAAATAAGTAGTCGTTAAAAAATATAAAATTAAAAAAAATCTAACGTTGCATCCAAAATCTGCATATTATGTATGTACTTAATAGAAAAGCAGAAGAAAAATTAAAATAAAATATAAGATCAGACATCTGTCTGACTGTATTTAATTCAACTCTATTTAATTAGCAAAAAAGTATGTACCAGACTTCTTTAATATTTTCTTTATCAAAGTGCTTAATAATTCTTTGGTTAATAAACCTGGAATGACCAAATTCAAATAATGAATCACTAATTTAATTTTGGAATGCAATTACATTAAGCATTGTTCAAATCAGGTTTCGAATTTAGAATCAGGTTCAATTTTATTGTTCTTTTTTTAAATGAGTGTCTTCTTTTCTTTTTCTTTAGTGGTCCTTTGTGCATTGTGTGACGTATTATAAGTGCAGTGATTTTTTAAAATATTTTGGTGTATTTAAAAAAGTTTAAGCGGTTTTAAATGAAAGAAAGAAAGAAATGTATTTAATGATTAATGCGGTACGTTTTAATTATTTTTTTTAATACATACTATATCTATTTAAATAAACGTCAAATGCTGAACTCTACACATCTTCAGGAAAATTGAAATACCTTGGCAATTTTTTTTTATTGTAGTTTAATTGCCAATATAAAGAGTGAATGAAAATTAGAGAAATTCTGTGGGAATGTGGCATCTCTCAAACTACTTCTCCGATTTTAATTCATAATTATTTTACTAATATCAAACGACAACATCCCCGAGTCTTATGGGCTAAATTATATTCTATGTTTCTATGAAATATAATTTAAAGTTACGAGTAAAACCGTAGTGCAGAGCTAGTACGTATTAAACTATAATAATAGGTATTACATGGTATTACTAGCTAATCGTTATTAAATATTATGCAATATTTGTAGGCATTTATCTTATAATTTTTATTATTAATAACTGTTAATCATATCTTGAAGAAGATACACTTACATTACAATAATTCATATAACTTTGATAACATTCATAAAAGTTCATTAGAACATTCATTCATATCCTAAAGATATTAAAATATTCGGGTTTTATACAACAATTTTTATTAATCACCATTCTCTATAGGTATAACTTATCATGCTCTAAAAAGCTAATGGACGATGTGTATTTACTTAATTGGGATGCTTTAATTAATGAATTTCCGTAACTTTATTCCAATATACATTCATTATATAACTTGTTCCTACAACATTGAACGCCTATACAATTAAGTGCGTCTCTTTCTAATTACATATTCCGTCTTGCTCCGACCCATAGAGAAATGTCAAACTGAATCGGTCCTATCCAAAAGCAGTCGCATGCACGTTCCGTTTTCAAACTTTAAGTTAAACGAAACATAAAATGTTCGCGCGTAAGTTTTGAAAATAGAATAAAAGAATAATTTGAAAAATGAGTAAGAAATCATACGGTGGTAAAGGAACTAAAAAAAGTGGTGCGAAAGCTAACGAGAGGGATACGACGAATTTGTCTTTATTAGAGAATACCGTAAGTTTTTTTCTTAATTATTTTATTCCAGCCTTCTTTTGAAAAAAAACTGTATATCTTTTTTACTGTTGTGCGTGTATTAAAACCTACGATTTCACAACTATTCGTAATATTGCTCAACAATTTTTCCTGCGTAAAAATTTTTTTTTTGTGTCTGAATATTTTAATTACCGGCCTATTATTTTTTTCTAATATTTTTCGTAATAGTAAGTTGAATGGAACTAGGTAGTATCTGCACGTAGTATGCAAATATTTAGGTATTAGATAGTTATCTCTGATCAAGATAAGGAATTGAATAAATTTACTGCAAGATGCTTTTTTCTACTAATATTAATTGTGTTTATTAGATATTTTGTGTTTTTGTTGTTTGTTCATTCAGATAATTGTTCAAACACGTGTTTTATTAAGCATCTAACAGAAGATGCAGTCGTAAAAAGTTTATGATACAAATTAATTGTTTTTTAGTTGAGGAATTAGGTAATCTGCACGTACGCCTAACCAGTTTAAAATATACAAAACAATACTTCATTCGTTTTATCGTCAACCAAACCATATTTTAGTTATTTTATACGAATTTAGACGAACTTCTCAACTTCATAATTATCTAACCTAACTAACATAACCTTTATGAAATAATTAAAATATCTTCATCATCTTTCGTTTCATCATAATCATAATAAAATAAAAAATATACTTTTTTGTGCATTCAAAGTTGTAGAGCACGTTTTCTTTTCGAAAACCTTGATGACTTTGGTGTAAGTACTTTAAAAAGCAACGAAAAGTAATTGACCTTTGTTAATTTTTAAATTCGTATGGAAATTACAGCATTTAAATTTGGAATTGCGATGAAAATGTCAAATTTGAAAATGGAGCTTTACGAATTAATCTTATTCCATGACAATTTGTTTGCTCTATAAACAAAAGAAGTCTATGTGTCCCATAACCAACAATAGTTTTTTGTATCGAGGTTCCTCCAGGGGTAAAACCACAGGGTGCAGTTAGTATAATATTGTACACTCATATGACAAGTTGAAATTTTCGCATCACTATTATCAATATGGCTCATATTTCCAAGGCTATACATAAATTAAGTCTACGTTAATTAATATACTTAAGATAAAAAACGACATATAGATTACCTATCGTCTTAAAATTATAAAACATTTAAATTATTTACATGCGTGTTGGTTTGATGACGTAACTTTGCGACTTTTTTTGGTAGAGTTTCATTAATTTTCATCTCGTCGCCTTGTTATTTGGTTAACACGTGTTTTCTTTCAAAAGTTAACAACTAAAGATAATATTATGAAAATATGAAACTGTGAGCTTGTAGTTACGTTATATTTTTTTGCTAAAGACACCAAAACGTTTTTGAATGAGAATATTTTGTTTGTCCTTCAATCCAACCACGCGGTCTTCGGTCAATCTTCGATTTCACGGCTTTACGAATCTTCATAAAATTTATATAGATCTTAAAGAAGGACATTTTTACACAAAAAAGCTCAGCAATAAAGCATGTAAAAAGCGTCTAACAAAACTATCTTGTACGGAACCTTCTTCGGTTTAGCCAAACTCGCGCTTATTCAATTCTTACCGCTAGACATAGCTCCTACAAATATTTTTTCATTGATAGATAACTAGCCATGGACGCGGAAGTCCTAATTTATTTTATTTGACTGTTATTGTTACTTAATCTCATGTCTTCATCCATTTGAAGGGTCTAAAGTTCGAGTCGCCATAGAGGCCCGAATATTTTCATGTTCATATTTTGTTGGGATTTTATTAGAAGCGTAGTGAAGAAGAATAAGTCATAATCACGTGTTAGTGTTTTAAAACTCGAAACATGTTTGGAATATGATAAAAATATACTGCTTGACTCAGGACAGAAATCAAACTTAGATCTTCGACTTGCCAGGTATATGCTAATAGACCTTTTGGGGGTATTCTCCAATTATCTATCATTAGAAAATACTACTTATTTAAAAATACTTTTATTTAAAAAAAGGTAGTTTTTTTAAATACTTACATACAAATCTTGTTATATTTAATTTGAATTCATTTAAATGATAATACGATGTCAAACTTAGAATACAAATTAATAAAATTAAAACGACGTTAAAAAATAATTATTTCAATATGACAGTTTTAGTGTTGTGAACTGTAAATGTATATATATTTTTTAATATTATGATGCAGATTATAAACTTAAAAATCTAGTACGAAACGTTTCCACGCTTATCTTAGATCTTAGATACTAAATGTGAGAATACTAATGAGTTGCCGAAAATACTGGTCTTTAGACTAATATTTAAAATATCTATAGGCACTATGAGATGTCTGTTAGTTTGTCTTCTTTTGACATTGTACTATTTTTAAGGTACTGTTTGTATTTTATTTTATTTAAAAAAAAAACCAGCACGAGTTTCTTGCCGATTCTTCTCGGCTGATGTAATTTCCGAATCGGTGGTGGAATCAATTTTGACGTTCCTAAGTGCCTCATTGTGGCCTTAACTGAATAAATGATTTTTGATTTTGACTTTGACTTTCACCAAGTTCAAGATTTGATCAGTTCATTATAAACAGATGATATCGAAGTATTATTGAGTGTGTAGTTTCTGATACCCTAGATACGAGTCACGAACTTAGTTAGGGGTCAGTTACTATAATGAGATGATGTAGTGAATGATTATGTGTCATTATGTCATGAAGAGAAGTCTTTTTAAGAATTAAGATTTTATTATTTCCTCTTACCTCTTAACATCAGTGAAAAAGAGCCTTAAACATTTGGTCAAGCCGGGGCATAAGAGCAAATTTAATGATTTTTTAAATCGACCGAACCAAAATTAGCAGTCAGTACCTTTTAAAACGTCGAATAGAATTACGCATACTATTTATGAATGTAAATTTCTTTCATTATCCAGCACCCACAAAGCTGAGGTAAATTTTAACACATTTTGTATTACAAATACCAACCTAATGTAACCTTATTGTGAGAGAAATAAACAAATTTTGAATTGAATTATATTACTAATCCTAAAAATTTATTATTAAAAAATTATTAATCCTAATACGACTTACGAGTATATCAAAGAAATAGAATTTAAAAAAATAAAATTGGACATGACTATTGACTAACTGCGTGGCAAGTGGCAATATAGGGATACAACCTTCAGAACTTCTCGGAAAATATTTTGTCGAATAATAAATAATCCGTCAAAATTTAAGCCGTTATTCATATTTGAACTTCGCTAACAATTTAACGTTTTGTAGTTTATTTTATCAAATATTAGTTTATGAAATGAAAATTCCAAACCATTCGAATGGCGAATTCCTGATACATACAGGCCTATCAGTTATCTGATTCCTGACACATACAGGCCTATCAGTTATCTGATAGGCCTGTATGTATCAGGAATTCGCCATTCGAATGGTTTGGAATTTTCATTTCTTCTAGAACTTCTCTCAGCTTCTTTAAATTGACATTTGTTAATGTCATAGTTCTCGAAAGAAGATGAATGTCCATTTATTTGAGTTGTTAAAGGTCTTATTGATTGAATTACGACTGAGTCTCTTAGAATTGGGACTCTTCCGGTCTCTAGGGAATCATTTATCATCAAATTCCTTGATATGTAAGCTACTACTAGCTATGTCCCACGACTTTACATGCAGTTTTTTCATTATAATAATGACTTATGTGCTAAACAGCGCAATGCGTTGAGTGGTTTGAGCTTTGTGTTGATGATGATGGAAATCAGTCAATCAGTCAGTAAGGGTTGCCTTTCATACATTAATTTAAAACAGTCATGAGTATCTTATTAATTCTCCTCTTCTTTTAGATGTATGCAAGTTTATTAATCTTTCACGAAAAATTTAAGGACAGTTTGGGATAGTTTTTTGGTTCCGATGTTCCCGTTATACAGGATACTTTTTACTTATATGAAAAATTAGCTGAAAAATATTGATATCTTTGATTAATTCACAAGAACACTACACATCGAAATAAAACACTTAAACGGAATCAGTCTTCTGTGATCACGGGTTCTGTAAAGAATCCGAAACGTCAGAAAATGTAAAACAAAATACAACCACGACAAAAATCCGTTTAAGTGTTTTATTTCAATTGGCCAAAAAGCTGCAAATACGTGGGACAAACCACGTGGTGCTGATAGTGTGTCTAAAAACTAATGTAACGGCATAAAACATGTTTGACTAATACTATTAAATAGTAGTTATGCTAAGTTTTGTTCGTACTAGAATTTTTGCGTATAAATTATGTATTCTGCGACATCCTAGTTTAATAGTACATAAATATGTGTAATGTAGTTGATTTTCTACTATTTTTATCTTTTAAACCCACGAGAAATAGTGTCTTAATATTTTCGGCGCAGGGGGCTACGGTATAAATCGTAGCTAATATTAGAAACGCGAAAGTGTTGATGGATGAATGTATGTTCCTTTTTCAAGCAAAAACTACTGTACCGAAAATAACTGAACATGACATAAATATCTAAATCATTATTATTTATAATCTAATTAATAATTATTACATTAATATCTATCTAAAAATTATAGCTTCAATTGTTTCGTCCATTTAGGACAGGTTTTTAGATGCATTACTCTTATTTTAGATAAGTAACAATATTCTTAAGCTCGTTTAATGTTAATAAGTAGTAAGTATGTATTTTTTCAAAAAAGTCTGGTATAAATTAATATATATTCAAATGTCATTGAACTTTGAAGTTCAAACCGAAATTGAGTAGATAGAGATCACCTAATTTAGATAAAATTTGTATGAGACTGGCTTTTGAGACAACTAGGTATTACCAGATAAAAAAGAAATTAAGAGGTTCTCAATTGGTAATATTATTGGTAAAATATAGTCCAATTTAAAATAAGTACTTTTTTTTCATAATAGTTGCTTTGCCACCTATACCCACCATGGAGTAATAATAGTTGATAGTTGACGTACATGTAATATGAGTAATTGAGGATGTATGGTTTGTCATTTTTCAAATTAATGCTACAGGCCCCTAGCATGACTGTGCATTATAAAATATATCGACACCACGAAATAATATCGATTTCGCGAGCATGACCAAATGAATTATGGCGTGCTACAATATGATAAAATTAAATATGGCGGCTATATTTATTATATTTTGACAGTTGGATGGTAAATAGCTATATCGATTTCGCGAGCATAACCAAATGTGATAAAATTAATCACGTGGTAAAATTAAATATTGCGGGTATTTTTATCATATTTTGACAGTTGGATGTTGATAAATCGCTTTATTTATCGCGTTTTCGAAGTAATGCGAGCCCGGCCGATTTAGGTAAGATTTGGTATTGGTACATATTACGTTGTTACAATTGATACAGTCTCTTGGTAATGTTCACTTTGGTATTGCCAACCAAGGAAGGTACCTTTTATTTGACTCTGACTGTACATGGGCAAAGACGGTCGTCGGTCTTATCCCCAGAAACGATATCTTCCAGACCGAAAGTTCCTTGAAATTATAGCTCATAACAGCCAGCCAAGAACAAAGTCAAAAATCACGTGACATAGCGAGTGTAATATCATATTAATTCACTAGTTTTACCATTCAACCTTCTTCGCGTTTAGCTAATCTCAAACCGTTTATAATTATAAGGAAGGATAAATCAACAAACAAACAATTTAAATGTATATATTTGCATTACTAGAGCGACTTGATTTATTATTAATTTATTTTCTTTAAAAAAATATTTATTTTCTGACATTGTTATTGTGGAGATAACCTTACAAGCCTTCGGTTGTTTGTTTTAATAATTAGAGCGTCTACCAGTTTTGCCAGCGTTATGCCTAATTGTGAGAGAATTTTGAGAAAAAGGTATCTTGGTCTTAAAGAACTTGGAAATCAAATATCACCTAAAACGACACAGTAGTTTTGAAGCCTCTTCAATACAAGCAAATAAACAAATAAAAATAATTTATTTCATTATACTGTGCAGGAATACTCTCTCTCTCTTCTTGGCATCTCCTCGGCTGAAAGTTCTATGTTCTGGGATTCATTACTTGTATCTCGGATATCAAAAACTACTCATTCACACAAACACCCAGTCCGAGATAATCGCATAAGGATCATTCAAGCGCATTAAACTATAATTAACACATAAAACTAATTACATTAAACTCATTCATCAAAACATTCAATTAGGTATACTTATTTGAAATGGTTAGCTCATTAACAAAAATGCGGTTGATAAGGCACAGTGCGATCTCTGTTACATAATATGACGTAATATTAACTGTCATCCTGTATTCTTTGAGGAAGTTATCAGTTTGGGCACTTGACCTCATCAGGTAGATATTTGGATAGTATAGTAGTAGGAACTTTGGTCTTTATTACCTGCAACATACGGTTTCACTTGTGTTAATTACTAATAACCCGCTCCTAATAATCATAACTTGATAAAATATCGTTCCACGATATATTGTATATCCATATAGTAATAAAAATAAACGAATTATGAGGCTTTTTGATGAAAATGAATCTTTAACACATGACTCTTTTTGGCTTGAATCAGTTACCAAAAAAAAATTAAAAAAAGTTAAAAAATTTAAAGCAGGGTTTTATAGTATGCAGTTAACCATTGCAAGATTAAAAGAATCATTAATGAACCAGTTGTTGATAAGTATTTGGTATTTGGATCTTTCAAAAAGGTGTCAAAATTTCAGTCGGTTACTTTTTAAACGTTTAAATTGTACCCAGAATCCAGTTTCGAAAAACCTGTTTAAGGCTAACGGACATTTTATCCCACTTTTGGTACATATTACTGATTTATACGGTTTAACAACCATTGATAAAGGAGACATGAAAAGATAAATCGTGTCGTAAAAATGTATGGTTGTACGTTTGTGTTTTAGTATTAAAGTTTTAACTAAGCAATAGTTGCGAGCTGCAGTTTCTTCCCTAAATAACTCATTATTCTGGATTCCAAAAAAATTCTTTGGAAAATTTAATTGAATCAAAATAGGTTCCATTAACACCACACTTACTTACATTATGAGCTTGTTGTAAAACAATATCTCCTTTGGAATGTCCCATACTTAAGTATCTTTTCAATTATTATGATCACTTTTTAACCCCCGACGCAAAAAGAGGGGTGTTATAAGTTTGACGTGTCTGTGTGTGTGTGTGTATCTGTCTGTCTGTGGCATCATAGCTCCCGAACGGATGAACCGATTTCAATTTAGTGTTTTTTGTATTAAAGGGGACTCACGTGCGAGTGTTCTTAGACATGTTTGATGAAAATCGGTTGTCCCGTTTAAAAGTTATGGGGGTTTGAAAGTAATTGTGTTGGCGGTTTTTTAAATTTTATATTTAATGTTTTTATAGCAAGAGGACGTTACATTTTTCAACCAAAACAATCTTTGCCGCAGGAATTAACTCCAGCTGATCTAGTGTACGTGGATAGCTTCAAACATCCGACTCGCAAGAAATATGACTCGTTATTCCCTGAAGTGGAAGATGTCTTGGGGTCGAGCCACTCGCCACAACCCTGCACCCTCGTGTGGAGAGACGTCAGTGTCCATATCAAGCAGAAGGATGGGAAGTTGAAACGTCTTGTTAATAATGGTATGTGTTTTATATTTATTTCCTTGGCTATTTTGTATGGATGCTGATCTTAGGGTATATATTGTAACTAGATGCGCCCCGCGGTTTCACACGCGTAGTTCCCGTTCCCGTTCCCGTAGGAATTTCGGGATGAAAAATAGATGTTGGCCGATTCTCAGACCTACTGAATGCTCACAAAATTTAATGAGAATCGTTCAAGCCGTTTCGGAGGAGTATGGCAACGAAAACTGTGACACGAGAATTTTATATACTTATTAGATTATATAACTATTCCCAATATTTGATCTATCTATGACCATGCTTGTCAATGAATACTAAGCTCTGTATGTCTGTCCTAAATGTATGTGTAAGTTTTGTATCCGTCGACAAGCAAGATCAAACCCAGATTGAATATTGGAAACGGTCATAGGTGAGCAGTTTTTGCAATTAGGCTATCCATTTGGATTCTATTTATAAAAAAATGCTTATTTCGTCATATATGCGTGTAAATACCAGATGTTAAAAACTAAAGTTTTATTTTCGAGATTTCAATAAAATATGAAACAAGTTCTTACTGATTTATGTCATGTAATGCCTATGAATGTGTATTTTTAATGGCTTCTGCTACATTCCTCAAAAATGTAATAAGACGTTGATACATTTTTTTTTCACCAGGTGGGTCTTTAAGAAAATTAAGTAATTATATATCTTTGTTTCACAGTTAGTGGAATTGCAAAGCCTGGCACACTGATCGCGCTCATGGGTCCTAGGTAAGTTACATTGTATCTTATGGGCTAGCTCCACTAAACACCCACGAACATTTTACAGGCTAATTTTCCAGTAGATTTCCGATATTTTCTTTCACACAAACAGAATAAAGAAGAATTATCCAACTTACCTCAATTATGATCAGGTAAGGCGTGATTAAGAGAAAGAGATGTTTGGTTTCCTACGAATATAGAATGCCAATTACACAAACAAGAACTTAAGAACGGTTTGACCGATTAGGTTAGAAAAATACACGTGTGTTTTTAACATTGATAGAAACAAAACGTGGATAAAGTATACCGTTGTTAACCCTCGTTTACTAATAAAAGGATACAGTTTAACGTCTTATTTAAGCTGATTTGGCCTAGACAGATAGAGATAAGCAGAACCAATATAAATAAATAAATAAAAATAATATTATTTAATGTCGTATTAGGTGCAATAAATTACCTAAGTCGATAGTTTATACCAGATTTTATAGTTTATAATTTAATTTTAATCTACATACTAACATAATAATGTTGTAGAGTTTGTTTGTTTGCGTGCTTGAACGCGCTTATTCCAGGAACTACTGGTCCGATTTGAAAAATTCTTTCAGTGTTTGATAGTCCATTCATCGCGGAAGGTTATAGGTTATATCACATAAAGTTACAAAAATTAGAAGAGGAGTCAAAGTGCGTTAAACCGCGGAACATACTTAGTTCTTAATAATCACTTACAATGCCAGTTCTAAAATATTCTAGACCAAAACTACATTATCTTATCTGATAGGTCATCTTTCGCTAACTAAAAAAATCATATTCAAATTGGTTGTAATTAAAATATTTTTTTCTCGTTTCCGAGTCATGGGCTCAAATATTTTTTAGTCTAATAATATAAATGCATAATTTTATTTAAATTAACATAAGTAATTCTTGTAAATCCGTCAATATAATGCTAACTAACAGCCTGTTTGGACTACACGACCTTGTCTAGTCGATATTTAATTAGAATATTTTCTTTAAATTGTTATTAAGTTTATGTAACATCCTATTCGTCTGTGTTGAACTGATTTGGATGGAAATGATTTTGAAAAGATGGAATTTTGTATGGAGATAGTTTCACTCAATGTGTTTTTTTTTTGAGAACGGTTGTAAGTTTTTTACAAACTTGTTTCATGCAAAACTTCTAAACCAATTTTGGTGTTACTAAACCAGAAGTATAGTATGGAATTGATCTAAATTAGTGTTTTCATAGGATTGGAAAACAAAACGTAAAGGCAAAAACAAAAGAAGCTAGTTAAATATATCGAAAAATACAACAAAAAATCTCGGTATTCAATCACGCATAACAAAGAAACCATGTGTATCATTTTAATAAAAACAGTAGTACTTATTACAACATTAAAGTATTATATTTCTTACGATTTCTATATTTGGCATGGTTAATTGAAATATGGTTTAAAAATGGAATATAATAATGATATTTCAATTGATTGACACCTGTCATATTTAGCTGTCATTCAATATTTGACGTTTGTATATTTGATATCTTTTCACGTGGAGACAAATTATCCCGGGAAAAACAGAATCAAAGTATTAACACTTTCACAGCGGAGCGTTTAGAGCGCCGCTTGATACGGTACGCGGGCGTATTTCTGCATAATTGTGAACATCATAGAAAAATAACGGATAGGGGTATATGGATAATTCTTTTTGTGTTTAAAAGATATACTTTTATATTTTATGGATAATAAATAAAAAAAAATTATAGTATATAAAATAATTTAATACGAGTAAAGTAAACATGGTCATTTTTTATAAAAAAAAAAAAGTCATACAGACAAAAACAGTCACACTCGCTCCGTACTCTCGCCGGCGGTCGACTGAGTGGGCGCGGGCGATCGCGAACTGTAGCTATCGCGTTCTTACTACATACAAACATTGTATATGTGTGTGTAGCTTATGAACTAAGCTACAAACGTGTACAAGGCGGATCACGACAAGACGTCGTGATTTTCTAATAAACATTTGAAAGGCGGTCACGAGTGCTACTCGTGATTCGCGCGTTAGAGAAAAATATGAATGCCGAGCTGAGGTCGTGATCCGCTGTGAAAGTGTTAAAAAAGAATTGTATGCGCGAATGTTATAAGAATTTTCGAAACTCTATACCTCAATAATTATTCGATTTTGAATTAATAATTACGGAGAAACCATTAAAAGAAGCGACTTTTTTATTATTATCTGAAGTTTTGAAGGTCAATGCCGGCGTTGATTGACGCATGAAACTTAGGTATTTATGAAGTCTTTGCATTTCAATAGAATAAAAAAAATGTGTAAAAAATATTAGTATTTTATGCATGAAATTGTAGCTTATTCCCGGGCATCCAACATTGTGTTCCTGCTGCTTTAACATCTAGATAAACAATGATATTTTCCCAATAATTTCCCAAAAATTTTCGAAATATATTCATAACTAGCACGGGAGGTAGGTTTGTAGCAAATAAATTTTTATTAAATGATTCGATTTGATTTGAGTACAGTCAACAAAAACAAGGTTTTAATAGGTAATGTAAAATTAAACCGCCTGGAAGCGTCACGCCGCCGTTCTGGCTGGGAGAGCCCTAGATTCCCCGTGGGTCTTCCCAATATCGGCACACGGTGGTACGCAGTTCTATGCATTTTCACTGCGTAAAAAAAAAGGTTGTCGTTATACCTTAAAGTACCTCTATGTACTAGCTTTACCATATTTTCATATATTGCAACATTATGTATCAATATTTTGGTAGGTACATACCTTATTTTATGCAGGTATTCAATCAATACTGTCACATTCGCTTCAATGAGTACCGATCATATGGTAATACTAATAATAATATTGGTCGTATTAGGTGTCATTCCCACGCTCAAATGTACTCAAATATAACGAGGTTTTTTTAACAGTACCTATTATTTAGAAACTTGCAGATTTACCCTTGAAACTTGAATCATCCTAGATGCTATTATGTACCTGTATAGGTTATATAAATTGTGACTACTTTTCGCAATACAGCTAATATAAAAATAACAAACAAGTATTTATTATCTTTGAAGATTTTCGTACCTTATAATATTAAATTAATATGTTGTACCAATTTTGTATTCATTTCAACATCTAAGACATTTTTTACTTTTTGCAATAATGTTCAAAACGTCTTATTAAAATTAATTAATGACCGCAAACTTAATCTAATTTTATTTCAAGTCGAAATATTCTCGTAATATCGTCAGTATTCGATATACATTATAACTATTTGTTTTGTTTTCCATATAAATATGTATCAATAAAAATCGACAAACACTATTTTTTATTTATTTCTTTAATTTACTTATATACTTAAAACATATACTTAATCTATTTTCTTTTTTCTATTTAAATAATTATTAATCCTACTAATATTATAAAGCCGAATGTTTGTGAGTGTGGATGTTTAGAGGTATGGATGTTTGTTCCTCTTTAACGCAAAAACTACTGAATGTATTTTAATGAAATTTGGTACAGATGTTCCTTATACCTAGGAATAACACATAAGATACTTTTTTATCTCAAAATTCCCACGGGATAAGGTTCCAGGAGGGTAAACCCGCGGGGCTAGTATTATATAAATATGATAATTATATTTTAAACTTTATTTAATTTTACAGTGGTGCTGGGAAAACAACATTAATGTCAGCTTTAGCGAATAGATGTCCAGGTAAGTTTGACATTTTTTTATTTTAACCTAGATTATATAAAACACATTTGTTTAATGACTACAAAACGTTAACTAACTATTTAGTTTTATTATTTTACTAGCAACAATTTACCTCCCTTTTCTCCCCCTAGGAGAAACCAAAAATCCACTCTTAGTGGTAGCCTACTCTGCCCAACAAACACACGTGCCAAATTTCAGCTCTCTACGACCAGTAGTTTCGGCTGTGCGTTGTCTGTCAGTCAGTCAGTCACCTTTAAATTATACAAATACATACCTATCTATACATATATTTAGATAGAAACGATTTTGAAGGTTAGCGTATATCTACTTATTGGGCCGGCGAAATGACATTTCTTTATGAATCAAAGAGCGACTGCCATCAGACCTTCACAACATATAAGGCGAAACAACATATTTTGGTTAAACCAAATGATATACTTTCGAGTGTTCTCTCTCGTAATGATTATGCATTGGATAAAGTTAAAATTAAAATATTTAAACTTTTTCGACTAAAAGGCGAAATGTCATTTTTTTAGTTAAACCTAATGAAAATAGTTTCGAGGGTTCTCTCCCGAACAATAAGTAGATAAAGTCATCACGTTAAAATATTTAAACTCTTTTTTTTTCGAATCAAAATACTTTTTTTTGAGTAACAAAAAGATAGATTTGAAAGACACGTGTAAGAGATATTATAGAGACCTGTCTGCAAGGAACAAATTTTAATTTTGAACTTTAAAAAAATCTTTACAGCTACGTTTGATTTGATTGTAGAAAAAAAAGCAAGTAGATAGAACATGATTAAAAAAAAAACAAAAATTTGAAAAAGGAAAAAGTTATGTTTCAAAAAAGTACGCAAAAGGTACGGTATAATTATCAAAATAATGTAAAAAAAACTTTTTCTAATAGTTGATAGAGATGTAACTGTTAAAAAAATCTTTAATAATATTTAAATAAGCTAACCAACTTGCTTGATAGCTACCTACCAGAAGAACTACCATGAACGAAGATGTCTATTAAACTGTATAATAAACCAATAAATAAACATTTTTATGTTCAAAAGTAGGCCTAATTAATATTGTATTAAGGTATTTCGTAACAGTCGAAATTTATTCAATAGTGTAAATTTCACTCACACAAACACTTATTTGTTTCAAATTTATGGTCAAAATTTTCATAAGAAACCGGTAAACGCCATCAAAATGGTCACATAGGCTCGTTTGACCTTAAAAAGTTAAAATATTTCATCATAGAGCTATTAAAATTATTTTTTTGAAGGCCTATATCTACTGGCATTCCGATTTATTATAATAAATTAATTTTCTTGTCAAACAGGTTACAGCCTATTAATAAGTAAATAAAAAAAATATCATTGACATTTCTAATTTTATGTAAAAAAAACGGACAAGTGCGTGTCTGTATGTAACAGGTTTTTGTCTGTAGTAGCAATTACTAGAACAAAAAATATATTAAATCTAGTTTTTTATGTATATTCATTATGCCTATTTATACAAAAAATCTTTGATAGTCTCGAAAGAACTCGAAAATGGTACGACCGTTTTTTATTTTGTTCCATTCAAAAGTAGAGTGACTAAGTAAAAAAAAAGAAAACTACAAATACATTGGGTAACATTCATGGTGCGTTACATTCATGAATTTGAATAACTTAGATAATTTAAACAAATATAATTTCTGATACACACATAATCTTTCTTCTATATTTCAACCACGTAATACAAGGACGAATACTTACTCGAAAATTCGGTTTTATTATCTCGATACGGAACGCCAAAATAGGCGGAAAAAATATTTATCAGAAGGCCTACTAATAAATATTTATAGAAGCCTGTTTTATCATCTTATTATGACATTTTGTATTAATTTTGTATCTGGTAGTAATATATGACATTTTGTATTAATTTTGTATTTGATAGTAATATATTATTCGTAGTAAATTATAGTGTTTTTGATGTAATTTCGGACTGGTGTGTGTATTGATCATTATTTAAGTAATGGGTTGGAGCTGTCAGGACCCTTCTTATTGTACACTGTAGGTACGATGATTTATAGGTTTTTATAGGTTTTAAAATGAATTGTTCTCTTCTTCTGGTATTTACGATCGACTGGATTTTTCTAGAAGTTCTGACCAATTCATGTTTCCTAAATGTTAGCGAATGATATAAGTGATTAGTATTGCGTGTTTATTATTTACTTCGAATTTTGCTAATTCTGTTGCAATCGTGGAATGTGGGTATTGGAAATTGGGTTGTATCAATTTTTTACCCCCTTTTTTGAAATTGGATGCATTGAACAAAGATCTCACATCCTACTAAAATACACACATCAAAAGTGTCTAGGGATCAAGCATTTTTATGCGGATTTCTTGAGATTGAGATGTGGCTTTGTAATAAATTTATGATTTTATAAATTTATATGGATCCTTTTTGGTGCATTTCATAATTTGAATCAGGAACTGTGAATCAAATTCGAGTAAAAGATGAAAATCAGCTGTCAATATTTTCCCTATAAAAACATACAACGCATTGAAGACATTATAGTGCTACTGTTTCCCTACTACTGATTAAAACCAACGTTATTATGGAGCGGCGACGTCATTTAAGCAGGGAAGAAATGCTCAGAGCCGTGGGAATGATAGAAGCTGGTTCCCGGCAACGTACTGTGGCTTTAGCTCTGAATACAAGTCAGAGTGTTATCAGTCGACTTTGGACACGTTACCGAAGCACTGGTACCGTGGCTGAGCTCCATGGAGGACGGTATCGCTGCACCACACGGAGACAAGACCGATACATTCAAATCTTAACTCGAAGAGCTCCAACAATAACCGCCATGATGTTAGCCGTGCGGCTTCATCACTCTTCAGGGAACTTAATTAGCGACCAAACAGTCAGAAACCGCTTGCATGAAGTGAACCTTCATTCCCGAAGACCGCTACGGGTACCACCTATAGCAATGCACAATCGTAGGATTCGATATCAATGGGCTCTTGAACACAGAAATTGGGCAGAAGAACAATGGCGTTTCGTGTGCTTTTCTGATGAGTCTCGTTTTGGTATGAGACCGGATACAAGACGTATACGACACTGGAGAACCCCTGGACGCCAACAGCGATTAAAATCCTGCCAGGAAGTCCATCCTTATAGTGGTGGAACCATCATGGTATGGGCGGGTATTTGGATCGGCGGAAGAACTGAGTTGATTTGGATCAGAGGCAACCTCAACGCTCAAATTTATGCTGAGACGATTGTATCAGACGTCATCGTTCCTCTACAAGTGCAAATCGGTCCCTTATTTCAGTTAATGCATGATAATGCACGACCGCACACCGCAAGAGTTGTAAGACAGACTCTCGCCGCAGCTAACATCAATGTCCTGCCCTGGCCTGCTCAGTCGCCAGACTTGAACCCGATTGAGCATGCATGGGATATGCTACAGAGAAGAGCTCTGCCGAATATGGAGGGTATCCAGTCGCAAGAAGACCTTTTTTTGTTGTTGCAACGAACATGGGCGGCCATTCCACAGCGTGATTTGGATGAACTCATTTTGAGTATGCCAAACCGATGTTCTTGTGTTGTTAGTGTTCGCGGTAGAAACACGGATTATTAATTGTTTAAGTTACCCAATAAAATTTTAAAGAAAACTGTTATTTCAGTCTTTTTTTCGAACTTTAATGTTAGTGGTTCAAATGTCAAAAATCCCTTTATTAGGAAAATGGCAAATTTCTTTATTAATGCAAAGGTGACTTGGTTTATCGTTACTGTGACAAACGAAAACACTTTATTTGATGAATCCTTAAAGAAAATTTTAATTAATATCTATCAGGAGAAAAGTTATTGCAAAAATATATGTTGATCCCTAGACACTTTTGATGTGTGTATTATAAATCCGAATGTTTGTGAGTGTGGATGTATGGATGTTTTTTCCTCTTTCACGCAAAAACTACTGAATGGATTTTAATGAAATTTGTATACAGGTGTTCCTCATACCTAGGAATAACACATAGGATACTTTTTAACCACGGGATAAGGTTCCACACGGGTAAAACCGCGGGGCAAAGTTAGTAGTTAAATAATCGGCACCGATGTCTATAGAGTTCCTTTAATCCCCGTCCATGTTAATTCAGAAATGGTATAATATTATTTCTGACCCTTATAATTGACCAGTGTGATATGAATAATTGTACCACATAGTTGCGGTGTCGTATGCGTGATAGATGAGAGTCGAGGAAAACCGCAGTCAGATCATATTGCTTGCTACATTGTATTAGAAAACTGGAGAAAATTCTTTGAGGTTACATACTCGAATACATACGTGCCTTATTATCTTATGTACACGAGTCATTATGAAATCATGAGTGTTATTTAGTGTCAGTTAGAGCTCAACTTACATCCATATTTAGAGGGATCCATGATCCACCATGCTGGCTGACAGATTTTGTATGACAATTGATTAAAAGCACACATTATAGTTCATAGAAAAGTACCTAATAGTTCTCGGAAATGTTTTAAGTTTTATTTAATCTATAAGTATGGTTTAGTGATAGAATAACTCCAATAAACTAGTTCATGTGCTAACATCAGTCAATCTTTGTCGTAGGAACAGACATTAGAGGAACTCTTCATTTGTCTTAATGTGTAAATGATTGCGATTATTCGACACTAGCAGCGCCCCGCGGCTTCACCCGCGTAGTTCCCGTTCCCGTGGGAATTTTGGGATAAAAAGTATCCTATGTGTTATTCTGATGTATAAGCAAGAGTATTGTAAAGTTTCATTAAAATCCATTCAGTAGTTTTTGCGTGAAAGAGTAACAAACATCCATACATACAAACTTTCGCCTTTATAATATTAGTAGGATTACTGATTATCTAGTATTCGGTTTTACCTGTAGTTCTTATTAGTCATATAATATCCATTCCGATGTGCGTGAATACAAAACAAAAAGATAAACTGCCTAAAATGATTTAACCTTCAGAGTATGTTATGATCTATAGTATTTTAATAAGTACTTTAATTCAATTATATCGTTTGCGGAGCACGTTAAGCCGTTCGGTCTATTTTGTCGAACTTACAGGTACTTAGTTAACTTTCAATAGTCAAACATTGGTTTAACTAAAAATGTCGTACATAGAATAAGGATCACGACCAGGATTCTCTCTGGTCTCTGATGTTCGTATCTATTATGGCTGATGATGATGGCAGTCGCTTCACGAAAAATATTGATATTTCTGGCAAACTCGTTGATCTAAAAAATCGACCCTAATAGACATAATAAGATTCTGAAGAAGGAGGCATTAATGCAACATCAACTAAATTAGACTTTAATCCTACCATAACTAAGATGATTTTCCTTTATCAACAGTTGGAACAGTAGTCGATGGGTGTATAGCAATGAACGGGAGGCCAGTGAGTGACTTCATGAACCAGGAAAGCGGGTACATGCATCAGGATGATCTGTTTGTCGACAACCTGACTGTTCTAGAACATCTTTCTATTATGGTAAGTTATTAAAATTTAATGTTCTTTATTAGTAAGATTCTCGGGTTTGGGACCACCAACATGCATTGGGTAAGCGTGGCGATTACGCCTATTCCTCACTGTACTATAAGCTAAGTATCCTATGTATGGTAGACGAAATATTATGATGAGGAATAGCGAAAAATGATAGAGGAGTCTCAATGCAGATTTTGATAAAAACTATAACATCATTAAATTCTTGGAAAATCAATAGGTATTCCTAGCCAGGACTCGAACCAGTAGAGTTTAAAAAAAATACACCCTTTATTGTCACATCATGTCATATATCATAGTACAACGATCAAATTTCGGGGAAGTAATGACTTGTGCCAATTCATTTCAAGTGAAAGTACAATTAACAAATATGATATTTACTTAATAATGGTTGTATGATTAATCATAATGATTAAGAACTTTAATTAATACAGTTAAATGAGTAATACTTTTTTTGAAGTTTCCAAAAGTTTCTGGAAACTGCGCACCAAATTCAAATATTGTTTTTGAACTTCTACGGATAGTAAAATCATTTAATTTGCATAATTATTAGGTAACTATAAACCTTTAGGCCGTATTTGACAATAAACTTTAATAGCTTTTATAATAACGTTTTTTATGAATAGTTTAATTTCGTGGTTAAAAATTAAAATAAACCTATTAATACCAAGATAGATCATTTAATATATACATATGTACCTACTTGTATAAATAGTAAAATACTTAATGAAAACTTTGAAGAAATAACAAAGTCATTATGCCGGGCACTCCAAGAGTTCCAGGTTCGATTTCAGTGCAAAGTAAATACCTTGCTCTACCCTTTTGATACCTTAGATACAGGTACTCAATTATCCTTGATTTGAAATATGAAAATCTTTAAGTTTTTTTTGTATTGATCATAGAGATGTTATACTACATAACAATTTGAATGTCACTTATTTAAAGGAACGCACTATTAGTTTTTGCTAAATTCTCAATTTCTATAACATTTTCCATTTTAATCCAATTTATATAATTACCGTAGTCAATTCAGCCGTTTCCAATACAAATAACATAATTATACTCATTCACTACATCATCTCCTTATAGTAACTGACCCCTAAGTTTTTTTTTGTCAACCTATAGTGTCCCATTGCTGGGCAAAGGTCTCCCCCAAACATCTCCAAATCCCCAACCGTCCCTATCCTTCGCAGTGTCCCACCAGCTACTGTCGAAGGTAGTAAGATCGTTCCGCTAACGCTTTCTCGGCCGACCCCGACGACGCCCTCCTTCGGGAACCCACTGAGTTGTGTAGGTCCACCTCTCAGGTGCCATCCGACTCACATGTTACTAAGTTTTATTATTAAACGAAACGTACGACATTATGTTTAATTAGTTTCTTATGTAGCTAGTAATTTAGATAAAAAGAAAAAATGTGTAGCAATTTTTTTGGATTTGGCTAAAGCGTTTGATACTGTTTCTGTCCCCTTACTAATTAATAAGTTGGAATCTCTGGGTGTGAGAGGGATTGCATTGGACCTTTTTAAAGACTATCTAACAGATAGAACGC
Organism: Timandra comae; assembly: GCA_958496195.1. Classification (NCBI taxonomy): domain Eukaryota; kingdom Metazoa; phylum Arthropoda; class Insecta; order Lepidoptera; family Geometridae; genus Timandra; species Timandra comae. Next base: position 10,427,891 of record OY292358.1, on the reverse strand, counting down.
AGACTGTTAAGATCAACAATTTATATAGTTCAAAGGTAAATATTAATTTTGGCGTACCACAGGGCTCGGTTTTGGGTCCTACCCTATTTTTAATATATATAAATAGCTTGTGCAACTCAGAAATGTCAAATACTAAAATCATAACTTTCGCGGACGATACAGTCATAATATTTCGAGGATCTACGTGGGAAGAAGCCCAAACATCAGCTGAAGCTGGTTTAAAAATAATCACAGATTGGTTGAACAACAACTTATTGACATTAAATTTAAATAAGACTAAATATATTACATTTTCTATTAAAAACAACCAACAACCTAACTCCAATTTTTGCATAAAAGCCCATGTATGTACTAGAACTGCATTAAATAGTTGCGATTGTTTAAGCATTTCTGCTGCAGATAATATCAAGTATTTAGGTATAACTATAGACAAAAATCTTAATTGGAAACCGCACATTGACTCATTGAAAACTAGGATACGTAAACTTATTCCAATCTTCAAAAAAATTCGTCAATTAAAGGATAAAGTCACCAATAAAATCGTTTATCAAACATTATGCCAATCACTCATAACTTATGGTATAACATCCTGGGGTGGTGCAAAAAAAACATTGTTACTTAACTTAGAACGTACACAACGATCAATACTTAAAGTTTTGAATTATAAACCCTTTAGATATTCCACAAAAAAATTATATAGTGAAATGGAAGTACTCACTGTTCGTCAGCTATTTATAAAGACAATCCTTGTTCGACAACACGGCCAACCCAAAAGTGCTTATAAACTAAATAAAAGAAGGGTACATGAAGTCTATAAAGTACAAGCCTGTAAAACTAGCTTTGCCCATGATTTTGCATATTTTCTGGCGCCATTTCTTTATAATCGCATTAGTAAAAGTATAGTGTTGGAAAATAAAACTAAGTATGAATTGAGAAAGTCATTAGAAAAGTTTCTACTTAGTTTTGATTATGAAGGAACTGAGAACTTACTAAAAATTAATAAATAAGAGTTTTGCGATATACGTGCAAATTAATAATGTAGGTTTTTAGGGAAGGCAAATTAATTTACTATGTAAAATTTAATTTTGGAAACAAATAACTTATTATATAAATGTACAAACTATAAAATTTACTAATTTTTTTTTTCTTAATCAATTAGATAAAAAAAAAAAAAAAACTGTTTAAGTCATTTTGCATCGATATTTGTGCTAAATCTTTCAAAATCATTCCATATTTCGATGTCAGGTTTATGTCACTAAGGCTGAAATAAAATTTATTATATACCTAATAACAATCATATAAGTATAAATACATAATAATATTTATATATAATATTCATAAATTTCATTCATTTACTATCACATCTTAAAATATTTATTCGTATATGTAATTTTGTCTGACTGTTTTATCATATTCTACAATTGTCTTATCTTAATCTTTTGTCTTCTTTTGTCTAATACAATGGAGCATTTGTTTCAAGTAAATGCAGCTCTATTGCAGTGTAATACGGTTGAACGGCATGAGATTCTTACCTCGCCGTAACACAGTCGTTGACTAGCACGGGAGGTAATGAATATTGCACTGTATACCGCCACTTTAAAAAAAAAATGTTGAATCAAAATTGTCATTTGTTTTTAAATTGTTATTTTGGTTGAAGGATTTGATCATAGATTTAATAACTTTGTTGATAAAATATTGTATTAGGTTGGTGTATATTAGTTATAAGTTTTATCAGAATAAATATATTTCATTTCATTTCATTTCAATTAAATAAAAATAACGGGATGTTCGTACATACTTATTTAAGTTAAGGGATTCGACTAAATAAATTGAATTGAATTACTAACTAAGTTATTACGATTATATGTTTACTAGATCTTCGTACACACGGAAGCAGATTTTTTAGATTTACAAATGCATATTTGACAGATAGAGCCTAAGTGATGATTTGACGAGGTATATTTTAATGCGTCTAATTTTTTGCGTTATTTAATAATCAAGGATAGCCGTATTTTTCCGCTTGTAATATATAATTGCCTATTTTTATAATCGGCTTTTAATTTTACATGAATATTCTAATATTGGCAGTTTATCTTTTAGTTTTTTTAATAGGCCTTGGCTATGTGGTCTGACAAGCTAGACGAGTAAAGCCTAAATGTTTACATATGTTTGAGGGTTATTTGAACTAGGAAATTAATTATAATTTAATTCGAAAGTAAATCACTTAAACCTATTTTTGTCAGCCTATTTGTTTGTTAGGTAAACGGCTAAATTGAAATTAAAACTTGGATATTGCTAGGATGTAAATGTCAGATCCAACTTCTGCACAAAGGCCTATCTCTTAATGATGATATAAGTACCACATGGTACCTTGGTACCATTTAAGTACCCTTATGGGTGTTGGCAAATTGAAATGGACAAATAAGTGATTATACCGGGATTACCCCATGATAATCTTAAGCATCCTGTTAATGTCAAATCCGATCCACATAAGAAAAAAATATAACAATTAAATTTAAAAAACCCTCAAAACAATTACTTTCAAACCCCCATATGTGTTAAACGGGTCAAACTATTTTCATCAAACATGTCTCAGAATACTCACACTGACTGCCCTTTAATACAAAAAAAACTAAATTGAAATCGGTTCATCCGTTCGGGAGCTATGATGCCACAGACAGACAGATACACACACACAAACACATACATACACACACACATACTACATACACACACACACACAGACACGTCAAACTTATAAGACCCCTCTTTTTGCGTCGGGAGTTAAAAAATGTAAAATAAAAATATTAGGTTTTTTAAGAAAAAATATAAACTAAAGAACCCATTACTACAATTTAGTAATTGTACCTGCGGTATTAGAGCGAATTTCAGTGTCTAGAGCACAAAGCTTCGTGGTCAATGCCAAATAATATCTAAACAAATGTATTCTAGGCCCGTCTCCGCATGGATAGTCGCACTTCGACCCTTGCAAGGAAGCGTAAGGTGAACCAACTGCTGCGTCAGCTAGCGTTATACGAATCCAGGTTCACGAGGATCGGCGGTCTGGATGGCACCAAGACTTTATCGGGAGGGGAGAGGAAGCGCCTTGCTTTTGCTACTGAGGTAGGTTTCATTATCAAATTCTGGTGTTATATTGGTATGGTTGTACAAATGTAAATGTTTCCTGTACTATAAATAAATAAAAAGTCTTTATTATAATTAGTGACTTATAAGTTCTTACCTTTTGGAGGCCGAAATAAATAGACTGATAACAATTTTAAAACTTTGGATATCCTAGTTTAGAAATTTATAAAAAGAACTTTGTATATACCATTGCCAATATTGACTGTTTCCTTGATAAGTTTTATTTTAATATTCCAACAGCAAAATGTCGTTGTGGATTATCTTCATCAAGCATTTTTTCATTCCCACAGCTCCTAACAGACCCTGGTCTACTATTCTGCGACGAACCAACCACTGGTCTTGACTCATCATCAGCTCAGAAGCTGGTCAGCTTGCTACGAGCCAGCGCGGTTCAAGGGAAGACCGTGATATGCACTATACATCAGCCTTCTTCAGAACTTATGGCGCATTTTGATAAACTAGTGCTTTTGGCTGAGGGAAGAGTTGCCTTCGCTGGTTCTGCGCAGTCGGCTTTAGGGTTCTTTGAAAGGTATGTGTAGTTCATTAGTTAGTAGTTGTTTTATGTAGATAATAATAAAACTATACTAATGTTCTCATAAAAACCTTATCTTGGTAGGAAAATAACTATAATGAAATATATAATTTGATGCTGTGTGTGTGTGCAAAAATTGCAAAAATGTGCAAAAATTTCAGCGATTCATTTTTATCCAAAAAATATAAAAATAGAAATGGTAGAATTTTACATCAGATGATGTAAAATTCTACCATTTATACAAAACGGTTAGAAAGTATTATTATTTTGTTAAACATTCCAATGTTTAAAATAAATACATAAAAGTCACTACTAACCCAAAACGCGGTCCATAAATCTTACTAACAATATCGTATTATAATATCTCATGATAAGATTTTTGTATGAGACACTAATAAAGAGTTTTAAACATAAAGCTCACGATAAAATGCTCTAATTGGCCAAAACCGTTCAATTTAAAAGTTAAATTTATTTATAACAACCGAAACTGGATCAACCTCTTCCCTTGCAGAACCAGTTTTAAATAAAAAGAAATAAAAAAAGTTCTTTCTCTTTATAAATCCTACTAATATTATAAATGCGAAAGTTTGTATGGGTGGATGGATGTTTGTAAGTCTTAAAAACTAAAATAACGGAACTAATTAGAAGGATTTAGATGACAATTTTAGAAAAAACACATTGGATACTTACTATCCTGAAATTCCCAGGGGATTGGGATTTACGCAGGTTAAATCGCAGGGCACAGTTAGTTTTCACTACATAGTATAAAACGAAGTCGCTTTATCTGTCCCTATGTACCTATGCTTAGATCTTTAAAACTACGCAACGGATTTTGATGCGGTTTGTTTTAATAGATAGAGTGATTCAGTGGGAAGGTTTTTAGCATAATTTTATCCCCATATTCCTACGGGAACGGGAATTACGCGGGTGAAACCGCGGGGCATAGCTAGTCGAATGTTATAAAAAGGAAGAATTGTTTGTTTGTATTGAATTGTCTCCGAAAGTACCAGACCGATTTGAAAAAATGTTTTACTATTAGATAGTTTACTTTTTTAGGGAGTAACAGGCTATACTTATCGAAAATTCCCACGGGATAGGGATTAAAAGCAGGTAAAACCACAGTGCAGAGTAACAAAAGCTATATTTATCCCGGTATATCCACGGGCAAACGAACTGCGCGGGTAAAACTGCGAAGAACAGCTAGTAACTTCATAAGTTAGTTGTGCATTGAGTTAACCATAATTACTCAATACTGGCTCAATACAATTGACGTTCATCATTTAAATGAACCTGTTAACTGTGTGACCTTAATAGAACTTCCCGACTCCTTCGGGAGTGAACTTAGGGATCTACTTAGGTCTGTGACTGATGAGAGTAGAAAATTGGTTTTATGGTAAGGTAACTTTTCACTAATACTCGTAAATCATCTTAATTTTGGAATAGCTTGACATTCTGAGGTGTAAAGCAAAGTCTATAACGATTAACTAATTTTAAGGTAAGTTTATATTTATACTTATGTCGTACTTAATTCATCATAGAATTTTTATTTTTTATAGCAGCGCCCCGCGGTTTTAACCCCGTAGATTCCGTTCCCGTGGGAATTTCGGGATAAAACATAGCCTATGTCCTTTATCGGACCATAAGCTACCCCTGTACCAAATTTCAAGTCAATCGGTTCAATAGTTAAGCCGTGAAAAGGTAACAGACAGACAGACATATTATATAGTAGGGATAGTAGGGATTAGCAGGGATAAAGTATTAAACTTCTTACTATTTAATTCACACAAAAACATACAAATATTTTTATGATAACAAACAAGTTAGTTTATTAATAAATGTGCTACTTTTTAAATAAATATAAACAAAATTAAGAATGCTAAAAATACTGCTAGTTTCATTTGTTACGATTGCAAAGATACAACAAATTTGATATCGCAGTTAATCTTTGATTTATACATATAAACAACTAGTTTTACAAACACCTTTTCTTAATCACTTAAGACGTTTGTTAATCACGAAGCTGAATGTAAATATTTTTGGTAACACGATCTTCGAAAATTAATTTGTTTTAGTTTTAGATAATCACTGTTGTGACAAATTGTTTATTAGCCCATATGTCATTAAAACGTTAGACAATCAGTCAGGACAAACTATTATTATTTGAATATAGATCGATTAAAGATAATGTTAATCATGAATTAACATAAATGCAAGAAATAGTTTCATCCGATAGAATGAGAGTAGAATCAAGGTTTTAGAAATCATTGACCGAAATGATTAAACTTAAAATAGTGTTCAGCTAGATTAGTCAGTAACGGTTACCTTTTATATTTAATTTCATATATTTTTTAATAAATTTATGTCTTTGAACTATTTGATGTGCGTCTTTGTGGATGTTTTTACGCGCGGTGAAGAAGTTTTTGTACAGAAACTTTGAACAATGTCCCGAAAGCCCTTGATTGTTTTAAACATAACATCATATGGGGGACTTTTCAACCTTTATTTAAAAATTCTTCTTCCCCCAGCCTCGGCTACCAATGCCCAATAATGTACAATCCAACGGACTTCTTCATCAACGTGCTCGCTATCACACCGGGGTCTGAATCCGCTTCCCGGCAGGCTATAAAGAGCGTCTGCGATAGCTTCGCTGTCAGCGACGTCGCTAAAGAACTGGACATGGAAATACAGTTGGAGTTCCATTTGATGGATAGCGAGGATGCGGTAAGTGTAGTTAAGGAGTTATTAATATTAATAGTTCCATTGTATAAATTGTTATGTCTTGTTTAGACTTTAAGTCTACCATTTGGTTTAATCCAAAAATGTCGTATCGTAGTCTATGTTTAGGAGGTCTGATGGCAGTTGCTTTATGTAAAGTACTGATATTCCACCAAATTTGGTTAAACTAAAATCGAATCCAATTAGACAAGGGACGATAATCCAAGTGCGGATGATTCGTCACCAAACAATTTAAAAATAAAAAAATCTTTCATGCATGAGATGTCTTCTAATTCTTTATCACTACATAATATAGAACAAAGTCGCTTTTTCTGTCCCTATATCCCTTTGTCCCTATGTATGCTTAGATCTTTAAAACTACGCAACAGACTTTGATGCGGTTTATTTTAATAGATAGAGTGATTCAGTGGAAAGATTTTTAGCATATTTTTATCCCCATATTCCTACGGGAACGGGAACTACGCGGGTGAAACCGCGGGGCGCCGCTAGTAACTAATAAAACGAAGTCGCTCTAGCTGTTTGTACTTTATTAGCCTAATCAATTCTTTTTGTGTTTTCAGGGAGCAAGAAAAGAGAGACCAGTCCACGATTTCAAATCACCATTCTTCATGACAAAGATAATGTGGCTCGTGTACCGGTATATGCTCATCATTGTGAGGGACCCGAGAGTGCAGTTGTTACGTATAATACAGAAATTGGTGAGTTTGATCTTTGGACTATTGTCTTTTAATGAGCTTATTATTACTCCATAGTTTATTAAAAAATAATGTATAAAATAACTCCCAGTCATTCATAGTTGTTTTTTTAAATTCGTATTCATACACTTTTTAAACTTTCGCGATCGGAATTCATCGTTGCATAATTTACAGGTCTTAATCGCGTAAAACATTATTATTATTTACCTCGTCGTTTCGACCGGGTTACACCGATCGTGGTCACGAGAAGACTCAGTCTCAGTCAGTCTTCTCGACGTATTCATACACACTAGCATGCACCCTCGCAAACACATACACAACCTTTTCATTTATAACAAATTTTGAAACTAACCGTAAACTTTTGCACTCAGCATAGTGAATTTAACTTTTAAACCAGAAAGATCGTCATTACATTTTGCTTATAAAAGTTAACAGAGTAATGGGATACATAGAATCACTAAACCGGTTAACCCAAATTTTAAATTCATTTATTACAAGTATTGTAGAAACAAACCCACACACATTTTTGAGGTCTACTGTATGTCGCTCGTTAATGGAAGTGTGTGTTGATAGTCTATGTGTAATATACTCTAAAAATCAATTGAAGTGCGTTAATCTCGTCCAAATATGGAATAGAACAAGTCAAGTTTTTTTTTGTAGAAGAACACGTGTGATTGTGACTATACTAACTTATTTTTTTGTTAGAAAATATTATTGCATCTTTTGAGCTTAAAGAATTTTAAAATTATTATATACTTACTAGTAGCGCCCCGCAGTTTCACCCGCGTAGTTCCCGTTCCCGTGGGAATTTCGGGATAAAAAGTATCCTATGTTCTTTCCCGGACCATAAGCTACTCCTGTACCAAATTTCAGGTCCATCGGTTCAGTAGTTTAGCCGTGAAAAGGTAACAGACAGACAGATAGACAGACAGAGTTACTTTTGCATTTATAATATTAGTTAGGATTAGGATTACTTAGGATTAGGATGAATGCATTGGAGACTGGGTTCCCTTTGCTATCTTATGTACACCTTACTGTATAGCATACACTCTGTAATTCTTATCCCAATCTATTACAATAAGTAAATAAAACATAACAATAATTCTATTACGGTGGTCGAGTTGAGGTCGAGGCCCTCAAAAATATGAGTTGATATGCTAAGAAGAATAATAATTCTGACACACTCCCATTTTCTCCCCTTTACAGGCAATAGCAATAACAGCAGGTGTATGCTTCATTGGTACAGCTGGTCTAACCCAGGCCGGTATCCAAGACGTGCAAGGCGCGCTGTTCATCATCATCGCCGAGAACACCTTCTCCCCGATGTACTCCGTGCTCCACATGTTCCCGGAGGAGTTCCCCCTGTTCCACAGGGAGCTCAGGGCCGGATTGTACTCCACGCCTATATATTATACCGCTAGGATGATTGCTTTGGTAAGTTTATTTACTTTAACGGATATTTACTCTTCTTCTTCTTGTGCTGAACTTTCATCCTATGTCTAATTAGAATGAGATTTATAGTTTAACCAGATTTAGCGAAATGTCAGTATGTTACGTGAAGTGTGTCCGGGCATCGATGTCGGATACTTTAAGGAGGTAAAATATGGTATTTTTTATCGACAAATCACGATTCCAATTTTCCTTAGCTACCTCCATTACAAAATGGCAGCCATTTTGTTTTTTTTCAACTCCACGCGCGGGTGCTTGTACTGATTTAGTCATTGCTATCCATGTAAACATCCTAGGAAGATGAAAGATGTCTTATTTGGAAGCTAATAATGTGGGCTGTTGTAGAATGTAAGATTTTATTCCATATATTTATTATAAAATAGTATATAAATATTCTTAGGTTTAACCAATTGAGGCGAATTTTGACGATATTAGTCTAAGATATTAGTGCGACAACCGGGATCGACGGATTGATTGCCCTCTTTCATGAGATATTATGATAAAATATATATATAAATGTCTCAGTGGCATGCGCAATAATTGTATTCATTCCATTAGTAGCGGATCACCAGACACGTTATAGTATCTGATTTTTTTAAATTGTCATGTGCATTGAATTTAATAATTTGAATTTCTACAACCAAAATAGACAACATCATTAAAAAAATATTCAGTTATTTCCGGATACATAATCGGGTCATAAATATAAGGATTGCAATGAAACTTCCTTGATCTAGAATACTAGATAAGAATTTAATTAAAAAATACTGTTGTTCCAAAAATAGATTATTGAATTTTTGTTTATTTTTAGAACATTATTAATTACTATTTTATGCAGCTTGCATAGTAATGATAAGGCTGTTGATTATTTTTTTCTTAGCTGCTTTAAATATTAAAATCCTTCCTGTTGAATTAATCTATTGATGAAAAACTGCATTCATATTTATTTTTCGTTTCTATTTGGAGTGGTTCTAGATATTCAAATCCTTGCTGGAGTTAGAAATTGAAAATTAGAGAAAGAAACTTCATAAATAGATATAACTTTCAAATTGAAAGTATCTAAGTATATATCTTTAGTATAGTATATGTGAAACCACGATATATAGCTAATAACAATACAATCTCCCTCCTGGCAACAGAATTCTTACTATACAAATATTCGAGTCCAGCGATTTAATATATTTCTTTTCAAATTTATCTGAACCGGTTATAAAACTGAAATAGAAAGATACACAACAGAATAAATGTTTTGTATTTATTTTATGTCGCAAAGATATTTTCAGTAATATTCATTTCAAAGTTTTATTAATGTGAACTCGTTGATGTCGTTTTTGATAACTAGCTGTACCCCGCGGCTTGGCTCCCCTATTGATCTGAGTTAGATTTTTATTGAGTAGAGTGAAGATTGCGTGAAAGATGATGACGGCTGATAGAGAAGAATGTGAGATAAGGACAGGAAGATGGTAATGATGATGAATTGAAAATTGATGATACATTAGAAAAAGATGATTACGGTGTATTTGATGAAAAATGATGATAGTGATCCTACTAATATTATAAATGTTTGTTTGGATGTTTGTTCCACTTTCACGCGAAAACTACTGTATCGATTTTGATTAAATTTGGTACAGATGTCCCTTATACCTAGGAATAACATATAGGATACTTTTTATCCCGAAATTCCTATGGGATTGTGTATAAGTAATCGTATGTTTTATTGTAACTTTTTGTACTCACAAATCCTACCAATAGATGGCGCTGTCACTTAAATTTTTTAACACACGATGGTGAATTGTGCCGTGATTTCTCACGGGAGCGGGTACTACGCGGGTAAAACCGCGGGGCGCTGCTAGTTTGATTATAAATTGGAATTTGATCTTTCTGTTCCAGTTCCCCGGCCTCATCATAGAACCAACACTATTCACTCTAGTGGTGTACTACATCGCTGGTCTCAGGAACACGCTCTACGCGTTTGGATTCACCGTCTTCATCGCCATACTCGTGCTTAACGTTGCTATTGCTTGTGGTATGTATCATAGCATAATTATTTATATATTATTTGAACAGGGTGGATTTTACAAGTGAGATGGTCTATGATATAATAGACCAAATTCTAAACTATAAGGAATAATGAAAATGCTTATAAGTTTTGTTTCGAGGCCTGCGAAAGATTCTAATGTTGTGTGTGAGGTCTCCACAACCCGTATTTGGCTTGCGTAGTTGAATAATGAAGTACTTATCACTAATTGAATAATGACTAAGGCCTGATAGCTCTCATACAGGTTTGAGATCCTCGATTGGGACTCGTGACATGTATTAAGCTGATGATGAAAATAATATCAAAGTTTATGAGTTGAAAAAAAGAATCTTTGTGTGTTTTTATAGTTCCATTCATTTAAAATAGGTATTATTTTCTCTTTCTAGGTTCGTTCTTCTCGTGTGCTTTCGGTTCGATGCCGGTCGCTATCGCGTACCTCGTGCCATTCGACTACTCGCTGATGATGACCTCGGGACTCTTCGTCAAATTAAGGTAATATACTTGTATTTTATGTAGTCTTATAAAAAATCTTATAGTCATATTGATAGAATTAAATGAATATTAGTCTGTATCTTTCTGAATAACTTGAGAGCGCCTGAACGAATTACGATGATACAGACATCCTAACTAATATTATAAATGCGTAAGTAACTCTGTCTGTCTGTTACCTTTTCACAGCTAAACTACTGAACCGATTGACTTGAAATTTGGTATAGGGGTAGCTTATAGTCCGGGAAAGGACATAGGATACGTTTTATCCCGAAATTCCCACGGAATCGGCAACTACGCGGGTGAAGCCGCGGGGCACAGCTAGTAATATATAAAACACTCCGTCCAAAATTTTTACGGGGCTTAGAACCAAATTGGAGAGACCTTATTATGGTAAACCGCTTGCAAATTCAAGTATCTGTGATAAACGGGTTAATCCAATGGCTTGATATATATTTGTCATCTTATAGTCATTCAGTCCTCTTCTATTAAACAAAATATTTGACATTTAAATTTCCCTACTTATCAAACACTATTTTGTCCCCAGCTCGATCCCTAAGTACGTGTCCTGGATCCGGCACCTCTCGTGGCTGATGTACTCCAACGAGGCAATGAGCATCATACAGTGGGACGGCATACAGAACATTAGTAAGTGTTTGTAATGTTATTCCTTAAATATTATGTCAAAAAGCCCTTTTAAACCTACAGACCTCCATTTCTATTGTTTAAAATAATTAAATAATATACAAAGTGTGAACTTATGTAAGATTCAATTATTTAAAACAAATACTCGTAGTCGTTTTTCGTCGTATTTTCATGTTTAATTTTGTCTCTAAATTCTTGTATTAGGCGCTGTCTACAGCATTTTAATCTTATCCCACAACTGTCATCCCACGTGGGTTCAATGAAACTTAACTGTCACTTTTACTTATAACTTCAATAAATTAGTAGGCTTTAATATTAAAACGAAAAATACAACAGGTGGAAACCCAAACTTAATCCCCAATTAACGTTTTACAATCACCAAATCACACAACTATAAAGCTTATTTTTTACTCATAAAACTTAGACCATCTGTTTTCTATAAAAAAAGTCATAAAAACTCATAGATTTAGGATGTTTTTTCGCTATAAAAACTAATAATAAAACCAGGTAAGACGCCATGGCGCTTGTATTAGTTATTCTGTGTGTTTGGGGTGATCCCAACAAAAACGGTCTGGCAGGTAATGTAACGTAACTCAGGTGACGTTTCTAGGAAATATTGAATAAGAGCTTTCTTTTTTTGAGGGTTACGATAAGAGAAGGAAGTGTTTAAGTTGTTGAAGATTTGTTTTACTAATGAAACTTGGAGATGACGAAATATCAATGAATTTGTGAATCAAGTAATTAAAAAATACAAGACACGTTGCTAAGTTTGAAAAAAAAACCAAGCAATTAAAAATTGAGGAAGGTGATTTTTCAGAATTTATTTTGTGAATTTATGTTCCTTTCTGTTTTCGGTAAAAAGTCTAGTCAAGTCAAAAAATCTAACATTACGAAACATACTTTCTAGAAGTAACAAACTAAGGCGAAAAAACATTTTACTCATTTTACGTGCAAAAACATTTGAAAAAAAGACACACGATCAGCCAAATTAAAAACTCACTTTGATTTTTTATATTTTCGTAAAATAGTCTAAGATCCCAAACCATTTTATTCTTCCCTATTCTAAGTCTTGATTTTTTCCTCAGCCTGCCCCGAAAACAACAACGGCGCTCCCTGTCTAAGCACCGGCGAAGAGGTTCTCAGCCAATACGACTTCGTGACCGATCACCTGTGGAATGACGTCATCGCTCTCTTTGGATTATACATCGCTTTCCATCTGCTGGCTCTTATAGCATTACGTCACAGGACTAGAAGAAAATAAAATTATTGTAATAATATGGTTCCTCAATTGGTGTTTCATTTATTCTGTGTAAATAAAGGTTATGTTATGAATATTGTGTTTTTTATTTATATTCTCATCTTCTTCTTCGTGTCGATTGACAAGACTTTTTTAACAATCAAGTTATATATTAGAACACCAATGAGCGGCCACCTCGATGGCACATCTTTTGGAGTGCCCATTATGTCCCAATAGCTGTACTCTGGATGACCTTATGTCATGCCAACCTAACGCCATCGAGGTGGCCGCTCATTGGTGTTCTATTTTCTCATAAGGTTATTGAAGGCTGCTTTGTTGACCAAAATGATAATTAACTTTGAGAGGTAAGTATTTTTTAACCCCCGACGCAAAAACAGGGGTGTTATAAGTTTGACGTGTGTCTGTGTGTGTGTATCTGTCTGTCTGTGGCATCATAGCTCCCGAACGGAAGAACCGATTTCAATTTAGTTTTTTGTATTAAAGGGGGCTAACGTGCGAGTGTTCTTAGACATGTTTGATGAAAATCGGTTGTCCCGTTTAAAAGTTATGGGGGGTTTGAAAGTAATTGTGTAGGGTTTTTTTTAAATTTTTAATATTATGTTATTATGTGATCCCATCATGAGCCATATTATAAACACCGTATGAACGAGTTTAACCTTATTGAATGATAGATTTTGAAGTACAAGTGCTAAATTATATTTTACAATAACACAAATTAGAAAATATTACTACTAGAAAAACAGCTCATTAGTTTGACTTAACCCTTATGATACGACGGGCTCTTTTTTGGCATCGCTCAATATTACTGTTACTTTGCTATTTTTATGTAGTTTACTTTATGTATTTATAAGATAAAATAAAATAAGTATATATATTTTTTTATTAACTTATATACCTACTACGAGTATAAGCAAAGTTTGCCGATGTCAAATTGATCACACAGTATGTTTTACTTAAGGCGCCGTTATGTCCTTTTTAAAGCCGTTGAAATAAAACATATTGTAGCTAACCAAGCTATTGTAATTCTATATTTGCTGAGGTATTTGGCAATCATAGTAATCAGTATCAGTAAGGTAAATTAAGAAAATAATTTAATGCCCTTACCATACTACTGCTTCCATCTATTCATTCTTGCAAAGTATTACTCACACGGTTACAACTTTGAACCCCAACCGTCGCCTTCTCAGAATCTCCATAAAAGGCATTAGCTGTGTAGTTCCAGATGTTTTTGTTAGATGGCATTAGCGTCGCGTTGTTTTTGTACCTGTCCGCGGCGCCGTGCCGCTGCGCGCAGGCGTACGTCGCTAGTTCAAATCCATCCGCCATATTCGTCGTGTCACGTTAACTGCACCGGACCGCATTCACATGTTTTATCGTAATTCACACATAACTTATGACAACGAAACCTCGATTGTGATTAAATAATAAAGTAAACCCTTCAAATATGCGAACAGATTGTGTTTTAAACGTGTACTCGCGTCGTTTGTTGAATAATAAACGTGCAACGGACAGTGCATTCGTGTGTTTATGATAACAACATTTCACAGTACTCCTCGGTCGTGTATTGTTTTAGTGTAAAAAGCTTGGTGGTGTTATGCAACCCGACATAACCGTGACCTTCATATCGTGACCGTGCTAAAGGTGCTGTTTGAGGTTAAAATGCAGCTTGGATTATGAGCGACTGCGCCGAGCCATCAGGTTAGTGAGCCGTCCAGTTATTTATCTGTCTTCACTGATAAAGTAATTCCGAGTGTTATTTATCAAAGTTGTCCCACATTCGGGCTCCTAGGCTATTTGTTTATCGTATTTCTGGCCAATATTTAGTGATATAATAATTCTAATATTAATATTATAACCTGAAATGTACCGGTTGTTTACAATTTAACGGTAACTGAGATTGCATTTGCGTGTGATTTGATTGAAGCGAAATATAATGGTGTAAATGTCCCATATATTTTGTAAGGTCTATTGAATGTGAGAGAAATGAGAGGGCTAAAGTTTGGCGGGAGAAGGGCTTCGTTCGTTTACCGGAGCGCGGGCGATGCGCGAGCAGTCGAGCACGCAGGGAATGCAACCTCACTACGGGAATCACAAAGAAACCAAACAGAACCAAGGACGAGAATTCGATTGCCCAAATTTTTTACCCTTTTTGGAAGGTCGTCGTGCTATCGATGGTATCGGTTTTGATTCTGATTATATTGATTTTAAAACTATTTTAAAAGATCTTTATCTTGTTCGTAATGATACTTATGAAACAAAAACTATTTTATATACACTTACACATATTAAAAAAGATGAGTCTAAAATATTGATGTTTAAAAACGAGCCTCTTTTTAAAGGCTCAAATGGTTTTGATTTAGAAAAATCATCCTAATAGAAAATACTAACCATAAACATTGAAACATTCAATCAGATTAAAAAGAAAGACGAGCTCTTTGAAGTAATGTGTTCACTTCCAGACCACTGAATACCTATTTCAAATCAAGAGTCAATCGTTGAATCAATGATCAAGTCGTTTCAGATATGGATTGTACATCTCAAGTGGCCTTTAGTTCATAGTCCATTGACCTAAAGAACACCAAGAATAGGAATAAAGATAAGATGAGTACTCCAGTTTACGAAATACAAGATGAATCTAAAGTTACTGCCAAAATTAGAAGTTATAAAGTTGGCAATTACCTAATTGTTTATTGCATTCTGTTTAGTTATTAAGTATAATAATATTTAGGTATTAAAGTTAAAACGCAAAGATGTTTCAAAAGTAACTAATAATAGCATTATTATGAAATAAAAATATAATGCAATTTACTCCAGTAAAATCCAGTCAGATTTTTTCGGACACCTTAAAAATCGGCCAATTCACAGAAAAACCTAATGCATTATACACCGAAACCTCTTTCATGAATAATTCTATCTATTGGAAAAAACTGCATAAAAATACGTTCGGTAGCTTTTGAATTTATCACGTTTGGAAAGACAGACGCAGTGAAGAGACTGTTTTTTAAAGACGCATTCTCTGTTTGGAATTATGTGATGATAATAATTTTATAGTACTAGCTGTGCCCGAGGTTTTACCCGCATAGTTCTCGTTCCTGTGGAAATTTCAGGATAAAACATAGCCTATGTCTTTCCCCGGACCATAAGCTACCCCTGTACCAAATTTGAAGTCAATCGGTTCAGTAGTTTCGCCGTGAAAAGGTAACAGACAGACAGAGTTACTTTCGCATTTATAATATAAGAATTTGTATTGGAATCACCAACCTGTAATAGTTTAAAGTTCATGAACTAAACAAAAATAAACTAGAACATCTGGGGGCACGGCAGTGCCCCCCGCCAAGTCGAGCGCGAAGCAAACACCGCCGTACCATCCTTTACAGGAACCATTTCGCCGCATTTTCAGGCCCCTATTTGAGAAACTTTGGATAAGCCCAGAACGCTGAAATTTTCGTCATCCAGTAAGCTATACAATCACATACTTAAAATAAAATTTCAAGTCTGTAGGTCATTTAGTTCCGAAGTTAAGCGAATGCAAAGTTTCGTATTTATGACAGACACTCACTCACTCACTCACTCACTCACTCACTCACTCACTCACTCATGATCATCAAAATAGAACTAGTACTTCCCATAAACCTAGAGAGCTGAAATTTGGTACAGAGTTAGGGTTTAATGGCCACATAAAGGGAAAACTATAAAAACTAGGATAATCGAACGGGAACGGGAATTATAAGGGAACGGGAACGGGAATTGTAACTCAAGAACGGCTGAACTGATTTGGCTGAAAATTGGTGGTGAGGTAGCTTAAAACCAGGAAACGTACATAGGATATCTTTAATCCCGAAATTCCCACGGGATTGGGAACGGGAATTTAAAAATCAAGAACGGCTAAATTGATTTGGCTGAAAATTGGTGGGGAGGTAGCTTAGAACCAGGAGAAGAATATAGAATACTTTTGATCCCGAAATTCCCACGGGAATGGGAACGGGAATTTATAACTCAAGAATGGCTGAAATTATTTGGCTGAAAATTGGTGGGGAGGTAGCTTAAAACCATGAGAAGAACATAGAATACTTTTAATTCCGAAATTCCCACGGGATTGGGAACGGGAATTTATAACTCAAGAACGGCTGAATTGATTTGGCTGAAAATCGGTGGGGAGGTAGCTTAGAACCAGGAAAAGCACATAGGATACTTTTTATCCCGAAATTCCCACAGAAACGCGAACGGGAACTACGCGGGTGAAACCGCGGGGCGCTTAATAATAAAATACTACTTCTAAAAGAAAAAAAATGTGTCAAATAAAAAAATCTAATAAAATAAATCAATATAAACACGTTTCAACAAAAATAAATGAAATCCCACCAAAAACATTCTGTAAAAAACTAGCCAAGTCTCGATGGAGCTGCTTGTTTATCACTAAAAAGTAATGAAATCTAGACAAACTCGTGCCAAGTCTAAGGTTTCTTACCGCGATTTCTTTCTTATTATAGTTAATGTTGTGTGACTTGGCCGTTGAACATTGTTTATAACGTTAGTAGTGGTACAAGTCAATTTTTGTTTACACGTAATGTTACAACATTATTAAAATACGCAGCTTTATCGAGCCTACAATTGACTGGATATTGAATCAACGTTTTTCAAGTGGCAATTTTCTATCGTCAATGGGTAGCGGATCTGGCGACAGATTGGTGCAATAGTGTCATGGAGCACCTAGTTTTGTACTCTTGAGTACATGTGTACCCTTCAACGGCCAAATCACACAACATTAACTATAATAAGAAAGAAATCGCGGTAAGAAACCTTAGACTTGGCACGAGTTTGTCTAGATTTCATTACTTTTTAGTGATAAACAAGCAGCTCCATCGAGACTTGGCTAGTTTTTTACAGAATGTTTTTGGTGGGATCTAATTAACTACTCACAGTACAACAAAGTTTATCCTTTTGTCAATAATAACATCTAAATATTTTTTCTACTAACTTCCTGTCGGCCAGTCTATTCTTATGTAAATGTTTACCGCATTGTACTATGTTTATTGTATGTCTAACTAGCACGTGAAAGAAAGAAAGAAAGAAAGAAAGAAACAGTTTATTTAAACATCACACACTATTTAGACAAAAAATACAGTAAAAATATAAAAGAAAATAATAATAAAAACTAAGGAAATACATAAAAAGACTTAATAAACAAATACAATAGAAACACACAGTATAAATAGTGGGTGATGAATAAAAGGACCCAACTCAGCATAACGCTGTGATGCATGAAGCATCACAACACTGATTTTCAGTTGGGCCCTCAGAGTCATCACGGAATATAAAACAAATAATAAAAATATACATTGTCGGACATTTTTATGTCAAAATAAAAAAATGACATTGACAGTTGACATTTATGGCCGGAAGGACTGCCAAGTGCCACGTACGCATTAAGCATGGCGCGAGCGTGGAGCGCTAAATCACAAGCAAACCGAACCAAACCAACCAACAACCAATACAATTGCGGCTGCTTGGTTGGTTGTTTACAAAATTGCGTTGCGGCTCCAGCCAGCCTGGCCGGCCTATACCTAACCTGGACTACTACACCACCCAGATCCCTAACCTAAAAGCACGCAGTGAAACAAACATTAATTTTGAGGCTAAGTTAATAAGTTTTTGTCACAAAAAACTACCCTCCGTACTTCGCAATTGTTAAGCAAACTAAGCCAAGAGAGGCCGCTACCACCACCAAACAGGAGTCATGCAGCCCGATAAAGTCTCCATGAAAGTCGAAAATAAAACTAAGGTATGAGGTATTTATTAATTTTAAATGTTCATATTCAGATAAAATGATTTTAAGTACCTACTGAAACTCTTAACCGTTTTTAGGTTTCGCAACGGAGGAGGCAGGTTGTTCCAACATTTGGAGGCTGCATACCTGAAACTACCACGAAAGGCAGCGGTAGTATGCTGAGGCGTGGTGATCAGATATGACGACGCTCTAGTGGGGTACCTATTGCTTTGAGAAGCCCATTTTAATTTATCGTATAGATATTCTGGCTTACGTGACGAGATAACTCCGAAAAGCAAGGTGGCTAGATGGACATGTCTCCGGATTTTCATCTTCAACATGTTACCCTTGTTGAGGTAGGGTGTGACATGCGCCCTAGATGGGATACCGAAGCAAAATCTAGCACAGGCATTCTGTACTCGTTGCACTAAATGTTCAGTCCTCGACAATAGCATATGCATAACTAGCTGTGTTCCGCGGTTTAAGCCGTGTTACCTCCGCTCCTATTGATTGTAGTGTGATGTTATATAGCCTATGGCCTTCCTTGATACATGGGGTGTCTAACACGAAAATATTTTTTCAATTTGGACCAGTCTTGAGATAAGCGCGTTCAAGCAAACAAAGAACCTTGATAGTGCCATATCGGTGGCCGAGTTCTGGTCCTCAAAAATATGGAGTCGACACGCAAAGAAGAAGAAGAAGCAAACAACTTCAACTTTATAATAGTATCACATCTATACCATAGATAGTATGAGTTATATTAAACATAGTTTTATTAATAAGCACGTCACTATAATAATTAATATTGTTGACGAATTGATATTTGATAGTTCTTAATGCGTAGACTGTCATGTAATCTACTTGGTATTAGATGTTATTTAATTTGCCTACGAGAGCATTAACGGTCTGACATCATCGATAGTTGTTACGGTAATTAGAGCTCTCAAAAGTTTTATAGTTGGATGAGCTAAAATTTTGGAGCATCCACAAAGGACCTAATTGCGGTTTACTGCCTAATCAAAAGTTAAAGTGACGGATTTTCTGAAAGTCTTTGAACTAGTCTAATTAGCAACATGTTTTAATATTCTCAATATTTTTAGATTATAAAGTTTTTATAAGATTCTGTCACAAGCATAGCTAAATAAAGGCAGAATTCTCGTTGACATTCCTAAAAATATAAACGTATTAAAAATAAGAAATTTTTTTTTTGTCATCAACTTTCCTTTCTCCATACCAAAATCTTATTTTTTACCTTAAAGTAAGTAATAATGTTCGAGTAAAAGTTTTCAAATTGCTACTAAAAAGCTCAGACACGACAGCAAAAATCGCCTTTCACGAATTATCGGAAGCTTGCGACCAAACCTGTGGTCACTCACGATATCGACAGATAAAAATCCACTCTAGATTAGTCCATGCTTTTCTGACGTCATTGTTGGTACTTGCTCTTAACCACAATCTATACTAACATCACAGTGTATGTAATTTTTACATTGTGCTAACATTTTAAAGCTGAAGAGAAGGTTTTATTGAACGCGCTAATCTCAGGAACTTCTGGTCCGGTTCCAAAAAGTCCTTCAGCGATATATGGACAATTTATCGAGGAAGGCTTGTAGGAGTTCATCACGCTATGGGCCTATTTCACGACATTCAAGTAGAGTTACTCACCAAGTAAAGTTAGATTTGTCTCTTTCTTACTTTATATCAAGTGACGAAGACAAAACATGTGATTAATTACTCGGAACATTCCTTACTTGGTGGTGAAATAGGCCCTAAGACCAATAAAAGCAGTGTTAATGCGGGTAATTCGCGAGGCAGCTAGTTAATAATATATTGAGTAACATATACTTATATAGACAATAGATCAAATGGACACACCTGACCACCATATTTGCTTACATGATCATTGCATTGAATAAGTTGTTATTTTTCATCTGCTCGGTAATCATGTCTTTGATTAGCTTTGACCTTTGCGGTTACTAGATCTATTTTTAATTGCAGACGAAAATTAAAGCCGAACCAAATCAGTTTTAATAATTTTCTTCACGTTGTTAAAAGTAATTTCGCAAGTAGGTACATATTTGTTCTTCACGGCGTAAAAGCAAATTCTTACTTCAGCGAACTTCGGTTTGTTATTTGGAAAGAAAGCGGACATCTAAGACACCGACTAATTTTAGAATTGAATAAAACACGATCTAGATAATGTCTCAGTTCGGCCTAATTGCCGCCAGTCACGGCAAGACTAGCAAACAAACCAGAAAAGGTCGTTCGGTAGCTCACCGATAGAAGTTCGCGTGCTGAATCGCTCTCGAGGTGAACAAGTAGCCAGATAGGTACTAAGTACTACACCTTTATATCAATATAGCCTACCACTATTAATATCAATTCATTTTAATTAATATTCTATTTAAATCTATGGTAATAGTCCAATGCGTTTACGTACAAGGTCGTTTGGTACCTCTATGGTGGAATATGACTCATAATGCTTGATTTTATGAGTTGAAATTTGGCTTTTAAAAGGAGTTTAATCTTCGGATTTAATATAAAAGTACAGAGAATAAAAGCCGAGTAGCAAAATCTTAAAAAAGAGCCTTTCAAAAGGAATGTAACTAAGATTAATATTTTAAGATTGCAAAGATTTATAACCCTTTGCAAAGCTTTATCCTGAGTGGCATTTACCAGATTAATGAGGCTACTTAGTCGAAGGTAAGAAGGGACATGCCTCTCGTCGGTTGCGACAACCGCGGATGTGATTCATTAAAATACTGCCTAGATTTCCGTTTTAACCCGTTTAACTGGGATGCCCGTTTAAACTGTCTACATAGAAATACATCAGAGAGATATTACGGCCACAGCCAAACAGGTATGTCTAGTTTTGCGAGGAATTAAGAAGTGTTAAATCTCGATTGCAGTTTTCAACGGTACTCAAAATGTCGTTTGCATTTCTAATCTCCCGTCTGTCTCCCGCGACGGCCCGTGACAGAATGGGACTCCGATCGCAGATTAACCACGGACTTTAAAATTATTTTTCTGCAAACTTCCGGATTAATATCTCTGCACTATACTTGTAATGAAAGGATTGGAAGACTCCACTCGGCACGTTCACTGATTCAGACGAGAATGACGTAACGTTATTAGGTTGATCAATTTGGCTCATTCTGTTAATAGACGTCCAGATTTTTTTATTGAATAACACGCCCTGAGTGAGACTTAGTTATTGATGGAATATTCTGTCATAGGCGACACCAACTTTGATTGAATAATAGATTCTGACTCGGTGATTGATGTTGAAACTTTATAAACGTTTTGAATGGAATATCCGTTGTCCTTTTGTGAATTCCAAGAGCTTTATGTATGAAGAATGATTGTCACAGTAAACCTAAGTAGGTTCGAATGTAACTCGAGAACGATGAACTTGGTAATTAGCGACCCGCGTTCCGAGAAGGTGAAAGGAGTCTCGCGTGATACTCATTTTTTTCTCTCTCGTAATCCACTTATGGTATTATAATGAGAATAATTTCGCTTCTGCTGTTTCTTGGTCGGAACCAATTACTTAGGTATCGGTCACAGATAAATAAGTGAAAGTTTATAATTGTATTAATTTGTCGAGGATGCGTCTTACGTGAAAGGATTAACATTTTCGACCTATTTGTTGTCCGTTACCAGACCTTATATGGTGTGGGAGTTTTTCATGAGGAAAACTGTTAAGTGCTCACTACCAGGTAAAGTGTAAGTCATGGAAATGAAAAACGAGTTTAAAGCTTGTTAAGACGCGCCATAGAGTCTCACGTCTCGGGACAAAAACTGTGGAATAAGGCGACTTGTTTTGGACAATACTTGTGGGTGACATTTGAATGCCGATGCGGTTACCATGTGACAAGTCTCAGTAACGATGTGAAATATGCAATACACGTAACATGGACCTTCGGCACTTCTGATATTATAAATAATGTTTTTGTAAAAAACAAAAGATTTACGTGAAGTGATAATAAAACAAAAAAGCTTTACTCTAAAAGGAATATATTTGACACTTTTAGTAGTTTTATGGAACACTAGCGTACACCCACGCATTGCCTACGCTCGGAGTCTCCGAGAATTTAAAGATTTATTATCTCATTCTGAAGGTCAGGCAGATGTAGCTCTCGAGATAAAGTGAGAAACTGCATTATATGGAACATATTTCAAAACTCAAGTTATCTGATTAGAACAAGTGCAGTCGTCTTATGGTGGAAGCCATATACGGCTTGTTATACCACTTTAGTTTTACGTTATGTAAAAAGTTTAAAGTTTGCTTGTATAATATGCAAAAAAACAAGTAAAAATATAGCCCAGACAGAGGTTTTGTAACTTAGTATTGGAATAAGTGTACGCTCAACCGAGCCCGTTTCCTGTTTGCGAAATGTCATTAAAACGTGGTCATTGGAGTTGGAACTTGGTTATTCGTAGCCTAGTTTAAAATTTAGCACTAGTTGCAGACGTCGGGTCGCCGACCCTTAATTATCCAAGTGCGCACCGCTGCAGTGCAATGCTCCAGTAAAATTCTGCATAACAAGCGTTTATTAGACCCTGGCTCCCGCTTCCTCGACGCTGATGGTTCTTAATAGTTTTATGCAGGTCAATGGACTACACAAACAGGATTCAAAGGTAAATGTATATTTCAACTCGTAGTAAAACATAGTAACTTAAAGCGGAAATATATAAAACTATTTCCTGACAAATGCTTTTAGATTTAACATTGGCTGAAATGTCTAAATTGGAGGTCACTCCTCATATCAAACGTTGGTAATGATAATTGTCTAGTCATAACGAGTGCAGTTCTTGCTACCGAAAAAAAGGATTAGTGTTGTAAAAACTGTAATGTTACGTTTTGTAGTGATGTAATCGACACCGGATGAGAGGCGAATGAAGCCAACCCATTCCGGGCTATCAAATGACTGTATTGTATCAATTTTGCGTGGCCACATTTGCACTGGCGACCCTTTGGAAACGCGTTTTGTAAAACTAAAGAGTAAATTGATAGCGTCGACCGAATCGATTTATATCGATGAATCATACGATTCTTATGAATCGTAGCTGCTTACGTTCATTTTTTGTTGAAGTATTTGCCTTTTTATTAGCCATTTGCAAAAAACGCAGATATATTATTATCGATAATTGCAAATTACTGCCTTCGTTATACACGACTTAGTCAAATATGGGTCTTGATTATAAAGTTTAAGGACTTTGTCGGTTGAGTTTTGTTGAGTTGTTTTGATAATGTTGCCAATAAATAAAACCAGTTCTGTTGTTCACTAGAAGTGGTGCTATTGTCGAGATACAGCTAAATAATGAACGTCCTGCCTGTTACTTTTGTCCAAACAAGGAAGTGTGAATGTGGAGTAATTGCCAAGACCAGGAAATCGCTAAAAGGTTTCTTAGGTTCATCGATCATTTGAGGATTGGTCTCGTTTTAACAACTTCCTTTCTTGGCAAGTTCAAGAGAAAACAAAGTAGTAATGTAATAATTTTGTGATTATCATTAGTCGTAGTGGTGGTGTTGCGAGTTGAAGCGACCGGTTCCTATAAAAGGTTTATGATTATGTTTTCCCGTTAGCTATGCCACATGAGTTAATATTTGGTCGTCTACGCCAGTCCTAGAACTGGCTGCAATGAGGTGAATCACGGTAATTTCGCTTGTAATTACTGCTGACGTTTCAAGTATTTATACGGCAGTTGCGGCCATAATCCCTTGAGAATACTAGTAGGAGTGCAGTTGCAACATGTCAGCCGATGTAACCAATGTATTATGTTTCTTGTACTGTTAAGAAGCTTTCGCGCATTAAAATAACAACATTGTAAATGAATTTAAGCGTCTTTTACAATTAGTTTTCTTTACAGAGATTTACTATTCATTCGAAAAAATATGATGATGATGATGCAGTTGTATTTTTGCGTATAACAATACAAAGTTGAAGTTTGTAATGTTAAAAATAAGCATAAAAAAAGTCTTGTCCTAAATTTTGTTAAGGTCGATTTGACGAAGGCTGGTTTCGTCAATATTTTGAATTACTATGTGAATATTATTAATAATTTCGATTTTGGTCCGGGAATATTTAATTATAGGTTTATCTTTTTTGTGGCAGACACGAAAGAAGTCGAAGGATAGGATAAGGAAGGGGTGTTATAAGTTTGACGTGTCTGTGTGTGTGTGTGTGTGTGTGTGTGTGTATCTGTCTGTCTGTGGCATCATAGCACCCTAACGAATGAACCGATTTTAATTTAGTTTTTTTTTTATTAAAGGGGACTTACGTGCAAGTGTTCTTAGACATGTTTGATGAAAATCGGTTGACCCGTTTAAAAGTTATGGGGGTTTGAAAGTAATTGTGTTGGGGGATTTTTAATTTAATGTTTTTTATTTAAATACATTCAAATAATTAAGAATGTCTTGTGCAGGATGTCTTATTGAAAACTTGTAGCGACGTTAGATGTTATATCAGTCGATCGGGTCAAGAGTCACAGTATGAGAAGGATCATTGATAAATTAACATTGGGTTAAATGATTTAATTAAATGCACTGATTGATTGATTTTATACTATGTGCTTTGGGTTTGCTTATAAATTGATCAATAATTTCGTCATTTGTGAATTACTTGTTTCATTAATATTGAATTCGTTCCTAAATGTTTTGAAAGAGATTCTTGTTACGATTGTATGTGCTGTATTTAAATGGAGTCGGCTTTAATAATTTCAAATTAAAAAGTTAAAAAGGAGAAGGATTTTCTTGTAAACAGTCGTTGGTAACTAATGTAGATAGATTTTATTAAAGCTTTTTATTTTATTTTTTAAGTTGTGAAACCGAGGAAAAAAGCTAAAGATTAAATGAAACATAAAACATTAAATTAACCGAACTAACATCTGAGTCTTTGTGCGAAAATTCACGACATTTTATATTTATTTCACTAGATAAAATCACCATTGATTTATAACTTACTTTGATACAATTACCTATTTTCATTGTAAATATAAATACATAATATTGTGCAGCTTGCGACCTTGTAGCGATAATAAAGTTATTTATTGTGGCACACATCTGTACCGCGATTATCGTACCCAGTTATATAAACAACTCGTTATTGAACCATATATTGATGTTATATGTATTTACAGTACATAATAACGTGTAAATGTGATTTTTAACTGCAAATGATTCAGTTAACTGTTGTTTTTGGATAACGATGACCAGTTTTATTGATCAATTGTTTGATAAACTGAACTTTATGGGGTAAAGTTAGTGAGGTTTTCTTTGATACCTACAATGATTTGTTTTTTTATATTTATGTTGGTGTTAGAAACTAAACTTATTCTCGATACATTTTTAGTATGGTCTAACACTAAACTAGGTTTTACTACAAAACCTAGATAATTATTCTGAATGATTAGGAACGCTAGCACAGATTATATAGTTCATTGAATGAACAAAACCAACTAATAAGTACCAAACAAAACAGACTAATATAATTGCCGAATAAACCGTTGCCGAAATCGGGATGGAATACATCATCATCATCATCATCATCAATAACGAGATAAATATGATTATGATTAGACAAAACATTTATCAAATTAGACAAAGACCACTCTGTACTGCTATTTGCTAAACAACTTCTGCCTTATTTGCGTTGCATTATTAGTCTGGTTTAACAAAACCTGGTGAGCATTTGACACCTTGTCAGTCAAATCTGTAACTTTGACAGTATTGAAAATTTACTTTAAAACCTGGTTTAGTGCTAAACCAGACTAAAAATGCAACGCAAATAAGGCATCTTTAGTTAAAAACTTAAGTAACTGAAACCAACATCACATATTTTCTAAATACCTATACCCAACTAAGTTCTAACTCACCGTGAATAATTTCTTTATAAACAGCACATTACGTAGGTAACTGATAGTTCCAGTTCACATTATCGTGTGCATACTTCTTGCAGTAGATAGCGCATGTTCATGTATGTGTCACGGTCTTCCTTGGAAGTTTTGCTGTGAGTTTTAATGTTAGTTTTAACTTTAACGGTTGATACTTTTTGCTATGGACGCATTTTCAATCGAGTTGTTTCTGATGACAAGTTATTTTAATCATTTATTGATTGATCGTGTAAGGCTTTAGTGGTTTAGTGATGTAGGCATCTGTCTGCCATGTCTGTGGTCCCAGATTCCAGGGTCGGGAATATCAGATTCAAAATATCTCTACTAATATTGTAGCTTTTTAACCTTTCACCAGATTTAAACGAATTTATGCAAAAATATAGTAATTATACCTAGAGAAGGCATATGTATATTAAATTGGGAAGTTCAGACGATAAGTAAGCACAATTATAAAAGTAATAATTAAGTATTTTTGAGTTATTTACAATGTTATCTGAAATTTCAAAACATATTTGCATAAAAATATCTCTAGTTATCAAGAAGATAACATAATATCACGAGAGTCGTAAACTCGTAATGGTATTTGTTCTTATAAATGATACAGGGGTAATAATAGAACAGACTGTCTGTATGTATGTACTCGTATATTGCTGTATACGATCAAATAACCAGACGGTAGCGAATAGATACGGCTTAACTTAGAAAATTATTATCTTTAGACGACCTAGACTAGACTGGAATAGGTATTTTAAGCGTCTCGTCTTCATTGGACTACCTATTCCTATGGTATTTATGATGATACTTCTCTATACTTGTTAAAAATAGTCTTTGGGATATCTCAGAATGAGGTCTTAGGGTGAGGCCAAACGAGCGTAATTTTGTGAGTTGTGAGTCGCGTAAAATGAGTCGCTAAATTTACACAGACGGACGTATTTTCAGTTGTAATCCGAAACATTTGTACGGATTCTTGTATCGTGCAAGCTCCCCATCTCACCCCGACTGAAATTCAGTTGATATTATGCGTGTGAGTCGGCAGACAACTCATTTTGCGTCGCCGTGTGAATCAAATAGGACTTTTCTATGAAACTGAATGCAGCAGAATTTCTGCGAACGAAATTCTGCGACTCACGACTCATAAAATTATGCTCGTTTGGCCTCACCCTTAGATATGACATTATATCTTTAGTTATTTCTATCTTCTAACTTAATATGCATAGCTCCTAAGTAGGTACTAATGGTTATTGGAACCTAAGTGATCTGACTGGATAATAAACCTAGATTTTATGGACGGAAAGTGATAGAAAACTAATATCATAGCGGTATCAGCTAATAAAATGCAACTTTCAATACAAAAATTGTACTAAGTTGAAACATGGTATTCGTGGGTAATACTTTAGTTCTAAAAAACGATTACCACTTCTAACAGTACATACAATTACTTATCTGTGTAAGTGGTAATGGTACTCGCGGGTAAAATAGGACTGTACTAGGTATCAAGTTTAAGAGATTTTTGTTTGATTGAACGTGCTAATCTCTGACAAACTACTGGATATAATTTGAAAACTATTATAATGTTGGTTAGTCAATTTATCGGCTATAGTATAAAACAAAGTCGCTTTCTCTGTCCCTATATGTATGCTTAGATCTTTAAAACTACGCAACGGATTTTGATGCGGTTTGTTTTAATAGAGTGATTCAGTGGGACACTTTTTAGCATAATTTTATCTCCATATTCCTACGGGAACGGGAACTACGCGAGTGGAACCGCGGTGCGCTACTAGTAAGCTATATAACATCTCGCTACGACCAATAGAAGCAAATTTAATGTGTGTTAGACTGGCACAGCTGTTGTAAATAAACATTCCAGAAAGATTTAACAGGTAAAATGGAGGAATTGATGGAGGCCTCTAGTAGTGCGGTGGGATGACTACTTTTTGGAGACATAAAATATAGGGAGATGTGAACCGGACACGATGAATGAATGAACAGGTAAAATATCGACACCGTTAATTTATTTTTCTTGCAATTCATGTCGAATTCATACCGATGAATATTTTGACGTTGACTGATTGAATTTTTATTCCTGAGTTCATCATTTTCGGTGTTACAACATACGGTTGTCATCAAAATATCACGTGTATGGAAACTTCACACAATGGAGTAACGGGTGTCGAAAGTGGGTCGTATGAGATTTGTTAAAAAGATGATTATACATGTATGGTTTGAATATGTTTTGCGAATTTTGAAATAAAACTAATCAAAGAAGAATTAGGGCCTACTTCACCATCGTCAAGTAACGTTCCGAGTACTCATTACTAACATGTTTTGTCTTTGTCACTTGATGTAAAGTAAGAAACAAAACTAACTTTACTTGGTGAGTAACTTTACTTGAAGGTCGTGAAATAGGTCCTTAATCTAATAAGGAAAGTGATACAGGTATAAGACGAATAAGGGTTTGAACTTCTCAAAAAAAATGAACGAAAAGAAAATTACTTGTATTAACAACCCTCTCCGTCCCTTTGTTAATGAATCTACAACTTGGTTAATCATAACCACTGCAACAAAGTTGAATACAACTTTTAAACAAACACAATATTAATCATCCAATATTAGTCACTCACTCCACAAATGTTTGAACAAAGTTTAATAATTGCAATTTATATACCATTAAATAACCTTGATATTAAGCCTGAACTTTAGCTTAATTTTAACTAAACGTTTAGTGCAATAGGCATCTTTTTGTTTGTTTAAAGGTCAGAATCTTGTAAAGACGTTATGGTAACCTTACAGTGTACAACAGACAATGACCTTGTTATATAACAGAAGTCTTCTTTGTGTGTGTCCGAGATTTGAAAGCAAATGACGCGTGGTTTAAGAGCAGTGTAGATTTTAGAATTTAACGAAGTAATAATAGGTTTCTATTCTAGATGTCTTACGTTCATATGGTCTTAAATAAAACATGAAACACAACATAACATAACATAATCATTCACTACATCATCTCATTATAGTAACTGACCCCTAACTAAGTTCGAAACTTGTATCTAGGGAAACAAATTGTAATTTTCATTTTTGCCTATATATATATATTAGTCTATATTTGCTAATTAAGATTGCCAGTTTGATTTTCGACTAGCTTTTTGTGCCAAACCTGGGTTCAAAGGTACTATTACTGTAAAATCCATGCAAATTTAACCCATGCAAAGTCGGGGAAGACCGCTAGTATGCTAATAAATCGCTTGAAAGTAGGTCATCAGATAACGATCTTGATTTATTATAACAATTTGTCATCTTTAAAAGCTCAATTAAGGTTAAATTACAATAAGACAATGCATAAGACTCTGATGCATCATTTCGACTGCCTACACCAACTGGTAAATACTTTATATTAATTTTCTAAATATGACTCGGGCTTAGAATTACAAAGACGAATTAGGCATGGCGATTAAGTGAAGCCTGATTTAAATATTAGGCATCACTGTTTCTTACACTTGTATGTTGGCATAATTGTTTCTTACAATACTAGTGCAAGTGAAAACCGACACTAAGGTGGCGAACCTTTTCATTCCGAGACTGTACATTGTACCTATGATCACGAGGGAGACGTCCTTGCCATAAAGTGGCATTTTTCAAGACAAATTATTATTAGCTCAATAGTATAGACAAATAGACAGATCGAAGGGGGGAGGGGAGACAGCCGTTAGGATCCAAGTCTTATCTGTTTGGAAAACTTAAACCTCAGGGATAAAATATAAAGCTTACAAGTCTAGACATGAGCTTTGAACTTAAACAAGTCTACAGCACTAACGTAAAGCTTGAACAAATAGATATACAGTTTTATAACTAGAACAGAAAATGGAAGTAACAGTCTTTGGTTATCCAAGCAAATTTTTAAACTATTTCAATGAAGTGTTATAAAACTTAAACGCTTTTTGAAGGCGTCTTAATCATTTTTTGTCTATTTACGATTTGTTATTTTTTAGATTTTTGCGGAGAGCGTTTAACAACCTAAAAGCTTATTTAATACGTCTAAATTAACCATTTGACAATTTACGAATTATAACATCAAAGACCTTTATACACTACCAAAAACATAATAATCATTCAGTAATAACCTTCGCATATTCTAAGATCTAAGTAGTAAGTCTGAAGTCTTTTTAACCAAAAATAATTTTTGACATAAATGTGGGTACTGTAATATTTTTTTAAATTCACCGACCTACATTTAGGACAGTAGGCTTATCTGGGAAGGCAACAAAAATCGATCTAATTAGGTCTCATGGGAAAATTCGTTTCTCTATTTTCACCACAGAACTCGGTCTCAGGTACATTTATTGTAGAATCAAATCTCTCATTCGGCTCCTATGAATTACAACTGAATGAGATTTTGAAGCTGGGACCTCAATAGATCAGATAGGCCATTGTGTTGCGGTAACAGCCATTTAAAGAGTTCAACAACCTTCGCTCCCATCAAATAACATTTCAAGATACAAACAAAACTTGCCGGACAAAGCGCATCATTTAAACTAACTAAAAATTATCAAGCGATGATTGGTAAGTTTTATAAATATCCAAATTATGCTAAACTCGGCTCGCGGTGAGGTTAAGCTCTTTCACATGTCTTTCATAAATATTTTATCTATAGTCGGATTACCATTTCAAAGGTATTTTTTTCTGATTTATATTGAACAAGCAATGTCCCGCGGTTTTATCTGCGTTTATCCCAACCACGTGGGAATATTGGGATGTGTTAATCCTGGGAACATCTGTATCAAATAGATAAATCGGTCCGGTACTATGAAGAACTCGCGAACTAGTACACTAAGTCTGAGTTTATTATTAATCAAGAATACGAATATTTTCTCTTGATAATAGACACATATAGAAGTTATTGTATCCAATAATGGTAGTAAACTTTCGGTTTCAACACCAGAGGTCGCAGTGACGCCTACATCAAGACGAAGCCACAAGTCGGTTTATATTACGGAGTTATGAAGTGACCACAGAAATTCCTCAGTGCAAGGGAAATATAATCAAGTATATCTAGCAAATAATGATAGTGAATATTTGTGTGATCCACGAATGTTTATCCTGGTCTGGGTGTGTGTGAATGAGTGTGTGCGTAGTTTCTGATACCCTAGAGACAAGTCATAAACTTAGTTAGGGGTCAGTTACTATAATGAGATGATGTAGTAAATTATTATGTTATGTTTAATATATCACAAGCAAATATTATCTTATTTATTTTCTATTTAATCAAAGGCTTTTGTTTGGAAAGAAAATAAAGAATGACCTTTGCATGATACTAAATAATTAGTGTTTTTTATAACTTCCTTTAAAGTTTTTATGTCTACGTAATGGGCCTTGCTAATTGGTAGTTTTTAAAAGGTTGTTTTGTTTAGATAACATTACGGAAAAGTAAAATGCGAAAAATAAAGGCCAAAAATTGATTAGTAAAAATAGCTTTGTTGTGAAGTAAACAAAGCTATTTTGACTGAATTGTTTTTAAAAGTATTGAAGTTTATTTGTAGGTACTAAAATTGCGTGTCGTCATTATCTTTCTAATAAAATCAATCTCCCTATTACCTTCATATACGAGTAGCTGTACTGATCATAAAACTGACTCCTTTTTTTGCTGTGAAAATACATAGAGCTGCATACCACTGAGAGAACGGGAGTACTCACGGTGGTTATGTGGGGCTCTCCCAGCCAGAAGGGCTGGGCCTACCCACTAAAACACAGCGACTTCCGTCTGCGTTACATTGGGTGCCGTAGGATCCCACGGGGATTACTTCCACGACACTCAAATAAAACTGAGTCCTACCTAACACAAGCACTGAGTCCTACCTAACACAAGCACATACCCAGACCGAGATACAAATATTCAACAAAACACATCACTTAAGACTCATAAGTGTGACTTAACCAGTAGCCCAGTCATTGTTACATCATAAAATCTATGTCGATAATATCCGAAGTCGAATGTGTAATTGAATCAGTGCCCCGGCCAAGATGTCATATTTAATGGCCAAAAAGGTTCACAAACAAATTAAAGCCTCTAAATGAAATGCGATTTCAATACACCTCATATAATATTAAAGTAACGGTTAAGGCTATGACATACATCCAATTATCGACACGTAATATTAAAGTATTATATTAAGTGTTCAAGCAGATTATTTTGGGAGGAATTTGAATCTTAACACGTTGAGATAAGGACTGTACGAAGTTTAAAATATATTTTCCGAAGTAGGTTGACATGCACACCTATGATGCGGTCGGATCAATTTCAAGGCTTCGCGGTTTAATGAACAACGAGCTTTTTGGGACATGTTGTTATTGCCTTTAGTTATATTGTATAATTATTGAAATTATAATGGCTTAATAAGGTTTGCTTAATAGGGACAAAAATGAGGTCAATTTTTTGCAGTTTTTTGACACTGTCTCCCTTTACTTTACCTCAATAGTAATCATCAGTTCCATCCGTTGATGATAAAAGCAAAAGATCTCTAGTAAGAGAGCAAGCTCCTGTATTTCTCTTGCCATGTTGTGATGTTATACTAGCTAATATTTTACGGTTCCCTAATAGTGGCCAAGAGTTACAGATGCGTAATTTCCTTACACAATTAAGATCATTAATACATCATCATCATCATCAGCATGAGCTGGCCCCCCGGTGGGGACATATATGAATATGTCCCCACCGGGGGGCTCCCTGACTTAGGATGATTAGGCATTAGTCAACCACGTTGGCCAAGTGCGGGTTGGTCGACTTCACACACAAACTTGAATAGATAACATAATTAACATTCAAGATTTTATGTCCATGTGTGGTCAAGTCAACTATTATATTACTAGAAATGTACTGCAAATTCCTGCTGAAGAAATTAATTAAGTTTGCGTTAATTCGGACGTAATGTCCGACTACAAAGTCGGCTTTGTTCTCAGAAATTAGCATTCGCATTTTGCTCAAGCTTCTTGCACAATTCTTAATTTTCGCAGAATTAATAACGTAGCATCATCGCCAATTATTTTCCTTGAAATTGTTTTGATATTTACAGTTGTTTTTCGAATTAGAATACCTTAAGAATAATAATTTGTGAACAAAAACAATACAAGTTTATGTTAAAGTTAAATAATAACGGTAGAGTATGTAAATTTTGTTACTTTTTTGTAACGTCTGGGTGTGTGTGTGTGAATGAGTGTAGTTTCTGATACCCTAGATACAAGTTTTGAACTTAGTTAGGGGTCAGTTACTATAAAGAGATGATGTAGTGAATGATTATGTCATGTTTAGCAATACCAATGAAATAGATTTGACTGTGACAGGAGACTGTGTTTATGATATTGTGCGATAGAAGGATAAAGGCAGCTGAATGATGATGATAATGAATCGTTTAGCAATTATTGATAACAAACCAATTTTAAACAACGCTAGAATTTTAACAGACTAGCAGGACAAGGCTAGAAAGAGGAATCTTTCACTTAGCTTAACAGCAGGATACAACAGACTTTTAATAAAGAAACACTAATCAATTTATGCAATAAAAACCTTTGCTGCTCAAATAATTAATGTCATATTCGAAAACCAATTTATGGTGCAGAACATTAACATCATTAAAATTTAATACCTTTTATTTAACAGTTAGTCCCTGACCGATTTCACATCGCATTATTCCTTTCGTTATGAGAACATATTTTTTGCCGATAAAATTTCAAGTTCTCAAAATGACTTCATCGTTGACAGCTGAGCGTATTTTACGATATGTCGCTTGTATTATTATTTAATTCGCACCACTTGAACTACTCTGGAAATTAGGTTGATATGTAAAGTAAATCAACTATTGTGGTCATATTTGATGACCCAAAGGCCTATGGCAAAGTCTCTATGCCAGATTACTTCTTAGCGTGTGGTCTCATATTTTTGAGGACCAGAACTTAGCCACCGATATGGCTACTAGACTAAGGGCAGCAGGTGTAATACCCGTGCTAGTTTCCGAAATACTTTTTGTGATCAACAAATATTGTATAGTTTTTATAGTTATCATGGTTATTAGCACTCAAATTATTATATCAATGACTGAGTGCAACTGTGCCGTGTCTCTGATCCCCTAGAAACAGTAAAAATCCGAGTTCAAGGTCAGTTGCTATTTGAAGATGATAATAATTGATTTCAAAGCCCACAAATTGAATAGTAAACAGCTGTTGACAAAGTAATCTTAATAAGGTAATTGGCACTCCTTACGAAGTATTTTTCATGGTAAAACTCCAGGTAAGATTAGAAATTTCTATTCTTAATACCTTAAATGTTTTCAACTTGGTTTATAGCCAATGAACAAAGATGCCGACAGTGGAATAAAAAGGTTTTAAGGACAGAATAATGATTAAATTAGCAATTAACATAGTACAGTTTACATAGTATGTTACATGCATCCGGATTATATGGGATACATATTATATCGACTAGAAAGATCATATATTAATATGAGTCATATCATGTTATTGCCGTTGCATTGTTACCAACGATAATAACTGCCTTTTCTTTTTTTATTTGCTCTCTTAGATTATTTTTTGAATGAAAGTATAAGTTTTGATAGTGTACCACAAACTTTCAACAAGCAAAGGTGACAATACTCTAGTCACGGTTCGGCTTAGGGCTTAGTTCAAGATTTTAATTAACGCTGTAAGTACTGATGACTGAATTTTGAATATATACAAGAGAAGTATCTTATTATTTGATACAAAACCAAACAAAACAAACCAAATTAAAAACAAAGATAAAATTAAACTAAACAGTTGTAAAACGTACAAAATGTAACATAAAAGTCAGTCACTTAAAAGAATGGTCAGAGATAAAGCAAACTCTGCAAATTGAATTGTAACGTATGAATCAAAGTGCGCAATACTTCGGAACCATTCCAGCTTTGATGTGGACTTTTATAGGTTTGTAAAACCGGCAAAACGTTTTTATTCACAAGCATTAGATTTGTTTTGTTTTAGTTCTACTATTGCATAAGTCTTTGTTATTGCAAACTCGGTATTAAATCTTGGATTAGTTTATTCCTACGAGCACTCAAAGGTCAATGTCCGCGTGGGGTGGTCTGTTCACTGTATCTTTTATCGCTTTCTTTATAAGTTTAAATTCTTTTTTTTTGGGTAATGTTGTAAATAACAGGTTTGTGTTAATTGAATGTTAAGTGATAAAGGTTTGTCGTTATGCGTTCATTGCGGGTTTTTCATTAGTACAATGTACAGTATACTCGTACCTAAGTATGTTGAATTATGAAGTTCTAGTACTTAAAAATGTAGTGTGCTTTTGAGAGAATAGAGTTTAAAATGTTCCTATTTTTAACTCCACTTACTGCCCGAACCATCGCGACTAGCATTAAAGTTTCTCTATACAAAATATACTTGGAATCCTAACCGCGTGTAGGCATATACAACATACTTACTCTTATATACATAATTCCAAACCTCTTACACACAAAACAACACAACCAGTATATCCAAAAACAATCATCATTTCAAGAACCAGTAAAAAATGGGTGTGTATTGTAGTTTTTATAACCAAACACCAATTTTGGTGTGATGTGTCATACATCTCATCTTAATATTACGATATCAATATTACAAGAGGCCCCGAAAATATGAATGAACGTGTTTCTACGTCGACGTATATTTGCGAATGTTATCTTAACACTTGTGACAAGTGATGCTAATTGTACGAGTATAAACGTTCGACCAAATGTGTGTTTTGTGACTGAATTTGAAAGGCTCTGCGTAGGTTAAGTTTAAGGTTGTGTCAATATTGTTAGTAGATTTTACAGTTGTTTTAAATATCTTTATTAGATATCATTAGTTTATTTTAAAATCGATTGTGTCTTTATTTAGTTCATTACGATGCAGGCACAATCATTCCATCATCTTTTTCTATCTTTCTAATAATAATCGATGCAGCTGAATTATCGGAAACAATACAATTTTATATACACGCATATATACTGCAATAACAATTGTCGGTGATACAAATGTCTATGGCTACGGTTCAGCATGGTGCCGGGTTCAAGTCCCAGCTGTGGCGAAAATATTGAATGCATTTTTCAAAAATGGGAACTCTACTCGTCACCCTCCATTTGGCTTTTTAATATTCCGCAGATTTGGAACAACATTTGAAATATGTAGATTATGAAAATTTAATAATGTTCTTAACATCTATCATTGGGGGTATCAGCTTTTATAAACTCTGCAACATTAATTCACAATGAAACAATTCAGATACCATAAAAGTAGCCAGTTGGAATCCGATTAAAATTCCGTACTAGCTATAAAAAATGGCATCCAACTTAACATATGCGTGCCCAAAGGGCGTGGTTTACCCTAAATGGAGAGAAAATGTTTGAGACATGTACACACTGACCGACGACTTGTGACCTTTCGACGTTATTTTGCTTTCCATTTCATATCGTGTGAAACTGGCCGATTGTCGAAATTTGTACGCATTTGTCATTGTAGTTCACATACGTAAGATTTATGTGGGTATATTTATTATAAAATGTTTTAGAAGTTATGAAAGTAAAGTTTTATTTGGGTATAAATAAATAGCTGTAATATTGTAATTTGTTTGATATACTTCGTATAAGCTAGCGACTAATGTTTTCATTTGTTTAAACATGGACCGGGCAAGTGTGATGATTATTGATTAGTGCCAATATAGCCAAAAAATTTTTAGAACCTCCCAAAAATCTTATCATAATCATTCACTACATCATCTCATTATAGTAACTGACCACTAACTAAGTTCGTAACGTGTATCTAGGGTATCAGAAACTACGCACACACCCAGACTAAAAGAAACATTTGTGGTTCTCACAAATATTCACCCCGCACGGGAATCGAACCCGCAACCTTAAAGATGAGAGTCCGACATGGTGACCACTCTGACATCGAGGTCGTCAAAGATCATCAAGAATCTGACCTGGGCATGGCTATTAGACAATCATGACAATATGAAACTTGGCTGTAAACTACATCGGTCTTACCATAAATCGATGTTTAAACACTCTCTAGACCACTCTTCAGTCAAACACGATTTTGGCATGTTAGACCGTGTTTGAATTTTTCTTACCACAAATCGTTGTCTTGCTCTTGTCTTGTCTCTCTTACTATGTTTCAAATTTAGACTTCGATTTATGGTAAGACCGCATATATCTAGCTAGAGTCTATCTCCATCTGTTCCTACAAACTATAACTATAATATATGTGGGTATAGTAATTAAACTAGTACAAGATCGTGAGATAACTACAACGACACATTTCAGTTACCGTTTGACCTTAATTGCTCTTGATGAAGCCGCCGCGCGTTTGTCGTACAGCAAGAGTTTTATTCGCTTGGGAATTAATATAATATGTTTATTATGTAGTTTTTGGTGAGAAGTTGGATTTTTTAAGGTTTAAATTAGTCTTATTTAAGCTAAAAGTTTATTTGAAATAACTTACTTAATAGATAGAATAAATTCAAATCAAGACTGACATGAGTACACAAATGTTTGTCTACAGCTGGATTCAAACCCGTAACCCTTGACCTAGCAGTCAGTCTACCAACAACTAAGTACACCACTGCGTTGTCTACTTTTTTTTAATGTGGAAGATAACCTCAGCAGCCACTAGACATAAGAAAACTACTAAACATAGATCACCATATACGAAAATCCAGATTTCAATATCGATCTTGTATATCTTCTGGATATCTTGACCACGATCTATCCATGCCAATTATAACTTACTAGCATCGCCCTGCGGTTTTACCCGCGTAGTTCCCGTTCCCGTGGGAATTTCGGGATAAAAAGTATCCTATGTATTATTCTGATGTATAAGCTAAATTGTTGTAAAGTTTCATTAAAATCCATTCAGTAGTCTTCGCGTGAAAGAGGAACAAACATCCATCCATTCACACTCACAAACATTCGGCTTTATAATATTAGTTGGATATCAAACCTTGCTTAACCGTCTCCATACTAGAGCCTTATTAGACAAATCCAGACATTTATTCCTAAGTTTATACTTTATTAAGATATAGTACCTCATGTAGTTGATTAAACTTCAATTGATCAGATTAGACGCTCATAAAATTGTCTTCGTTGTATCCATTCAATTACGTAATCGAACCACGCGACCGGAAGATTAGCATTAGTTTAAATCTATTAGAATAATGTACCTATGTAAGTTTATATTTATGAATATAAACATAGGTCGTGTCTCTCAGTTTTTACTCCACGGAAAATGAGGTATCTTAAAGATTAGGATAGCTTAAACTGTTTAGCGCATCATTACCGCGGAATAACTTTGTTCAAATAAAACTGCACAGTTAGATAGGTAAGTATCTCAATATTTTCATTTTCGTAGAGTTGTAGTTTTTATTATTTGAAGTAAGTAATTCATTAAGTTCGTTGTTCGTGTTTGAGTTATTCCACTTCACTACATAGTAAAAAACAAAGTCACTTTCTCAGTCCCTATGTACGCATGTACGCTTAGATCTATAAAACTACGCAACGAATTTTGGTGCGGTTTTATTTAAGAGATAGGAGGTTTTTAGGATAATTTAATCCCTGAATTCTCACGGGAGCGGGTACTATGCGGGTAAAACCGCCGGGCGCTGCTAGTACCGCCTTTATAACGTAAAATTGAATAATATACTGATTGCTTATGAAAGATTATATCCACGTTATGTGTACATTTGGTTGACACATAAACAACCATAGATTATATCTCGCAGACCTAATCTCGCAAGGACAACACTAAAGTACTCTGTGTAAATGGAATAATCGTGAACGTTGAATATAATCCACAATATTTTATGGCACTTTCGATAAGACATGTCATGTGTTAGTTTGTGAACGAGGATTGGTTTTCCAATGATTATTATTGTGGGTATTTTTTTAAATATGGTACGGGTTTGAAATCACCGACATGCTTTGGTAAGAGTTTACGTGTATTGCTCTTTACTGGGTTATAATCATCAGTGGGAGATGAATCTTTGCGTTATACTTGGATCTTATAGGCTGGTCTGATTCTTTACTTCATGCCGATTCTTTGTGTTTCTATAAACTTTATTTACTAGCAAGATTTTTTTAATTTTTGAAACTCTTAGGGCCTATTTCACCATCTTCAAGTAACGTTCCGAGTACCTACTCACATGTTTTGTCTTTGTTATTTGATATAAAGTAAGAAAAAGACATCACTCACTTTACTTGACTTTACTTGAAGGTCGTGAAATAGGCCCTTACACCAGTCAAGTTTTACAATGCTATCATAGAACAAAATTTCGGGGGATCAGTTTTTACGGTCAATAACTTCTATAGATAATAATGTTCTAAAATCTTTAACCACTATCAACATAGACATAGCCCTAACACAGCATACATTGAAAATTATAACATTACCAGACACGTTACCAACCAGCAATTCAGACATAACACAAAATGTATGGTAACCTAATGTATGGTACATTGAAAATTATAACATTACTAGACACGTTACCAAACTAGTCACAATACATGCTGTAATCGATAAAATCAGCATTGAATAATCGATAGATATACAACGATTTATTCGAATAGATGCATACAACAGGCGC
Organism: Timandra comae; assembly: GCA_958496195.1. Taxonomy (NCBI): domain Eukaryota; kingdom Metazoa; phylum Arthropoda; class Insecta; order Lepidoptera; family Geometridae; genus Timandra; species Timandra comae. The sequence goes on along the minus strand of OY292358.1, from coordinate 10,387,609 downwards.
CACTATTCGATTGTTTTATCGTATCTCTATGTCTAAATCGACTAATCGATTCACGGTTGAATCGATTTGTGCCGGAATCGAGACAGGTTGGCTAATTTTAAGAACAATAGAAAGAGTACATAGAAAAGGTTTTATGTATCAATTCTTTTGTAACGTTTAGTTAATTGTGTTGAAGTGATTTTATAAGTAGTTGTGAAAGGATTGATGTTTGTGACACGTTGGAAACATTTTCTTTAAAACTAATAGACTGATTGAAATTTGGAGTATATCTATATTTTTTATTATCTGGATTTTATGATTTGTATTAATTATATGCCTCATTTTTTTAAAACTATAAGAAGATTCGACTTTATAGCTATTTTATTAACATAAATGAAAATTCCATAACAAACAATAAATGTAATTTCTACTTTTTTTGACTTTTAAATTCCACACTTTATTCGAATAAAACATTTATCGATTACGAAATATCGATAATAATCAAAACGTCATTCACTCGTGTCCAAGCTTGTCCAACAAGCTGATTATTTACTAAAGTTATCGATTATAGTAAAACGTTCTTATTTTTATTCGGTCAAGGGTACAAATAATCGATACTTTTGATATTTTTAATATATATTAAAGCGGTTTTATTTGTTCGAATTAATTGTTATACCATTACCAGTACTTATAATAATACTTTAAAGTACATTTTGAAGTGCTGAAGGATTTCAAAGTGTTTTAAAAAATAATTTTAATTTGGTTTTATTACTTTTATTAATGTTAAGTATTATTTTTATGTCGTTTTTATTTGTATTTTTAATGAAATTATGATTTTTATGTTAATTTTATACGGTCGTGGTATTTGCTGCACATTATAAGTATTTTTATTGTCAATGGTATACCTAGGTACACACCTTTTAAAATTCTTATGTATAATGCAAATTGCTAAACTGAATTGCTTCAAAAATAGCAGATTGAATACAACAAACCCCTACCACTTTAATCGTCCATATTCTGCATTAACTATTCAGTCAATAAAGACAAGTAATTAAATTAAGTAAAAAAAAGATTTAAAACAAAAAAAAAATATAAAATATATTTTTCAAAAAGTTATTCCGATACCGGGAATCGAACCCGAGCCTCCTGGGTGAGAGCCAGGTATCCTAGCCACTAGACCATATCGGATATGATTCTTCAAGCCGAATTTAAGCTGTTATCTTGGTTTCTTAACAAATAATTATGATTTCTATAAAAAAAACTCTTATTAAAGCAAAGATAAACATTTACGGATCACCTAAATATTTACCTCGCACGAGAATCGAACCCGCTTATTAATAAATATATCAGTAAAGACAGTTCATAAACCTTTGTTAGTCTAGCTATAGTCCGCATGAGAGCGGAAACTATTCTATTTTCATTCCTAGGTACTTTAACTGCTCGAAACAACTGTTTTATAGTCTTCCTAATGCTAAATTTGCTTATAAATGTACTCAACATGTGCTTAAGTTACATCCAGTTGATATCCAAATGTTGTTTTAATTTTAGTTCGGTAAATATGATTTCTCTTAGTCTTTTATATCTGAATCCAGATTTACACAATGATGACGACCTTGATGGCAAAGTGGTCACCATGCCAGACTACCATCCGTAAGGTTGCGGGTTCGATCCCCGTGCGGGGTGAATATTTGTGTGAACCACAAATGTTTGTCTTGGTCTGGGTGTGTGTGCGAATGAGTGTGTGCGTAGTTTCTGATACCTTAGATGCAAGTTTCGAACTTAGGGGTCAGTTGCTATAATGAGATGATGTAGTGAAATTATGTTTGATCCACTTAAATCATTGTCATCCCTGTCTGATCCCCCTATTATTAAAAGCAACAAAAACATTCCATATCCAATTAAATTACGTAACAACAAAACGGACACAAATGTTGTAACAGAAATGTTAATATTCATACGAGTACAATATGTGCCAAATGTTAACATGTACGCGTATACAGAGCGTGAAACGTATTGGTGTAACCACGAGCATCCTCATTAGCACAAAACAATTGTAATGGTCCACTTGTCCCGAATACGGTACAGGAATATTGTGGAATTGAATGAGATCATACAGAGGATGTTGTTTCCCCTAAATGTGCCAAACGATGCACGATGTATGATGCTCGCGTGGTAGAGATTCGGTTTAAAGTTGATTGTATCTATTGATATCTTCGGTTTACACGAACACTACACTGGTAAATTCACAATGTATTTAAAATTATATTCAAAATATTGAAGGTAGTAAACTTTTTACATTACTTTGTACAGACGTCTTCCATCTTAGTCTTCTGTGATCACGGGTTATGTAAAGAATCCGAAACGTTAGAAAATGTAAAACAAAATACAACCACGACAAAAATCCGTTTAAGTGTTTTGATTGTATCTACATACTATATTATAGTCCGGGTTCCTTAGAACATGTTTTCCAATTGACTACTATCAAGCTAATTTTCCGTGAGTAACTTCATTTTAACATTTGATTTTCAAAAATTCCCGATTGTGATAGCTAACTGGGATAGCAGGGTTATAAAACTTTTTAGCGTAAGACTGGAATAACCTACCGCTTTTTTATGTATGATTGGATATTAATAGTTGGATATCACGATATTATTCGTGTTTCCCAAAGTTAAATACCAACACACACAAACTTTTTTTGTAATTGAGCGCGCATATACAACGCCAGAAAGGAGCAGAAGCATTGGACATGTTAATATTGTTGATGATAGGTTGATCTCTTGCTAAAGCTCCAATAACTATTTCGAATAGTTTCCCAGAATCGATTCAAAATAAACTACACAAAATAAGTATTTGTGAAATGGAAAAACCCAGTCAGCCATTTCCATCACCAAATTATATTATTTTTAGAAATAAAATTGTAAAACTTCAAACGTGTTGTATTGAAAAACATTGATGTAAAGTTTACAAACCCACATTGACGTAGTATTTGTTTATATTACCTTCACAAATGGTATACCTTTGGTTTAAATTAAACAAACTATCATTCAGGTGCATGGTTTATTTAAGAACTATTCTTAGGTAGACCACCTCCATGCTACACGGATTGAAAATAAATATATGTACTGCGTGTTTTACTGGCCTTACCCAACTGTCGGGGTTACAGTGCTGAGTAATTGCCTAACTAAAAGAAACATACAAAAAGTTTGATTGTTAATATTAGTTAGTATAAATTATGTCTTTTACTGTTAAACTTTTAGCTGGACTAGCAATGTATTTTGACTTACACGGTCTTAAAGTAATAACATAGAAACCTTTATAATATTCCCTGTCCTGTTGGTTTAGATCAAATGAAAACCCGTATTGTAGTTTCTAAAATCAACCCAAACAAGCACAAACTAACACATTAATTCATAATTTGTAGGGTTGATAAGCAAAACTATAAGATGATACATATCCATGCAAAATATGTTCCATAGTTACTTGAAATACATTTCAGAATTTAGGAATAACCACAATTGCGTAACAAAGAAAACATTTCGTGTAATGGTTTACGACTACAAGCGAACAGTTAACCCGGACAATAAAATTCGCGTCACTTTAAGACAGGTGTGCTGTACTGAAAATGTAAATACTGATGTTAAACAACCAATGAATGACGTGCTACGAATAGAAATAGACAAGGGCATCTATTCTGTCTGACAAAACGATGTGGCTGCAGAGAGACGCTGTCAAGCATCCATCGCCAACATTGATACGCTCATAATCCAGACAGGTGACGCTAAATCATATTTTACAACTACATTTCTTTCACTATAAAAATCTTACCATCAAGAAATATGAGATTTATCATCAAAAAATGCTCGTAAACTATATTCTGCCACTATTAAACAGAATCACAATGCCATTGGCTGCATTTCAGATACTAGTTATGAAAATGTAGAGAGCAATGAGTACGTTGCTTTAATTTTAGCTGTCATTTGTCAAGAAACTAGAAATGTATTTCAGACGGTGCCAAACGCCTCTAGTCTTTTGTATTCTGCCTGTAAGTGATTCATTGTGAAATAAAGATGTTATGTTCGAGAATTTTCAGCCAAAATCAACAATATTTTTGTGTGGCCGAGATACTGTTACATCGTAATTGGATCACTACATTATGACATCGAATGCTTCAGTTATTAATATCTGTTGAGTCGTTAATTGGTAGTTTATATTCAATGATTGAATTCGTCGGCCCATTAGTTTGTAATAAATCAATAATAATTGGGACTTGAATATAATTGTGAATTGGATTTTATTCAAGCGCCGCCCACGTGAAGAACTTGATGTCATAACACGAGTCCAGTGTCGATTAGTGAATACCTAAACCACCTGCTCAGTGGGCGATCAGGGTCGCCGGAAAAATTCTTTACAATTTACCTGGTTGCGCAAACGAATTGTGAATTTCGGCGTAATAAAACATCTCGGCTCAAAGTGTAGGCGATAGTATGACATATTGTTTACACTAGCATTTCTTCTTGCATGTATTATTGAACGTTACATCTTTGATCACATGATCGTAACAATGTGCAAAAAAAATGCAACTCCATATAAACTATATCAAGCATTGCTGCACTATTGTGCATCATGTTTATTAGAGGTATGCTTGTATTGAATTTCCGGTGTGTTGTACTGCTTTCAGCATACCACGTCGTGCAAATCCTACGACCCCCTGTCTGTGAATTTATAAATAATCCCGGTACGCCAGTGGCGGCGGCGATGTGGTAGACCGCGGACGGCGCGGGCGACTCAACACGAGCGCCCGCCCTGCGTGAATTCGCGATCTAACAACAAGGTCCAAACTCGCGTAACCCAAGGGTCCAACCAACCTGTTGACTCAGACCCAATACTAACCGCGCCTAAATCAATCAGTGCTAAGTGTAACAGTGATCAAATGGACTTAAACAGTGAAATTGTAATGTCACGATTTAAATTGTCAAATAAATATTAGGCATTTAGAGTTCAAAAACTCGTGTGTGACCGGTCGTGCATTTTTTGCAGTGTCTCTGATTAAATGCAAACTGTCGCATTCAATTTATGTGAGGATAAATGGTCAAATGTGGGTGACACTTGAAAAATTTCGTCTTGATTTTTAAATTATTTAGTCACTTAAAATAAAATGTGTTCAATTTAGACGGATAATTCGTGTGAAGAGTTAAATTTAAACATTTTTTGAAGTGAATATTAGCAGATTAGTTTAAACCCAAACGATTATATATCTGTGTTAGTGTGTGTTGCTAATATTATTCTCTGAACATTTCGATTCATTAAAACATCGTTTGTGCAAAAAAACACAAAAGATATTTTATATTGTAGTAAAAAAATCAAAGATCGTAAATTTTAGTACGCTTCATTTGTGCCGCTTTCGTATTCAAGAGATTCCATTGATTCTCATGCGATGCTAATTCCGATGTGTATTCGTTTTGACGTCTCATTAGTGTCTACATATTGTTATTGGCATGTCTATTTTTAAATGTTGTACGTCTCGCATTGGGTACAAGTTCAGCGATTCTATTAATGTTTTAATTACTATGTTTTTGTCGTGCAGTCCATTCATTAAAAACAGTTATACATCTTATCTTAAATCAACCTCCCGGACAAGTGTAATTACTTTAAATCTCTACTACTATCTCTTTATTAATAAAATATATGTACCTATATAAGCATTACAACGTTTGTTATTAGAACTGTTTTTTTCTGTTATATTATTTTTGGTTTCTTCTTCTTTGTCTTATTTCATCACATGGAGTCAAGTCCTCGTCACTCTTAGGTGAACACAAATGAGCTGGATCCTCTTCGTATTTAAGCGCCAGGATACTCCGTTCTGGGTTGTCTATGAGTCTAACTGTACCCACATCATATCTTTGGTGATAGTTGTCATTCACACTGTTGACCACAACAGTCTCCATTTCTGATTTTTCTTTTCTGGAATGTTCTTTGGCATATTTCTGTAAAGAAACATATTCTATAAATTTCATTGCAATAATAATAGTATTTGCTTCTCGTGTCGCATTTATTCTCTTGTCTGTCAGTTAACCACTGTCTGCATTTTTCTTTATGATAAATGGTAGTCGACTAACATGAATAGGGCTTTCCGACCTTGATTTGATATATTACTGTGGAACGTGATAGTAAATACTGACCTTTTATTTCATATCAAGCAAGTATTAGCTACTACATCTGATGTATATCTTTAAATCGTTGGTTATTAACATTTAAACGTAAAGTAATAAAAAATATGTGGAACCATGTATAAAAGTCGTGTCGTATCTCATGCTTGGAATATTTTACATATTTATATTCCACAATAGCTCTGCTTAAAATTAATTTTAGATAGATAGATATATAAATTATTTATTTCTTACCTAATATATCAATAACATTCATTCATTCATCGTGTCCGGTTCACATCTCCTCATATTTTATGTCTCCAAAAAGTAGCCACCCCCACCGCATTACTAGAGGCCTCAATAACATAATATATCATATCTAAAACATTTAAAACAGAAACTCTAAAAAAAGATTTGATTATACATATGTATATGGCAGTAACCCTTTTTATGATAGGAAAATGCGTTACATGAGATTCTAAGAAAAGTAGGGACTCCCTAATAACTATGAAGGGCTATTCCCGCCACAAACGCGAGGCCTCCCACTGAAAAACCCAGTGGTTTTCCCTCTACGCCTCAGTCGGACAGTGGTAATTGTCAACCTGCGAATAAGGTTGAAATAATTGAAGTATCTCAGGTAAATTAGCAGAAAATAACTAGATTTTTCAGTAATATATCATTTGAAATTCGTAGCATTAAGCCCCTAATTTCGATGATGAATGATTTTGTCGTACGCTTTTTAACATCATGTAATTCGTTATATCCGTGCCAAGATAAATAAAAAATGTATCATGATTACCTTTTCATCGTAATTTCACTGATTTTTTTTGACATAAAATAATAAATCACTGACCGTAACACTGTTATTTTTCAAACAATTTCAATGAAAATCAGAAATAACATTTGGTTTTCTTGAATTTTAGTATTGCTAGACAATACTTTTAAGTAAGTGTAATGATCGCCTTTTCCCCCCTAGTTTTAATATCATCAACGAGAGCAATATTTTTGCCTATCTTCTGCCCGATCTAAGAAGCCGTTATTATACTACTTTTTCCAACTCAAACCTTTTGTTTAACTTAATTGAATATTATATGCTTGATAATCATTATTTGAATGTCTATAATCGCTTTATAACATTTCTATCAGACATAACATGATGTTCGTATCAAATTACAACATTAAAATCTTTACGTAGGCGTAATATTATTCCATTACCATCATTGACCTTCTCTGCTACATCATTGATATTGTCTTTTATACGTCTATTATTTTTATGGCTGTGTAGCTCTGCCTTGTGGTTTTAACCGCGTTATTCTCGCTTTATATCTCTCGTGAAAATTAAGGTATACTATTTTATGTACCTAATATTCGGTTATAACCATCATTTGCCTTTATTATATTTAAATTAGTCCAGTAGTTTTGTGTCATTTGTCTATGTCCTATTCCTGTTTCCTTCTGAGTTCTGTTTTTGTGTCATTTGTCTAGAAACATACAGGCAGACGAACGGTCATAAATCTAAATTCAATTACTGTGGCTTATAAACCCCCATAGTTATTTTTTGATGAACTAGCACTTCTAACTGATTCTTTCATTTATCTATAACATGATGATCGATAACCTGTATAATACCTATACATACATCCGCTTCTTACAATGTTATTATAATAAGATAAACTCAATCAAATACGGCATTAGTTTCATAATGGTTGTCTTTAGCCTTATTAGTAGTTTGTCCTCGATATATCTTATTTCTTTTATTCATATTGTGTGTAACTGTACACTGTTCGACGGCATTCCTAGTGGTCAGTCATTTGGACTTGTACACATGTAATTGCTAACAGATTACGCAAATCTGATTGATGATAACCATCGAATTGTGTTCACCGTTACTCCAATTTGACCACTGTCTTTGGACAATGACCTTAAATAGTTATCCTATTAGATTGAGAGCAATAAATGTTGTGAACAAATTGTTTCCTTAAACTATTTTATGAGTAGTATTAGAGCGAGTTCTACACACTGTATTGACGTCATTAATGAGAAAGAGGCTTCTACCCTCAGTGTAATCTTTTGATTTTGAGAGATCGATATTTTTCTATTTGCTAATTGTTTGAGATTTCCAACATTATGTTTAGCAACTATTGTGATTTCATCTATTCCTATTATATTTGTCTACTAGCGAAGCCTCGCGGTTTCACCCGCTTAGTTCCCGTTTCTGTAGGAATATGGGGATAAAATTATGCTAAAAACCTTCACACTGAATCACTCTATCTATTAAAACAAACCGCATCAAAATCCGGTGCGTAGTTTTAAAGATCTAAGCATACATAGGGATATAGGGACATAGGGACAAAGAAAGCGACTTTGTTTTATACTATGTAGTGATTAGATGATAGGGTGATGCATATTTGCTATTTTGCAAAGGCTCGAATATGAGATCAGTAAAACGTGTTAGTCAAGCGTATTGTCTATGCGTGTCTCCCTTCTACGAATATCATAAGTGATAGGCGTTTGCCATGCAATGGCATATTATAGGCATAGGCAACTTTACTATAATGATTATCAATTTCACATTAAAATTTAGGGACAAAACTTTAAATCTAATCATAAAAGTGATTATGAATATTTAAGTGAAATTTAAAGTGAAAACATGTCCAATTTATTGTGAGTGAATAAAATGGTGTTCATGTTTTGTGTGTGTTGATAAAATTAATCAGTCAAGATGATGCAAGGATTGTTGGACTCGCTTTACAGGATCTATACAGGTGAGCTTCGTTTAGTTAGATGGTATTTTGTATAGTCAGCCCCCTTGGTAATGCTTACTTAGAAAGAGGGACGTTTCATCCGAGGATAAGATATTTTGCGGATGAGCCGTCACCTAAGTCGTTTTTTCGGGGGTAGCTGTAGAAAAGTAAACACAGCAATTTATTTTTCCCAATTCTAATAATTTTAATAAATATATATTTTTTCATAATAACTAATTGTGAATGTACAAAACTAGTTAATAATAAACTTTACCTGCCAACAAGTGTTTTCCAATAATTCAAACACTCACAACACACAATTTGGGACTTCAGTCAAAATGGACTCAACACTACACACTACTATGTCTCAAATGTCTGCGGGTTTCTATGAGACAATGGCTGCATTTGAGGCTGAGTTACAACAGAGGTCAGTTTCTTCCCCAAGTGTTGCATCTCTTGCTTCTGAGTTTGCCTCGTTCAAGTCCTTTATGATAAAGGTAGTGCAAGCATTGAAGGACCAAATCGCACTTGTCACACACTCTGTGGATCAACTTGAAATGAACAGTAGACGCAAGATCCTGTTGCTTCATGGTGTTCAGGAAGAGAAGTCTGAGGAGCTACCGGCAGTGATTACTCGATTCGTTACAGAAAAACTTAAGATAACGAATTTTAAAATTGATGACATTAGCCGCTGCCAGAGAATGGGTCGAGTCACTTCCAATAGGCCGAGGCCTCTTCTGTTCAAGCTTAGGAGCTTAGCCACTCGTGACCATATTTGGCAGGAGAAATCCAAACTGAAGGGCACTGGTCATACTCTTTCGGAGTTCCTAACTAAGTCGAGGCATGACCTCTTCATGCGAGCCAGGGAGAAGTTTGGAGTGACAAAGGTTTGGACCCAACACGGCTATGTATTTGTTATTGCACCAGACGGTAACAGGCACCGTATCAGCCGCCTTGAAGATCTTAATGCCGCCGAGATCACCCAGTCCCAGCCTTCGGTATCCACGGCTAAATTATCAACAAAGGAGGCAGCTGTACCCAAGACTCGACGAGCACAGACAACAAGGAGATAATTTCAGTGTTAGTTATTCGTCTTGGAACAAATATTATCGTAGGTAATCTTTATATTGCTATATACTTTTTTTTGTTTACAATATTCTATAGTTATGGCCACTGCAAACTTGTTTGATTTCTGTTTTTCTTTGCAACTGACATTGACAGATTTGACAGTGATAGATTTTTTATAAGTCCCTTTTTCTTTTTTTTCCGTTTCTTTTTATCACGTTCCATTTTAGCATAATTTAAAACAGTTTCATTTCTTTGTATAATTTTATGTTTTATTCATTTTTTTTTTTTTTTTTTTTCTCTTTTAATACATGTTTGTGAATAAAATTGGAATTTCAGTTGCAAATTGTGAGCTTGTATTTCTTGTATTTCTTTTTTGTAATCTTTAAGGCACACTGGCAGGTGAATTCACACATTTTAATTTTAATATAACAACTATAGGTGTTAATTGCCTGTATTGTTTAATTATTATTTTATTTTTATTATATTTATTTGTATTTCAACTTACATTTATTTTGTTGCTATTGTATTATTATATAAGTACTTCAATATTCTATTTGCCATGTCAGATTTATCGGATGTTAATGATGATTTTGCTTCTTGCTCGTCTGATGAGAGCTTTTTAAGTATTCCTTGCCTATCTGAATCTATAGAGTCTCAGTTCTCCGACGCTTCGAAATGCTTTAATGTAGTACACATTAATGCGCAGAGCATACCCGCTCACCATACAGACATGTTGGCGTCTTTTGACAGCAAGAACCTTCATGCTATTTTAATTTCCGAATCATGGCTAAAACCATGTCTAGCATCAACATCTTATTCTCTTCCGGGATTTATACTAGTGCGTAACGACCGTATTCATGGCAGGGGTGGTGGTGTAGCTATGTATATTCGTTCGCATATACCTTTTGCGATTTTAAGCTCTTCTTCCCAACCACCACCGTCTGATGCCGGTGAACATCTACTGGTTGAGGTTACGCTTTCACACACCAAAATCCTTCTCGGAGTCTACTATAGTCCTTCTCTTCGTGTTAACTTCTTCTCCTCTTTTGAATCCCTTCTGGAACTTTTTCTTCCCTCATATAAGCACGCCGTTATTATGGGCGACTTCAACACGTGTTTGCTTAAACGTGACTTTAGATCTCATTCTCTGGAATCAACGATTGAAGCTTGTAACATGTCAATCCTACCTCTTAATGCTACTCATTTCTTTCCTAATACTGTCCCTTCTCTTCTTGACCTTATCCTAGTATCTTCTCCTAATCATGTTTCTAAGTTTGGACAGCTCACTGCAGACGCATTCTCATACCACGATTTGATCTTCCTCTCCTATAAAATTCGACCTCCAAAAGCTAAACCAAAAATCCTTCTTCAGCGCAACTTTAGTGACATGAACTTAGAAAACTTACGTTTGGATGCACAAAAAATTGATTGGTCAGGGCTAGTTAATGCTGAGTCTGTAGATGATAAAGTTCACTTGTTCAATCTTGCTATCACTACTCTCTTTGATAAGCATGCACCTATCCGGCAAATCAAACTAAAGCATCTTCCTTGTCCGTGGCTTACTGACGATATTAAACATTTGATTCATTCGAAAAATGTTGCGAAGTCAAAGTTGAAATGCCGCTCCACAGAGGAAAATAAACAAAAATACCAAGAACGTAGAAATCGCTGCAATAGAGCGTGTAGGGATGTTCAGCGCCGACACATTCACAAATCTGTAGGAAATAGTGATCCATCCAAAGTATGGAAATTTCTTAAGTCGTTAGGAGTTGGTAAATCAAGTGATGTTGCTGTCCCAAAAGATTTAAATTTAGACTTGTTGAATCAACATTTTACATCTGTCTCTAATCTTGATGATGAAACAAAGAGTAACACCCTAATAAATCTTTCAAATTTATCAACTCCAGACTATCTCCCTTTTCATTTCAATCTGTTATCCGATGGGGATGTTAGGAAGAGCATTGAATACATTTCTTCGAACTCTGTAGGTAGTGATTGCATTAGCCGTAACATGATTGTGCCCATTATTGACGAAATCACTGCTATTATCACCCATATCCTCAATTTTTCCATCTCATGTAGTATATTTCCATCAGCGTGGAAAGATGCACAAGTTGTTCCTTTACCAAAAAAACCTAATCCCAAATCATTCTCTGAATACAGGCCCATTTCCATTCTTCCTTTCCTTTCTAAAGTTATGGAACGGCTTGTTTACAAACAATTATCCCATTTCTTAGTCCAGCATTCCCTTATCAACCCTTTCCAGTCAGGATTTCGTCCGGGGCACAGTACTGTTACGGCTCTTGTCAACATAACCGATGACATAAGATGGGGTATGGAGAATGGCAAGTTGACCGTTTTATCATTGCTTGATTTTAGTAATGCTTTCAATAACGTTAATTTCGATATATTGCTTGGAATTCTTCGCTCTCTTAACCTATCTTCAAAAGTTATCGAATGGTTTCAAAGTTACCTGTATGGACGCCGGCAGCGTATACGCGTGGATGATACATACTCATCATGGTGTCCTGTGTCGGCCGGTGTTCCTCAGGGCGGCGTTCTCTCTCCTCTTCTATTTTCTGTTTTTATTAGCTCCATTTCACAACAACTTTCTACTTCCTATCACCTCTATGCAGACGATTTACAAATTTATACTCAAGTTGCTGTCGACAATATTAATGAAGGAATCAGTGTTATTAATTTTAATCACAATGTCATTAATAACTGGAGTAAGTCTTTTGGTATAAATGTAAATCCAAACAAATCACAAATTTTGATTGTCGGCAGCTCCAAAATGATGGGAAAAATGCAATGGGACAATGTTGACAAAGTTACTTTTAACGGCACACATATTTCAGTAACTTCGGTAGTCAAAAATCTCGGGGTAACAATCGACAGCAAGTTATCTTGGGGTCCCCATCTGAATGAAATCAGCCGTAAAGTATTCGCTGCTACTGGATCACTTAGGAGACTCCGTAACTTTCTACCAACTGCCACTAAAGTTGCGCTAGCTCAGTCTCTTATTCTACCTATCCTGGACTATGCTGACTCCTGCTATCTGGACCTTACACAAGAGCAATTAAATAAGCTAGAACGCCTTCAGAACGTGTGTATTAGGTTCATATTTGGCATTCGTAAATATGACCACGTATCCGAATATCGAAAAATGCTCAAATGGTTACCCATCCGTCTTCGTCGGAACTCACATACTCTCTTTTTACTTTATGGTATCCTTTTCAATCCTTCTACTCCACTTTATCTCAAAAACCGTTTTGAATTCCTTCATAATTCCAATTCCCGTTTCCTACGATCGACTCATTCCCTTCAACTCAAAACTCCTATCCACTCCTCTTCTTTCTACAGTAAATCCTTCACTGTTACTGCTATCAAACTCTGGAATGCTCTCCCCAATGAAATCAGACAAGCAAAATCCCTGGCATCTTTTAAATCCTTGGTAACTGACCATTATCTGGCAAGTGTAAATACGTAGTAAAGTATTATGATGTTATGTATTTAATGTTTTTAGTGTGTATTTAAGTATTTATTATTTTTTATTATTTAGTATTTTATTTTATTTTTAACATAAACATAACATAATCATTCACTACATCATCATTTTATTTTTTATTACTTCTATATTTATTATAAGTACTTCTATTTGCTAATTATTAAGAAATTGTACATATTCTTACGCTACCTATCTTAACCTTCATACTGTGTTTTCCATCCAAAGGTTGCCTGGAAGAAATTGCTTTCAGCAATAAGGCCGCCCATTGTACAACTTTATAGAATAAGTAGATTTAAGGTTTATGTTATATTGTAATTTGATGTTGTACAATAAAGAATTCTATCTATCTATCTATCTAAGTCTTGCCCACCAAGGGTTAATATAAAATTTACCTAACGCTGACCGTACTTTGATATCAATGTAACATAACATAATAGAATACTTTATCGATTACAAATTTGAAAAGAACTATTTACATCTAAGGTATCACTTGTTTGTTATGTGATTGCTAACCAAAATGCAGAAGATTAAAAAAGGAAGGTTTTATAACACTACTTACAATTTGTGATTATCGTTTGAAATTTAAACCAAAATCCTTTTCCAAAACCGATTAGTTTTATTCCAAGGTAGCATTGGTCAAATAGTACCATTTCAAACTGTCTATATGTGTGAGTAAATACATAAACATAAATATTTTTCATCACCAATGATGATCATTTATCAGTCTTATATAATTAGTTTATGCTCATATTGAATAATGATCATGTAATAAATAATAATCAATGAAATAAATTAGTAGTATTTTAAACATTGCTTGGAAGACAAGGTGGCAAAAAATACCTAAAGAATGTGTTAGTTGTTATTTTAAAGCTTATAAATTCACACATGAGGTCCACAGCATAACTTTACATCTCATTTCAGTTAAAGCTTGTAAAAGTTTACGTACAAAAAATGTTGTACGCTTAATGTTTAGGTCTGAATCATACTTAGTATATTCGTACGATTTTTGGTGGGAATATTGGAATATTTCACCATCTTCAAGTAACATTCCGAGTTGGTACTCACAAGTTTTGTCTTTGTCAATTGATATAAAGTAAGAAAGAGTCACAACTAACTTTACTTGGTGAGTAACTTTACTTGAAATAGGCCCTAGATGTAATGATATACTTACGCCCTGTTTTACGCTCACTCAAGCGACAGTTTTAAGGAGCAAGATAAACTGTTTACAATTTAGTAAATTTAAAATTATTTTTTAACTGTCGAGCGGAGAAATACATGGCCAAAGGTAGTATGGAATAAAACGGAAGGAGAAATTATTTACTTAATACACATTTTTCAAAAATCTTTAAATAAGCAGTATAATAGAATTAATTTAAAAGAAAGTTCTTGTTTAATACTATCAAAAGTAGTATGGAATAAAACAGAAGAGAAAATATTTACAAATCAATACACATTTTTGAAAAATCAGATTTAGATAAGCAGTACAATATAAATCTAAAAGAAAGTTCATGTTTACACTGAATTAGCCTAAGGGGTTAGTCCCATTTTACTCCACCAAAAAGTCCCAAGTTACTCCAAACAAAAATATTCTTTTTTAAAAATTTCAAAATAAGTTTCATTTTACTCCAAACTGTCAAACACTATTGTTTATCAACATTTGGAATTGCCATACTTTCAGTTTCACTTTACTCCACGCGTAATGTCACTTATGGATGAGATACAGTCAGACGCAAAAATCAAAAAGAAAAATAATACAAAGTTATAGATTTCCTATAGGTCGTGTTATTATTAAATGTAAACACATATTTATCTAACATAGAAATATTAAATCAGAGGATATCTTTTCTGTGTTTATTTTAAAATCAAGATGACTATTCAAGATGTTATTTTTTTCCTTTTGAGTGACACTGTAACTCAATAATATGCTATGTTCAAGTTACAAAACAGCTTGCGGAAGAATCATTGTTCATAAAACAGTACTATGTGGACAAAAGTACCAGGCAAACATGGGTTACTAGGAGTTTTACCATATACCATATACCATATAATAGTCCTACTGCTGGTGAGGGTGGTACAGCCAAACAAAAAAGAAACGAAATTGCTCTATTCAAAATAATCATTATCTACAAGAAATTTTATAATAACCAATTTTAACTACCAGGAGAACAGAAATGTAGAAGAGGTCTTTACAATAAACTTAGTTCATTTGATTCACAAAAGTAAATATAGGAGAATTTATTATTAGAAGTACCAGGAGAGCATATTCGCGCAAATTCTTACGAAAACCAAACACTCCAAACAGGTAATATGTTTTATGGCCGGGATTGTACTTTAGAAGTAAGAAATTCTTATTAAATTATATCTGGGTGCCGAAATGGGAACTAATCGCACTTAAATTTCCCATTTCGGCATCTTCCTGGAATTTGGAATAAACTGCATAAAATGTTTTGTTAACTTTCCTATCCAACTGTACTTCTCTTTTTGGAGTATCTTGGGACATAAAAATAAAAATCAATAAAATTATTCAAGTATCGATTGGAGTAAAATGGGATATGAAAAATAATATAATTATTTTTAAAATTATTCTCTGGAGCAAACTGGGACTGCATGTATGCATTTTTTCATTTTCGATTTCAAAGGAATGGAGTAAAATGGGACTAACCCAGCCTAAGACTTCATAC
Organism: Timandra comae; assembly: GCA_958496195.1. Taxonomy (NCBI): domain Eukaryota; kingdom Metazoa; phylum Arthropoda; class Insecta; order Lepidoptera; family Geometridae; genus Timandra; species Timandra comae. The sequence goes on along the minus strand of OY292358.1, from coordinate 10,371,483 downwards.
GAGTTAGAATGATGACTGCATCCTCGTTACTTGATACGAGAGGTGTGGTTCAACCCGTGTCTCGGTTTTGATTAACTGCGAGGTGGTCACGACTAAATTTGAGATGAGACTCGTCAGGGGCGTGTATTAATGTTAACTTAGTAATTTGCTATATTTTTTGTTGTTCTAACATGTAAGTTAATCTTTCATAATGGGGCCGTTGACCTCGTAAAAAAGGAAATTTTTCGGTCAATCTATTAAGTTAATAATATAAATTATAAACAGTTATTATTTTGATCATTTAATTTGTAATCGTTTATTCTTAATAGCTATTTACTTGACACGTTTGACACCCATACCTATTTAATGGTTTGCGAAAGTTAATGTCGATTTTATTTGCAACTAGCGGCGCCCCGCTGTTTCACCCGCGTAGTTCCCGTTCTCGTAGGAATATGGGGATAAAATTATGCTAAAAACCTTCCCACTGAATCACTCTATCTATTAAAATAAACTGCATCAAAATCCGTTGCGTAGTTTTAAAGATCTAAGCATACAAATTGACATGGGGACATAGGGACAGAGAAAGCGATTTTGTTTTATACTACATATGTAGTGATGATTAAATCCTGATTGTTTTTGATGTTTATAATGATATAGTATTTTTCATCTCTATTTATATGACATTGGTCATATTTACATCTGTTTAAGATCATTCATTCATTCATTCATCGTGTTCACACTCCATTCGCTTCTCATATTTTGTCTTTCCATAAAGTAGCCACCGCCACCGCACGTGGCGGTGGCGGGTACTTTGACGTAATGCTACGTGAATTTTACTTGAGGCCTCCATCAATTCCTCCATGGTGCAGGAGGATGGACACGCGGGGCAGGAGAGCAGGTGCGCCATATCTTGTATAGGGGCTCCACACTCGCACTGGACGTTTGAGGCGTCAATGTAGCCCCATTTGGCGCGATTACTTTTACAGGGACCAACCTGGGTACGGAATCTGTTGAGACTCTTCCAGGTTGACCACTGCTGCTATCTGTTTAGATAAGATATATCCGAGTATAGATTTGTGCAATAGAAACTTTTGACAAAATGCACCAGTGCAAACCAATTCCGGTATCTTATTATGATTAGATAACGATACTAAAAACAGCAACATACATGAAGTTAGTATAAAAACAAAGCTTCTATTTCTACGAATGCATACTTATCTTGGTTAATGTTTTGAAGTAGTTCGCGTGGGAAGTTATTGACACTCAATAATCACATTGACACTTTCACTTACTTGTATGTATATATTTGGTGATGTTATGAATGTAACACTTCTTTAAATTAACACCTTTGAATCGTTTTATGTAGATAATTTGATTATCTATACTAATAATAAAACAGTAGAACCACCGTGTCTGTACATTAAATAAATTTACCTAAAACTGATAGGGGATAAAAGAAGGTCAAAGGAACACAAAAAAACAATTTTCGACTTTCTTTCCTGTCTGTCTGTCTGTCTGTTCGCGATAATCTCAGAAAGTACTGAACGGATTTTCATGGCGTTTCCACATATGGATTAAGCTTAATTTGGCGCAATATATAGGCTTTGTTTCATCTCATTTGGATAACGAGAAGAAAAGTTATCAATAAAAATCTATTTTGTTGTTTTGAATTTAATAAACAATACTCCGCCCACGACATCGCTTGGGTAATATCCGTTAATATCGCGCAACTTACCACCTTAGTTAGTTCTAAGTTATTGAGATGTTCTTTAAAATTTAGGAGGAATCGTAGTCTTTGTTGTTCTTCGGTCCTCTGATTTCAATAAAAAAATATATTTATCAACACTTCGCTTCCTTTTGACGAAAAAACATTGCTGACAAAAATACTTACTACATTTTGGATTTTGTATATAAATATTTCATAGATATCAAATTTGACAGAATATAGAATACTTCAAAATCGAATGCTTAAAGGGCATATGCACATAGCGGATTTTCAGGCGTAAAAAAAATAGTATAGACGTAATAGGTACTGTGTACGTGCGTACTATGTTAAAGAAACATCAACTGAGTGTCTTTCCCTTAATAAAAAACAATAAGAAAACTGCTGATGGATACATTATTAACATAAATATTTTATTAAATAGTTTAAGTTTAATTAAAATAACTTATTATATTAGCCTTTTAGAGAAATGCATTCAAAATTTTCGCCTCAGCCAGAACTTGAACCCGGAACCATGCTGAACCGTAGCACTGCTCTATCGAATTGAGCTACCGAGGAGATTAGATTGTAATATACTAATGTTCTCGAAATGGTGCATCAGACATCAAAAAAATATCTACAGCACCGTCAAGGTATTAATTCAATAAACAAAATAGTTTTTCGCTACTGCTGCCATAACTACGCAATTCTGCTAATGTCAAAGTAGGTAATCGTAAAACAACACGATGGAGATTGGTCATTAATTTTTTTTATCGAGTATAATCCGTCACGGTATCTACGTGAGAGTGAAAAATAGGCAGTGTGCAAAGTTCCTAAAATTTATGATATTCTTTACACAAAGGTTGGCAGTATTGAGTTTTAAATGGGTCCATATTGGCTCACCTAAAGTTCTTTACCCGAAAATGTTTTTCCTAACTATTTGTAGTCCGAATGATCATTCTTCCTAATATTTTTCATCCTAAAGTTTTAATTCATACTATTTGTAGTGCTACCGACGATGCTCATAACACTGATGTGTCCGAAAATTTTAATTACTAACATCATTAATGTAAATATATTTAAACTCCTACTGTTTTTTATCATAACGCTTTTATCCCTAAACATACTTACCATAATATTTTCACTCATGCTCAGAAAGAAACATTTACCAAGTGTAATAAAAAATATATACGGGTAGAAGATGATATTTATAGTTTTAATGATTATTATACGACTCGTTTACGGTTATGCTTATGGCCTGGGAGTTTACCATAACCATAACTAAAGGACCAATTCGGTTCTGGCACTTCGCCGGCCGCTGCCGCGGCACGCTCGCTCGGCTCTTGCGTTGGGGTCACAGTTCTAACATAACCTAAACCAATAATTAGGAATAGGACCGATTCGTTACTGGAACTTGACTGAATGATTGGAGCAGGACTCTGGTTTTGCTCGCTCGGCTCGTGCGTTATATGTTATACCTACATGTTATGTAAAAACAAAGTTACGAAAAATTTATGTATATAATATTGATTATAATAAATAAAAATAAATCTAAACAAAAAAGATATGACTTTGAATAATAGTATGAACGATGGTTATGTTGAGAAAATATAGGAAAACAAATGTTTCGGAATTAAAACATTAGTGACAAAGATTTTAGGAGTTGCGATTGTTAGGATAAAAAATGTTAGGAAGAAAATTTTCGGATTTCCAATTATCGGAGTTGAAATTTTAGGTGAACTTTGGCGCACCCGTTTTAAATATATAGGTGCATTCAACCTTCTTTTTGTTAAATCAAGCAAAAATTGTGATATCCATCTATAAATACTTTAGGACAAAAAATAAATGCTTTTAAATTATTGTTCACTGTATTTGTGTGCTTGCATCATGTACAAAACTTTGTTATATCATAGTTCATATTCAAAGAATTTCTCTTTAAACTACATTGATGGTTTTACCTAAATAAATTACTGACCCGTGAGCAGGCCACATATAGTTGGTCATGCTAAAAACAATTAGACCTTAGGTCGACACCAGCGGCCTTTATTGTCTGACCCTGGGATTTATTTATCGTCATAGCAAAACACGCCACGACTGGGAATTGGGTGCGCTTGAATTGGAATGGAAAATTGTTAGGGATGAGTGGTATTCTTGGTATCAAGACGGTTTTTTCGACACCACAACCGGTTAAAATTTCTGCTTCAATTATGTAACGTTGTAGATTTATGACCTTTAATCGAGAACCATTGCACAGTTTAGGACTTTAATTACGACTAAGAATTATAGAAACACCTTGCCTTGAAATGGAGAAATGAGTCTGCTGGATTTTGTTGTTCTGGTGGAAAAGTGAACTTATCCCTATTTGAAGATCCACCGGAACCTTTCAAATCATTACTATTAGGAGAATATACACTTTCTAATCATTTTTAGATAATATTCGCGCTTTTAACAGTGCATTTCAAATGACTTCTTTTGGGGCTCAACAAATACCCGAAGGCCCGTTTATGCCTACATTTAAAATTCAAGGCCAAGTATCACTTAACAGGATCATTGTTGCCAGAACGCGAACGAAGTCGCGGGCACAGCTAGTGTAAGATAAGACAATAAGACCGCCCTTTGTATACCTCATAAGCATTTTATACTTATGTATCCATTCATTTTTATTTATAAGGCATTTTGGTATTCAATAAAGAATTTCGTATCGTATGTATAAGTGTACTTGGTTTCAATTATTGTTGCTAGTTGTGCGCCACGGCTTCACTTACGTTTAATTATATTAGCATAATGATAAATAAAGAAGAAATTATTTATGTAATTTCTACGATGTCGTTTTATATCCTACGGACTCCGATGTCACTTACAGATACCGATGTCCTAATTTATTTATTTATTTATTTAGGAAAAGCAAACAGCTACATTATAGGAAATATTACAAAGAAAAACTTAAAATTAGAACTTAGTAATAATGAAGCCCACTACGCTAATCACAGAGTGAAAACAAACATTTTTATTTGAATGACCGCCGAGCGGCGCTAACTTATTACTATAACTTATGTATTACAAATTAAAATTAAGTTACAAATTAAATAAAAGGTTATAACAAACATTTAAGAAATAAAAAAAAGAAAACAACAAAAACTAAGAAAATTAATAAAATAATAAAACGGTAGGCAAGCATTGTTAAGCACAATTCAATGAGCAAGTGCAATGGTAATAGACATTTTAAATTTATTTAAACTACAAGCAAAGATATCAATATCGTGAAAGTGATTGTTATAACATTGTACCATCCTGCGAATAGGACTACGCAAACCAGCGTTAGTACGACATAGGCCGAGAGCAAAAAGGTGGCAACTACGAGCCTCACGTTTGTGTGCAGTTCTAGGTACTACATAACATACATTTCTAACTAAATCCATACAATCAAAACAATTATTGACAATTTTATAAAGAACACTGGCTTCAATATATTTACGTCTATTTTCAAGGGTAAGCAATTTGTATTCACTGAGCAAATCCACATTATGAGGGTAACGTTTGTAACACCTGAAATACATACTTTTAAGAAATTTATTCTGAACTTTCTCTATAATAAGAATATATTTGTTATAGTAAGGGTTCCATATGGGTACTGCATATTCAAGTTGTGAGCGTATCAACGTTTTATATAGATGGAGATACGTGGTGACACGTTTGAAATCAGATGATATTCGCATGATAAACCCGTACATACTGAAGGCTTTATTAACAATATTTTCGACATGTTCATTAAAAGTTAGTTTGGAGTCAAATTGAACGCCTAGATCTTTTAGAGATGTTACTTTATTTAATGTTTTGGTGCAAAGGTTATAATTAAATTGAAGTATGTTTTTATTTTTTGTAAAGTTTATAAAATTGCATTTTGGAATACTCAAATGAAGTTTGTTGCATACACAGTATAAAGTTAATCTGTCTAAATCCTCCTGTAAAGAAATGCAATCTTTCATATTATTAATAGTTCTATAGATCTTGAGGTCATCAGCATACAATAAAAAATTTGAGTTTAAAAAACACTGCTTGATGTCATTGATGAATAATATAAATAACAGGGGTCCAAGAATGGATCCCTGTGGTACTCCTGAGCTGACATTTATGCTCTTGGACTGATAACCATTAATAACAACTCTCTGCGACCTATTTAAAATATAGGAAGAAAACCAGCGCAACAGATTTCCACGTATACCGTTGAATGCAATCTTATTTAGCAAAAGTTCATGGTCTACCTTGTCAAATGCCTTTTTAAAATCTGTATAGATTGCGTCAGCCTGTGAGCCACTGTCAACAGTCTCGAATAAGAAATTAGAATACGCCAGTAGGTTAGACATAGTAGACCTACGTTTAACAAAGCCGTGCTGCTCAGGGATAATAATGTTATGAATAATAGGATAAATTTGGTTATGAACCAATCTTTCAAAGAGCTTCGACAGGACAGACAACAGCGAAATTGGACGATAATTTTCGACATTATTTTTAGAGCCTGATTTGTACACAGGGGTAATGTTAGCTCGTTTCCAAACAAGGGGGAATACTCCTTCAGTTAGGCATTTGTTGTAAAGTATATGAAGAGGTCGGCAAATACTTTGTGCAGTTCGTTTAAAGAGAACTGGATGAAGACCGTCTGGTCCAGGTCCCTTAGTTGTGTTCAATAATTTGAGTTCTCCAAAGATCTGTTGCTCCGTAAGATGAATATTTGATAATACGATATTGTTATCGTTCTGTTCGGAAGGTGGATTCCACTGTGTAAGATTAGGCGATACAGCTTCAAACACAGATTCAAAAAAAACACAGAACATATTACAAATGGATTCAGGGTCACTTGTTCTGACATTTTTGTACAGCATAGTCGAAGGTATATCCGGTTTTACTTTATTATTAGATACATAGGTCCAAAAGTGTTTAACATCTTTTTTTATATTGTCCTCAACAGAGGTTATGTATTTTTTAAAACATTGGGCACATTGATTTTTGAATTTATCCCTGTAATCTGAAAACTTTGCATATGCAGATTTATTTTGATGTTTTTTAGATTTAATCCATGACCTTTGCTTTTTCTTGAATAGTTGAATTAAGGAATCCGAAAACCACACGGGAAAACCTAATGTCTTAACGGTAGCCAAGGCAGTGTGTTGTTTGACAATGCCGTCAAGAATATTGTAGAACTTATCCACTGATAATTCCGCAGGAAGATTTAGTAGTAGCTCAGACCAGTCAGTTTCTTTAATTTTTATGTTAATTTGATCATAGTCGGCTTTGAAAAAATTGTATTTAGTTGCAGGATATCGCTTTAGAGTTTGATGTATGTGTTGCACGTCAACAAGAGCAAGAAACGGTGGATGATACGCATCAATAGGTAAAAGTGAGTTATTGCAGGCTATAATTTTTGATGGGTAATTGGAGATAAATAGGTCCAATATTTTATTATTGGAGTTAAAAGTGTTGTTATATTGTGACGCATTAATAGTAGACATAAAGTTAAATAATAATGAGGCTGTGTTTGAGGATCCAGAACCCACCATGCCAGTCAATTCCTGATGAGTGTCAAGATGTTTCCAATTAATTTCAGGTATATTGTAATCGCCTATAATAAAACTATTTTCGGTGCAAGGGGAATTTAAAAGATCCACTAATAGATCAAAGTGATTTTCATACACTTCATTCAACGTATTAGGTGGGATATATGCTGCGCTTATAATATGTCTCTTTTTACGCTTTGCGCTGGGTATTTCAATTAATACATGTTCAATGAAGTTTGATTGAGACGAACTAGATAAGACAGAGCTGTTTAAAATGGTAGACTTTAGACTACGCATAACTGCTACTAACACTCCGCCACCGTCTCGTTTCTTAGTGGCTGCGCGATCGCGATCACATCGGTATACCACATAGCGATGGTCCAGAAATTCATTGCAGCTAATATTGGGTATCAGCCACGTCTCAGTGAGCACAATAACGTCATACGCATTGGACAAAATATTCATGTATAGAGAATGTAGTTTTGTGCGAATACCCCTGCAATTTTGGTAATAAATAGTAAGTGTATTTAGTGTTTTATTCGTTTTACTATCCATAAAATATCATAGATGTCATGTAAGTACATAGTAACGTGCTTATGTTGTATAAAAGGTGTATGTATGATATTAGTATGTGTAGGCCTAGGTGGTAGAAACATACGAGGGGGGGTCAAAAAGTTCGCGGAACGGAGGGGAAGGGGGGTGAAATAAAATACTGTACTATTTTTCTTTTTCAATATATTCCCCCTTAAGTCGAATACATTTTTCAGATCTCTCTATTAACTTATTAATACCGTCGAAAAAAAATGATTTGTCTTTGTCCTCAAAATAGGCCGAAATCGCCGACTTGACTTCTTCATCATCGGAAAATTTCTTCCCCCGAAGCTCTTTTTTTAATTTGGGAAATAAAAAATAATCACAGGGGGCTAAGTCTGGACTATAGGGAGGATGGTTTAACATTTCGAAGCCACAGTGATGAAGGGCAGCCATCGCAACGCGGCTCTTGTGTACCGGTGCGTTGTCATGCAAAAGCAGCACACCCTTTGTCAACTTTCCCCGCCTTTTCTCCTTGATTGCTTCTTTTAATTGTCTTAGTAGATTAGCGTAGTATTCTCCCGTTATAGAAACACCCTTATCTTTATAATCTATTAATAAAATACCCTCTGTATCCCAAAAAACAGTTGCCATGATTTTTCCAGCCGATTGTGACACCCTGTATTTCTTAGGGGGGGGCTGACCCTTTTTATGCCACTGCATAGACTCTTGCTTCGACTCAGGCTCATAATGATGAACCCAAGTTTCATCTGCAGTAACAAGTCTTGCAAAAATTCCTTCCTTGTCGGCGCTACAGAGGTCTAAAAACTCCTTTGAATACTCGACGCGCAGCTGTTTCTGTGGTGGTGTGAGCATTCTTGGCACCCATCTTGCGCTGACTTTTGACATCCCAAGATTGTCGTGTAGAATATTTAAAATGGTTGTAGGTGATACTCCAACCATTTCTGCAAGTTGTTTCTTCTTCAAACGAGTATCCTCCAGTATAAGATTCTCCACTTTTTCAACGATGTTTGAGGTGGTGGCCTCAATCGGCCGTCCTGAGCGAGGGTCGTCTTCAAGAGACTCTCTGCCTTGCTTGAAAAGGCTATTCCACTTGTACACCATGGTTTTCCCAGGGCAAGAGTCCCCGTATACTGATAACATTTCTTCCAAAATTTTCTGAGGTGGTTTTCCTTGCTTAGTGAGGAACTTTATGACGGCACGAAACTCGATTTTTTCCATGTTCAAGTTTTTCTTCCGGATTCACTTGTTTGATCGACGACAGGTCAAAGGTTATTGACACAATCAGGTTCAAACTTGGCATATATACTCACAAAGAGTTGCTCATTAGTTACTACCTGCGGCAGGTCCCCCACCCCCCGCTATCCCCTCCATTCCGCGAACTTTTTGACCCCCCCTCGTAATAGTAGTTTAAATATGGCGATTATACTTAGAAAATTAAAATAAAATAATAGATATATAAAATAGATACGATTAGAATGATTGGTCAAGAGACTTGTGGTGCTCAGTAATACAAATTCCTTATATTCTTTGCTTGGTACATTTAACATTAATTGATTAATAATAGTAGTAGTGCCAGAATCATTAACTTTTACAAAAAATATACTATAAACTACAACAAAAACAAACATACATGCAGACATTATATGGGAACTGATTAACAACGTGACACAATTTATTATACATATCATTGACGCTATATGTAAATGAAGCCTAAATAGTTTATTTTTTTGCTTTCGGTTTAAGTTTGATAAGGTCGTGTTCATTCCTAATGGCAATAGCAGCGCTGTCATCTCTTTCCCGAAGCAGAATCGTGGAATTGTTGATCCAGACATATTTGATTTGAAGTTCTCTGGCTGTTTCTCGACACTTACGAAATAACAACTTCTTTTTTAATGTGAGATGTTCATTGACATAAATTGTGGTCGGTGTACCGTTTATACCTAGTTTATCCGACTTGAGATCTTTTGTCTTGCGATAGGCAGCCAATAGATTGTCTCTTTGTATTTTAGTGGCAAACTTAAGTACAATATTTTTAGGCTTATCCTTAGTTTGTTGAGCGTGTGGCACTCTGTGTATAGATACTATGTCTTGCTGAGTAAACTTGAAATTAGTTGCAGTTCCAATCGCCTGGATAATGCCTATGAGATCTTCATTACGACGTTCAGGAACATTGCAAATTTCCACATTACATAGTCTAGCTTGCTGTTCAAGTACTTCAATTTTTGCCTCCAGAGTGGTTACTGCGGTGGTTTTTTGCTCGTTACTCTTTATTGAAAGGTCATTGACGCGCATTCTTAGATCTTCATAATTGTCACTTTGAAATTGTGCAGAATCCTGTAGGTTTTTTATTTCCATATTTATGTTTGTAATGTTATGTTTTAAGTTGTCCTGCTCAGTTTTTAATGACTTAATTTCCAGCTGTATGTTCGTTAGTGTATTCTTAATTTCATCCCGTATATTCAACATATTTGAATTCATGTCGTTATGCCATGTTTTTATTGTGTTAAGTAAAACATTGAATTTTTCAACTGAGACAGATTCTGAGTGTGTCATCTGCTTATTAATTTCCATAGTGTCGCATGACATGTCCATTATATCCCCTGCTTCTGGGACCAGATTTGAACGAACTGGTGTGCTTACGTTCGATTTGGTACGCCGCGTTACGTTGGTACACGCCGGGCAAATCCAATTAGCACGATACTCCTTCGTAAGAGACGCAAACTGGTCTGATTTTATGTTAAGACATTTGAAGTGATATTTATGGTTGCATACGTGACATTCTAAATAACTCTCTGCCTTTAGTAGTCCTCTGCAACCTCCACAATGCATTTTTGCCGAATGTAAATAATTATTAAGTATAGTTAATTTAAATTGTATGGCTGCTTGCAGAAGCTTGACTGTTTATACCACAGTCTGTGGTACCTAAATGTAGTCTGTGGCGTGGACAGTTGCGGAAATGATAGTCTGTGGCGCTAAGTACTTTGATAGTCTGTGGAGTTGGGGATTTTACAGTTGTAAACAAATGACTTGCAATATTTTGTATAATAATTCTAGCTCAAAACTTGTGTTTACTGCTTGTATTATGTGCATATGAGGCACGAACACCTACAGTGTCGATGTTTGTATAATTATGATGATGATTTTCGGCATGAAGTGTTCACTTGGTTTTGTTATTTACAAACCCAGTCCATAGTCATAACAATTAATGCATTTTCTTTTTGGCACTATCCGCTTCAAGACGATTGTTCTTAGTGAAATTATGATATTATATAAGTTTATATTTGCACTGTTTTTAGTTTTGTTTGAGAAGCGTGAGTATTTTAGCACTTATTATGTTTACGATAACCACTTCACATATCACTCGCCCGTTAATAGTTTTAGATCGCACCAATCAACTTATTTATTTTGCTTTCAGTAACTGGTATGCTATCTCGTTATACAGTCACACAAAACAAAGGAATATAACACTTTTTCAAATAAAAATCAATAATAATTGTGACGAATCAATAACTTAAATGTGTCGTTGTTAGCGCCCTCTAGCGGTGAAAATTGAATGTCCTAATTGAATATTTAATATTGTTATAAAAAAATATTAAACGTTTAACAGGAGCAAAGTTGCGTCGAGTTGAGTTGCATTTGAAAGCAGGTCTATCTTGAAATAAAATAGAAACTGAATACCTACATACAAGATTATGGGAATTAAAAGTAATATCGGGCATTGTTATGCCTTATTATAGTTCCTACTAACTTGCTTAATGCTTGTTATTAAAATTAAAAGAATCCGAAAAGTCAGAAAATGTAAAACAAAATACAACCACGACAAAAATCCGTTTAAGTGTTTTATTTCAATGTGTAGTGTTCGTTGTATTGGAACTATAATAAGGCTATACTTCCTACTAACTTGTTTAATGGTTGTTATTTAAATTATATTAAGTTTGTTACTAACAAACTTCGAAGAAAATTACTATCAAAACTTCGGTTGCCAAGCATTACCGTCCGTCAATACGGTTGTATAATTCGGTGCGTGTTCCAATCGTTAAATGTAACCTATAAGGTCAATGCCAACATTGACATGAACTGTTGATAACACATCTATAGGAGATCGATGACAGTCGTTTGTCTTGTCTTTTTAAGTTAGCTAGCTTATGTGTAAAGGTTAGTATGGCTGTGTTTGAAACATTATGTGAATTATAATTATTGGGACGAGCTTTTAAATATTTGTATCCTAACTTATATTATAAATGCGAAAGTAACTCTGTCTGTCTGTCTGTCTGTTCCCTTTTCACGGCTAAACTACTGAACCGATTGACTTGAAATTTGGTACAAGGGTACCTTATGGTCCGGGAAAGAACATAGGATACTTTTATCGCGAAATACCCACGGGAACGGGAACTACGCGGGTGAAACCGCGGGGCGCTGCTAGTTTTCTTTTTTTGCATTGCAATTCTTAATTAGTATTTCCAAAATAATCTTTCATACAAACTTTATTTTTTACTTTTTTTACAAGAATTTCTTACAATAGGTTTGTATAAATCTGCCTCTGCTGTAGATTTAGTTCTTTGGATGAACATAACTATTAAAATGGAACAAGAAAAATTCGGCCAATCTCTTTGATATTTTTTACTTACGTACTAGAGTGTGGTAATCCAAGCTCAAATGAGTTTTCACATTTTTCTATCAATCATAAAAGTTCATATAAACTCTTGGATGGAAACTGGAAGATTCTCAGCCAACTAGTAAATTCTTTTAAAGTTTCTTCCTTCCTCAGTCGTGGTCGTACGAACATAAAAATAGTTCATAAATAACGCTATAACACTCCAAAGAACATTGATTATTTTTAAAACTCACTAACTCAGAATTAAGGCGATTACATCGTACGCTAAGAAGTTTAAAAGATTACAATAAAAAGTTATTACTAACAACTTTTTCATAGAATTAAAATGTTTTTTAATGGCGTAAAGCTGAGTTAAATTATTTGAAAACTGTTTCATATATTCCAGGTTTAGAACATGTGAAAGTACCTTATAATCAAAATAGGTATATAATTCAAAGGTGAAGAACTGACTGACTGACATATTGATCTATCAACGCACAGTCCAAACCACTGCTGGACGGACGGATCGGGCTGAAATTTGGCATGCAGGTGGATGTTATGACGTAGGCATCCGCTAAGAAAGTTTTCCCACGGGATTGTGATATACGCGGGTGAAACCGCGGGACACAGCTAGTTTTATTATAAATTCAAAATTATTGTTGTGGTTTTGTAGACGATATTTGTCATATTTTCTAGAGATGACTCAAGCCTGTAAATTAATATTTTCTAACTGATAATGTAATAAAACCTTCATACCATTTATTATGAGTATTTAATGCCATTTTTTCCTCAATAAAAATCAAATTATTTTAACGTAAGCACATTTTAGATACTAAATAAAACAATCAAGTGAACTAAGTATTATATTCAGTGATTTATTTAAAGGCAGTGCAGGTGTGCAAGTCGTGAGCTAGCTGGCAAGGTCGGGAGTCGAACCGCGAACAAAATACCCATTGTCTAGAACAATTAACATGAGAATATAGCATTCTATAACCGATTTCTATCTAGAAATTCTTGATCTACTCGAAATTATGGTTGTAGTTATGATGCTGTGATTTGAAGCGTATTTTTTAGAATGAGAATTAACTTCTATTGGCAAAATGGATTAATCAAATCTAACATAATACCTATAGTTTTTATAGTTATCATGGTTATTAGCACTCAAATTGTTATGATTAACGGGATAAATAATATACATGGTAAATATCCCGTTAATCATAATAATTCTAACGTAATAGTTTCAAAATAAACCGTCATTTGAAATTAGCGTTTAGCCTGTTAAGTCAAAAAAGGAATATAAGTAATAATGTCCTAAAATAATGCATTTCTTTATAATATAAGTGTTTTGCGACTAAAATGATATCTATGAAAAGACTTAAAGGTTTCTACGGGTTTACTGATTTCAAAATAAGTTCTGGTGGATTATCTTTGCAACTTTAATAATACAGGAAGATATTAAAGTTCTACAATAATTGTTAGCCAGAAGTAAAATGTAAATAAAACCCAACTTTTGACATTGTTTTCGTTCACCAGTTCCTTCAAACTATAAATCTTTCCCCCGGACAGCTTAATACTACAATTATATTTGAAGTTTTATGTTTTTGCAACTGTTTTCATATGTTTACCAACCAGTAAGATCTCAGTGCAAAGCAAAGACCGTTTTTTTACTAAGAATGTGAAGAGAAATACCCATAATCACCACGATTGTCCAGTGCGTGGTGAATAATATAAACACATACGTCGCTCGACCCAGGAACCATACCCAGGACCTCTAACTTGAAAAATGCTCACACCATTTGACCCCTCAGGCATTTGTCTGTTCCTGTATTTTACAATTATTCTAGAACATTCGCTACATGTTTTCAAAATCCTTTTTTAGATTGTTTTGTGTTGAAACACCTGGAGTTTGCCAATTGACGTCAACATGTTCCGCTCGCACTAGATTAGGGATCTCTACAATGTTTTGACATTAACAATGCATGGTATTGTGAACTGTAATTTTAAGATGTTGGTAAATTGTTTAAGATATACGAGATTATTAGGAACGTTACAGGAACGACACACCTGATTTTATATAAGTAATAGTGGATTGTGGACATATTTTTTTAATATCTTTGATTTACACGAACACTACACATTGAAATAAAACACTTAAACGGATTTTTGTCGTGCTTGTATTTGGTTTTACATTTTCTGACGTTTCGGATTCTTTACAGAACCCGTGTTCACAGAAGACTGAAAAATCCGTTTAAGTGTTTTATTTCAATGTGATTTTTTAAGTAAGTAAAACATATTAATAAATCGATGACTATGATTAAGTCAATAGCCATTCCGACCTTTGGTTTAAAAGAAAAAAATAGCAGTACGCAAAAAGCACCCATATTAAAGACGACTAATGCAAAAAAACTGTCTCTTAGAGTGCTCTTTTGCTTTAACCACAGAAATCGGAATACTCCATGGTAAGCATAGAGTATTCTAATTTATGTGGCACCTATCTCTGTTTTATTCCAAAACCTTTATTATAAATGATATTACACGACGTAGGAATAAAATTAACTATGTACGTAATGATATTCATTCCTAGAATAATAAACATATTCCTAGCAAGCGTAACAAGCGTTACAAGAAATGCGTTCGAAATAGATAAGTTCAACACCGAAAGATTCGAACGGCAAACAAAATATCGATAAGATTACGATGCACTATTTAGTAAATTCCTCATAATATTTAGTAATTTCCTCATCGATTGTAAATAGTATTTACAATCGATGAGGATGTTTGTACTCTATAAAAACATCGATATCTAGTGTCGGGGCATCGAATTGGTATCGATAAAGGTAGGAAAAGGAATGGTTATATGTATGTATTTGTTAAGGGAGTTTTTTGATATAAATTTATTGTCTTACTAGCTGTGACCCGCGGTTTCATCCGCGTAGATCCCGATCCCGTGGGAATTTCGGGATAAAACGTAGCCTATGTTCTCTCCTGGACCATAAGCTACCCCTGTACCAAATTTCAAGTCAATCGGTTCAGTAGTTTAGCCGTGAAAAGGTAACAGACAGACTGAAGTATCTTAAAATTACTTCTAAACTTTCGCGTCTGCATATACGATGAATGAATAGAATTGAATAGGATGTCCATTTTGCTAAGATTTGATTCGAAAGTTTTCATTTCTTTGATTTCTCATAACTTTTTGCATGAAAACATATCAAAAATAATATTTTCATGATTATAATAAACTAGCGGCGCCCCGCGGTTTCACCCGCGTAGTTTCCGTTCTCGTTGGAATATGGGGATAAAATTATGCTAAAAACGTTCCCACTTAATCACTCATCTATTAAAATAAACCGCATCAAAATCCGTTGCGTATTTTTAAAGATCTAAGCATACATAAGGACAGAGAAAGCGACTTTGTTTTATACTATGTAGTGATAGGCGTCATTTACATTAGCTGTAGGGTTTTCGCTACCTTAAAAGTAGTGTTGTTTATCAATATCAAACTTTAAACAGTCTTAAAATTGAAACACATCAATGTAGTACATAATCTTTCTATTTACATATCCCTGAGAAAGATATAACTTAAATAGGTTACACAACCTCTTTAGTTGTTCTTTACCTTGCATTGCGACAACATATTAATGAGGTACCATTGTTATTTAGTTGGGTACCACGATTTTATACAATTGTGAAACGTGGTTACTTGCCGTAACGTTTCCTATAAATGTTAGAACTTAAATTTAGGACCTCTTAAAGAACGACGAGTAAGAAGTTGCGCAGACTTCCTTTGCGTTTCTGCTTGCCTGGTACTTCAAATAATGTTATGTTATGTTTATTGATATTGTAGTATATGTAGATAATAAATAAATCTATGTGTTTGTGTGTATTTCATATTGGTTCAGCTATTTTTGCCTTTATTATGAGATAGATTAATAAACATAATTTTACAAATTAACTAGCTGCGCCCCGCCGTTTCACACGCGTAGTTCCCGTTCCCGTTCCCGTAGGAATTCCGGGATGAAAAATAGATGTTGGCCGATTCTCAGACCTACCGAATATGCTCACAAAATTTCATCAAAATCGGTCAAGCCGTTTCGGAGGAGTATGGCAACGAAAACTGTAAGATTTAGTTATGCTTAGTTTTATTGCTGTGTGAAACACTGTTTTCGCGACTTGTTGCAAAATGGAACATATGGCATCTGTATTATCTTTGTAACAAATTACTTTTAAAACCAGATAAAAATACACGTAAGCCAATGTTCGTGTATTAAATAACAGTGACTCAATATGTCATTCACCTAAAGATAAGAGAATTTGAATAAAGAAGCTTTTTGAATTTATGCAATATGGCGCGCGTGTTTGCATGCGATTTCATTGGTTGATTTTCTTGTGACGTATTTTTATTATTATTTTGTTATTAGCGTTATCGCAAATATTGTATTGATTAAGGGGTTTTTTCAAAGAATCAAAAACCTCTATTATGCTCTATCAAATTCGTATACTTCCTACTCATTCAGCATCTGCCTCATTCAGTCTCATGCTGGACATTTATAGGCTTGTCCTAATATACGTTACTATTCATTTAAGTGTTACACTATCAGTGAAACTAAGAGCCGGTGAGAGCTAAATAAATAAACGAAAAGCAAATAATTATTAAAAAAAAAAACTAAATTAAGAAATTCCTTCACAAAAGTACGAATACCTTAGTGTTTTAAAGCATGTGTAATCTTTAATTTTATGCCTCACGTTTAAGAGGAAAAAAAGTCCGAAATATTCAACGGTTTTTAACGAACTTTCCAGGTGAAACCTTACACAATCTCGGCTTTTTGTGGCTGTACTTGTTTTTTTTTCTTCCCGGCGTCGAGAGAAAGGCCAATGCTCCAGTTGTGAGCCCTTTGTTACAATTTGGCGATACTTATCAGTTGCGTCAATGTACTACCTACTGGGAACTAATAGATCGATAATATTAATTATTTATTTGTAATTATTATAGATAAAAGTAATAGTAATAATTATTATAGATAGTAGTAATTAAAAGGATTTAGAAAGATGACAATGATAGTAATTTAGGGCGATTAGATAGTTTAGTTATAAAAAAGGTGATTGAAGGAATGTGTGCTAGCCATATAAATATTTACGTAAATTGCAGATTATAGAAACGCACAAAAATATAAATAGTAAATTGATAAGAATAATATTGATCAAAAACGTATCCAGACGAAGTCAATATTATTGTAATTCGATGAAAGTTTTAATAGAATGGTCTATGATAGCATAAACCTATCTACTCGTAGTTAGGTAGATAGATTATTTTACTCATTTATAGGAAAAATCTCTCAATTTTCTCGGTTTGTAAGGCACGGTACAGTTTTGAGGTATAAGTATATACTTGTAATAAAATAAGCTGCGGCCATCATATAAATAACTAGCGGCGTCTCGCGGTTTTACCTGCGTGGTTCTCGTTCCCGTGGGAATTCGGAGATAAAATATAGCCTATATTACTCAGGGTGAATGTAGCTTTCTAATGGTGAAAGAATTTTTGAAATCGGTACAATAGTTTTTGAGTTTATTCATTACAAACATACACAAAAATACAAATCTTTCCTCTTTATAATAGTAGTGTAGATAATGTAAAATAAATATTAAAACAACTCTGAATTAATAATATATTTAGTGCTATTACTCGTAAAATGTTAATATAAGATAAGTACTTTAAATTATCTGACATCACATCAGTTACACCAACTACACAACGGTTCTCACAAATGTCATTGAATTTAATTGACAGCGTCAAAGTATTTTAAATGGCTTCCAAATAGCAATTACTGCATTATTGTTAGCTTAATGTCATTATGTATAATTAAAATATATTTGAAGTAGTTAATGATAAAAACTAATTTCTAGGAGATACTTAGGGGCTATTTCGCGACCTTCAAGTAAAGGTACTCACCAAGTAAAGTTAGTTTTGTCTCTTTCTTACTTTATATCCGATTTATAGTGACAAAGACAAAACATATAAGTTAGAGAGCTACTCGGAAGGTTACTTGAAGATGGTGAAATATGCCCTTAATATTATAAATCATTAAATGTCCTTACCAATGTTATAAATAGCAAAGTGAATCGAACATTATATATAGGTATATGCACGTACAGTCAACATTTTCACCTCAGCTAGAGATGTTTTTTAACGTTAATACAGTTTCAGAGAACCTTAGTGTGACATATCATAGATCCCGCCGAAAGTATTATTAGTTAATCGATCATCATAAAATTTCGCGTACGAGTTTTCAAAGATATTCTCAAACAAAATTGGGGATTCCACAAGTAAAACCGCGGAGCATGGGCAGTTCAAACTATATTAGATGATCGAGAAATCTAACAAATGTTCGGACTGCTTCTTATGGCTGCAATAAAAATAAATTGATACTGGTCATGACCAGAATAACAACAAAATTTCAATCAGAACCAAATAACATTTTATAGATCACTCATTTTCAAATGACATAACAGTCGAAATAACTGTTTCTGATACTGCCTCTCATTCAGAAATATAATGATTATAAATTATTCATTCTCATAAAGTGATACGACTTCGAAATCAAAGTGGTTGCTCTACTAAAGGGCCTGTTGATGGCCATAATTAACATCGTTGTGGACGAATCGATCGCACCCCACACAATACAGCCAATCAAACTGACAAAAATGATCAACAAGATCTTATAGATGGAACGGAAATCGTATTACAAAGAATTAAAGTTCAAAATGGCTCTTAAAATGAAGGAAGAAGGGAAAATATCTCATCAAGATGTTTGGCAATAGTATAGAATAACAATTGTTAAGGTTTATAGAGCATTCCATCACGATTCCCCCTAAGGCGAACTGACCGAGGCATTGACAGAAAATTGATGTAAACAACATTACAATGAAGAATGAAGTTGCAAACCTTTGTATTGTCTCAAAATTTGCTATACAAATTCTACTCTATGTAGTCGTAAAAGACATAAGAACTAAAGATATAAATATACGAGTACATATGTTTATGAACTACCGGCTTTTATGTGTGTAAGTGACGTAGTTACTAATGATAACCTTTTTGTTTCAGGTAATAATAACTGTCCAGAGCTACCAATTGAAAACACATTAAGGTACAATCTAGCTACTTCAAGCTTTTGTCGTGATAACGATGATAAATGGAACAGCCAACTTAATAGCTGTACAGCAACTGTTTTACATTTTAAACTTAATAGTGATGGTATTTCGGTTCATTTTTCCATGGAAGATAATAGAAAACACGTAGTTATTTGTTGCTTAATACAAATCATACGCACTTTTAAAGCAAACGAACCGTTCACAGCTTTGGAGCAAGGTCACGATTTTGTCATTATGGACCAGTCCATATCCAAACCGATATAAGTAGTTGGATAACTAACCAAACTAACCTTAACTAATTTATTTTGAGATAAGCAAAAACAAATCTACCGACACGCCAAAGTGATTGATAGACTAGCAGAGGATAATTTACTTCCCTATTTATATCTATGTTAGTGATTAGTGGAAACATAGGTAATAATTGGTAGTAAAATAAACCAATGATTTTGGTTTGTACAAGTATGTTGCGCAACAGTTGCGTTATTAGGACTTTAACAATCTTTATCCTTGTCTCTTCATCCGGATCGTCGAAGCTATCTAATACTTACTAAATATGCACTATATTAGTTGAAGTAAAAACCTATAGGTCTCTCTCTCACTTATGATATTAGTACAGTGAAGAGGAATAGTAATAGTCACCATGCTCCTCTAATGCCTGTTGGTAATCTCAAATCCGAGTTATCTTAGGTAAACAGCAATCATAGATCATTCGATACAGGAACAGAAATCGGAACCTCAAGCTTGATAGGTAATTTATTAGACCACCGAGGCTTACCGCAATATTTTTATTTGGTTGATCGACTTCACACACAACCTTAGAATTTTGCAGTAATAACTTTATCCAATTTTAATCTGTTCCTTGACCCCGACCCCAAAACACCCAAATCTTAATCTACTCTAATTACTTTTTAATTATCTTCACCTAAGTATATTACAGTAACGTTTTGATTGATTACATGTTTATTGCTTCTAACACTTGCCTATTTTTGAATCCATTGTTTTGAAATTGGTTCTGTCAAATTATAATCATATTATTAGGTTTATTTTTGTTGTGATTATATTCAAGGTTGTATTTTTTTTTTCTGTTTTACTGATTTGTTTGTCATGGTTTTTATTTCGTTATATAGAACTGGCTATGCTCTACAGTTTTTCTCTTAACTCATTGCAGGAATTAGAGTTTCAGATGATAGATAAATTTGCATTTTTTTAAAACACTTTACATTATTCTTTAATATCATATTTTAAAGTATGTAGTTACTAAAATATGTTGTCATCATTGTTAGTCGTTTCGTTAAATTATAAGACCACAAACATATAAACATAAAAGTTTAAAACTTTCGTGAGAAAAAACCGTATGCATGATTTGTTTATTTGCATTGTTTATGCAACCGGCTTCATGTGAAACAATATGCGTTTATCATTCTGATTTAGGGTTCATTATTGTTTCGTTATCATGGAGTTGATTAATGTTTCTCCTTTTCAAGCCTTAAAATATTTAATGATACAAATAATTTAAATGATTTTACTACTCAAGTAATTCTAACCATATTTATATTATAAGCCTCGGGCGGTCTAGAGGTATTGCACATAACTCTATGCAGTACACCTACTTGCCTGACAAACTAGAGGCCGCAGATTCAAATCCAATTTTGCTAATTTGCAAACATTAATCGGGTTCGTTATACTCGTAACTAATATGCATTCGATTTTTTTTACGATCATAATGTATTCTTCATTAGTATACCAATATTAATTTAGTAAAAGAGAGACTCGCTACTTTAGGAGCTGACAGACCGTTACTACTAATATTATTAGTTATTAATCTCAAAATATAGTTGTTATGTTAAGCGAATGAATGAATGAATCAATCTGATATTGAATGTATTAACTGTATATATGATAAGCTAAGAAAGCTAATGCAATAAAAAATGTGGGGCAAGTTTTATTTTATCCATAAAACGTCATAAAAGTTTTAACAGCAACAGTTTAACAGTTCAGATAAAAGCATCCGTACTGATAAGAGATTTCTTACTAAAATATTACAAAAAGAACGTTGAATTCAATGATCAAAGAACTCTTGTTCATAAAAGTAGTAAATAAGTAGTAATAAATAAAGGAATCAAGACTAAAGAACACGCATAATGTTCCGTAATTACGTTTATTATTAAACATCTAGAATTAACACGACAAAAACCTTAAGAAATCAATGTTAATGGCCCATTGCTAGTTCAAAATGGTAGTGTAGATGATGGTATGTTCTATTTAATTAGCAAACGTTGTAACAACGAAGCTGGTCTGAATGCTAATGATCACAGGTAAAATATTAACATAATCTCCTAACATATCCATATAGGATCACCACTCACAAGAATTATGCCTTCAAATATGGACGTGACCTTATAAGAAGTAGCAATCAATGATATAACTGAAAATATAGCATATGACGTTAAAAATATAGACCATAATGGTATAACACGTGTTAACAGTAACTCGATTTGTGCTAATAGTGAATTTAACGGGTCTATAGAGATTTAACGTGCGGTTGATAGTGTTTCTGGCATGGCGTATTATTGCTGTGTTACAACCGATTTGAGTTATACGATCGATGTAAAATAGTAATCAAGATTTTTTATGGTGTATGAAAACTGAGATAGAGCATAATGAAAACATATTTTATTATAAGGTTTTAGTCAACCAAATAATTGTTATAGAATTTTGGAATCGTTATTTTAATTTGTAATGTTTGACGCAAAATGTGGTTTTATTGTTATGATAATGTGTGGAAGAAACTAATTTTGAACTATTAACGGTTACTACGTATATATTCTATGACGTCATATTCTATGGTAGTAACATTTTTTATATAACTGACTGTGGCTTTATCTGTATTCATGGGAAAATTTGGATAATTCATTTAACCTTCTTTATTACAGTCTTACCCTAAAGTTTCAATATATACCTATTCGTAAAAGTTAACAGACAATATTTTATTACAGTCCTTTTCTTAAAAGAACTACTCTATTTGATGAAACGGATGAACTTTGCTTTCCTTTATCTAGACAGAACACTTTATTGACTTTACCTTCCTTTGAGCTCTAGAACCTTCTGGCAAAAATCAACATGATTTATGTCTCCACGATTCAAGTTATGAAGCTAAACCAAATTCTGCGGACAATCACCGAACGGACAGACACAAAAACAAACTAGTTATTGTCAATGTTCCTCGGAGTTTTTATTCAAATAAATCTCTTACAAAAGCGTAACAATTGCCAGTTCTTTGTTACTTCAAGTATGAAAAGATTAATTAATGATATACCAACAAAAAATACTTGACATGATGGTCTTAAATTTAGTTTTTTTGCCGTTACTTGTAATAAACAAAGGTGGAAGGTACATTCGTTTAATAGATGGTGTTTGTTCATTGCATGAAGTATAGTAAGTAAGTATTATAGCAGAGTGGATATGACAACCGATTTGTAATAGGAAGGTAGTGGTTTTAAATCTGTAGAAGTAAACTTATCCATATGTTTTGTTAGCAATTATAATATCAGAGATATCAAATGATATCAAACCTAAGATGTCAAACATCATAAATAATCCTAATTCATATTAAATGCTATTTAATAGTCTCCTAATCTCAGTTTTAATAACACCAAAAGAAAATAGTAGTCAAGGTATATCATATTTCTTCAATAACGTAACGATTGAACATCACATAATTGGCTCAAGAACATTTTTATTATTATGCATTTTACCCAAAAGTACACACACATCCAATTACAAAAATCTCGATCATCATTATCCTTGTATCATATTACGTAATGTTCGACCGAGGAGCGACCACAAATAAGATATTATCTGAAGATATTTTAGTTACAGTAACCAAAACAATCATATCAAAATCCTACTCGAGCTTAAAGGTGATAAAATTATTGTTTTATGCTTGTTTTCTGCTTTCAATGTGTACATACCTTTATTTGCTCGGTCGTTCACCTCCGGTATTGGATTGCAGAATCTCAAATTTTGATTGCGAACTAATTTACGATAATTTATTTTAGTGATATTGATTATCAGAAATAGGTTAATGAAGTGTGAAAATATTTATTGCTTGAATATAAAGATGATGTCACCGTGCAAAATTGAACAGTCCCAGGTTCGATTGCGGATAAATTAATGTGTGTTATTTTTCTAACATGGTTCCGTTTTGAGATCATCAACATGCATTAGCTGAGAATCACAGTGCCAATTTCACCAGCATGAGAGAGGCCTCTACCTTAACATGAAGTTTTGAAGTTGATATTTTTAATGAATGTTCTTTACGGAAGACTGTAATATCTTGGGATTTTATTTAAACGCGGGATAATTGTGTTTACCGTTAAGTTACGGAAATCACGGTAACACACTTGAGGTCGTTATTATTTTTTGGCCTTGTGAGACATTGAAAATTCTTCAGGAGTATGCAATCAGAAACATCAGAAATTAACAGTCATAAAATTATGACGCCAGTTTCACCGCTGACTAACACCAGATAATAAGTCCAATACATTTTTTCTGCACCACTTCCCAAATATGTTACTTACGCAATAATACTCGTAGTATCGATTTGTCATTCAAGTCTTTAAATAGCCAAATAACCTCAAAGTGACAATAAAAAGTGTTTGTCACGTTTCATATTGAATTTTCTTCGAATATTTTTTGGGTGCTGTTTCGTTTGCTACCTACAGCTATTGAGGCAATCATTTATTTGATATAAAGCCTACTTCGAAGCGTGTATGGCGAATTAGCTCTAATAATAGGGTTTGGCTCGACTATAGAACAGTTTTTGTTCTGAGGCCGTTGACACCGCACGATAATTGTATGGTGTTCCGCAAGGTACCACTCTGGGTACTAACTTTTATAATGTTCACGTTTATTTTTAAATTTTAACCTTATATTTATGTTAACTGTTGCTTTGAAAAGTAAATATTTGTATTACATAATTATCTTTTGTTAATTTGTGGTATGTATTAATTTATGTTAATTGACAAGCATTTTGACCATTCTCTGAAGACCTAAGTAGCCTGTCAAGCGGAGGGTTGCAGGTTCGATCTTGTGCGATATTAATATTTGTGTGATACGCTAATGCTTATGTCGGTCTGGAAACACACCCAGACTACACAATACATTGCACATGAATAAGTGTTTAGGTATCTAATCGCTAATACAGGTCATGTTCTTTGATAGGTGTCAATTAGGGTATCGAGAACCGGTATAAATATCAGAACCGGGATTTTCGGTACCAGTACTAATCAGAACCGGGATTTCCCGGGATTTTCGGTACTTTCGGGATTTTTTTCTTCTCTTTAGTTTTGGAGGTAAATATAGTCTAAAAATATTATATAACACGTATTGCGCATTCTGGCATGACAAGATAAGCATTGATTGCTTTAACGCATTAAAATAGCATCACGACTGAGCCTCTTAAAGCAGGAGGCAGGCCAGTGCTGCGGAAACTGCAAAAGCTGTTTTACGATGTCATCCACTCCGGGAGAACTCCAAAAGCATGGAACAGAAGTGTGATGGTGCTCTACTTCAAAAAACCGGCCAAGTGCGAGTCGGACTCGCGCACCGAGGGTTCCGTAACTTGATAGCTCTACGCGTTCATGAGGAAAAAAGTAATAAGTTTATATTTATTAAAAAATATATATTTTGTAATGTAACTAAAAATTTAAGGTTTTCGGAATTTTTCCTTTATGTGTGCTATAAAACGTTGCTTCATGCCAAATTTCAAGATTCTAGGTCGACTGGAAGTACCCTTTAGGTTTTGATTCCCTTGCGAGTACTTGCGAGTTTCAAAATATGCAGCTTAAATTGCTGTTTCTTTTGATTGCGTTGACATAGAAGTTTGATTTTGTTACAGCTTAAAGGTATTATAGACCTGAGTATTTGGTATGAATTTCAATTTAATACCTCTACGCGTTTATGAGGAAATGGGAAGTAAGGTTAAAATTATTAAAAAAAAATATATTATGTGATGTAACTAAAAAATTATGGTTTTCGTAATTTTTCCTTTATCTATGCTATAAGACGTTGCTTCGTACCAAATTTCAAGATTCTGAGTTCACGGGAAGCACCCTGTAGGTTTTGATTCCCTTGCAAGTGTCGAAAATTTGCGGCATAAACGGCTGTATCTTTTGATTGCGTTGGCTTAGAAGTTTGATTTTTTCACAGCTTCAAGGGACAGTAGACCTGAGTAATTGATATAAATTTCAGCTTCATACCTCCACGCGTTCCTGAGAAAAAGGGTCTTGACAGACGGACGGACGGACGGACAGACGGACAACAAAGTGATCCTATAAGGGTTCCGTTTTTTCCTTTTGAGGTACGGAACCCTAAAAAAGGGATAAAACCCTGCTGAAGAACTATAGACCCATCTCGCTTTTGAGCCATGTTTACAAGTTGTTCTCGAGGGTTGTCTCAATTCGTCTATCAAGAAGACTCGACGAATTTCAGCCCGATCAGGCCAGGTTTCGAAGCGGTTATGTACCGCGGTAAGGTACCTTTCTCGAGATAGCACATAATACAACTACCTCTAGAATCTAGAATCTCAGATCATCGCTCCACCTAGAGTCTAGATGGAGCGATGATCTGCGCAGGGTAGCCGGGAGAGAGTGGATGCGACGTGCCGCCGACAGGGCACATTGGCGCAAGTTGGGAGAGGCCTAAGTCCAGTAGTGGACGTAAACAGGCTGTTGATGATCAAAATACAGTTATAAATTCACTTTTGATAAAGTTGTACACATAAAACATCAACGTATATGGTAGGCCGATTCTCCTAAATAGTATCTCCATTTTGGTCCTTATAATTAAACTTTCTTGTTCTCTTGGTAATGTGTCTTCAAAAAGATCATTGCATCTAAAGTTGCATCACCTAATCGAGATCTAATTTTGTTACAAAAAAGGCCAGCTGAGGAGAAAATTATTTCTGGCTCCACGCTAGTAGTTGGAATTGTGAGAAGGTGTTCGTAAGCTTTTTAAGTACCACATTTTGTCTTATGATGGAATAATGATCTACCACGTACCTACAGATACAACATTTTAATGACAATATGGTTTTAGCTTGAATATTTTGTATAAAAAGAATAAATGCTGTTAATAGAAGATTAAAATCAAACAAATGGTTATATATTTAACATGATTCGTTATTTCCCGAAAATACCGAAAATCCCGGTTCTTACTCATTGAGAACCGGTTCTTTGACTACTATTAAAGAACCGGGAAATCCCGGGATTTTCGGTTCCGGGATTTCCCGGTTCTGAACCCTAGTGTCAATTGCTATAAAAATATGATCCAATGATGATATTAATAACGCTATATCTATTACATGCCCATAAAAATATTTACAAAGACATAAAATAGACAATTGTCTAAGTTTAGTCATAAAACAAATACTTGTAATCAAAGAAAAGTCATAAAAATGAATTTATAAAACTATAAACTTTATCCTGACTCTTAGACAACAAATTATTACATATTACGTATCTCTTGATTATTCATCTTGTATCGTAAAATGATTAGTTATAGCCTTAGGGTATCCATATATGAATAGATTGGTGTTTTTTGTTTGTTATTTTGATGATTTCATCATTGCTTTTGTTACGTGTGGTTGATAAAATCATGGCGTAGGAAGAGGATTACGCGGGTACAACTGCGGGACGTAGTATTGTTCAAAGTATCTTCAGTAGATCTGAACCTAAAAACCTTAAGGAAAACATGTTATTGTTCCTTTAGGAAAATGCGTAGAATAGCATACGTCCTGTGACTGAAGGCAGAATCCCAGGAGGTTATGTGGAGCTTTTAAGGCCTGAAGGATGAGGCCGACCCATTTAAAAGTAAAAGGCTCAGTGACTTCCGTCTGCGTTACGTGGGAGTGTCGCAGGATCCCGTAGGATAACTATCACGACATAGGAATGCAGCCTTGAAATGCTACAATACTCTTTGAATTTGAATAACTGGTGTCCATGGTTGGCGGTAGTCACATAGAAACCATGCTCTAAAACAGTTTAAATAATGATATTAAAAGTTCTGACGTAATCTTCTAATTTTATTATTCATGCAAAACATATATTATGTCTAAAGAATAGACAAATTAGTAACTGAATAAAATATATATATCGAAGTATACACAGTCAAGTTCGCACGAAAAATGGCCAAAATGAATATAATTACAATACAAGATTATTGAATTTTTAGATTCATATACCTATATTAGGACAACAACAGAGATTAGTTAGGGGTCAGTTACTATAATAAGATAATGTAGTGAATGATTATGATAGGATGGGCTATCCAAATAAAGTTGTCACGCAAAATGTTATCGCAAGTATGTTTCCTCTACATTTTCTTTGTAATCTGCACAATACACAAGTAATCTTAGTTGATCCTAAACAGTTAAGATTTTTTTGTAAGAGTTCACCCGAGCGTGTTAATATACAGAAATGGTTCGGTTTGATTAATGTACCATTTTGATGTTTTTATCGATAAGATGATATCAGATACTCTCTGAATGGTAACTGATTGTTAATGGAGCGATGCCATCAATAACTACTGATTTTTTATTGGCATCTTTTAGAAATTTTGTGTTTTGGATGTGCGAGGCTTTTTTAAGTTAATATTAGTATACTAACAGCGCCTCGCGGTTTCACCCGCGTAGTTCCCGTTCCCATGGGAATTTTGGGATAAAAAGTATTCTATGTTCTTTCCCGGACCATAAACTACCCCTGTACCAAATTTCAAGTCAATCGGTTCAGTAGTTTAGCCGTAAAAAGGTAACAGACAGTCAGACAGAGTTACTTTCGCATTTATAATATTAGTATTTATTAGTATTTATAATATTAGTAGGGATTTAAGTATAAAATATCACTACATAGTATAAAACAAAGTCGCTTTCTCTGTCCCTTTTTCCCTATGTCCCTATGTATGCTTAGATCTTTAAAACTACGCAACAGATTTTCATGCGGTTTGCTTTAATAGATAGAGTGATTCAGTGGAAAGGTTTTTAGCATAACTTTATTACCATATTCCCACGGAAACGGGAACTAGGCGGGCCGCCTCTAGTACTCTAAACTTAAATATACTTCGTATATTTTTCTTCCACTTAACACTATATCACTTAGAAAAGAATCGTGTACATTATCATACATCAGAGAGATAGGATCAAAATCCTGATGTATTAGGACCAAAATACTTTCCTTGTACTGTCTCCATGATGAATTACATTATTACTCTTTAAGATCGCACTGCATTACCTCTTGCAGTGCTGTGATGTGTTTATGATTTAATAATAAATTGTCAGGTGATAAAATTATAAATAAGTATTTGTATGAGAGAAGATATGTAGAAATTAAGAGATTAACTTGTTATGAATGATCAATAAGATAATAATCTAAGGTGATCAGTTGATCACAGATCTCATCCCACGTATATGGGTTTAACTTTGTATGGAATCATACCAACAGATATGAGTTCAAATAAATATTGGCTTTCGCAAACTTATCCCACATAACGAACAACGAAAGTGCTGCGAACAAAATATATTTTGGTATGAGGAAAATAACAAGAAGTATTCGTCTGTCATTTTAGCAAGAATAAGTCCAAAAAATTGCCCAAAATTTTACCAAAACACGATTTGAGGAAATAAAGTATGTATGGCATTATCTATCATGTTTCCCAATTTCAAAGAAGAAACACTAGATCTCATTGCACTTTACTCTAATAATAAGTTAAGTACTGCTTGTTAGTGTAATGGGTATCTGATCTGTGTATTGTACTTCTTCTTTCTCAAATAGCTCAACGGATTTGGGTAACATTTCTTTCCCATACAGTTTTTTTACGTCGATTGACATTTAGGACATTGTTATTCCCAAAATGACCAGAAAATCCTGGTTTGACTAGATAAACATAGTCTTTTATAACCCCACAAACCTATACCAAAGTAGATACAAATTAACGTGGTCGGCCGAAACGCGATGTGTGTTAAAACGGTATCGTTATTAGAGTTTCCTCAATTTAACGTTATAGCTTATATTTTGCGAACCGGTTATTTCGACCTATTTTACGAGAAATAGCGTGTCTGATTACGCATGCCGGTGGTTGTGAACGGAGATCGGATTCGTATTTAAACTTTAAAGTTGGCTGCGTCCAATTCAGTCCCTATTGCTGGTAATTAAGTGCAACGTTTTTGCTGTTCTTTTTTAATGGTTTAACCTACATACGTTTTCTCTTTTATTCTTATGAGTAAAATTTGTATAAAAAGGATGAAACGTGGATTAACTATGTCGGTGGTATTCCAAGTTTTTAATAAGAGGGGTAAGGGGCACATTGATTTAAATGTAGTTCCAGATACTTTAACATTGCCTTGAGATCATTATCATGCGTTTAGTAATAATGCCTAGTCATCTTCACTGTATCTTCAGGAAACTAGAGCATTTATTCAGCAATGATCTTATAGGCTTACCTTAGATTTTTCATTAAACTTTTACTCTATTATTTTGATAATTTTCATGTAAATCTATATTTTATCGATATAAGTATCTACTAGCGAAGTTTGTTCTATTTCTCCTAAAATATTCTACTTGACAACCTACAACTCGCTAGAGCTTATCCCTAAGTACACCCACCCTATGTTGGCAGTAAATTGCTGTACCTTGTCGCTCAAGTAAGCATAAAAATATTCTTTTTTTATTTACTTACTTATTTATGTATTTTATTTTTGCGTTCGCGCATGTTTGCAGAGTTCGGCTTGCCTTTGTGACGTCACAAAAAGATTGATTTACACCGGCTTATACCTTTTGAAGTTAAGTAAACAGTTAGTAATTCCTGTTATTGATGAGATCATTTTCTAGGTTAACCAAGTGCGTACGCGCAGGTTTATGTTTGTGTGAGGAACAATTGCAATTGTTTTGATTTTGGTTTGTTTGGCCTTGACATTATATTTTAGGTGTTTTTTATTAATAACTGCTATTATTTAAATGGATGATAATGATCAAGAATCATACAAAAACGGTTCTAAAAAATTAAAACTAAAATGGCGGAGTGGTCCATCATGCCCGATTGCTACTACTGTTGTTTTTGTTTCGGTGTGTGTAGTTAAGTTGTTATACATTTGGTTAAGGGTCACTAGTTACATGTTTTATAGATAGAGTGATTGATAATGTTAAGTAAGTAAAGGATAGTTTCAATCCCGAACATTTATAAAGTCCGTAATACTTGATCCAGACAGAGATTGAACCCCATAACTATCTTACACAAGTTAACAACTAACTGGACCTCTAAAAACTCTCATAAAATAAATTGAATGCCAATAAATCACTAATCGGATCATCCCCATCGGTCATTCGGTCTCCGCTTGCTCGGCTCTGATTGGACGAAATTGCAGTAACGTCATCGCTCGCTCGTGCCTGATTGGTCGAAATTACCGGTGGCGTCTCGAGTTATCTATTTAATTTATCTAACAGTTTCAAGAATAACTTTGACGTGATTCCTGAAGACTTACAGGTTGTATCTTGTTTGAGTTTCCTTATTGAATTTCGAACGATCAGTCAATATTTATGGGGGATTTTATAGGTACTCTTGTTAGATTGAGGTATGATATGAGTAGACATGATGTAAGTAGAACATTGCTCTTTGTTTATAGGTACTTTACGGATTGTTATGGCCTATGAAGATTTGGTTTGTCAGATCTAAGGATTTAAAAGCCTTTCTTAGTGATACATATAAAGTAAGGAAAAATATTCATAATCATCACTTGGTCTTAAATTCGTGCCTGGTTATTTCGTCGGCTTAGGGGCTATATAGTCCCGATCTAAAACTGGGACCTGGGACCAGTTCCACCTTTTCTAATTTGATAATATGCAACTGGGCCCACATTAGTTCAGGTATGTGGACGATTTCACTACGGAATATTTTATAGGGATTTTTGGTCCCAATAAAATTATGCCAATCTATCTTTATTTCGACACAGTCAGTATCACCATACGTATTGCTCAAAATTATATCATAACTAATACAAGAGTGGAAATCTCTGATTCTGCGGTTAATTTTACTTTCTATTGCACAATGTTGAGCCGCGATCTCTGTATCCATGTCTAACCGAAAATTGTGCCTCCATATTATTATTATTACCACCTCACATATACCTGTGTACGAGTATACATAATATAAGTATATGGGTATATTCACCTATTATGAGTATGTGTCCCATAATATTATTTTTTCTGAGTTTCTCACTCACTACGCCCGAATTTAATAGGCTGTTGCTAGCCGTCCGCTAGAATGGACGTTTAATATAATGTCATTCGTTCGTTAGTCGGATGAATAAGATTATATTTGACTTACGGCCGATTTTTCCATCGCCAGATAACTTTTATTCGACGAATAAAATTGACGTTTGACTGATTTTGTATGAAATAAGTGTCAAAATTTCAAAGTTATTCGTCGAATTAAGTTATCTGGCGATGGAAAAATCGGCCCTTAAAGTAATTTATTTCGTCTGAATTACTGGACAACTAGATACTTCGAATTTAATAATGTATTTTGCGATTGAAGATTGATTTGTACCTATCTCGATTTGTACACATCTTCCAATTTTATTTTCGAATAGAACTAATAAAAAAATATGCGAATGGCCACCTAGAGATTGACTTATCATAGAGATATCAAATACTATACTTAACTTATTTAGATCTATTACTACATAGTCATTTTCTCTATCCCTATGTATGCTTAGATCTTTAAAACGGATTTTGATGCGGTTTGTTTTAATAGATAGAGTGATTCAGTGGAAACATTTTTAGATTTAATTGTATCCCCATATTCCTACGAGAACGGGAACTAAGCGGGTGAACCGCGGGGCGCCGCTAGTTTTCTTATATGAGTAGAACTAAGTAAATACTATAGTGTAGTACTTTATAACTATAGTGGTAGTTTTCTAAACATACTCGTAACTTCAAAAAGTTGTCGAGCACGGTCTCCCGTCTCAAGTGACCTATAACGTGCTGACGAATACATTTTGTGGAAAACTACAATGTACGGAGTTTGGGTTACGGAAAATGTTGATATGGCTTTTTCATTACTAAACCCTACTTAACCAATTCAAATTCACTTGATATAAAACGCAAAATATGCGGATAAAACCGCGGGTCACAGTTAGTAAAGCATTAAGACATAATATTTTATCCTAAAACTCCCTCGAGATTGGAAAAAAATCGCTAGGCACCAAAAATAGTAATATTTATATAAGACTAGCTGTGGGACCTTATCCCGTGGGAATTTTGGGATAAATAGTATCCTATGTATTATATTAGGTATGAGAAACATCTGTACCAAATTTCATTAAAATCCATTAAGTAGTTTTTGCGTGAAAGAGGAACAAACATCCATACATCCACACTCACAAACATTCAGCTTTATAATTTATTTATTTTATTTGGGAGGCTTACAGCTATTAACGAAAAAATATTTATAATCTAGATAACAAACAGCCAATAACAAGCCACCACAGTTATGATAGATATAATATTAGTAGGATATCCAGATTATCCAGATATGTATTTATTAAATTAAAATTCACCCTTATGTTAATTAGTCTTGTCATCCAATGAAGGTTTATTTATCTTCGGAATTCAGAGGCTTACGTTATGTCACTAAGGACTTGCAACCCCTTGTAGGGGTGTCACCCCCTTTGTATTCACTGACGTGTATTAATTATTACGGGTTTAAAGTTTAACTGGATATGCTAATAATGTTTTCGTTTTAGCTGTGCCCCGCGGTTTCACCCGCATAGTTCCCATTCCTGTAGGAATTTCGGGATGAATAGCTTATGTTCCTTCCCGGATCATAAGCTACCCCTGTACAAAATTTCAAGTCAATCGGTTCAGTTTTTTAGCCGTGAAAAGGTAACAGACAGACAGACAGAGTTACTTTCGCATTTATGATATTAGTTATAGGATTATACTAGATTTGGACCTCGGTTTTAGTCGCGGTAAATATTGACATGTAAAAATTCGTCTATATTTATAAATTTAAATCCGTTATGTTGTTTAAAAGATTTTATAGCACATAATATGATTGACGGCCAAATATAAAGGACATAACACCTAAAGATGTGTTAAAAAGTAGTTATATTTTTGTATTTTTTGTAAATTATTATTTTATTAACCACTGTTCTTTATATTTCCTATCGTTAGATATTTATTTAGAAATTACAGTTTTCAAAATTAATGTCTCTAAGGGCCGATTTTTCCATCGCCGGATAACTTTTATTCGACGAATAAAATTGACGTTTGACAGATTTTGTATGGAATAACTGTCAAAATTTCAAAGATATTCGTCGAATGAAGTTATCTGGCGATGGAAAAATCAGCACTAAGTAAAATTTACATCCTACTAATACTCGTATTATAAATGCGAAAGTTTGTATGTTTGTGATTTTGATGTTTGTTACTCTTTTACGCAAAAACTACTGTATCGATTTAGATTAAATAGTTCCTTATAACTAGGAATAACACATATGATACTTTTTATTCCGAAATTCTCATGGGATTGGGATTCACGCGGGTAAAACCGCGGGGCGCAGCTAGTTAATAATAAACGATGACAAGACTACGTTTACACTGTAATAATTTATTATATATTTCCTACCTTTTTAACTACGGTACTTCTAGTAAAGCTATAATTCTGGGCCCATAAAATTTTGTGCAAGTGCATATTATGGATGAGTGAGTGAGTCACACTGTCTGTCTGCCTGTTTAAGGCATGGGTGCATTGTGTGGGTGTCACAACTGGCACCACTAAATTGGTGATATCATTTTTGATAGAATTCTTGGATTGAGAAAGTGATGTCACTTAGATACCGTTTTGAAGAGACTTTTTTGAACTGTTTAATTCGTCAACCTAAAGTTGGTCTTCCATATTGACGAAATGGACATTCCATTACCAATTTAATCTAAATGGTTATATAATAATGGTAATAAAAAATGGTAATAATTATATATGTACGTATTCGTAAGTAGGCTTTGACTTCCCTAATTTGGGTTTGATTTTCATTGAAGTAATTAGTAGATCGTGAATAAATAGTTTAAGACATTTGAGGACGACAAAAACTGCTTCTATCCATGCATCCTTGTATCCTAACACCTATAGTATGAGATCCGGCTGCAGGATTACTACGCTCATATGTTTTTTGCTGGAAACCATTTTTTTATGTATATTTACAATTAGGAGAATATAGATTTACCAGGTTGCCTAGCAAAATTTGGCCGCAAGTACTTTTAAAATCATAATTTTCTCATTTTTATGCTTATAACTTCTTTAATAATAAATTTAGGGCAAAAAGTTGTATGAACATATTGTAGGTAAAGCAATTTGATACAAATAATGTGTTTTCGATTTTTTGTAGGACGCATAGTTTCCGAGATTGCGAGTTTGCGTCCCTGCATTTTTAACAGCCAGCAACCTTTATTTGCGGGCGGATTTGATTAGACAACCATATATGACAATAAACAGAAAAAAAATAGCTTTTATTTGATACATAAATTGAAATGTTTCCTAAAAGTCAATAGAACATAATTTTATTAAAATTACTTGCGGCCAAATTTTGCTAGGCAACCTAGTAAATATATATATAAAAATGGTTTCCAGCAAAAAACATATGAGCGCAGTAATCCTGCAGCCGGATCCTAGACTACTAGATAAATGTATACGGTCTCAATCCTCAACCTTAATTTCCTAACTCTATTGTAATCAAAAGTGCTCAAACCGTTCTCTTAGTTAAATGTTTATCCGTACATTAGTTGAAACTATAAATTACTCTTGTCATACAATACGGGGGTGGTTGATACACGCGTGGGCTGAGGAGCCCATTGTTACGGTGCGTGCTGAGACCCGATAGAGTTATAAATTCAGACATTTTTCATTCTGATCTTGGTTTTATACCGCGCGATAATACTTGTTGAAAGGTTTATTTATGGGTAACTTTGCTCTCTGAGTTTTGTGAATTTACTTGCACTAATATTTGTCTCTGGGATAAAATATGATCTCCATGTCGATATGACTTCCGTGTTTTTTTCTGAATCGGTACAGTTTAAAGGAAGTAATTTATAATTGCTTAGTAAGCCAACTTACATCTTATACGAACGACAAACAATGACATTTAAATATAAAAATAGAAATAATTCTTCAACCGTTGCATAAAATCTCCAAAACCACTAGCAATTTTCTTCACCACTTAATTCACCTTAAAAGTTTACCGTTTCCTTTCGCCTGAGCAATTCAGTGTTTCGATCAGATCGTCCGCTAATGATGAGCTCATTAAATGGGCGGTCGGTGCCTCTTCGTAACGGCTTCATTAGAGCTCAGACATTGCCATCAGATTGTGGACAACCACGACGTACTGGGCTCAAGGAATTGGATGGTAAACATTGCTTGAAATCATTGGTTTTTGTTTTAAAGTTTATTGATTGAAGTGGTGATGTATATTAAATAAGTTTTATTATTAAACGAAACGTACGTCATTATATATACATATATGTAAGTATGTGAAACAACGGGATGTTAGTACGTACTTATTTAAGTCGAATCCCTCGGCTAGTTTCAGCCACGTCCGGTGGCCATCATCAGGAGGATGAGTGCGATACGCCCGCGCCGACGACGGCGTCTCGCTCTGCACTAAGTCTTTGGAAAAAGGCAGTTTCAAATAGAGATATTTTAATGTCGGCTCAATATTTAGAGAACTAGAATAATATTAAAATTGGTATAAAATCTCTCGATTTGCTTAAGGGATAAACAACCCGAGTAATACTGCGACTTAGTTAATGTCTACAACTATTTGAGTGTTACGAACATTTACTAAGTTCTAAGTCGGCGTTCCCGGTCAATGGTAATAGTTTATAAAAGATCTTTATCTCGCCGCATGAAATCTTGACTTCAGTTTGATTGAAGCCTGTGTTTCAATATTGGAATGTAAAAACGCTTATTGGATTTAAACAGAACTTACAAAAGAGTTTTGAATATGAATGTGGATAGTTAAGTATGTAGAAAAAATGGATAAACTATGTAAAAGATGATATACGAACGAAAAATGTGAATGAACCTCTTCATTTTTACGCGAAAGCTTAACAAATATCCTCAAAACCTCTCGCGTTTGTAGTATATATGTAGGTATAACAAAGTCAATGGATTGTTCTGTGCCAAAAATACTAACGGTATTCATTTAGCGAATGCAACACAAAGGTGCGTTGTGCAACCGTACAAATTGCAACTCCTATGTTATTTCCATACGATCACGGCATTGTAGGCATCCCACTCTCACGCGCTAGATGTTACCCTTGTAATACAGGGTTGGCAGTATACAGTTGAATGAATAAATATGGTATAGAAATACATCACACATCGCCTAATGACCATGTACAAATTATGGATGATAAACAATTGATGTACAGAAAATAATAAGAATGTGTGCCTAGGCCGATTTTGATGATAAATTAAACAACATCATGGGATTTTAGGACAACAATATAACTAGTCAAGAATCAATTTCCCGCGATTTCAATCCCAATTCAGTGAGAATTTTGGGATAAAATTATCCTATTTTATTTAGGATCATCTTTCCCTCATGTTAATCGGTTTATTAATTTTACGTGAAAGAGTTATGAAAATCCATATATCATCAAAAACTTTTACATTTATAATATTAGTATACGATTATCTAAAGAGTGTCACCCCTAATTTTTCACAGTATCAGCTGCGATAATTGTTGTTGGAGTCAGCTGTGGATAACGGACTCAGCCGACTCTCTGAACTCATCCAATATATCAACGGTATTGCGATTTGTTAAGTTAACTGTATTGTTATAGAGATACAACATTAATATCAATTTATGTTTAAAAAACGACCTAGAGACTTTTTTGAGTATTTAAAGTGCTGTGTTTTATTTCATTTTTTTCAATATTTAAAGTGCTTTGGAAAGGTTGAAGGACTGATGTCGAAGACCATACGCCAAAAGTGGTTAAACTAAAAACCAACCACAATTAGAAATGAGATAAAGGTTCGGAAGAAGATCTTTCTAGAAAAACAAACAAACACAGATACAAATTGTTGTTTGTTAAAGCATATTTTAGACTTTAAGGACTCGGTACAACTGTCGACGATGCAATTAAATAGTACGATACAAACAAAATACAAAATTTAATATTAAATTACATCGTTTGCATAAAACTAATACTGATTCAAATTAATCCAACAACAAAGAAACTGTAAACAATTGATCCGACTTAAAATGCACAACCCTTTGCACATCAAAAGGGTTGGAAGAGCCCTTTGAAATGTACTAATCACATAAAAGCCGTATTGGCATCGCTAATGACGGACAAAGGTACAGTTACTAGTCGGGATTAATTGAAGGGGAAAATTTAGTTATTGTGTAAACTTATTTGGAAAAATATGTTGATTTAAATGGGGTTATCATTGTTTACCTCCGTTATTATGTATGAATTGTTGTTACCTTCTGATATTTCAACGTTATTTGAGAGAACCAAAACGTGAATAACTTTAATATGTATGCATCCACCAGAAATTAAATAAGAAATCTAGAAGTTAAACTCAAAAAGTACCGTAAAAGCCCGAATCAACTCATTATAAATATAATAATTTTACCATGCATGTCGATAAAATTTGCTACAATTGTATCTCTGAAGAAAGAATCTGGCTGTTCTTATCCGGAATCCATCCCCAAGAAAAATATTAGGCACACATACACACACGTTGTCCTTGCATCAAAAACCCAGGACACTGACTCATATTTTTATTTCCGTACGTGCCAACGAGTGCGGGTTGAAAGGTGCAAATGCCAAAACTCACAAATTATCCTCGCTCGTGACTGTACAAGGTGTTTCTTGTTGCAATCTGACGAAGTACTCATCAAAGCTATACTTAATATTACAAAGCTGAATAGTTTGTTTGTTTAAACGCAAAAATCTCAAGAAGTACCGGTTCGATTTGAAAAATTCTTTCAATGTCATATAGCCTATTTATCAAGGAAGGTCTCAAGCTATAGAAGATTAGGCTACAGCCAATAGAAGCGGAGTAATCGCGGGTTAAACCGCGAGGCGCAGCTAGTACCTACCATATTGGTATTCTATGCCTCGGGTATCGAATTGTAGGGTGCTAAGAATGTTTGTTTCGAAAGCCTACAGTACGCGAGAAACAATGGAGAATGAACACGTAACTATATAGAATTTATTTAACTGGAATTTAGATCTCTTGATACGAAAGGGAATTTCAATTATGAAGTAGGTGTTATTTCGAAAGACATCTCCAAAGGGCAGATTTGATTGTTGAGCTAGGAAATTGTACGATTTACTACTGCGAGTTGAGGTAAATATTTGAGAAACTATACAAAAAATGTTATAAAAATTCTTCAATTATGACCCGATGGTGGTAGAGATCCTACCTGCTACGCAATTTTTCGCATTCAGGGAAATATATGTATGCTGCCAGAATACGTCTGGGTGTTTTCCAAAACAGCATATTTTTCTTAATATAAAACTGAATTTCGATATAATGATAAATCGGTCAGTAGGCCTAGTTTATAAAATGCAAAGAAAAATTGATGGTTAAAATAATAGATATGAAAATAGCAAAGATACTACGAGTAACAGCGTTGAAATCGAGCGTGTAGCAACATGTAGTCCTTCAATTGATTGACAAGTGAACATTGAATTAGATTTAAATTGTCGAATTAGAGTATAATAACAGTACATTGCGGAAGTTACTCCAATTACGAGACTATAAAACTAACGTCAATAGTAACACGGATCGGCACCAGTTCGTGCTTAGACTACAAAAGTCAAGGGAGACGTGACCGGTATCAAACACCGACGGATTTGAATAAATCACGATGTACCCCGGCTCATTTGTTAGCACTCAGAGAGAAAGGCGTTCGATTCCTCGCCTCGACGCAATCATAAACCCAATCTAGCTTTTACCAAGTTATGTTTACTACGTGCTCATTTCTCTGTCAGCATTCAGACTTCCAGTTGCATCACAGAGTAGCGAATTTCACTTAATCGCAATCTCGCCTTTGTCCTTTTACGTGGCACGTTGGCACTTAAAAATGTTATCTGGAGAAAGCCGGTCTTTAATGTTAGGGATTCTGTGTCTGTGTCCGGGCCGAGGTTTGTGATAGTATCGTTTTTAACGACTATTTTCACACCACATGTTGTGTGAACACGTGCTTCCTCTAAATTACTTTACAGGTGTAACATTTGGAAAGTTTGTTGTTAATGTTGTTGGTGATTGATAGAGCTGATTATCTTTAGTATTATCTTATTTCATGTCTCAGTAATAATGTACAAAAGAGGTGAACAAAGTGAACAATTTTGTAATGTATCCCAGATAACGTTTAACGATGGAGATACATTTACAAAACATGAAAGTAAACAATGTATGTATTACTCAATTAACACAATTATAAACACTTGTCTTACAGGACCAAGATATCATTCCCACTGATGACAGTAAAGTTAAAAGGGATAGACGTAATTATAAGCCATTAGTCTAAGGTACCTTAGGCTAATGCGTATTGATAACCTCAGATTCGAACTAAGTTTTGAAAAAGCCTCCCACAATTCGGTGCACGTTGCACTAGTCTTTCCTCGTACTTAACACCTTCAATTATAAGCGCAAATCAAAAAATCTATACTCTTAAAACAATAAATACCTTAATAATTTCTATAATACCACAGGTGCAATACTTATCATGTTTCGTGCTAAAGTAATTAGCGTTGCATTCTTGTAAATCACTTCCTCTAATTACATGACGTATGTATGTACAATGTATGGCTGCATATTCTTCTATTCTCATTAATGGGATTACGTTGGTGAGTCACTGCATTTGTTTAACGGTGTAGGAATCAATAGGAAGGCTTATGTGATCAAACAGTTGTAATGTTGGAGATGAAAAATGTCTTGGGTATGATTTTATTGACAAGTTCCTTAGTAAAAAAAGAAGTTTGTTAAATGGGCTAACGTCTATTTTTGCATCCTACTCTGAAAATTATTTTAGTATTTTATTAAAACCAATATTTATTTGTTTATTTTATTGCGATCAGCACATTCAATCAAACAATAACAACAACTATTTCAGAACAAGAAGGTATGACCAAAAAAATTTAAAGACTACGCCAACAAAATCTCAAAAAACAGTAAACCTTAAATTAAACACATCAATTTAATTCACAGTTATTTACTAAAATTGGACAAATTAATTAAATTTACCCGCGAATTCGTTGGTCTGCTAAACATACCGGTACCAAAAGGTCGAGACTTCAAAAAGACATCTGTCTTACTGATGAAGCTGATAAAGATTAAGATCAACATGAGTTTGCTTCTTATAAAAATGTTGACCCAGTTGTGTGGTGCGATAAGAGTGCATTGGAGATTGGGCATGTCGCGAGTGCAGGGTTAAAGATAAGCTCTAAAGATCAATTTGGATTTTTGGCCTGAGAATACAATGTCTGCGTTTTGGTAGCGCTTTCTTTTTAATTTTGCTGGGTTATATTGGGTTTTATAATGTTCGTGTATTTGGCTATGATACATTTCGTGATCTAGAAAATCAATGCTGAATGTATTTAACATTATATGTTATATTTCATTGATATAGTTTGTAGATAGAATTTGATCATCCTAATTTTATGTGGTTAAAAAAAATATTGTTTACCACAAAAAAATAAGAAAACAATTTCTCATTCCTTATTTAAAATTTTAAAAACAACTTCCATTTTTAAACGCCAACTTTAGTTTTAAAGATTGTCAGCTATCCATCCTGTAAGGTCAGAGTGTATCTCGTCATCAGTTGGATGAAGCCGTTTATATTCCATGTGACAACCAGCACTTTGGAGCGCCGAACACACAGTATGGCGTCGATTTCACCCGTGTGACTTTTAATTGCAGTTTGTTTAAAGCAATAAATGTTCTTTATTTGGTGTGTTGTTAAAACAAATTGAGGTATTAATTGCGGATCTTGTGTTTTTTATACTGTTCTTAAATTCTTCGGTGATAGTAGGTGTTTTATGTCACTACTAGGTGTGTGCTTGTAGCGGTTTTGCACGTACAGTGCGAACTTTTTGTCCGCCGTTTAACATAGTTCGGTACCATAAAAATATCATAAGAATATACACAGAAATAAATTGTGAAACCTACTATCTTGTTCTCAATTTTGCGAATATAATCTACATCTCTTTAAGTGTTGATTTCTTCTGGGCATCATCGATGTTTAAACGATCGTTTAACATTAGGCGGGTTGTAATCAAACTAAATTCTAACAAATGTTTAAAAAGTTGAAATGAATTTTGAGTATAGTGGTTTTGACGGTCAGAAATAACTTGCATTTAATACATAAAGCAAAATTTCGCAGAGTTGCATCATTTAGAAACTCTTTAAACCTAAAAAAACTACAGTTACTACACATTTTCTACTATTCTTAATAAAACGTTGCATGTAACATTTTTGCAATATTAAGTGAGTGTATCGATCAATAACCCGATGCCACTCATCCCCTTACCTTGTCCACCCTATCACATGAAGGCATGTAAGGGTGTCACCCAGACCCCTAAATAATAGGCCATTTTCTTATATCAACAATAAATTATGAAATTATATTACTTGGATAGTTTTCATCACGGAAAATGCAAATATAAAGTTATTTTCCCATGAAAACCTAAGGTTAATTTTATTTTTCAAAATTAAAATTGAGGTTTCATTATCTGTATGTCACGTGATTGAAAACGCCGACCGCCATGATGTGACGTCAATTTCACTAAAGCTCGTCGTCCGTCACTCGTTTTACAAACAACAAACTACTTACCTACCATAACCTAAATAACTTTTCTGGAGTCTTCAACGTAGAATTTTTACAATTCAACGCTACACACCAACGATATGGGCTATAAAAACTCATTTTTACTTGAAATTAAATTATATTAAATCACTACAAGAGTACAAGACAAACTGGCATTTTGACATTTCTTCATTTTAGTTTATATGACGTCAGTCGCCGCCACCATCATGGCGGTCGGTGTTTTGGCGCGTATATTTTAAGTCAAATTTTTGATATATTTTTTTTAACATTTAGCAGGTATATTTTGCAGAAATAAAAATAATCCTTGATTATCTGATATATATGAGCATTTTAAAAAATATTTGAAAAAATAGGAGAATAGCCTATTGCATCTACACCACAGACCGGCCGATAATTACCTGTGACTTGAATATTTAATAATGCCCTGCCTTTGATCGGCAATATTAATACATTTTTAATACACGGCCGTGCACAGAATATTGATTTTGAAATGTAAGTCTGATTTACTGGAGATTTTGAACTCTAAACAGTTGTAATAAAGGCCCTTGTTAGTATAGCAGGATTATGTTTTATGTGTTCAACACAAATAGATGTGTAATCAAATTATCATAACAAGTGGCACATAAAACGTTAATAATACTTTCATGCCTTATAGTAAACACAGTAGCCGATAAATCTATTTAATGCACATTATACCACAGAATAGATGACAAGACTTACGTATCTATAATTTAAATGGTGCAACTTTTTGCTTTTTGAAAGTATCGTTTAAAGAGAGTGTTTGTCTCATCGCGCTAATCTATGGCACTATTAATCCGGAACTGCCTAAACAGTTGAGTACAGCTTGTGAGTACCTAATAATGTTTCTTTCGTCAATTTCATAGCAATAAAATGTTTGATAAACCTAAGTATACC
This sequence comes from Timandra comae, assembly GCA_958496195.1. Taxonomy (NCBI): domain Eukaryota; kingdom Metazoa; phylum Arthropoda; class Insecta; order Lepidoptera; family Geometridae; genus Timandra; species Timandra comae. The sequence continues at coordinate 10,328,146 of OY292358.1, read as the reverse complement.
ATGCATAGTAAACCTAAGTAGCGGTGCCACGGTTCAGCATGGTTTCGGGTTCAAATCCTGGATATAGCGAAAAAAAGGTAGCACTCTGGGAGTGCCGGCAGAAGTGAAAACTTCAATATTAACGTTGTGTTTAATTATAAGTATAAAAGTACTATCATTTATGAGGTAGAATACAATGTTTGTTTCTTACTTCAGTTATCATAAACGTCACGTGATGCTGATCTTACGCTTCGATCAGCATCACGTGACCCTGACGCGAGTTTGAAAGTTTTTACCCATACAAAAAAAGTGTTCAGCGCCGCTAAAGAAGTTTTCACTTCAAAAATGTTTAAATGCATATTTCAAAATCCTAAGTATACCATTTCCGCGCAAAAGAAGAACTTACAAACAAACACTTTCCCATTACTAAATCTTAGTAAGATTACAATATAATTCATCTCAGTACATCATTACAACGTTCAATGAACTCGTCATTAGCTGCATCTATCATATAAAGCTTTAAACATATATACCGGGAGCGAAAATGATACGGGCAATCTTTGAGAGAGGAAATGAGATACATTTCCCTCATGGAATCAGCCTACTAGTTATTAGTTAATATTATGGCGTGTATACTATGAGAAATAATGATTTGTAGTTTTCTTTTTGTATTTTCATTTTTTTATAATTTTTTAAAAAGCTTCTGTCATAAAAGTCCTATAATTACAAAGTCAAAAGTGACTTTGGAACGGCTGAACTGAGTTTTGACAAAATATTTCGAAAGTCTGTTTTTGGGTGGAAGGGTAAAAGTAATTAAGTATATTTTTTTAAATTTTCTTTTGTTACATTTGAAGTCAAATAAAATGAGTTATTATTTTTAAGCGAATTAAAACTTAGAAGAGTTAATTTATGGTAATTTTTATGGACATTAATTTATGGAAAAAAAAACGCAAAAAGCTTATAATCCTTTGACATTACACAATGGGCATTTCTATATTATTTGCTTACCTATACCTATAGTCCGATGAAATTGTAGCTATAGGGTGTAATTGTACAAGAATTTTTACCTACGGCAAGACACGCGACTTAGTCCACCTAATCCTGATAAGAACCCTATTCCTTTACAATAAAGTATAAATTCGCATAAATGTAATGTAATTGCATGTTTGTAAGCAAAGCGCATGCGTGCATTTTGGAGGGAAAACCTTAGTGTACCCAGTGTTGCCATGACAACTGCGTTTAATGCACCTATTCAATTGTCTTACAAAGTTCTTTAACCTGCTAAACGTCTTTGTTTGAAGATAAACGTTACAGTGAGTACTGAGTACGCCATTGTTGTGATTTGTGCGGTTAATTAGCGGCGAGGTGGGTTTTTGACTTTTTAGAACTTTTTTTCGTTTTTTGAATTCTATTTTTTTCTATAAACGCGCGTGTGTGTGTGTGTTCGAAATTCAAAATGAAAATTATCCAGTGCGTAGCATCCTAGAAAGGTTTGAAGCAGTTTCTTATTAAAACGGAAAATTGCAGGTAATATAATAAGGGTTACATTCCTTAAACTTGTACTAATTAGGATAGCATTTCGTTAAAGCTTTTCTGATGTTTCATTTTATAATATTAATTGTTGTTAAATTTATAGAAATTTCACGCTTCTCATCTCCAAGGTACTTATGTAACGTTATAGAAATAAGCCAAACATCAAATCAAATGGTCAATATAAAATTAAGGTCCGGTTACCTAGTTTTTGTTTTCTTTTCATTACAATGTATGAATGTACGCATCGCTATTTAACCCTCCTATATAAAACAAATAATATAATTTATATTTTCTCTCTTTCATCCAGGTATAAGTTTTCTTTTGAAAGAAAGATCGAAACAGTGAATAATCTCTACCTTTGTTTATTAATTAAGAGGGTTAGTTTTTTGTTTGTATGCCGTAGTTTAGCTTTATGAATGGAATCCTTGTACTCGTATAAAGGATTCATATACCTATGTAAGGTAAGGAACGCGGTAAGGTCTGTTGTATGTTTCAATTAGGACATTTACATGTAATTGGTCTCCCTTTTTGTGTCCGAAAACACCATTTATACTCGGCTTATTGCCAATTGGTACACTTCTACTGCCAGTTCGTACACAATTTTTATCCATAGTTTAACTTCCAGTTTGTACACTTGTTCCATAAGGTTCAAATTTTAAATAATTGACATAATAATGAGTGTACAAACTGGGAAGAAGCCCTATACTCAGCATCATGTAAATACATTAAAATATTGAAACCTTTATAATAATTATCTTTTTGTAGTTAATCTCATTAAAAGACCTCGAAAACGGCTCTACCAACTTTAACAATTCATTTTTATTTATAACTTATCACTACATAGTACGAGTATAAAACAAAGTCACTTTCTCTGTCCCTTTGTCCCTATGCTTAGTTCTTAAAAACTACGCAACGGATTTTGATGCGATTTTCTTTAATAGATAGAACGTTTCAAGTTTTTTGTTAATTTTATCTCTTTATTCTTAGGTCAAACCGCGGAGCGCCGCTAGTTCAAAATAAAACCTTCTTGGCTTAAAACCTAAATAGAATAGGAATACCACAAGTAAAGCTGCAGGGCATAGCTAGTATAATTATTAAAATAATGTACAATAACATGCTCCAAAGTAATTTCGTAAAACATATTCTTTCTTATGTATGAGTTGCGAATGTTGCGATATCATTAAAATTCTAAGAAGTGTATAATTTAAAGGAGCACAATATATTTTTCTCATTTTGTCGACTTCCTGCATGCGGTTTCTTTTATTAACATGAGTATTTTATTACTGTCTCCGGTATATGGTCAATTAGTATTGGTTTCATGTTTTCATTGAATTTTGTCCAATAAGTATATTTAAAATCTATAAATATTTCTTTTTTAAAGTGGATTTTTGATTTAAACTTATTTTTGTTTGTAATGAATTTATTTAACAACTACTGTTCGATCATACTTCGGTTCGATTTACAAAATTCTTTTTACTAATTGAAAACTGGAATATCTCTGAGGACCTAGAGGCTATGATTTAGCTTCGGTGGCGCGAGTAAAACTGCGATATCAGCTAGTAAATAAGTATTCCGAATTAGTTTGGATGCACTAATTCATTATGATACATATTAATCTATGCACTAATTTGAGCCGATTTGAAAACATCTTTGGATTAGACAGCCCTTTAAAATGCTTTCAAATAGTTAATAGTTTCTAAAATTAGCGTGTAAACAAACTCTTGTCTTTTAATTATATTATATCAATATTAATTGAGGTAAAGATGAAATACTTTTACATGAAATTATTTACCGACTCCATAAAATATTGTTTGCATTTCACTTTTATTGTCAGTTATTTTATAAAAAAGTTTATTAAGTGATTTTATTGATATTGAAAAGTGAAATCAAAACAAATATTTATATGATGACATTTTTATGGTATCAATATTTTTAAAGGTAACCATAAAATTATAATACTTTTGGTAAAATAATAAAGTTAGTAACACAGCAGCGCTCCACATTTTTGCGGTTGCGCACGGAAAACATTACGTGATTTACTCTTTACTTCGTTCCGCGCTCATCAGGTAGATGGCGCTATTTTTAAATTATTATAAAAAGTTCGTATTCTTGTTTGATTTTAAAAGTGCGTATAGGTTTTTGGTGGCTATTATTAATTATACTTACATAAATTGTATATTTTTATTCCTTTTTTATTATTTACAAAGTGTTTCACTATTTTGTTTTTTATAACAAGATTAAAAAAAATTAAATGATGCAAGTACTTATTTTCTTGTTCTTATCCACAGATTGGCGCGCACCAATGACAGACGAGTCGGAAGCGGCGAGGGTGCGTCGCGCGCCTGCGCCCCCGCCGCGGCAGACCGCGCGCCCTGAACCCAGGCCTCGAACCATGGACCCTGCACTGCGACTCCCTACACCACCCCGCCTCATCCGCCCCTCGGAACATCTTGCCATAGTAGCTAGAGAGCAACGGCAACAGCATTTAATACCTTCAATAACCGTGGTCCAAGGTCCAAGACCTACAATGCCTCCTCCTGTCCCAGTGCATAGATCTGTGGTTCCACCGCCTATGAGGATGCCAGCTCCAGTGCCGCCTGTCATCAGGATGCCTCAACCTAGGAGAGAAGTTCAGGTAAGTCATTTTTATAATCCTCATAGAAATTAGAAACATATTTTCATGGTAAGAAAACCTTTTTTCCTCCGCTGTTATAATGTGAAAAGTTTCAATCATTTCCACGCAAAATGCAGCGCGTAATTTGTTTACCGCCAACGCAATACGGTAGCCGGTTCCATTCGTAACGGTCTTCAAAAGCGCAACGCTTCAATTCGAAGCCTCCTTAAATACGTTTCATCTTTTTATGCCGACATCTTTATTTTACTTTTATTAAAACATTCCACTTTAGTATTCGGGAATGAAGGTTGTTTGGTCAACTGAATATTTATTTTTTGATCCGCTAAATCGTTTTGTTGTGTTGGTGGTCTTGGCTACCGATATTTAAATAAGGAATTCAGAACAATAAAATGCAGAGTCACGCAATGATCCGATCGATGCGATGCTCCATTTTTGTGTTTCGCAATCGCAGTAATCTGATGCTGATATTAATCATCGATTTCGCATCGACCCACAGAACCTTTCACATTAATTGTTATGCTCTCTTTACAACGAGGTACTTATTGTTTACGCGTAGGCGTCAGTTTCACTGATCCTTGTTATGTTAATCACGACATTATCTTTACGATGACTCGCCATATTAAGATGATGCTCGAGCATCGATACGAAAGCGCTATCGATATGACTCACGATATGAATCCTAAAAAGTGAATTCAATTTTGCATTGTTCTCGAGTAAAATCTGCACTTTGCATGCTTCGGATACGTGAAGACTTCCCAGTTTGAGTCATTGACGGCTTTCTTATTGTAATAAGCTTAAGTGGGTGCCGGCCAGATGGTTGGACACAACAATGGGCTTTGGTTACACGCTGCCGGATTCTGCATGAGGAAACAGGGTATAGAAATATGTTGACATAATTATCAGGGTATGCGCGTTTGTCAGATTTTTTGCATTGTTTATATGCAGCCATTATTTTTTCTTGAGATCCGTCATGTTATTTGTCAACTGCATATTGTTGTGTATGTTATTCGTGTCTGGTATGTATTGCTATAAATTATTCACCTGAATTTTGACCCGGTTTAAGTTCCTCACGCATTGAGCAAGCCTTCGAGACAGGGCGGGTCGAAACCTTGGCCTGGAACTGGGTTTACTGCCGGGAGCAATAACTTACTTAATGGTATTGGCTACAGTCTTGGCAGAAGGGGAGAATCAATAATTCAAAATACGTAATAGTTCATAAATTATTTATGGTGCATGTGTAATGTTCCTTTGGGTCGAAGGTTGAAGACCTTAACTGGATAGCTACTAAATATATTGTCAAAATATTAAAATGACTGCAAAGTGAAACGTAAAAAGGATCGTTTGTTTTTATTAACATGTCCCACTGAGGGTAAAGTCTGCCCTATTTTCCCTTTTCAGCGTTTTGATTGTTTTATTATTTTAATTTTGTATCATATTAGTTGAAGTATCTAAATCAATTCCGTCTCGGTCGTTAACATTATTATTTATCATCCCTATCTATCTTATATTTACTTATGCGTCAAAAGCAATATCGTCAAAATTAAAATTAGCAGTGTTCTCATCAAATATTTGTTCAGTTTGTTTAACATGTATTTTAACTAAATTGGATTCACAGAAACTTAATTTAGGGCAAGTTTCTAACACCCAATTGCATGTGCTTATTATACATCTGACAGCGGCAGTAATCGCCTCGTCATCTCGCACCAATTTATATCTCTGCATCGGAATCAGACCAGCACGCGACCTACAAAGGGTCTTATGTAGGGCCCACTTCATTCAACCTACTTAAAACTAATATTTTGATCGAGTATTGATACAAGTGAAATTAAAATAAGATTAAAAACAACTGCATTATCATTATCAAGTACTTTATTGTGTTTATTGAATTTTAATTGGATTTATTTTGGGTCAAGGGCTTAGAGAACGATTGTTTATTTACATTCGTAGCTTATTAGATCAAACCTTTCACTGGTCCAGTTTGATAAGATAGAAGTGACACGAGTAGAGATAACGATGACGAATCAAGTATCTCTATTATTGACGGCAAATCAATAGGAATAGGAAATTAGGAACACATTGCATTTCTTAAAGTAGCGCAAACACTTATTTAAATAAAACTAAAGCTTATTTATTTAGTGCTTGTAAGTGGATAGCTTTCCGTAGGTAATTTAACGTAACGTATTTTATGTTAATGAATTGTAAAACTTTTGAGAGCTCTAAAATATTCTTATCAAATCCAAGAATCAACGAAAAATCATTAACAGAAAACGTACACTCATAAATTAGTAGTATCAAATGGTAAACATAAATTATATAAACGAAAGTGAAGATTGCATAACAGATTTGCGATCAGATAAGTCCTAATAAGACATTGGCATACCATCTAAAGTAACCATCGATAGTTTTCCCTTGGTTCCATTCGTGAATACTTACAGGAATTGTGAGAATCTTGTACGGCCAATTAAATACAGCTGTTGCGTAGTAGCCAATTAAAAAGACATGTTGGGTTAGTAAGCAAAATGCACGATTTATGTGGTAAGGTTGGATTGGGGTTCTGAAGACTGGGAAGTTCTTGGTAAGAGTCTGAATGAAAGAACAGTTAGAGTACTAGTGTTTTCATTAGCTTACGGATTAGTGTTGTTTGCAGAAGTAACTGTGAGAACGTTGAAGTTTTATCTAATCATTTGTCTATCATGGTGATTGACAAGTTAAGGATTAAGTTCAATTTCAATTCTATGAAAGTGAATTTGTTTTTTAGGCCTTTATGTCTTAACTACATAAACGAACTTCATTTATTTCTTCATACATGTTGTCCAGGGCATCCTTATATTTGAATTCTCATAGGATACGCCAAACCAGGAATTACGCGAAACCGTAGGCCAGTCTTCATCACATTAAATTTTGTTGATTTTGTAATCTATAAATATTCAAAAACAGATACTAAAGACTCAAAGCCTTGACTAGCAACAAACATGAATATTAATCCAACTCAACATAGAAGAAAGTTATCAGAAATGTTAATCAAAATATTTAATACAAAATATAGTTGAACATTTACATCTCAAGCGAGATCGTTCATCATTACTGACATTATATCAGTTTAATAGATTTGAATGGGGCATATTAATAAACATGGCTGAGCGTGCGTAGGAGTCGATGTATTCATTGCTTTAATATTTGATAGTTTGTCAGTTTATCGATAGCCGTTGAGTTGTCGGCATTATGGAGTGCATTAGCCTTTTAATTGTGTATTGTAGGATCACACCCACGTCACTGCAATCTGGGGTACCGTAATGTGTCGTCATATTGATTGGGATTTATAGTTTCTGTTTTGACCTCATTTCTACTTTCATTAATTAATTATCTCTATAATCCATCAGTTTGGTTAAGATCTTCACCAAATATTTTTGATTGTCGCTAAGCTTTCTGTCTTTTAGTATCCTCTGATATAATATCATAATTCACAATAGATATAATTTTATTAAGACTACTTTGTGCATCTCCTATTATGCTGATATGTTATTTCAAAGTCGATAATACAATTTTTGAGATTGAGGAGACATTTCAACATAAACTTTCAGACTATTTTTAATGATAATTTGTTGATACTTGTAAGTAGGCAGCTTTACGCAAATAGTCCTCTCTAAATTAGGTCCCTAGTGCGTAATGTGTATTTTTAAATTAAACCATTTGTTGATATAAAAAAACATAATGTACCTGCTGGAAAAATACCACTAATTGGAAACATCCAATTAGTGTTGATTAAAGTCTATATCTACTACTAAACCTAACCAAAACAAACAGTTTCCCCGACTATTTACACCACGGAAGCATTGCCGTATTGACATAGTACCAGATTGAACAAGGCGACCAGCGGCGACTAAGTAAAGTATTATTTACAACGCCTGCATAAATTTACACTGCAATGTTTACGCGACCACTTTCCAGTGTCAACGCTTAATCTCGCCCACGCGTCTGCGTCGCATGCGCCTGCGCCCCGGCTCTGATTGACAGCCGGTGACGCATGAGGGCGCGTTTCCATTGCTATACGGTTTGCGGACGGTACGGTTTTTTGACGGATGTTTAGAGGACAGTAGTTGTAATACGTATTTTGTGATTGGAAAATTGTGTCATATTAGGAGTAAAATACATTGTCAATAGATCGCTAATTTAGAATAGTTAATCGTGGTCGTATAACACTTTATTCTTTCCGTTCTTAGACTTTGCCAGAGAGATTTTTTTTAACTTCCTTACGTATGATTTATTTCGTATTGTGATTTTTTTCTGATATTTATGTAATGTTAGGGGGCGTCCATTAATTACGTGAGGTGTTCTAGGGGGGGGAGGGGGTCAAGCTAAATCTTTCCAAATCTCACTTAGGGGGGAGGGGGGTCTTGGCAAATATCACGTTTTTTTTTCTCCCAGAAAACGATGTAAAATTGCGTGAAAAAATATTTCTAGAATAAAACATGGTCAAATCTGAGAAAATAGTGTTTGTCGTATTTATCCGAACATCGCAGAGCAATGAAGTAGCGCTTGATTGTTTTTCTTAATAATCCAACACGTTAACAGTTCAAATAGAAGTTTTCAAGAATCTCACGTGAGATTAGGGGAGGGGGGAGGGAGTTGAAGAAAATCTTACGATATCTCACCAAGAGGGGAGAGGGGGTCAAAAAATTTACAAAAACGCCTCACGTAATTAATGGACGCCCCCTTACAAGCGTCCCATGATCATATATAAACTGAACTTTTGTCAAGTTCTAGTAATTGGATCAAACGGCTATTTTATTTGATTTAAATTTGATCAGAACCAGTCTAACAATTGACAATATCATTTTTACGTTGAATATTTATAGATATGTACAATTTTTTTTGTGTCAATATTATTTTTATTTTACTTTATTTTATGAATACTGGTGTTGATTTTCATATTTTTTACTCTACCAAGAACTATGAAATAACATATACATATGAAAACCGTACCGGACCAAACAATGGCCACACACTTTGCAATGAACCTCACCGCGCATACGCCGTGATTATGCAAATATTGTCTTTTACCGCACATTTCGAGCTGTCACACTATATCCATACAATTTTTATAGCATGTAAAGAAAGCTTTTGATATGATAATAGCTCTTAAAGTTGTGCAATCATGATTGGTCTTTGAGTAATTGTCGATATTAGCATTATATTGCTAGTTTATTATACTAGAGAAATTTATTCTACAGTAAATATCATCAATGTCTTGTGATTGTATGTAAATTATGATAAATCGACGTGTTTACGGTAAAAAATTGATCGTAATCTTTTCTTAATATTTGTTTGAAATGTTACTTTTGAAAGTTATGGTCATCACTCTTGTATAATATTGTTTATGTACGTAAAAGTTGAAGTATATATATGTGATAAATCATTATACCTACTTATATATTGTGGATATTAAAAATAATAAGACTTTTAGAAAGGCTTAAGAAAGGTTCAACAGCGCTTCAAGAAAAATAGTAAATATTACACCATGTCTATAATGCTCTTTATTAAAACCTGAAATATTTTTGTTTAATTGTTTTTTTCTTCTTGACATTATCGATGTCCGAAACGACTGAACTGATTTTGGTAGGATTTTTAATGTCAGATAGATTATGATCTTGATCGTTACAAGTACATTATTTTCCCGATCTTATCCTTAATTTAGTCCCGTATTTTATTTATACCGTAATTCTTTTATTCCCAAATCTTCTCTGCATTTGTATCTTAGGTTAAACCAAGAAGTAAAACAAGACAGCTATATTTTTTTTTATATACTTGTATATTAATGTCATGGAATCAGTTCTTAAACTATGAGCAGATGTGGTTGGAGATGTGTGACTTGTAGAGGAACTCCTCAGCAGGAGTGCCTCTTTAACAAAGCTATAAATAACAATTTTATTCCGCCAATAAACCGAATGAGTCAACAATATACATAATTATTATGAAATAATATAAAATCTATATCTGTAGCAATCGTCTCTATCATTACAATCGATTGGCAAACGCAATCGTATTAGAAATCGATGATCGAATCGAGTTATTTACTGTTCAAGATTTACTTGCATAATGTGATTGGTTATTCTTTAAATAAATTATGTATACTTGAGAATAAATAATGAATAATTGTTTTATGTTGAGTATGTTCGAAGATTATACATCTGCTGACTAATTAGGGGTCAGTTATAGTGAGATGATGTAGTGAATGATTATGTTATATTAAATTAGTACTTAGCTATGTAGTTATAGAATCATTTAGCTGATACTAAAAATCACTGCCTTTATGGACTTTTATTCACCTCAGTTGGGATTTGGACTTATTTTCACTTGGTGATCCCGGGGAATTTTGGGATAAAACCTATGTCCTTCCACGGACCATAAGCTACCCCTGTACCAAATTTCAAGTCAATCGGTCTAGAAGTTCACGCGTGATGCCATGACTAAAGGAAATAGGGATTCATTTTTATATAGAGACTAGCTGCGCCCCGCGGTTTCACACGCGTAGTTCCCGTTCCCGTTCCCGTAGGAATTTCGAGATTAAAAATAGATGTTGGCCGATTCTCAGACCTACTGAATATGCTCACAAAATGTCATGAGAATCGGTCAAGCCGTTTCGGAGGAGTATGGCAACGAAAACTGTGACACGAGAACTGTATACTTATATTAGATTAGCAAGGTGTGTGAAACACTGTATAAAAATTAATCCTAATCAAACGATAATACTTACATACAACAGCATAATATACTAAGTTTTATCCCAATTTCTTCACAAAATAAACACAGTAAGTACACAGTTTACATAACGCGTCAGACAGATTGGTTCCAATAACAATTTGGGGCCACGCATGACGTAACGAGAACTCACTGCCACATATTTGGAGTAATTATAGGTCTTTTAATAATGGTTGGACATTCGTTTCAGGCAGTTTTTGTTCGCTATAATTGATTACAGTGATATAACTACACTTAGCACTTATGTTTGAGAACATAACATAATCATCTATCTTCTTAAAGCAACCGAACCCTGACTAGTTTCCTATCTGTGCTTAGGAAATTACACACAGACACATTCATTCACACATATCCAGATTGAGACAAACTTTTGAGAATCACACAAGTATTTTTCTTGCAAGAGAATCTAGCCCGCAATTCTTTCTTTGCTAGTCTGCCATAGTGACCACTTCGGCACACAGTAGTGATATAACAAGATGACTACACAGTTACACACATGTCTATGAGTATATAACAATCATCTAACATATAGCAAAACCCTAACTAGGTTTATATATTTGGTTATTATTTATCTATGCGTATAGGACATTATATCTATTTCAGGGGGAAAAAAAACGCGCATACAAACATTCATACATACACATCCAGACAAACATTTGTTGATCACATTAGGGAATCGAACCCGCAATCTTTTATTTGCTAGACTGGCTTTGACCACTCTACCACTTGCATCTCGTCAAAATTGGAATAAAGATTGTATGATACTCGTTTCTATAGTATCACTGATAGTAACTTCCATGTAATCTGTGACGTTAATAAAACCACGATACAACCTAGACAGAAATAGATGTACTCGTTATTAAGTATTGTGTAACAGATTGTTAGAGTTTTTGGTCTGATTTTAGCTAATGGACTGGGTCTACATTGTAGACTATAATATGATTGGTGGCTTGAAAACCAACTTAAGATTGTTGTCTTATTTACCGTTTTCATTTTCATTCTGCCTATTGGATTTATATTAACATAGCTGCGCCCCGCGTGAATCCCAACCCCATAGGGATTTCGGGATAAAAACTATCCTATGTGCTATTCCTATAACAAATATCCAAACTCACAAACATACAAACTTTCGCATTTATAATATAATATTAGTAGGATTTTAATATTGCCTTTATCATAAAATATGTGAAATACTCTTTAAAATGATCTATTTATCGGTAAAAGTTGCTTTAAAATCAGTTCAGCAGATCTCAATTAGCACAGCAGTTATTCTGATAGAGAGAGGAAGGAAGGACAAGATGAAGACATGCATTGCTTGACACAAGAATCGAAACATTGACCTCTGATTTGGCACGAAAGAGGTCACTAGACCGGCTTAATAAATAAATGGGATGCAGAGTGGAAGGATAATAATAACACAGCATAATGGAGATATACATTGATTAAATCAGAAATCGAAACGGCATTGCAAGAAGACCGCCGTGTTATTAATATAAATAAACATTGTTCTGGCGAATCTTTGTTATACTATATTTAATTGGGGTCGTAATTATAGTGACCACTATAGCTATTGACACGTCAATTTTAATTGAACCAGATGTTAGACTTTTAAAATCTGTACTTATAGTTAGAGTCTTAAAAAGTCTTAACATTTGATCACGGGATCACTGTAACGATTGTCGATGGCTTTGTTACTACAGTACGACGTTTATAATATTTATACATATAAGTAAATGTGTATAAGTAATATGTATACCTACGTATTTTCTTACATAAGGGACCAATGTTAGACCATGACCACAGACATGTCATAAAAACGACTCCCACACAGACCGACGGACATCGGAACTAATCGTAAATCGATGTAACTACGTCATAACACCTCGTCTGTGGCTTCGTAACGTCATCCGTGATGTGTGCGTTTATTTATGTTATTATTCTAGAATTTTAATATTTTTAGGTTTGATTTTTCCATCGCCAGATAACTTTTATTCGAGGAATAAAATTGACGTTTGAAAGTTTTTGTATAAAATAGCTGTCAAAATTTCATAATTATTCCTCGAATAAAGCTATCTGGCAATGGAAAAATCAGCCCTTATTCTGATATTTTGTTATCAGTATTTACTTCTATAATATTTTGTTCCTTAATTGTTTACTAATTTCGAGATGAAAGGTAACTTATGACTTTTGCTGTGATACAGTTTATAATATGTAATCATACGTCGTGAGCTGAGCAATGCGTGTTTGTTCTGTCCAAATATGCTTCAGGTTTGATATCACCAACACTGGGCAGGCACTGTTTCTATTTCTCTTCACTGTACTAATATCAACTGAGGTAGACAGAGACTAGACCTTACTTTACTGACGGGGAGATTACCCTACAAAGGGATCATCATACAGAACCATATGTATGTTTTAAAGAAAATGTTGTCACATAACTAGGCCTATGTATTTGAGACTAATCTAAAAGATATTTAAATAACTTTATAGTACGTTATTTGAACTGTAACATTAAACACACTATAAGCTCAAACAAGGAAACGAACCTCGTATTACCACATAAAGTCTAGCGGATTTAAATTTATTATTCAAAGAATAGGAACTAAAACGCATCCATGAAAAGATTTATGTTACACAGGCGAGTCAGAGTAACGATGAAAACTCTCTCTTGACCTATAAGCGGCCATTTATTAATGGAATCGGCTATGAAACCTATGAAATATGGCCCGTTCAAGTTACTAACTTCTTATGTGCACGGAGATATTACAAATTGGTAAGTTTAAGGAAGTATTCGGTAACAGCTCTGATGTCTTTAAGGACTAATTGGTGTTTTGAAAGAAAGTAACTTAACCAGTCACTTTCGTAGGTGCATTTCAAACCCTACAACTCCAACGGACGCTACATAAAATCATCTCACGTAGATGTAAATGGCCCATGATGATGATGGTGTCTTGAAAGAAAGATAGATGAGCAGAGCAAAGTGGTTGTCGAATTTTCAGATATGGAATGGGTTGCAGGTTCGATTGTCAAACGAAGTTATTAAAATATTTTTTTTGTTATATTTTGCGAGGAGTCTTCGACGTTTTTATGCTTATACATACATTATGTTTTTATATATTTATTATTTTATATCAATAAATTCCTTAACAACAAAAAACCGCATAAATATTCAACCAAACAAAACATGACAATTAAACATTGTTTTCCAAAACATTTTAATACTAATTACCTTAACAAAAGAAATAATCGAAATTGAATGAAAATATAAATATTCATTAAGAACATAAGATTTGTAAGGTTGAATGGTATTTCATTATAATCGTAAATGTCTTATTAACTTTGTTGCTGATACGGAAATACAGGAAGCTGAAGATTGCCAAAGTCTTCCTCGTTTATAATCGTGGCTTTCTACTGCGAACTTAGTATTGATTTATAATGAGCTGATCCGATAATAGTTACGATGATTATATGATGATATTTGGCTTATTAACTCACGTTGTTGTGATGAGAAAGATGAACTTTACTTTGTATATTATAAAAGCTTAATAAGCTACATACTTTTAAAATTAGAAGCTTTTCCAATGTCAATCTTTTTAGAAGCTTTTTAAACCACTGACAGAGTCAAAGGCATGATAAGGCAATATTTCACATAATTCGGACTCATATGCTTTACCATTATGTAGTGTATTGTTCAGATTCAAACAATAGTTATTTATGGTACAAGCGAGGTAAGTTGGTGATTACTTCCGAGGCGCTATTGAGGCCCGAGGCGCTATTGAGGCCCGAGCCGTCAGGCGAGGGTCTGAAGATAGCCTAGGATAGTAATCATCAATACTCGCGTGTACCATACAACGTTTTTCAACACATTTGCGAAGAAATTATCATTTTTCGCTAATAAATAAACAGTTTTTCTATTCGCGCGCATCCAACACAACAATGGTGATCGCCAAAGACTAAAAGAATATACTTATTAAAAAAAAAACGAATGAATGAATGAATGAATGGAATCGACCATAGACCTACCAAAAGTAAGACAACATATTTGAAGTTTGTTTTTAAAATGTATGGACACCATTTTTTTTGGTGTCGAAACTTTTTTAAAAACAAAGCAATTTAAAAAAACAATCTATAACTCACTAGTGAATAAAACGTGTCATTATTCAACTGTTTTTGCACAAATAAGAGCCCCTTTATGAGCAAGTGTGTTGAAAATCAACTTTAATTTAAAGGTTTTATTATTAATATTAAATCTTCAAGCTGTAAAACCAAGAAAGATGTCTCAAAAAAAAGCTAATTGTTTAGGTACTAAGACTTTTGCAAAAGAAATCACACTCGCAAAAACGTTTCATCAACGTTCATCAAGTCAAAATGTTAATCTATATCGAAAGTTCCATACTATCCACACGAGCAATTGCCATTATATTATAACCATATATTAAACCCATATACTTGTATCTGTATGGTGACATGACTACAAAATTGAATGGATAGGCGTATCAACAATATTTCACGCTCATAACCGTGATAGACGTACGCTTTCATGAAAATAATTATTATTCCTCACCTTTATTATACGCCTCGACGCTTTTAGATAGTCTAGACAGTTTAGGGACCCAGACTTAGTATTAAAATAATAGGTGTAACTGTTAATTTTAAGGTATGTAGGTCATGTTTTGTGCTACATTGTAGCGTGGTGTTGTTTCTGATAATTTGGTGTTAATTTGTGATGCGTTTGATCTAGGTAGACTAGTAATAGATAATTTTAAAGAAAGTAATAAATCTCTTTATAAGACTCTTTATAAAACCTTTGGAGAGAATAGGTTTTTAAACGGTGTTTAACATTAATTATTAGAAAGTCATAAGGACAAAGAGAAAATCGTTATTGTTAGTGGCACTAAACATCGAAAAAAACTTGTTTGTTGTGTAGCGATGTAAAATAATGTGTGAAATTAATAAACTTAATCAAAATTGGGTCGGCCTTTTTTGATACCAAAAATATACTTTTACCACCTACGAAAATGCGGTAAAGTCACGGACTGCAGCTATTCCTGAGATAAAAATAACAAATGATTGCAACATGTAACTTGTTTTGCAAAGAATTTATCATTACAACAAATCAGTATGAAGCAGCGTTCGGAACCGTACGATAATTATCGTACACATACGATAATTTTGTGCCTACGTACGATGTACGATAGCATATTATTATCGTACGCAGATTGTACGATAATTTCTATCATGATGCAAAATTTGAGAATTTATATTATTTCACTCATGCGTTGATAGTCTAAATCGCAGTAGCATGATTTTATTTTGTCCAATAAAATCTTGGGAAAATACCGGGAAATACAAGTTCTCTATTCCTATTGGTCCTTACGATCCGCTCTACTAAGTTTCACCACTGCCGATACTGTAACTTTATCCAGCGCCTGCTGTACACGCTTTCTTATTGGTTAGTATAAGTGTATATTGATATATAAAAGAAATTCTTTCATTTTTTATTTCACTACCCATTCATATCCATTTCTTCTTTATAAATACAAAATTTTTTCGTGTTTCATACCCAACTTGCATGGGAACAGTGAAATTTTGTCTGAGTGAATTTTAAGCTTGGCGCGTTTATTGAACTTAAAGTGGAAAGGGAATCAGTTCAGTCTGTATACCACGTGTAAAACATTTGGGTTTCAGTGTTCTGTTGATTTGACAGCGGTGGTTTAAAAAAGATAAACTATAGAATACTTGCATGCATATCAATATTACAATTTATATGATTTATTTATCTATAATAGACATTATCCTAAAATGTACGATAATTTTACGCCATATAATAGACATGTACGATAATTTTACGCCCCTGGTACGATAGTTAGTCCACTTCAAGTTCCGAACGCTGGTATGAAGATGACAATCAAACAAGTTGCAGCAAGTTTAACTAACATACCTAGATCATGATAAATCATAAAATCTATTTAACAAACCAATAACAGAAGTTCTCGATAATATCTAGACACAATTAACCGAATAGATACCGCTACTTTAATTTCAGGACTCAATCGGTATCAGACGTACCGTTAATCGATTCGATATATCGATACAACTGCGCAACTTAATCTATGACAAGCCACGGGCGACATGTTATCTATGGCATAATAAGAATAATCTAATACAATATCGAACGGTTATAATTAAGAAATCTATTAGTTTTATTCCCCTCAGGTATTAATGGACATTCGCAGTAAATCACTCGAAACTAGGGCGACGACAGACGGAATTAGTAAAGATGAGAAAACATTGCTTAATTAACTAGACTGTGTTGCTGCAATATTGCAACGTTTTGGATATTATTTATGAAGATTTTGTCAAAATAATGTAACGAATTTTGATTTATTTTTCAAATAGCATAAATACATAATTGTAGCTTAGAGCCAAATGCAAAGCCAGTCTAGAAATACTTATAATATATGCCAGTACAATGCAACGCAACAACTTGCGAATTCGGTATCATTCTGCAATATTGTGTTCAACATACTTTATCTTTCAGAGATGGACACATCACTTAGATACATACCGCACTAATTCAAGTTAGAATAATTCACCTGGCAGTATTTAGTGAGTTATGTATTCACATCCAGATAATTTGTAATCTTTAGTCGACAGACGGACAACTCTTTTTGATACTTTTTTTAGTAGGGACGTAGGATAAATTAACTTGAAATTTTAGATCTTCTTTTCTATCTT
Source organism: Timandra comae (assembly GCA_958496195.1). Classification (NCBI taxonomy): domain Eukaryota; kingdom Metazoa; phylum Arthropoda; class Insecta; order Lepidoptera; family Geometridae; genus Timandra; species Timandra comae. The sequence continues at coordinate 10,310,502 of OY292358.1, read as the reverse complement.
TCTTTTCCAAACATCTTAAATCGATGTAAATATAAAACCCATATAAAGTAACAAGGAAATTGAAGTAAAATCGATTTCCCAATCCGATGCATCGATTACTAAATACGGTCGATATGATTGATATCGTTTTATAAATCTCCTTGCGACATATTGGAGCCAGCCTATCGATCTCCATCTACCAACCAACTCCATATAAGTTGAAGTCTACAAATTGACAGATAAACGTTTTTCATGTTAAGTGTATCCATTTTGTTTTAAATATATTAAGTTGTTGATTAATTATTCAATCGCGAAATGTCGTAAAAGGTTGTTTTTAAGTTTACTAATGTTTTTATGAGTCATCACAACATAGTATAAAATAAAGTCGCGTCCCGCAGTCCCTTTATACGTTTAGATCTTTAAAACTACGTAACAGATTTTGATGCGGTTTCTTTTAATAGATAGAGTGATTTAAGAGGAAGGTTTTTAGCATAATTTTATCCTCGAATTTTTACGGGATCGGGAACTACGAGGGAGAAACCGCGCGCTACTAGTTTAAAATAAGTAATTCTGCCATCTTTGTACAAGTAAGAAGTTGTAATTATGTGAAAATACTCAATTTTAACCAACTGCCTAAGGTGACAGTAAAAATTACCTATATTAAAATTAATTAAAATGCTCTCAAATCGTCTCCAGTCACCTTGAGGCGGCGTAACAGTAATGTACTTACATTGAAAACCAGGTTAACACTTTAAGTAACACATAATTTACTTGAGCATACATTGTAGGTATTAATACATAATTTACTTGAATTAAGTTTTGTATACACGCACGAGATGAGGTGTTTTCAATGGGTTGTTGGTGTAATCGCCGTGTCTGTACGTAATTGCAATAAGTGTGAAATTAACCGTATCGCAAATGTGTATTCAGCTTAATGTCCGATAATTACCGATGAGTATCGGTATTGTACAGTCGTGACGAGAAGTCGCTATTGATTTTTTGAGGAAGTAATTTTACTTGCAGTTTTTTTGATGTGAGGTGTGTTTTTGTTGGAAATGTTTGTGATTCACGATCTTATGTGTTTTTTTCTGTTTTTTTACTTTGTTTAGAGTTTTAATTTGTTACAGTGGACTTTTTGTAATAATACCTCACGAAATATCTTAAAACAAGCCAACTTTGTAGATTCAGAAACCATCCGATATCCCTTTTCTACTCAAATTCTATCTAAACATGAACTACTCGTATGTTATTTATTTGTAAACCACTTAAATTAAAAAACGGTTACATTAATTTATGTATAAACATATTTAATTTTATAAAACCACTTGATACAAATATATTCATGATTGTACTTTCGTCAATATCAATAACGTTCTCACCATCACCGACATTTTAGTTCGTAAAAATAAACAAAAAAAAATGTATTTTTCTGTGTCCTAACAAACTTCGTATAGCTCTACTGAGTAGCTTTTTAGTGGTAGATTAAAACACTATACTTATAAAAATAAATCTTTTAAATCAATTCACAAAGATCCTTCTATCTGTTCACAGCTAACAATGAAATAGACCTAACATACACAAATAAAAAACACAAAACCTCTTTCGAAGTCAATAAACAGAAGAAACGTTGATATATCAAAGAACATTATTTTTAAACGTTATAAGGCTACGAACAACATTTTTGCCTCACTAGTGTCTGGTTAACTTATCTCCGTGTCTCATCAGAGCCTAACAAGGTTACACAATGCAGTTACAATAGTGTAAAATGCCCATGCGCAGCTATTGCCGACTGCATCTTTAGTGCGTATGAAAAATGGTCCTGTTTTGTTACATGTTAGTCTGTGTAGTTTTGTAATACATTGTTTTAGTGTGATTTTGATCTTTGTATATTTATGCTATTTTATTTTTGTTAAAATAGTCTGTTTATGAAATACTTAGGTCTAATCTAATCGGTAGCAATTATAACTATTTCGACTGATCTATTATCATACATACTCTTAACTGCTGAACACATTGTTTTAAAATTTGGCACGCAGTAATTATTATGATGTGGACATCCAATAAGAAAGAAAACACAGCTTATTATTTATATTTTTATATATAAAATAGTGTTGTTAAAACTTAGATTCAAAACCCTAACCAACTACCAAAGCTTACGAATAAATTCCGGAGAGCGAGTGCCTAATTATTGGAAATTGATATTTAAGTAAACTTTATATTAAGAAAAGGTTAATGTAAGGTTGCCCTTATAAATATGAAATCTGTACGTGATATTATACCGTTTAATTATATAAATATAAAGTACAGTGAAATTATATGAAAATTACCTGCGAAAATTGATTTAAATCGGAACTTAAGTGTTGATAACTCTTACTGGAGAATCGCCTAAAGATATAATGAAGCGGAAAAATAAGTTTAAATATCCTTTTGTAATAAATGAACAAACTTACTTAAATCCACGTTTTTTCTCTATATTCATGGTTTATTCTTGTTTTTCGCGTTCTACCAAACAAACTCTTCACCCTTATGATATACGTATAGAGAAATACTTCATACGTAACATTTTTCTCCTTCGCCCCAACGATGTTGCAATGCAACAGACACAGAATCAGGACACATCAAGCTTGACAACTGATCGCATCATCCTGTCAATTCTTCTACATCAACAGAACAATGCGTTGTAAAGTCAACCCTCTGTCAAAAACCAACAGTGAAACTTCAATCAATATTAAATCTTATGTCTTTGGTGATAGAGTTTAAATTGCTAAAGAGTTTTTGGTCTTGTAAATGTTTGCGTAATTGTTTGCTTTTGTAATTGACGTGTGCCGATAATGTGGACCAGTTTTGTATCGATGTAAAATCTTTGGTTTGCAGTCTGTATAGTAAATTATAGATGTGATTCTCGCACTCTTAAATGGCAATATACAAAGGAGGCAATAACCAACATGCTGCTTACTTCCGTAATAACTAGTGTTGCTATATGCTATATGTTTCATAAGAAAATTGGAGTTTTGAATCTCCCTTGAAACCCGGTGGCAGAAGGCCTTCTTGAGACTATATTCCCGGTCAAGCAGTATTTAACTGAGAAAAAAAAGCAGTTTATGAAGACCAAAATGTTGGTGCATGCCGCGTCTACTATCTTGTTATACATCTTTGTTCCATGTAGTGTCACCGATGTGCTGGTTTCGGCGTGTCAAAGGCGATTTCCTTCACTATATCTCTGTCCAACTTTTACTATGTCATTCTAGTAGCGATTTCAGGGATGTCTAAGTATGTATATAATTTTCTCGTAAGTGGGTAGTTGAGTGCTGCGATATTATTTGGATAGAAAAAATCTTTCGGTGTTAGATAGCCCATTTATCGAGGAAGGCTATAGGCTATATTTTATCCCAGTATTGCCTCGGGAACGGGCACTACGGAGGTATACCCGCGGGGCGCTGCTAGTTATGTTAATAAAACGCTTAGTGACAAATTCAACTTTACTTGCAACAGGCAAGTAAAGTTGAATTTGTCACTTAATTTAAAGTGTCCTATATGCTCATTTTAACGTTAATAAGTGCTTGTAAAAACTTGAATAACTTCGAGAAATCACCATCGATTTCTCAGCAATGATATCATCAATACAATTTCAAAAGAAAGTAATTTATACATTTTAATTTTATTCATTCATTCAGTTATTACGTTAAGTTTTAATAACTAGTTATTTATCTAGTTATTAACTAGATAACTAGTTATTAACACATTATTTATTCGCTAATAAGTTCTATACAATTTATAACTAACTAGCAGCGCCCCACGGTTTTACCCTCGTAGTTCCTATTCCCGTGGGAATACGGGGATAAAATATAGCCTAAGGCCTTCCTTAATAAATGGGCTATGTAACACCGAAAGATTTTTTCAAATCGGACCAGTAGTTATTGAGATTAGCGCGTTCAATCAAACAAACAAACAATCAGACAAACTCTTCCGCTTGATAATATTAGTATAGATAAAGTTTATAAACTAGAAACGTTGGAATTGAGTGCTAATATTAACAAGTTATTACTAGATGTAGATAATAAAATAAATAAGAAAATTTCATAGGTTTAATTTACAAACACTGCTGTTTGTCACGCAACTTTTTGATATACGTTGTTTAGTTATTCGTTGGATGTTCGTTGGGTATTGAAATAAATGTTTATAAAAATTAAAGAAAATATTTGAAACAAGAATAAATAAAAAAAAACCTTTTTAATAGTTATTTATGGTACAAGCGAGGTAAGTTGGTGATTACTTCCGAGGCGCTATTGAGGCCCGAGCCGTTAGGCGAGGGTCTGAAGATAGCCGAGGATAGTAATCATCAATACACGCGTGTACCATACAACGTTTTTCAACACATTTGCGAAGAAATTAACATTTTTCGCTAATAAATAAACAGTTTTTCTATTCGCGCGCATCCAACACAACAATGGTGATCGGCCAAAGACTAAAAGAATATACTTATTAAAAAAAACCGAATGAATGAATGAATGGAATCGACCATAGACCTACCAAAAGTAAAGAAACATAGTTGAAGTTTGTTTTTAAAATGTATGGACACAATTTTTTTGGTATCGAAACTTTTTTAAAACTAAACAATTAAAAAAAAAATTATAACTCACTAGTGAATCAAGCGTGTCATTATTCAACTGTTTTTGCACAAATAAAGCCCCTTTATGAGCAAGTGTGTTGAAAAAACATTTTTTTAGCTTTTATTGCATTGTCATGGGACTTACATAAACTATGCCAAATTTAAGCTCAATTGGATAAACAGAAATGGTCGAAAAAACGTTCTAACCATATATATTTTGAGAGTTTATCTCAACTCCTAATACAAAAACGAAATTGAAATCGCTTCATCCGTTCGGGAGCTATGATATAATGCCACAGACAGACATACACATACACAGACACGTCGTCAAATCAGTTTTACATACAATTTTGGCTTAGGTGGCCACTAAAAACTCACCCACTGGGTGAGTCGCCACCTTGTGTTCTTAGTGGTCATCTCACCCAGTATTTTAGCCGATTGCATGAAAATTAAGTATGCAAATAACATATTCCCATGATATCGATTTCACGAATCACATGACGACCGGAGAGGTCATCGGTGTTCAAGGAAGAAAGTAAATTGGAAACCGTGACGTAGTTTATGTAAAGGCTATTTGTACGCGTCATATTCTGGTAGTTCACATTATACAACCAAATTCAAAAGACCTCCCATTTCTTCATACTGCAAACGTCTTATAGGTCGTGTTTAACTGGCCAGGTGCGTCTTTAGTGGGCTAATTTGCAGCAGATAGAGGCAATGATGGATTGTTTGAACCGGCGCTCGCGCAGGTTATAGGTTAAAAGCTCACTTTGCGCATGATCGCTAGTATTGATTTTGCATTCGATCACGATAACGATCTATGACTATAAATAGAGTAAAATGGTACATGTTGTTACTAGTGTTCTGAAGAATTTCCATTAGTTATGTAAAGTTTTCCGTGTTATATAAACACGGAAAACTTTACAAAACTTTTAATGTTCGTTTATTTATACACCCCTATTTTGAAAATATGGGACTTATTAAAATCAGAATATCTGAAGCAGTAACTGAATCCATATATCCAATAAAAATATCAAAAATTATAGTCCATTACTTATCTAAAAAAAATACCAAATAATTGTCGTATTACCAGACGGCATACTAGCTATCAAGTATTCTGTGACGGCTCGGGTCGATGACCGCGCTCAGCTGTGTATCGCAGCGTTCGTTGTAGAATAACAATAAAATTCGGCGGGATTTTGAAAATCTTTGACTTATCATAACTTTTTAAATAAAAGCAAAAGAAAAAAACTAACTTCACTATTATATTGTCACCCGTCGTTTACATTAGCTGTGAGATAAGGTATCGCAATTTCAAAATAAGGGTGTATAAAAGCTTTCGGTGCCGACTGTACCTTTACGTTCCATATCACTTATATTTTAAATAATAAAACTTGATTACTGAAATAAAACCTTAAAATAAACCAAAAAAAACGAACAATCTAAAAAAAAATATCAAAACAAAATTATTGCCAAAGTCCTAAACCTTAAATAGGCTTAAATGTGGACCTACAAACAAAACCACTACTCAATAAAACCTAATTATTTTCAACAATAATTACTAATATTAAGTATCAAATCAATCACCAGTTTAGCATACAATGAACGTACTAAATGTTGTTACTAAAACTAGATTTACCTCCAGTTTAATATTGATAACAAACTTTTACGAGCGCTTGGCAAGAGAAATGTCCATAATTTTCTTTATTGCCGCATTATCTTACTACTATCGCATGCAAAAACTATGTTATAATGCATGATAAGATGGTAATAGACGGGCTTTAAAAGGGTTAAGACGCGTACAATATGGCTTACTTATTTAAAAGAGTTTAATTTAATATCACCTAGAAATACTAGCGGGGCCCCACGGTTTATCCTGCGGAATGTCAATATTTATAATACGAGTATGTGGCATTGCGCCAAATTTGATTAGACCCTAGTAAATCGACCAGCCGAACAAAATTTCGAGATTGTATGATGAGATTCGTAAGGAAAAATAATAAAATAATGATAAATACATACCCAGAACTCAATTTTTCAAAAATTTGTACCTTTAATTGTAATTGATTCAGCAGTTTTGGCGAGAAAGCGCGTCAGACATTAGTTACTTTCGCATTAACAATATTAGTAAGGATTACTCATTCATACATTCATTTAAATCATCAAAGTATAGTAATTATAAACTAACTAATATTAAATGCCAGTGTGAAAGTATCCTAAGAGCTTATATCATTTCCCTGTGAGTGGGTTGATATTAAACGAAGGTTTAGGTAGGCTGTTTCCGTACCGTCAAACCATCACGAGAGTGACTCACTACATTGTTGCTAATTATCTTATTTATTACTAGATTCCCGTGGCTTTACTCGCACTTACTGGCTGAAAATATAGCCAATAAAATCAAGGTGGTTGTAGCTTTAAAGTGTTTTGACTATATTTCTATCGCTTTAGTCTCCTTCAACCGAATATATTCTAAAAATGATTATAGTTTTATTTAGGAAAGTCCTAATAAGGTTTGAACATTCGAGCGTGTTACCATATTTTATGTTCTTATTTATTTATTTATTTATTTTATTTATTATGAGTCACCAACAGAAACACATGCAATATAATGATAAAAAGTTAAGAAAAGAGTTTTAAATAAACATGAATTTCCACTTACAGGTGGCTACAGCATGCATCAATTGTACATTAACATTAACATTAATAACATTAATTTAGAACATTAAATTGAGCAATCCCTTCACTACCCTCATGTGGTAGCGAGGGCAGAATTGACCTTAAAAATAAATTCACATAATTTGCTGCTAAAAATATCAATCTGGCTACTTCTATTATTATTTGTGAGAACACTATACAATCTGGCCAATCTTGGCAATAATGAATTATGCCCAAGATTAGTTTTGTATGATTTATGTGATAAAAATGATACAGGATGTCTTGGTAATCTATGAGGTACCTTGATCATAACTTGGCTCAACAATTCTGGGTTATCTATTTTACCATTTAGCAATTTGAACAAAAACACCATATCAATTAATTTACGTCTGTCTGTTAAAGAATGAAGTTTGAATTTTTTGAGTCTGGTGTCATATGGAGCTTTTTTTTCTGGCCCCATGGAATAAAATTGAGTGAATCTTCTTTGGATACTTTCCAAACGGTCTTTGTAAATCTGGTAATATGGATTCCATACAATCGAACAATATTCGAGCTTAGTACGTATCAGACTGGTATATAAAAGCTTTTTAGGTCTTAATGTCTTAAAGCATTTACAATTCCTAAATATAAAACCAAGCATCCGACGGGACGATCTACAAATACTATCTATATGACGATCAAAACGTAATTTGGAATCCAGTGTAACACCTAGATCACGAACGAACGTGCTTTTCTGCAGTTCTTTGCCGTTAATATTATAGCCAGTATTTGAAGTAATTATGTTACGTGTGAACTTTATAAAAGAACATTTTGAGGGATTGAGTATCATACAGTTAGTTTCACACCAATAGGCTACACGATCAATGTCTTCTTGGAGAAGTCTGGCATCTTCAGTGTTCGTGATTTCTCTAGCAAGTTTAAGATCATCAGCATAAATATAGTAATTAGAGTTTTGTATGCAATTGGTAACATCATTCAAAAAAACATTAAATAACAATGGTCCCATTATGGATCCCTGGGGAACACCTGAAGGAGTGGGGTATGCTCGTGAAGAATGACCGCTCACAGCGACAAACGAAAACCTATTTGTTAGATATGAGGAAAACCATGATAACAGAGACCCGTCCACACCGAAAGATGAAAGTTTGTGTAACAGTAGTTCATGGTTAACCCTATCAAAGGCCCTCGAAAAGTCTGTATAGACTGCATCGATCTCTATACGGGAATCCACAGCATCAGTCACATAGGTAATAAAGTTGGATAAATTTGTACCTGTTGAGCGTGCTGGCATAAACCCATGTTGCGAGGCAGTAAGTGATGGGCTGACATGACGAAGAACCATAGGATGTATTAGCGACTCGAAGATCTTTGACAATATACACAAAATAGATATTGGTCTATAATTTTTTATTTGTTCACGGCCTTCGCTCTTGTAAATCGGCACAATTCTTGAAAGTTTCCAACGTGTAGGAAAACATCCGGTTGTGAGTGATGTATTATATATTAGACTTATAGGTATAGAAAGGGACTGAGCACATTTATTTAAGAAGATCGGGGGTAAACCATCGGGACCCGCTCCTTTGCTTAAGTCCAGTCTTTTTAACTTTTGTAACACTTCTTCTTGGGTAATAAAAATAGAACTTATGAAGTTACCAGGGTTTGGAGTGTGATAGTTATTATGATTTATAATAATGCTATTTGTCGAGTAAACAGATGAAAAGAAATCAGCAAAGAGGTTTGATATGGTTGGACCGTCAGAAGCAATTCTATCATTAAAAGACATTTTAGAAGGAAAAGTGTTTGGGGATTTTTTAATGTTTTTAAGATGAGTCCAGAAGTACTTGGTATTTTTACCTATATTGTATTCGATTAATTTTAAATAATTACTATAGCACAAATCAATCAAATTATTACTATCTATTCTCAATGATTCAAAATTAATTTTATCAAGTGGATTATTATATATTTTGATTTTTCTTCGATATTTATTCTTTTTGTTGAGCAATGATATTAATTTTTTTGAATACCAAATTGGAAAGTTCAAATTTTTAGGTTTAGATTTAGGTACGTGTTTGTCTATAAGGGTATTTAAAGTTGTATAAAATATATCTACTATTGTATCAATACTGTCATGCATCTGAAACAAATCTAACCAAGGAGTATCATCGAGAGCGCTTATCAATGATTCATAGTCTGCTTTATAAAAATTATATTTAAATGACACACTCTCTTTTAACGGTTTGACTTTCTCAATTTTTATATCAAATACTAAAGGTGGGTGGTGATTATCTATAACACTAATTGGATTGACACACTCAAGAACAGTTGTTTCAGTATGATTAGATAATACCAGATCAAGAAGTCGTCCGTTGGCATTAGATATCCTATTATACTGCCTCATGTTATACTCTTCCGTAAAGTCTACGAAGAGGGAGTCTAAGTTGCAACTACTATTGGGGTACAAGTAATTTTCATTAGGTAAGGTAGACCAAGTTATACTAGGCAAATTAAAGTCTCCGATAAGCAAAGTGTGTTCGTTGTTATTTAATACATCAGATGTATGAGCGATGAAGCTCTCGAGAGTGGGGTATTTAACCGGAGGTGGTAAATATACAGCGCAGACAGCGATTTGAGTGATCATACAATTTACTTGAATATCTATGGTAACCCACAAGTCCTCCAATCGACTCTCCCATTGAGGCTTGTGACATGAAATTAAGTTGCTTTTTACGGCTATCAAAACGCCACCGCCGTTTTTAAGTTTACCATTGCATTGTTCCCTATCTCGCCTGTAGACTGTATAACGATTATCAATAAACTCACCATCGAAAACGCCATCGTTGAGCCAAGTTTCGGTTAGTACTATTACATCGAAATTATTACTTAAAATGTTAAGTTTTACATTTTTAGTTTTGCTGCGCAACCCTCTAACATTCTGGTAGTAAAATGTGATATTATCCATAAAGTTGTAATCAACAAGAGACTAGATACTATAATAATACAAAGACCAAACAACAAACAGTTACGTTAACTGAGCTAACTGTTCCGGGCTCCGTACAAGGACGTGTTCAGAGTTTTCAGACTTTCTTAAAAATATACGGCCGTTTTTCAACCATACAAATTTATAGTTCAGTCGTTTTGCAGTTTCTCTTGCCGCCGCGTGCAACCTCTTCATTTCTGGTGTCAGATGGTCTACGACATAAACGGGTTTTTTATCACCAGCGAGTCCTATATGGCTGGTGTTCAATTTATCATCCTTGTTTTTGTGATTGAATTTAATTACACCGGCTAGGAAAGAGTCTCGTACTCGTGGGCTAGAGAACTTGACAATTACTGAACGTGGTCTGCTGTTTTCAGGGTTAACTTTGGCAATTCTTGTGCATTTATGTATTTCAGAATCGGATAAATTTGTACCAGTGATCTTTCCGATTTGCTGAATGACACTTGGCAAATTCTCAGCCTTGTGCTCTGGTATGCATTGTATCTCTAAATTAGACATTCTTGAGTGTTGTTCCAAAATGGTTACACGATTTCCTAAGTCCTTAACGGTTAATTTTAATTGCTGATTCTCCTCTTTTAATGCGTCGATCAGGTTAAATTTACACTGTAACTCCCTTTTTATGTCCTCGTATTGGTCGTTGATAAACCCTACAGACTCCTTGATTTCGCTGATTTCTTTGGACATTTCTTTTGTCTTTGTGTCCAGTATTTTTGCAATTTTTTTCTCCATTGTAGCTAATATATTTCCCATTTCTTCGTTCAACAATTGTTTGAAATTTTCAATAGTGACAGGCTCTTTTTGTGGAACGTGAGTGCGTCGTAATGTAATATTGGAAGATGGACTAAGGTCGTATGAAGTTGCCGAATTGCGTACGGGTGTATTTGTATTATCTCCTTTCGGTTGCTTAGACCGGCAAGACGGACATATCCAGGCAGATTTGTATTCGAGAGACAAGTCTCTGAATTTTTGATTGCTGGTATTTATACATTCGAAATGATATTTTAGCCCACAAGTGACGCATTTCAATTGCTCAGAAGAAACCAGTTCGCGTGGACATGCGGCACATTTTTTTATATTCTGTACCTTAGGACTCATAGTTGGTTATCCTTATCTACTTTATAAAATTTACGAGCAAGATGTGAGAAGTCAAGAGTGTGTGTTCTCAGATAATTCTTTAAGGCGTTAATTATTATACTCGTAACTCGCTCCTTATCTACGATGACGTCGCAACGGAACGGAATGCCACTGCAGCGCGGCGGGTAGTCAATGCAAATATTTGACGATGTAATATATTAAAGTAGTTATTACTCACGAACCGCAGCAGCTATCACAATTTAATAAACACCAAATCGAAGATACATATAAATACTGTATATTTTAATAAGATTTGAATAAAAAAGTCCACTTTAAACTACGTTTTAGTATTAAAATTCACAGAGCAATTAACGTTAAATGTTACTTGTACTGAGTGTTCGTTGCGAGTTTTGTTCTCTGTAAATCCCAAAATGTCTTCTCAACTTCCGTCAAGTTTAGCTATCTGACGATCAGTATCGATTCCTTAAAGGTTTGTACAGACAGCAAATTAATCAACCGAAAAAAATAATAAGTACCTATAATTAAGTAGGTGAGTGGGCAACATTAATGAGATCGAAAAAAATGGGTGTCGATTCCGCAAGCGAAGTTTAAACAGTTTTAAAATAAATAAATACCAATTGATTTACGATTAACATTGTTTTTAATCGTCCCAATTCCCATTTTTGTCTGTCAATAAATTTTGTGTTCTGTTTTAATGGTGTTAAAGTCGTTTCTCCTAAGTGTGCAGCTGTTTAAAGGATTGTATCTTATTGACCTGTTCAGCTTTCAATTTTTCGCTTTTAACTTTTACGTATAACGGTACCTTGAACCAATTTTTATGTCTGTCTATTGTTTTTTGTTTAAAGTATCGGTATTCTAGATTTTAGCTGAATTTTAGTCTTTGAAGCGTGAAGCTGGTTTTTAAATTGTTTCTAAATCTTACTATTAAAATAAATGCGACGCTTTATGAAGATATTTCGATAGTTGAGTGTGAACCCAGGTAAATAATTATAGTTGAGCGTACATATGTAGAGTAGTTATTGTTTAATAGAATATGTTTTTTTTACTGCGGTATAAAAGTCCGATTAATTTCTGGATTTAGCGAGAACATATTTTTAAGTAAATTTGCCAAACTACCTTTACTTCAAAAATCCATATTGTTACACTTTCAAAATAAGCTTCAATTACAAAACAACATTAAGACAAGACACTTAATTAATTACTAAATCAGTACAACAACGTAGTACATTTAATTACAATTTCCTACATTCTAATCGGTTCAGATAAACGTTGAAAGGCACATTACATGTTGCAATCTCTGCTGACTATTGTATTACTGTTTCTATATTTGGGTGCTTACAGTAGCCGTGTTTATCACAGTATATCGATAAGATAATTTGTGTTGATTAAATTGTTACAACTCTATCGGTCATTGATTTATTGCTTGTTTGTTTTGTGAAGTGATTTCGTGTTTGTTTTTAGTTTGACTTAGGTTTGTTGCTTAATCGGATTAGAGATCGATTTGGTATGGGTGTAGATTTTGGTATAAGTATGTAAAACAACGGGATGTTAGTACGTACTTATTTAAGTCGATTCTCTCGACTAGTTTCAGCTATGTCCGGTGGCCATCATCAGGGGGATGAGTGCGATACGTAAATAAGTACGTACTAACATTCCGTTGTTTTACATACTTATACAGGGTTATTGGTTAAGTCAACCTATTCCCGTCAAGGGCGTGTAGTTTACATTGTTTCCGACTGATTTCACCAAGAAACACCCTACCCTAAACCTAACCGTTTAAGAGATATTTCAATTTATTTGTTTTTATAAAAATCACCGGATCTTCGGCTATAAGCTTGGATATTTTCAAATGCGCATGTCTTATTATTACTATTACTTGATTTTTACGTTTGTAATAAGGTACTTTATGACCCCAATAACCAATATTGTACCTAAAATAAATAAATAAGTAGTTGTAGACGATTAAAACTTTTAAAAAATAATAACAATCAGAAAGTTTATTTTTCGTTCAAGGATATCTAGAAAAAAATATATGGCACCTGTTTGGCAGATGTGCCTAAAAATATCTCCGTTTCATCGGCTATCCAACGAGCTATAACAACCTAGGGTTTTATCGAAATTTTGTACAAAACATGTAGTTTTATAGGCTACCGGGGAGGTTAAATAAAACAATGGGTCAGCATACAGAACAAGATACTAAACTTATTAAACTTTTAAGTACAACACATACCATTTTTGAGTCTAAATTTCATGTTCGACATGTCGGCCCCTGCCTTGCACACATCTTCGCATTATTTTGCGAAGACCAGTTTTCACTACACCAGTAGTTAATTTTGTTCTTATTTCATTGGCCGCATTAATGATTCTGTCTCTCAGTACTTCAATTGATGAAATTGGGTTGGGTTCACCGTACATGAGACTCTTTATGTACCCCCACGCATAAAAATCCATGGGGGTTAAGTCTGGACTTCTGGCGGGCCAGGGTATAGGCCCACTTCGTCCAATTGGATAAAACTTCTCCTGAAATGGGCAGGGCAGCCATCATGCTGAAACCACATGTCTTGAATAAGATTAAGTGGCAAATCATCAAATAGGTCATTTAAGTCTTCTCGAAGGAAATTTTCATAGTTTTTCCCATTTAAATTGTCGGGGAGAAAGTAAGGTCCAATTAAATGATTGGAAATAATGCCCATCCACACATTCAGGCAAATCGATTGGACGAAGTGGGCCCATATCCTGGTTAGCCAGAAGTCTGGACTTAACCCTCATGGATTTTTATGCGTGGGGGTACATAAAGAGTCTCATGTACAGTGAACCCAACCCAATTTCATCAATTGAAGTACTGAGAGACAGAATCATTAATGCGGCCAATGAAATAAGAACAAAATTAATTACTGGTGTAGTGAAAACTGGTCTTCGCAAAATAATGCGAAGATGTGTGCAAGGCAGGGGCCGACATGTCGAACATGAAATTTAGACTCAAAAATGGTATGTGTTGTACTTAAAAGTTTAATAAGTTTAGTATCTTGTTCTGTATGCTGACCCATTGTTTTATTTAACCTCCCCGGTAGCCTATAAAACTACATGTTTTGTACAAAATTTCGATAAAACCCTAGGTTGTTATAGCTCGTTGGATAGCCGATGAAACGGAGATATTTTTAGGCACATCTGCCAAACAGGTGCCATATATTTTTTTCTAGATATCCTTGAACGAAAAATAAACTTTCTGATTGTTATTATTTTTTAAAAGTTTTAATCGTCTACAACTACTTATTTATTTATTTTAGGTACAATATTGGTTATTGGGGTCACAAAGTACCTTATTACAAACGTAAAAATCAAGTAATAGTAATAATAAGACATGCGCATTTGAAAATATCCAAGCTTATAGCCGAAGATCCGGTGATTTTTATAAAAACAAATAAATTGAAATATCTCTTAAACGGTTAGGTTTAGGGTAGGGTGTTTCTTGGTGAAATCAGTCGGAAACAATGTAAACTACACGCCCTTGACGGGAATAGGTCGACTTAACCAATAACCCTGTATATAATAAAATATATTTTGGTAGTTTGATTTTAAGGCTAGTAAAAGATAAGGTGGTTTTCATCTTCTATCTATCTCTTAATATAAGTATATAAAACTCTTCCGCAACTGAGTGATATACTGACTCAACGCACAGCCGAAACTACTGGCCGTAGAGAGCTGAAATTTGGCGCGTGTGTTTGTTGGGGGGAGTAGGATACCACTAAGAGAGGTTTTTTGGAAATTCCCCTCCTAGGGGGAGAAAAGGGGGTAAATTGAAAACTACCTGCTAGTGTCGTTTATAAAGAAAAAATGCTGCTTTAAATAGAAGCAGATGGAAGGAGTTGCACCTTTTACACCGACTAGAGCATAGAAAGATAGTATGTATTAGTGTTTTTGTTGTTATTATTTAATCTCCTTTATAACCACTGTTCAGTTATTATTTTCCAAATCCAGACTGATACACTTCCAACAGTGGAAATATGTAACAAAATATCCAGACAGTATAGAAGGCAGATACTTACTTTTTAATTCAATACAACTTATATCAAAACCCCGTAAAACAAACCTGTAGATTTAAACGCAGTTTTCAATTCCGTACCCCATATAAAATAGAATACACTTACCCACTTTAAAATCCTCACACAAATGGACAATAAAATTAACATACTCGTATATTTTCTAAAACTGTCACAGATTATGTTATCTCGGTTTTACAGGCAGCGGTACAAAGTTGCTGTGTCTGCTAAATACATAAAGCTACATATAAATAATACCTATCACTACATAGTTTAAAATAAAGTCACTGTCTGTCTGTCCGTATGTGTGCTTAAATCTTTAAAACTACGCAACGGATTTTAAAGCGGTTTTTGTTAGATAAAGTGATTCAAGAGGAAGGTTTTCAACATAATTTTGTCTCCGCATTCTATCGGGGGCTGGAACTACGCGGGTAAAACCGCGGGGCGCTATAAATAAGGGCCACCCTCGAAGTATTATCTAAGCAATACCTTTATCTGGCTTCCTCATGCAAATTGTTGTAAATTGATGGTTTCGTCAGACGTGTTGCGGTAGGTTGTGAACTTTGCATTGTTTGGGTGTGACCATCTTTGGTAATTATGGAAAATGGCGGAATCCGAAATAGTTTAATACCATGATAAGTATGAGGATGATATTTGTTGTGATCTTTTAAGTTTAATAGAAACATGAGACTGGCTGATAGAAAAAAGAAGATTAATTTTATTAAAAGATATATGTACATAGCATATACATTGCATTAAATATCTGAAATCGGCAGAATAGGTTTCGTATTTTTCGATGACTTATGGTTTTTTTATTCAACCCTATTTAATAATCATTAGTACATTTAATTTGTTTTTAAATGAAAACTGCGTGTAAACCAACCAGGGGCCATCCAAAACTAGTTTTAATAGATAGGTACAAGTAAGTATATGACACATACAAAAGAATTGCCATTTTTAATTTCTTTATAACAAGCCTTGATTTGAAACTCTTTATCTCATGCACTTTACCGAACCTCGCCTATGAATGATTATAAATTAAATTGATAAAGTCTTTCACATTGATTCTAAACAACGTCCGTGGCTCGTAAACAAGGCAACTCGAACATCCAGCAAGGTTTGTTGCTATAATGTTTCAAGTAAATGCTCGAGAGATAAATCTTTAGTTAGCGAAATGCCCAGGTTCGTTTTATCACGGCTTTTTCTTATCTAACGTACGCCATTTCAACTTGTAAAGGTGTGGTTGTGTTGATAAGTTCAAGCGAGACTCGCCCGAGTGGTTGAACTTAATGGCCGTTGAAAATGTTTTGTAAGCGTACTTACCAAATAATGTAAACCTTTTTCGATTACGCTGTTTTGTTGTGCCTGTATCATGGGCGTTAGAATGGGATGTAATTTGAAGTTATATTAAAAAAGTGTAGTATCCAAGTAGTGATGTGTGTTATGGTAAGGATATATTTAGGGACCGAACTTGAGAGGTCTAGGAGCAGAAAATGCCCGCTTACAAGTACAAGTATTTAATTGTATTTGTATCATACTAAAAAAATCCTAGAGGAATTGGTCGAAAACCTCTCATATTCACACTTTAAACCAATGTAACTCTATACTTAATTGAAAGCAATTCTCCTAAAGATAACTTAATACTTTTTAGTCTCCGAGTTTCCTGATCTGAAGATATACCCATATTAGTTCTAAGATGTGTGTTAAGTTCATGTTTTATGAGTCCAATTTGTGTAAAGTGAGTGTTATGTTCCAGTAATTTCTAGAACATAAGGGTTAAGTGTCATGCGATTTCATACGTTTACATCTATGTGATATACTTAGATACAGGTAATAAACCTAGTTGAGGCTTAGTGGCTTCATACTTAAACTGTCTAATACTGATAAACAAGGAAGTCTGTGTAAACTACCAGATTATTGAGGATGATATTTAAAAACTAGGAACGAAATAGGTTAGTACCTACCTACAGTTGATATATTAGGATGACATAGTTGTCATCCTAATATATCAAATGTCTTAGGTTTTTACATGTATCTACAATTTCGAAAACAACCCACACATTTGTAATAAACAAAGACCAAGAGACATATTAAAGAATCCCATGAATATTACCCTCACAAGGAAATCGATCCCGCAACCTCTTTGTTTGAAAGTCCATGACTGCGTTGGTGACTCTGGGCCGTTATATAAATATATAGAAATGATAATGTTGATGAATGATTATGTATTCTTTTTCTATTATGTATTATAAATATATGATTAGAAACACCTAATTATTAGATCAAGTGCTCCACTAAGTCCGTCAAATCGTAACAAATCGCTCTCCAAAACGCACAATGCCTTCCTTACAATCTAACTTGAAGGAACTGACCCTATCATTCGAAGTTCCCTTTCGAAATGCCCTCGATGGTAATCTTCAGGTAAGTGAATGTATTCACCAGTGAAACTTATGAAAGTCTTGGGAAACTAATAATAATCATATTATTATGCACCGTGTAATGAAATTGCATCTGTTGTATTAACTTTTAGTAATAACGAGGTTTCTATGTGGAAATATTATACTTTACTGGCCAGGCCTTGGTTAGTAGACTTGCAACGGTTAATGTCTGGTTTTTAATAAACGGTTACAGTGATAAATTATTTTAAAATGTATACTTGAACTTGTGTTAAACATATGTGATTTAAATGTTGTACAATTATGTTAAGTTTCAAAACTATATTTAAATGATTTGTAAGAAAGTAAGTTTAACTATTAAACTAGCAGTGAAACTATGAAAAACCAATACTCTTTCTCTACAAATAAAACAATAAAAACTCAACAAAAACTCGTATTTTATAATCCTATCAGACAAAATGTCACATTAAATTACCGCACAGATAATAACATAACCGATTCCTAAATCTGTCGAGTATATTGAGTTTCCTCGGTATGAGTAATTCTTGCTCAGTGGGTGGGCAGGGAAACATCATATGGACACCCACCAGCTTTCAACAGGCTTTGATTCATGTATCTACTTCTACTTTATTAAGTGACTAAGTCGATATAACTGCTTAGGTAAGGTAAAGGTTAAGGCATGCGTTATTGTTGGAGGGATTAATTTATTCTCATTTACAATATTATGGAAAATGTCATTTGTTATGTTTTCCAATTCGCCCGAAAGCTTTTGGTGCTATGAAAGTGTTCAAAATTAGATACAATTAACGACATCTTTAACGTAAAGTTTATGCCAGATATGTTCTTGCCAGACATTGTGTAGCCCGCCAGACATTGATCTGTCGTTAACAATTGGGTCAATAAGTACTTCTTTCGTTGACTTTAAAACCATTTTTTGTATTTGTATGAGGTTACATATTTTGCTTAATAAACCTGGAAAAACATTATCCTCCTTACAAATTAACATTCCTTGACTATTACCTTCATCATAATAAAGTATTACGTCTTAAATATGAATGTAATGCGCGGTCAGTTCTCATATTAGCAACCAAAGACCATCTCTAAAGGTTTTGTACAGTTGATATATTGCCAGACTCGCGTGCTGGCATGCTCTTCGAGACACGCAATGTTTAAAACAAATTGCATGGAACTAACACGCCACTGTAATTGGTTTTGACGTATTTAATGAGTAGATGTAGGCTTCAGAAGGGTTTGCGTTGTTTTCAAATTGTTATGTAAGGATGAACTTTATATTCCCAGTTGATGGACGAGTAATTTCCCAATCAGTCATAAGTTAGCAGAGCGTTTACTGAAGTAATTAAATATAGCAATAGGTAGGTATATTTAAGATATTAAACGGTTATTATACTGTTTATTTTTTTAATTTGAAGTAATTAGGTTTTTTTTTATCTCATATCATCTTCTACTTTAAACTTCGACACATAACAAACTTGTTTGACAAATTTTAATATACACACATCAAAAGTGTCTAGGGATCAACATATATTTTTGCAATAACTTTTCTCCTGATTGATATTAATTAAAATTTTCTTTAAGGATTCATCAAATAAAGTGTTTTCGTTTGTCACAGTAACGATAAACCAAGTCACCTTTGCATTAATAAAGAAATTTGCCATTTTCCTAATAAAGGGATTTTTGACATTTGAACCACTAACATTAAAGTTCGAAAAAAAGACTGAAATAACAGTTTTCTTTAAAATTTTATTGGGTAACTTAAACAATTAATAATCCGTGTTTCTACCGCGAACACTAACAACACAAGAACATCGGTTTGGCATACTCAAAATGAGTTCATCCAAATCACGCTGTGGAATGGCCGCCCATGTTCGTTGCAACAACAAAAAAAGGTCTTCTTGCGACTGGATACCCTCCATATTCGGCAGAGCTCATCTCTGTAGCATATCCCATGCATGCTCAATCGGGTTCAAGTCTGGCGACTGAGCAGGCCAGGGCAGGACATTGATGTTAGCTGCGGCGAGAGTCTGTCTTACAACTCTTGCGGTGTGCGGTCGTGCATTATCATGCATTAACTGAAATAAGGGACCGATTTGCACTTGTAGAGGAACGATGACGTCTGATACAATCGTCTCAGCATAAATTTGAGCGTTGAGGTTGCCTCTGATCCAAATCAACTCAGTTCTTCCGCCGATCCAAATACCCGCCCATACCATGATGGTTCCACCACTATAAGGATGGACTTCCTGGCAGGATTTTAATCGCTGTTGGCGTCCAGGGGTTCTCCAGTGTCGTATACGTCTTGTATCCGGTCTCATACCAAAACGAGACTCATCAGAAAAGCACACGAAACGCCATTGTTCTTCTGCCCAATTTCTGTGTTCAAGAGCCCATTGATATCGAATCCTACGATTGTGCATTGCTATAGGTGGTACCCGTAGCGGTCTTCGGGAATGAAGGTTCACTTCATGCAAGCGGTTTCTGACTGTTTGGTCGCTAATTAAGTTCCCTGAAGAGTGATGAAGCCGCACGGCTAACATCATGGCGGTTATTGTTGGAGCTCTTCGAGTTAAGATTTGAATGTATCGGTCTTGTCTCCGTGTGGTGCAGCGATACCGTCCTCCATGGCGCTCAGCCACGGTACCAGTGCTTCGGTAACGTGTCCAAAGTCGACTGATAACACTCTGACTTGTATTCAGAGCTAAAGCCACAGTACGTTGCCGGGAACCAGCTTCTATCATTCCCACGGCTCTGAGCATTTCTTCCCTGCTTAAATGACGTCGCCGCTCCATAATAACGTTGGTTTTAATCAGTAGTAGGGAAACAGTAGCACTAATAATGTCTTCAATGCGTTGTATGTTTTTATAGGGAAAATATTGACAGCTGATTTTCATCTTTTACTCGAATTTGATTCACAGTTCCTGATTCAAATTATGAAATGCACCAAAAAGGATCCATATAAATTTATAAAATCATAAATTTATTACAAAGCCACATCTCAATCTCAAGAAATCCGCATAAAAATGCTTGATCCCTAGACACTTTTGATGTGTGTAAGTTTGAACTAACAAACTACTTTTATTATCAGTGCAATTAAAATCTAATAACGTAAAAGGTGAAACCAACTTTAATACATGTAACGAGAGTATATATTAAAACGACAATCATAACACCAATAAAACAATATTATTACAACCCTTTCCCTAGTTTTCGTTCTCAACTTCAACACAGAATTTGTGCATAATTCATGTCACTTTCCATTTTACAATTCGATTTACGATTAGCCTAGCCATAAATGGAAAATGGTGGACGCTTTTTCTTTCAAAACGTACTATGAAATACAGGGCCGTAGCCAGGGGGCATTTTGGGCAATGCTCTACCTTAAAATGGACAATTCCTTACCTTGAAATCACAATGTCCTACCTCTCTCTCACTCAGACACGTGGATCTCTAATACATCCAAATCTGGAGGAAGTTCAACCGTCTTGTTCGTCATCATTGAGGATTTCAATATTGAATACTAGCAGCACCCCGCGGTTTAACCCGCGTAGTTCCCGTTCCCGTGGGAATTTCGAAATAAAAAGTATCCTTTGTTCTTTCCCGGACCATAAGCTACCCCTGTACCAAATTTCAAGTCAATCGGTTCAGTAGTTTAGCCGTGAAAAGGTAACAGATAGACAGAGTTACTTTCGCATTTATAATATTAGTTAGGATACCTCGAGGTGAGTGTGATCTTTTTGCCCTCCCTGTAACCAATGCTGCCAATGCCCAGCTTCAAATACTCTAGCTACAGCCCTGATGAAATAGCGTAGGAACAAGAATATATTAAGATTATTAGATGGATATGCCAATTGAGATGATAAAGGGTGCGTGTTACCCTCAGGATATTTTTCACCGTGAGACTGTGGAAATTATAGGCCTGTTAGAGTTAATGCGGCAATAAAAAGGCTATAAATATCGACAGGCAGCTTAGCACGCGTTCGGTTTGAGGTCCAAGTTATGGAAAGTTGATACGTTTTAAGAAAAATAAGACTAAGGGCCTATTTCACGATTCAAGTAAAGTTAGTTTTGTCTCTTTCTTACTTTATATCAAGTGACAAAGTGAGTGGCTTCTCAGAACGTTACTTGAAGATGGTGAAATAGGCCCTAAGTTTATAAAATAGTCGTTGTTCTAAGTTTGATAATAATAAATACATATAAGCTCAGCCTCATAAAGACGACTGAAGCTGTTCTTTGTGCTGAACAAGCTTTCAAATTATTATATATATATCCATCTGTACCATAGGTTGTCTATGGTACCATGTTATTTACAATGTTCTCTTTTAGATCGTTTTACACGAATACACGAAGTTGTATAATACAGCTCGGAAAAATATATGTTTTATTGACTTAGTTAAATTCCAGAGATACACGATATATTTATTTAATCAAATCACTCGCCCATCGTTCAAATATTGCACCACAAACATACTCAAAGCCCAGTAGCCGACCACTTTCACTGGCCGGCCTGGGAACACGAAATTCGACTAATAATTTGAATTATTATCCACAATCTAGGAACGGAACACAATAACTACAATTCAACGGAAACTTATGTGAATACAGTGAAAGGTTTACTTATTTGTTGGACATTACGAGGTACCTACTGTTGGAATTGGTGCCCATTTCCATGTTGTCAAAATAATAAGATATTTATATCTCCAAACAAACGTTTATGGAATTTGTAATGTAATAAAATCTGTGATTTTGTTCCATTTATTGTAATCGTAATTCAAATATTTAATGACAGTGTTCAAATGTGATTGTGTTGCGTCAGTTTTGGTTACGAAGTGTGTTAAAAATGAGCTAAAAAGCGTTTTAAATAAATACATTTTTTAAGTTTATTTGCCTATAGAATTCGATCATTTTTATACAAAATTCGTATTGGCTTCCATCCTACCAATAAGATGGTTTACCAACGATGAAGTTTAAGAACTGAACTAAATAAACATAAAAATTCAGTCCAGATTACATTTCCGTATATCTTTTGAACGTTTCCTTTAATGGTATGGCACCATAAACGCACTGACCGTTTACGGTGCCTCCAGTTTTTAAACTCTCAACTTTTTATGCACCATCGATAAATAAAAAGTAATTTGCATGAGCCATTGTTTCATTCTGCCTTCAGTAATGTCAGATTGTTCAGTCGCATTCCGTTATCCATAATGTTTGGTATCTTGGTTTTGATACGTTTATTTTTATTTGCTGTAGGTTTGTTTCTTTTTTAATGTGGGCACATTTTTGCTCGTGTAATTCACGTTTTTTTTAGGTTTTGAATCACAACCATGATTTTGTTTAAGCAATTCACATTATTTTTAGGTTTATAAAACCTGACTCTGTCATCATTGCGTATGGCATTAATCCTGCGAGGATCAGATTTGAATGTCCAGGTTATGAATCCAGCTTATAGCGGCAGGTGTAAGGTTATGGACCTCCGATATTCCGCCAGGGAAACAGCGAAGCGGGCATTCGTTTACCACATGGGACAGGGTCTGGTCAAGTGCTCCGCAATCGCACTGTGGTGACTCCCTTAAACCCCATTTATGGAGGTGGTGGTTGGTTTTTCCGTGGTTGGAACGAAATCTGTTCAGTCGGGTCCAACATTTACGGTCTAAATCGAAACCAGGCAACTTTTTAGTGGGGTCTGAAACGAGATTCTTGTTGACGTGGTCAAAATTGCCCCATTCCGCACGCCATGCTTCGTTAAGATCGAACTGGTTTTTAATTCGTTCGTCTGTCCAGATTGGAGACCTTGAGCTTAGGCGAGAATATGGAAGGTTATCCAGTGTCGTCCTGATGGGCATAGGTTTGGAGTAGTTTTGTTGGGAACCTTTTTTCCACTCGTTGGCAGCCAATCTACATCTACGGAGCTCTGGTGGTGGGATGTGTGTTAGTACTGGAAGCCATGGAAGTGGAGTTGATTTTATTACTCCTGATATTAGGCGCATGACTTCGTTCAACTGGGTATCGACCTTAACCTGACTCTGTATGTGTTTTTAAGAGGGTAGTTTATAAAATAAAATCGCTTTTCGATGTCTATATCTATATACGCTTAATTCTTTCAAACTACGCACCAGATTTTGACTCATAACTATAGGCTTTTCTATAACAATGTGAGTGAAACGACGAGGGCTAGCTAGTGTAAGAAACAATGGAAATTTCCACGATAATGCAATAATCGTACGAATCTTGATATCCGTTGCTTTTAATGTTAACTCATAAATTCATTGCCAGTTGAAATAGGAAGCGATGTAAATCAATCGTTACATTGTAACAGTATTGAAGTATTGGGGTACAATAAATAAAACATTCAGTAATAATTATCCTTCGAATATTAAGTGTGATAAGTAATTGTTCATCGCAGTGTAAATATTTGTAACAAGGTTCGAGAAGAATTTTTTTTTCGATTGCAACATTGTTGCAAGTTGAGGATGTGATACGCGGATATGATTTTTATCGACTGTTTTTATGGCAGTGAGTGTAATTGAGAAAATATGTGAAAATTGTATATTATTAAAATTAATTGCTTTTGTCAGAATATAGTCATTAAAGGACAGGTTTGTTTTGGTCATAAATAATACTGAATCTTGAGTAGAAATATTGACAAACAAATTTTCCCATTTACACCTAACATTTATGTAATAATCACTACTAAATTATGAATTAAAGTTTCATTCGCTTATCCCAAAATCTAAGCTAAGCACAATACAATTTTTATGTGGCTTTTTACTAATAAAATATTGCTTAACGGGAAGGTTAATTTATGATAGTGTGAAGTTGTGGTCGCTAATTCTAATTGATGTTAGAACACTTTTACTACTTATTTAACTAGACAACCGACCAGTGTGAAATTTTGCTAAAGAGCAGTCTGAGGTACGGATACATAAAATACTTTTTTCGAAATCAGTCAAATCAAGATGTTGCTAAAGTACTTAGGTAGTAACACAAATGTATATTATGAGCTTTAATTTTTTGACTTGGTTCCGTCAATTTTCAATCATAATTTTCATTAAATATTTTGGGATACAAATATTATAATATAAGGCTTAATACCACTCAACCCCAAAAATATTACAAATGTATTCCAAAATTAATGTGATGCAGTAACACTCTCTTACAACCCAACAACAAATAACAATGATCAATGGATTTCGTCTGTCGGAAGGTAAAAATATAAAAATATTTACTATAATTTAAATCGATAAATTGATTAATGGTGAAGATATTTAAAATATGTCCGACTGGACCATGTATTGTGGTGTCATTGGCGGTAGTTATTCACGACTGGGTACATATTTCACGCATAGTTTTTTGTTGAATGTATATTTTTATATGTACCAGGTGGCAGGATGAACTGACTTCGAGGGAGATATTGTTTTTAAATTTTACTTTAAGGAAAGTTGCGTTATAGTTTTTTTTATGAGATTCAAAATTGTAAGTGTTTTTATGTTTTTTTTTTATAATATTTAGTTGAGTATCCCTCCAAAAACATTATCATTTACATAAATAAATAAAAAATACATTTATTGCCAAACCAAGAACTTAAACTAATTGAAAACAAGACGAGACCATACAATTAGAATAAGTTTTATTATTAGTATTATAAGTGAAGATGTTGTTGAAGTGTCTAAATAAATAAATAAATCATTCGCACTGTCAAAAAGTTAAGATCTCATGTAGAGCCAAGCTTCTGACTTTACACGCCCTAAATCTACAACAAGACCTAACATCACAAACTCTACACCTTTGTCAAATTGTGCTCAACAATAAAATCCCAACATATCCCTTACAATTCCTAAAGAAACTTCCAACGCCTCAACAAAGCTTCGTAGAGGCATACTTAACCAAGGACGTTCCCCTAGAAGGTCGCTTCCAAGGATATCCTTGAGTGGCTTTGAGAGACAAGGACGTTGTTTAAAGGTCAAAGTCACGGGTAAGGCCAGAGTTACGTTAAAGGTCGAGCTGACGAAATAGGCGCAAGGACGTGATTGATATCGGTCTCCTGTTTCAGTCTTAATTAGGTCAATGGAATTTGTGAACGAAAATGTTTCATAGATAAGTAGGTGCTTTAATATGAAGTAGTACATAATATATTACATATTAGGATGAATATATACTTATGATTGGAAACTTCAATTAATGTAATTAGTGTACACTTTGTGTTTACGACCACCCATCATTACTACGACGGTCCCAGACGTTGCTTAACTGATTATCATGTAATCCGCTTTTAGCTCTATAACTGTATTTTTTACACGGTTGTTCACGGTTTCGCTATTCAAATTAATTTCACGTAATTTGAATGGACATAGCTAAAAAACCTAAAGAAAAAAAAGACTAAATAGGCCGCCTTTCTTCCTAAAATTAGATTAAGAAGTCCCTAAAAAAATCTATTTGTAAGGGAAACGTAACTTACAAAGAGATTTTTAGACCCCAACATAACCTACCCTTCTAACTCTTGCCATTGTGATTTCAAAAAATAAAGCAACAAACAGAACAAAACTCTAAAGTAACCATCATAAGTATCATAGTCCAACGTTCAACACACTTAGCCGTTAGTTTTATTTGAGTATAACATGCAAGTTCAAGGCGGTTTCAGCGTGAATCAATAGTGCTCCTGATATCACCGACCTTGGACCTTGGACGACCTTCGGACCACGTGACATCCTTCCGAGTTGATGGCCGATTGGACGGAGTTTTGTGTATTTACGTATTAGAGTAGCGACGACCAGTAGCTATAGCTAATCTGAAACTAATTCTGTGAGAATCTTGGGGATCTTCTTCTTCGTCAACTCATATTTTTGAGGACCAAAACTCGGCCACCGATATAGCGCTATCAAGGTCCTCGCGCGTGCAGTTGTAGGGACACGCACGGCAAGTTATTGGCCGTTTTTATATTTTGGAGATAAAAAGGAAGCTCCTTTCCCAAGCTTTAGTAAATCTATGTATAAAGTCTTTCTCTGTATAAAATTTGGTACAGTGGTTTTGACGTGACAATGAAAAAGTACAAGTTATGTCGCTATAATAGTAGATAGTGCTTAAATATGTAAAAATACTTAACATTATACTAATTTGTACTTTATTTTGTTACAGGTATGTACAATACATTTGAAATCACCACCAATTGAGGAGTAAGAAATTCTAATTTAAATATTTCTATATGCGTCTAGATTAGTCAAGTGAAGCTTTTTTGACTGTACTTGGAAAGCTTCCTCTATCTATACAATCTTTATACTCTTTTACCATTCGAATGACGGATTCTGACGACCTCGATGGCAGAGTGGTCACCATGCCGGACTGCCATCCGTAAGGTTCCGGGTTCGATTCCCGTGCGGGGTGAATATTTGTGTGAACCACAAATGTTTGTCTCGGTCTGGGTGTGTGTGTGAATGAGTGTGTGCGTAGTTTCTGATACCCTAGATACAAGCTTCGAGCTTAGTTAGGGGTCAGTTACTATAATGAGATGATGTAGTGAATGATTATGATTATGAATGAACTAAATATTAGATTAAGGGCCTATTTCACCATCTTCAAGTAACTTTCCGAGTAACTACTCACATGGTTTGCCTTTGTCACTTGATATAAAGTAAGAAAGAGAGAAAACTAAATTTACTTGGCGAGTAACGTTACTTGAAGGTCGTGAAATAGGCCCTAACACTGACTTTGTTTTCTCTCTATATCACGTTGTATACAGACAATATCAGCGTTATATTCAAAGTTAATCACGACTTACCATAGATATGATATAAGCCATACAAGACAGACTAACAAGCAGTATCGGTAACGCCTACAACATGTCTCAGTTGCTGCCAATCGGACTATCTCTGCAGGGCATCAGGCGATTACTATTTATCTACTTATATACAGGATTATGTTAGCTTATATTGACACCCTGTTTTATGTGCTACTTAGATTGACGTAGAAAACTTAGCTTGTTTGGATTTAAAAGTGAAAGCTTGCAATGTGTTTAAGCAATTTGTTTTTGGCAAAAGCTATTAGCTATAAGTTTATCATATGGATTGCAAATTCAAGTGCAAAAAATACTCATAAAGCTTCCAACTTCTAAGTAACAATACTCTACATTGAAAGATAATTTATAATTATTCTTCCCAGCCTTATAGACTTAATAAAAAAACTATATTTTTTCAATCAACTTAAGTTTTAAAACCTTATTTCTAACTCAATCAATATAACCATACACACACTAAAGCTACCTTGTTAGATATATTTAGTGATAATGTTAATAGCTATAAGAACAAATTATTAGATTACTACCAAACTAATAACACTTGAGTAATTTTAATTTTATTATTGTTATAAGAATTTTATTAATCTTATTATTAATAATAATTTTATTAAAAAAAAAAAAAAAAAATTAATCTGATTATTTTAAATTAATGTTTCGTTATAATTATGTTATTCATTTTGTTTTATTATGTTACTTTGTACTCTCTCTTTTTTCTCTTTTTTTTATATAATTTTATTAATATTCACAATATACTTAATTCTTTCTTTCATTCATTACTGTGTTACATTAAGAGTGCTGTGTACACCAGTATTTGGTATATATACACCCCTATTTTGAAAATATGGGACTTATTAAAATCAGAATATCTGTAGCAGTAACTGAATCCATATATCCAATAAAAATATCAAAAATGATAGTCGATTACTTATCTTTAAAAAATACAAAATAAATGTCGTATTACCAGACGGCACACTAGCTATCAAGTATTCTGTGACGGCTCGGGTCGATGACCGCGCTCAGCTGTGTATCGCAGCGTTCGGTGTAGAATAACAATAAAATTCGGCGGGATTTTGAAAATCTTTGACTTATCATAACTTTTTAAATAAAAGCAAAAGAAAAAAACTAACTTCACTATTATATTGTCACCCGTCGTTTACATTAGCTGTGAGATGTATATAGTGTATATTAGATTAAGGCCTTTTTATTATAACACTTTGTAATTTTTAATATATTATACTGTTGGTGTTCCTATTTAAATAAATAAATAAAAATAAACTAAACTCAGGTACAAAAATCAAGTCATTCGGTCATCCCGCAATCGATTAAACACGATCCGATGAAATCTTTCATCGATACAACAAAAACTAAATCGATTACACGGACACATGCTTGTTTCTATCCGGGACAAATTAACGGTCTTTACTCCTTTTGTTTACCACTATAACTTGAGCTATAACGTTAAATTACCTGTCGCCTTTTGTTCTACGAAATCCATGCTTCATCGCTACATAGTATAAAACAAAGTCGCTTTCCGCTGTCTGCCCCTATGTATGATTAGATATTTAAAACAGCGCAACGGATTTTGATGCGGTTTTTTTTAATGAATAGAGTGATTCAAGAGAAAGGTTTTTAGCATATTTTTATCTCTGAATTATCAAGGGAGCGGGAACTACGCGGGTGAAATCGCGGGGTACTTCTAGTATACTATAAAATCTATACCTATACCTTCGAGCTTAGTTAGGGGTCAGTTACTATAATGAGATGATGTAGTGAATGATTATTATTATTATTAATAATATAAAGCTGGAGTTGGTTTGTTTGAACTCGTTAATCTGCAGGACTATCGGTCCGATTTGGAAAATTCTTTCAGTGTTAGATAGCCCATTTATTGAGAAAGGCTATCCTTACTGATATAAATGTGAAAGTAACTCTGTTACATTTTTACGGCTAAACTACTGAACCGGTTGACTAGAAATTCTTACAGGGATAGCCTATGGTCCGAGGAAGGACGCAAGCTATATTTAATTTCAAAATTCCCACGGGATCGGGAACTATGCGGGTAAAACTGTAGGACGGACTAATAGGTTACATGTCATAACGCTACAACCAATAGAAGTGGAGCTAATGCAGGATAAACCGCGGGGCGCCGCTAGTATTAGGATATAATGATTGAGAGATAGGTCTAGTTGTACCGGTTTCTATAATTATGTTAGGCCCACTGACACCCACACACTTCCCACGTCAAGAACAATGCTTTCACCCTTCCGATGGATATTTCATTTAATTACGTATTAAATCCTAATCCTAACTAATATTATAAATGCGAAAGTAACTCTGTCTATCTGTTACCTTTTCACAGCTAAACTACTGAATCGATTGACTTGAAATTTGGTACAGGGGTAGCTTATGGTCCGGGAAAGAACATAGGATGGAACTTTTTATATGAACTATAGGAACTTTTTATCCCGAAATTCCCACGGGAACGGGAACTACAACGCTGCTAGTATTATTATAAGTAATCGGTTGAACGTAAGGTTTGTGAATTGAGTTGGAAATAAATTTGATAAAAATAAATCATAGGACTTTCAAAATAACTGGTTTTCATATACACCATCTCCTTTTTTACTATATTGTCACTTAAAAATATTTTTTTACCTTGTTGCTCCTACAAGCTGGTTATTTAAGCGCAGCTACATACTATTAAACGAAACGTACGTCTTTGTTTATAATTAATATATTTTTACGGGATATTTACACGTACCTATAAGTCGAATCCCTCGACTAGTTTCAGCCACATTCGGTGGCCTTCATCAGGATGAATGCGAGACGCCGTCGCGGGCGCATCGCACTCTTCCTCCTGATGAAGGCCACCGAATGTGGCTGAAACTAGATATAATTATAAGCTACATACTTACTTAGTTATACCACTTTAGACATTTGAGTGCCAAAACTAACTGATCAACCCGCACTTGGCCAGCATGGTCGAAGGTCTTATCACTCTCATGCAGGGTAGTCTCAAGCCCCTCGGTGGGGACATATAAAATAATGATGACCTAACTGACCGCAATTATGTTGCTATACAAAAACATCTATAAAGTAGCTATAAACGTACAGATAATACTTATTACAAAACTACCGGCGCCCCGCGGTTACACCCGCGTAGTTCCTGTTCCCGTAGGAATATGGTGATAAAATTATGCTAAAAACCTTCCCATTGAATCACTCTATCTATTAAAATAAATCGCATCAAAATCCGTTGCGTATTTTTTAAAATCTAAGCATACATAGGGACATAAGGACAGAGAAAGCGACTTTGTTTTATACTATGTAGTGATAATTTTATATCTAAATATCTAAGAAATCCAAGCGAAAGGTCGTAACTTAGGTTTTCAATGATACCTTCCATGTTTTCATGTCCAACATGCTATAAAAGTCAATGTGAAAGCTATAAAGACATTATTATTTTATGATACATGTATAAACTAGTTGATGAAATTGATGATAATATTATGTACATATTATACAGTATATGTAAGAGTAATTAATTTTACAATATTATTAATTAATTGCTCCCTTTGAAACTATTTCCAGAGTAATTTTATCCATAGTATAAGATCCCTTTATCCCTGTCTATTTCCAGAGGATGTTTATCTGCAGTATATGATTAGCTTATTTTAAAGGTATATTAAAATAAACTTACTGTTTATATATTATTTTGCAAGAACTTATATCAAGGAGCTTACTAAAGAAAGGTTTTAAATAAATCATCATTAAATTTGAACTTTATAAGAAAAACGTACTACTGATTTTGAAATTCGAAGATCAGTCGATATGAATCGGTTAGAAACAAGATGGCGTAAAATAGAATAAAAACCTCAACATACCACCACATCGTTCCTTAAAACTCAAAGCATATCAATACAAATTTAATCAAGATAGAAGTAAGTAGCAAGAGTAACAAGTAACACTTTCCCATCCCATTTCTAACACAAACAACACTAACATTATATTATCTCAAATCAAAAGATCAATATTCATATTTCAATGTACAATATCTGTATAATAATCTTCTTTACAATGTCAATATATTGCTCTAGCGACATTCAATCCAACTACTTCAGTTGCATAGAGATCCTAACATTTGCATGTTATTGCATTAATTAGTGCAACATTTGCGTCTTGCACCCACGCATTTGTGTAGAAAGTACTACAACACGCTTAAGGCGACGAGCTTCCACAACTTTAGGTATTTTAAGCTACCTCAGCCCCCGTGCTAGCTGCGTGTAGCGTATTCATTTACGACACAGATAGCGCGCGCAAATACGTAACTCGCGCGGTCCGGCCGACGACCTCGCGACTTAGTAAAGCCACAGTAGAGGCGATCACGCAGTAGGACTACTAATATTGAAAGATATCAATATGTATTAGAATCGACTTTTTCGTGACCTAAATAAAAAAACACTACTACCTTATTAAAACCTTTCGTGCACATTAGTATCTACCTACTTATATAGTAAAAACATAAAATATGTACAAATATATTATCTACCTATATTATTAGTAGATACTATATTTTATTTATTTATTTAATTTATTTTTTGCTACTTCTATTGACGACCTCGATGGCAGAGTGGTCACCATGCCGGGCTGCCATCCGTAAAGTTGCGGGTTCGATTCCTGCGCGGGGTGAATATTTGTGTGAACCACAAATGTTTGTCTCGGTCTGGGTGTGAGTGTGAATGAGTGTATGGGTAGTTTCTGATACCCTAGATACAAGTCACGAACTTAGTTAGGGGTCAGTTACTGTAATGAGATGATGTAGTAAATAATAATGTTATCTTATTACTCTGTTTATGTTCTATGGTGAAACTCCTACCTACTTTAGTTACAGCTAAGGCTGGGCCCATTCAGTCGGAAATTCAATATTCTAAAATCTTATTCTTATAAGTAAATCTTTACATCTAAATAATACATATTATTACCTGCGCCTCACTCGCGTAGTTCCCATTCCCATGGGAATATAGGGATAAAATAAAGTCTATGTCACTCGCTGATACGTGGTATCTTTCCAATAGTGAAAGAATTATTGAAATCAACTAAAAACTAGTATTGACAAAAACATTCTGAAAATATTTAATAAAGGGATAAAATAAAACCAATAATGCCAATTAGTTATTTATTTATTTATTTTGCGATAATGTAATGTCCATTAGAGGCATACCACGAATTTGTCTTGAATCCACAATTTCAGGTAAAATGTGGTTCAAATAAAAGTCAACAATTTTGTTTTCCATTTTGGTTTTCCAAAAAATGTCGCCTTTATATATTAGGTGGATTTTTAAATAGAAACTAGTCTTGACACAAACTAACACACATTTATTACATAACAAGATTAACGAAACCAAAGAGTTTAGTACTTATGAACAACATGTCCCATACTACGACTCATCAGAGGTCGACCCTCGGCATAACTCTGCGTATATCACAGCTTCAGGACCACAAGTCTGAGCTTCTCTAAAGTGGTGTCGAACCACCCAGGGTATGTTCCATATACTATAATCGCATATCTGAGCTCGCAGGGAGTCACAGGCTACTTTGTTACACGCGCTCGGCCACTCCTGCCATAATTGAACACACAACTATTGAAATTCGATTAAAATGCAAAATAAGTCAAACTGAACAATAAATTTCGCGTTTTAACGCTAATTTTGTGGGTATCTTGTAAAATAAGGTCTATAAGTTGAACGTTACTCAGAACAAAATAGGTTCGGTAATGGAGCTGGTGTTTGATTGTTCACGTTTGTTGATACAACCATTCAACATTCGTTGCTTGAAGCTCGAGTAGTGATCATTTAGTGCCAGAACAGTAATAGAAACGATACAGCTCACCATTTCACATAAGACCCGTTGTTTCTTTGTTTGTACCGCACTCACGCAGCACGTTACGCAGCCGAACCATTGTGCGAGTCACATTACGGTCGTCACTTGTGTTCATTTTAGCCTGTGGTTCCTCGACAGTTTGTACAGTCTGGCTGTAACAAGAGGTAGTTTTTAAGTGATTGTCAATTTAATTAATTTTGTGTTTATTTGTACAAACTTTCGTTCGTATTTCTACATTCGTTATGGCTTCCAGGTAGGTCCATTAATCTACAATATACAACTGCACTAAGCATATATATAATATCAGTCAACCAATATGCTCATCTCACAAATGTTGACCGTACCGAGAATTGAACCCGGGACCCTCTCATCGGCAGTCCGGCATAGCGACCTTTACGCTACTGGATGATATTAGGTCGTTTTTTACCTACTACACTCATACCACGCACACGTTATACTGTGGCTCTTTGTCAGTTGTCATCTCGACTCAGTCCATTATCTATATTATCTATATATATAAATAAAATTGGAGTGTCTGTTTGTAATATTGAAATAACCGCTGTTTACTACATGCTTAGGAATATAGTATATACGGTACACACACCAATTTTTTTTTTTTTAATTTTTGTCTGTCTGTTTATTTGTTTCGGCTAATCTGTGAATTTATTGATGTAATAAGGAGTAACATACAATACTTTTTATTCTACGGGATAAGGTTCCACGCGGGTAAAACCGCGAGGCACAGCTAGTAATAACATAAAAACTAAATTATAATATCACTGGCTGTTATTTGATTGAAGGTTACACAGTCTATATTTATATTCCTTAGACTGTGGTATGATGATTTGACTATCAGGATAAGTACTTATTTATAGGTAGTTATGTACCTTTCGCACTACTACACTAATACTTACTAATATAACAAGAAATAAATAAACTTACCTTATTCTTTTTGAGTTACGTCGAATTTTTAATTTTGATTTATTTTTCACTCTATTTGTTTTATTTGCCATGTCCAATAATTATTATACAACACAATCCACTAATTGCGCCCCTTTATGAGCAAGTGTGTTGAAAAAATATTTACACTGAAAGTACAAACCTAACTATTATTATATCTAAACACGAAACACGCGTATTTTTACGCAGTGAGCCGGCAAAAAGCACACAGGTCCTACCTTCTTGACGCCAAACGGCGGACTGCGGAGGAACTCACTCGCCGCGTGGTTATATAAATTGAAATATTGTGTTATTGTTAGATTATATTATTAATTTTAGATATTTTTTCGGTAATTTTGTATTCTAAATGTCATTGTCTATAATTTGACGCAATTTTTACGAATATAAGTTTAATATTATCCAGGTGAAATGGAAATTACGATCGAAAAATTTGAAAAATTTGACTTTTTCAAAATATTTTATGATCGAGCGAAGTTGTTTAATTCGTGTTTCCAACCGTATTTTCCAAAAGCTTGATTATTAAACTATAACATACATTTTTATTTATACAAAATTAATAATATTTGATTATTTACTATTGAATCTAAGCGAGGTCGATTTTGAATTTTGCGGAATTTCCTGGGCTTAATAGACGGTAATAAGGGTTATATTATACCTTAAGTTATGTTAATAAAGCAGATATTCGAACGGCAAATGTAAATTGTAGATACGGAAACTGCAAATTGGTTTACAAGTGGCAAGTGGATATGTATATAGTTCAAAACGCTATCTTCGTAACATCCTTGTAACGTAAGACGTGAAACTGTTCTGTTTGTGTGGGATGGCCAATTGATACTTTAACTGTATTGACGGTTATGTTAGGGATTTTGTGGTTGACCTGATGATTTGAAATGTGTTTTATATTTCGTGCAAGAAAAGTAAAACCGTTTTACGCGAAGTTTTTGTATATTTTCAACATTAAGGATCCTTTACAGAATCAGCAGACTTCGAATATATATTTCCGACGTTTCGTAATATAAGACTTTTATAAACTACTAGCTTTTGCCCGTGACTTTGTCCGCGTGGTTTGACTTCCGGCAGAATTTGGGTTTTCCCCCGTTTTCTATTTTCTAATTTCCAAAAATCCTCTTTCAGGTCTCTACGATCAGTATTTTCGGCTGTGTGTGATCTGTCAGTCAGTACGTCACTCAGTAACGGAAGAGTTTTATATATAAGATTTATACATTTTGAGGCTTTTAATTTTTCTCATAGATTGCCCTAATTTCTAATCCTAAACACAAGTCCTGTTGCACTAAAACCTGATTTCAAACCGTATCAACATCAAAATTACCGATTACACAACTTTTAAAGGCAATAACTTTCTATTGTTTACATAATTAAGCTATTCAATAAGCCATAAATACTCGAATAGCAGTCATGGTCGATAGATAGATTTGTAGATCACTTGTACTAACTCGATATCGAGCTATTTAATCGATTACAGAGAAAACTAAATCGATATCAACGATCATTTTGCACTATGCCGTAAATGTTGATGATGTTTGATTAGTAACATACTGAGTTTTCTTGCAATATTCATAATAATGTAGACTATAAAGCAGTAGTTTTTATCAGGGGTAACTAGCTGCGCCCCGCGGTTTTACACGCGTGAATCCGTAGCTCGTAGTATCTTACAATCTCGTCATAATTCACCATCGTGTGTTAAAAATTAAGTAACAACGCCGACAATTGGTACGATTTGCAACTACAAAAAGTTAACAATAAAACATACGATTACTTATACACAACCCCATAGGAATGAAATCTGTTATCTGTACCAAATTTAGCCTAAATCGATACTTAACAGTAGCTTTTACGTGAAAGAGTAACAAACACCCAAACTCACAAACATACAAACTTTCGCATTTATAATATTAATATAGTAAATACTAAATATTAGTTGTATTATAAATGCGAATGGTTGTGAGGTTGAATTAATGAGTGAATCGATATTTATTTAACTGTTTCACGTAAAAACTACTGAACTGATTTAGATTAATTTTGGTACAGATATTCTTCATAACCAGAATAATAACATTAGATACTGTTTATCACAAAACTCCCACTGTACTAAGATATACGCGAGTAAAACTGCAAGGCGGTGCTAGTAATACATAACAGTGAGATTTCGAACTAAACAAGAGACAATCCAATTCCATATTTCAAGTTCTAATATTTTACACAAATAACTTTCCCGCCTCGGTCTCGTATAAAGTACAGTGTGTG
This sequence comes from Timandra comae, assembly GCA_958496195.1. NCBI lineage: Eukaryota > Metazoa > Arthropoda > Insecta > Lepidoptera > Geometridae > Timandra > Timandra comae. Next base: position 10,273,820 of record OY292358.1, on the reverse strand, counting down.
TCAAAAGTGCAGTAAACAATGTCAAGTGTACAGTCGTGACCAGTCTACATTAACTTATTAACATAGGACAAATGAGGTGGTACACGAGACCTCAGGTAAATACTTTATTAGAATACTAAATATAGATTGTCTTGTTTCAAAGGTGGGTATATTAATGAGTTTTGTTATTACTTATACGTACTTTTTAAAGGGAAACATAACATAATCATTCACTACATCTCGTTATAGTAACTGACCCGTAACTAATTTCGAAACTCGTCATCAGAAACTACGCACACACTCATTCACACACACACCCAGACTGAGACAAACATTTGTGGTTCACACAAATATTCACCCCGCTCGGGAATTGAACCCGCAACCTTATGGATGGCAGTCCGGCATGGTGACCACTCTGCCATCGAGGTTGTCAAATCGATCGAAATATGGATTACTAGCGACGCGGCGCAGTTTTATCCACTAAGAAACAATGGGGATAAAATGTAGCCTATATCCATCCAATTAACAAACATTTAAATCGATTCAGCAGTTTTGGCGAGAAAACACGACAGACTTGGTTACTTTCGCATTAACAATATTAGTAAGGATTACTCATTCATACATTCATTTAAATCATCAAACTATTGCAATTATAAAATTCACATCGCACGGGAATCGAACCCGCAACCTTACGGATGGCAGTCCGGCATGGTGACCTATTGGGATGAGAGTATGCCTTTTACTCTTTATGTGAGTAGATAAAAAAAGGAAGGTTATTAGGAAATAGGAGTTTTAAATTTATTCATTGGAAAAACAAATACAAATCTTTTCTCTATATATCGATGGATATTCTACACAACTATCAAATAAAAATAGCAAACTAGCGCCACCAAGTGAGAGTAAAACCGGACATAAGACACATTACAATTTCAACGCATTTCCATAACGACTAATTCACAGTTCCATTATCACATTTAACAAATAACTTATATAATAAATGCAAAGCGAACATTACAGAAACTAAATGGTTTGACCTGCACCACAGATTAGATAACAGTTATTACAAACCTGTTGGCTGAAACTTAATTTATTGTCATGTTAGTATAATGTTATTGTGGTTAGAACATGACATAACAATGAATTAGTTGGGTCCCTTTAAAAGGAATATATAATAAGGTGTGTTTACAGAAAAATGTAATAGATATAAAACTGTCTGAGTGTGTGTGTGAATGAGTGTGTGCGTAGTTTCTGATACCCTAGATACAAGTTACAAACTTAGTTAGGGGTCAGTGACCATAAAAAGAGAATCTTATTTTAATTTACATCTAGGTTTTAGTAAAATCCCTTGACTAGTTTCAGCCACGTACTAATAAGTTAAAAAATTTACATGGTATGCAAAATAAATTCGATCCGCTGTTTGTACCCTTATATCTTTAAAAATACGCAACGGATTTTAATGCAATTTTCATCAATAGATAGAGCAATTCAAGAAGAATCTTTACAAACAGAACATTACTCAAGTAAAACTGCGGGACTTAGTATGTATCTTATATTCTAGTCCCACCGTAATAAGACCTAAATGAGCGTCACGTACGATTAACATCATTAAAACCAAGTTGTCGTAAACTATTTACTAGCTAATGAGTCGTGAACGCGTGCCGAGAACAAATAATGATTTTTAATCATTTGTGGCGCCTGCACTCACGTCATTGTGTTAAGAATCTATTTTTAGCATAACTAGGTTTGCCTCGTGGTTGAACTCGCATAATTCTCTTTCCCGTGGCTATATTTGTATTAAATATAGCCCTTGTTACTCCTTAAAAAGTATTCTATATAATAGGGAAATAATTTTTCGAATTGGTTTAAAACTTTCGGAGCCTACTCAATGCAAACAATCAAAGTTTTTCTCATTATAATATTATAATGAGAAAAACTTTACTTAAACTTTAACGCTAGTATATACTAGCGGCGCCCCGCGGTTTCACCCGCGTAGTTCCCGTTCCCGTAGGAATATGGGGATAAAATTATGCTAATACCTTTCAACTGAATCACTCTATCTATTAAAATAAACCGCATCAAAATCCGTTGTGTAGTTTTAAAGATCTAAGCATACATAGGGACAGAGAAAGCGACTTTGTTTTATACTACACATGTAGTGATTAGTATAGATTAGCAGTGCCTCGCAGTTTAACCTGTAAATAATTAATATTAACTCAACTTCAATTGGTCGTAGAGGGTTGTTCTATAGCCTATAGCCTTCTTCCATTAATTGGCTATCTACTAACTCTGAAAGAATTTTACAAATCGGAGCCGTTGTTCATGAGATTAGCGCGTCCAAACAAACAAACTCTTCAGCTTTATAATATTAGTATAGAAGTATACATTATACTCGTAGTATAATTTTGGAGTGTAGTGGAGTGTTCCGGTATTATTAACCTCCACAATCTCTTCTCTAGTGGCTCCAAGAAGCTGTAGTCACAGCGGCCACACTCCGGTAAACCACGCAAGTGGGCTAAACCTAGAGAAGGGGGCTACATCTACGAACACCTGTAGAGTAGCTATCGGACGATTCCCGATTAACCGACATTGATAAACTTGTGGAAATCAATAATAAAGGTAATGTGATAAACCTCAAGGGCGTTTACCAGAATCCATTAGCAGGTTTACGGCCTATCGCTGCATCCCACACTCTGCCGATCGTACCGGACCTCCGGTCTATCGGATAACAGAGTGCAGGACGAGAGAGTGGACTTGCACCCGCGCAACCGTTTGTCCACTTAAAATATCTTCACGCGCAGATGACCCAAGCTATTCTATTCTTACCGGATCTGAGCAACATAAAAGTCCTGCGGCGATAGGGTGTTGGCGGTGGGGTTAAGGTAATGATGTACCGAGGCCTTAGTTGATACTCTGCACGTAGGCGGTCAGGAGAGAGTGGTCGCTCCCAGAGCTGATTGAGACGGGGCTCGGGGTTCGGCAGCACGACTGATGACAAAGCAGCCCTATTTAGGAACGCTCTGCTTTCCTCTGCATAGAGGAGGGGCCTAGAAAAGGTGGCCTAAAAATAGCCCGTTTCACACATCATCTAGGTGTCAAACCGCGGGCATCTAGACATCAACCAATGCGGTCGAAAGATACAAAAAATTAGAAACGATTTAATAAAATATAAACAACTTTGCATTGCTACATGGAACGTTCGAACCCTTTTAGACAATGACCGTAACTTATGCCCAGAGAGAAAGACTGCTCTCATAGCAAGAGAATTGGCCCGATACAATATCGATATAGCTGCAATAAGTGAAACTCATCTAAGCGACAGCGGACAACTATGCGAACAACTTGGCGCTTATACATACTACTGGAGTGGACGACCCTCCGGGGAAAGAGCGGGTAATGGAGTAGGCTTCGCTATTCGAAACGGGCTGGCTAGAGATCTGAGTGAACTCCCTAAGGGGTTCAATGACCGTCTCATGACTCTGCGCCTCCCGATTGCTAATAATAAATACGTTCATCTCATTAGTGCCTATGCTCCTACTCTACCTTCACCAGATGATGATAAAGAAACTTTCTACCAAAACCTCCGCCAAATCCTTGCGTGTGTCCCAAAACATGACAAGATTATATTACTGGGTGATTTTAACGCTCGTGTTGGCTCCGAATATGACCTTTGGAGTGGTGCTCTCGGCAAACATGGGATTGGAAAATGTAACGATAATGGCCTTCGACTTCTATCGTTGTGCGCTGAATTTGATCTTAGCATCACTAACACATTCTTCCGGCTCGCAGACAAATATAAAACCTCATGGATGCACCCCAGATCCAAGCATTGGCATCTTTTGGATTACGTCATAGTGCGTAAAAAAGATCTGCGTGACGTTCACATAACAAGGGCCATGCGTGGGGCGATGGGCTGGACTGATCACCGCCTTATTAGATCAAAAATGCACCTAGAGCTCAAGACACCACGTCGAGCATCGCACAAAATGTCACCTAATCTAGCCTTTTCAAATTTAATCACCTCTCCAGACCTAGGTAAAAATTTGGATGCACTATTTGATGATAGTGACCCACAGACTCGGTTTTGCTCCATGGACGGTGAGTGGAGATCTTTTGCTAAACACCTCCATGAATGTGCCTTGAAGACTATCGGAAAAGCTAAGAAGAAGAACCAAGATTGGTTTGATGCCTCAGATATTGAAATCAAGGCTCTAGTTGAAAGGCACAGACATGAACTGAACACAAAATCAGGAAATTGCCATAATAAAAAGGAAGCTCAACTTAAGCTTAGAACAAAAGTTCGCGAACTTAAGGACAAATGGTGGAATAACAAAGCAGCCGAAATACAACAGTATGCTGATACTCATCAAACAGGCAAGTTCTTCGAAAACATCCAAGCTATCTTTGGTCCGCGAGTAAGGAAAATAGCACCAATGTATTCCAAAAACAGAGAACATCTTGTGACGGATAAGAACGCCGTACTAATTCGATGGGCAGAACATTTCAACGACGTATTGAATCCCGTTGCCCACATCGTTGACCTACATTACATACATTCGCTTGAAGAACTACCAGTGTGCCAAGACTTAGATAACCCACCGTCTTTCGAAGAGTTTGTGAAAGCAGTTCAGCGTCTCAAAAATTCTAAATCACCGGGGATGGATCAACTACCTGCTGAAGTGTATAAATACAGTGGCAACAATATTATAAATAGACTATACGATCTTGTCAAAAGAGTGTGGGTAAGTGAAGAAGTTCCACGGGACTGGCGGGATGCGGTGATCTGTAAGCTGTACAAAGGGAAAGGAGATGTCTCCGACTGCAGCTCTTATCGAGGTATATCGCTTCTCGCGAGTGCCGGTAAGGCTCTTGCACATATTATTAACAGCCGCCTAAGCGAACTCGCTGAAAAGTACCTACCCGAAAGTCAATGTGGCTTTCGACCTTCTAGGGGTACTGTTGACGCAATTAGTGTCGTAAGGCAACTCCAGGAGAAAAGCCTAGAACATCAACGGCCTCTATTCATGTGCTTTGTTGATTTAGAGAAGGCATTTGATAGAGTTCCACGCGAGGCTCTCTGGCTTGTTCTCCAAAAGTCAGGATATCCGAAGAAGTTCATCAACCTAATACGCCATTTTCACGTTGGCATGAAAGCGCAGGTTCAGCACGAAAATGAACTTTCTGATGAGATCCAAGTCACAAGTGGAGTAAAGCAAGGATGTGTAATGGCACCCACTCTTTTCGCCATATACTTCTCAGTAGTTATGAGAGACGCACTACAAAGTTGTAGCGACCAAATACAACTTAAAGTCCGAACCGATAAAGGCGTATTTGACATATCCAGATTCAGGTCTACATCAAAAATACAGAAGATCTCCATACTAGAGATACTATACGCTGATGACGTGTGCCTCATGGCTGACAGCATGGCGCATCTCCAAAGCTATGTTGACGCATTACACCGCTCTTGTCAACGATTTGGCTTAGTTATTAGTGCTTCCAAGACCCAATTAATGAAACAACCACCACGGGGTTCCGATGCTGATAACACAGGGTTGTTTCTGGACGGTAAACCTCTAGAAGAGGTTTCACACTTTAAGTACCTTGGAAGTAATATCAGGCATGATAACACCCTAGCTTCGGAAATACCGGCGCGTATTGCTAACGCTGCTGCTTGCTTCGGACGACTCACGGACCGTGTCTGGAAATCCCATGACCTTAAGCTCAAGACGAAGATAAGTGTGTATAAATCACTGATCATACCCGTCCTTTTATATGGAGCAGAGACTTGGTGCCTCTATAGAACAGATATAAAGAAACTAGACACATACCATCTCAGATGTCTAAGGTCCATATTAAACATCAAGTGGCAGGACCGTGTGTCCAATACTGAGGTCTTGCGTCGCTCCCAAATGTACGGCATGGAGGCTCTTTTAATGCAACGCCAACTACGCTGGTGCGGACATGTTCTTCGTATGGATGAATCCCGATTACCCAAAGCCGTCTTTTATTCTGAATTGGCGAATGGAAAGCGGAAACGCGGCGGTCAATATCTACGATATAAGGATGTGCTTAAAAGACACCTTGATTCTTGCGCTATCGATTCTCAAAGTTGGGAAGAACTTGCTGCACAAAGGTCCTCTTGGCGACTTACCATTAACAACAACATTAAAACTTTTGAGGAACATCGACTCAAAACGCTTGACTCAAAACGCCAAAAGCTTAAAGAGCGACCCAAGCCTTCGTACAATTACACCTACAACCCAGAAGGCCAACTCTATTGTAACGCTTGCGACAGGGTATTTAAGACGAAGTTCGGTCTAGCGAGCCATATAAGAGCTCATCAAAGGGACCACAATAATTAATTATAATAATAGTATAGTATATTTAAAATTTTGTATTTATGAATATAGCATAAGGGGGTCGCCGTCATCGAAATCGATGAGGAGGACTATATATATATATAGTATAATTAGTTTTTTACAAATACTTGTTTACGCAATCACATTGTTATGACGACCTCGGTTAAATGGTGGCGTCCCATTGTATGCAATAACTCTAGTCTTGGGTTTGATCTACTAACTTATGAAACTTACACTGGGTGCTAAATTATTCGCATAAATGATAAATGTTTATTTCAGTCTTGTGCCCGCCTTCAAAATTCAAATTCAAAAAATATTTATTCAATTGAGGCCTCAATGAGGCACTTATGAACGTCACTGAATCTACCACCGATTCGGAATTACATCAGCCGAGAAGAATCGGCAAGAAACTCGGGCTGGTATTTTTTTTTAAATAAAATGAAATACAAATGTCACTTATAACTAATGTCAACAATAAAAAACATGTCAAAAAGTATATAAAAAAAAACTATAAATATAGAAGTAAAATAATTACATAGGTCAAAAACTAAAAACCTTGTTTCCGATACCCTAGTCCTGAACATCTACATACATAAAAGTCGTGTAGTTACATTATTCACAACTCAAGGACGACTGAACTGATTTGGCTGAAAATTGGTGGGGAGGTAGCTTAGAATCAGGAAAAGGCCGATACATATTTTTATCTCGAAATTTCTATGTGAACGGGAACTACGCTAGTAAAACCGCGGGGCACAGCTAGTTTTAATATAAACTAATTCTAGATGCTTAAGTTTATTTTATGTCTTGGTGTTTGTTTGAATGAATGTGTGCCTTCTGTCCCATACCCTAGAGCTAGACAAGTGTAAGCTGAGTTAGAGGTCAGTTACTATATTATTATGAAGAAATGAAGAAGATAGAGTAACTATTTTAGTGACTATTATTATAACGACAATGTTTTAACTTTTTATCAAACTTTTTTAAACCTAAATTCCAAGAATCAAGTAGCATATTATAAGATACTTTTTAATAATACATAGCTTATTTTGTCGATTAGTCAAAAGTCTCTCATAAATGTTACTACGCAGTTCTAAATCTAAAAATTTCCTTCTACGCAATCCAGTTAATTTATTTTATCAATGTTACAAATCTAATTATCATTAAAATTCTTTTCACTTCAATAACTCAAAAACATCGAATAAATTGAAATTTCTACCACAATTTGGCCTTCATCAATCAAGTTTATTAAATTGCGCGTTCAAATAAAAATAAGAATCAATTAAATTATTTATTGCTACAAATAAGATAGATACGATTTGCAAATATAATAATAATGATATGAAAGCTCGTAAAATTATGTTTAGTTATTATGTCCGTGTACCTATAATATTTATGGCTTGACACTTTTATAATGTTTTACTCGAAATAATACTGCCATGAGTGAGAGAGTAGAATTTGACCTCTATTTTACGTTTCTTCAGTTTTCACTCAATTAGGAACTCTGTAAATATATTCTTTCTCCTTTGTCCCATATCTTGATGGGTTAGATTTTATTTTCGTTAGACTTTTGATGGCACTAAAAATTTGTATTTTTTTTAAATAAAAAAAGTTTGCGTTTTGAAAACTAAATCTAGCATTCAAGAAAAACAAAAAGATGAGGCCAAAAATTTCCCTCGTCTTTTTGTTTTTCTTAAAAGTTTAAAAAAATATCATCCTATTAATATTATAAAGCTGAATGTTTGTGAGTGTGGATGTTTAGATGTGTGGATGTTTGTTCCTCTTTCACACAAAAACTACTGAATGGGTTTTAATGAAATTTGGTACAGACGTTCCTCATACCTAGGAATAACACATAGGATACTTTTTATCCCAAAATTCCCACGGGATAAGATTCCACGCGGGTAAAACCGCGGGGCACAGCTAGTATTTTATACATTGATACCGTGGTATGCCACGGACAGGATTCTTCCTAAGTATGTCTAGTAAAATATTTTATATAACTTCAAAAATCCAAACCAGAAACAGTAGTCCAAAAACCAGTTGCACGTACGGGTATAACTGTCAATAATAATTTATCTGATTAGAAAGTCTATAGAAAATATATGATACTATCCGTTGATTAAACACAAATATAATTATTATAACACCTCCATTCAGCTACCTGTTTTGTCACAAAATTTTCTAAACTCGTGAATCAAATACATTAAGCTACGTTTTATAGTAGATATATCATTTTAATATAGTCCTTTCTCTTTTAAATGAACGTTATTAATTTTACATCTTGATTTATAATTTAATTTGTTTGATTGTGTTTCTAGATACGAAAGTGATGTTTTGTCGAAATTAAAATGTTTTATTTTGACAGTTGTAAGTTGATTTATTGTGATGAGTGATTTTGTCGTGATTTGCGAATAGCTTTTTTTAATACAGTAGTAAATAAGAAATGGAAATTAGTTTCGTATTTTTTTTGCATAATTTATGGGTATACTTTTTAATTATGTAATTTTGGCAATTAGGCTGCAAAGCTAAAATGGAATTGGGCGGGTCACGTTTGTAGGATGGACTCAGATAGGTGGGCTAAATTGTCCACGGACTGGGAACTTGACGAGCGTAGGCCCCCGGGTCGCCCCCCGACACGTTGGAGGCAAGACCTTGAGAGGTTCGACAGAGATTGGAAGGAGCTGGCTAGAGACAGGGACAGATGGAGGGATTAGGGGGAGACCTTTCACCCAGCATTGGAAACAATACAGGTTGATTAAAAAAAAATGAGTTTATTTCTTTACGATTGTAAAAGGATACTTTAAAAATAAATAGGAGAAAATAAAAGAGTTCTCCCTATTTCAATATTTTGTGTTTGTTTGGTGAATTAGCAGCTTTTTCTCGTGAAACGCAATTGTTCCTTAATCAAAGTTATTTATAGAACCTCATCTTTTTGATGAATTGAAATTAAAAGGAAGCCCATTAAAAGCCTTAAGAAGGCAAACAAGAAGAAAATTCTTAACAACTTGTTATTGAAATTAACTAGAATTTTCATACAAATTGTTCTTTGTATCGAAAATAAATATGACGTCTTTAATTTTTATTGTTTCGTTTATTTATATGTTTTTTGTATGACTAAGGATGTAATACAATGAGACTATAATATTTTATTATCCGTAAATTGTAGTAAAGGGTGAAGAAGTAATAAAAATTGGATTGTATGTAGGGCTATCGGTAAATCTTTATAATTTATTGACTTTAAATTACTTCCCACGCGGCGTATCGTAAAATTATTCTTTGTTCGTTTAGGTAACTTCCTTGTGTTGTTTATACTTATGATAAGATAATTTTATTTTAAAATTTATTGATCTATTAAAATTTTAGTTTTGTTGCAATTCAATTGAGTTGATTTTTAGTGGTACACAAATAAGATAATTTGCCACGATCTCTACTTTGACAGACGTTTGTCAATTACTACTTTTTCGAAGATGGAAATTAGGAATCCAAGGGAATCCATTAGGTGTCCCGCGAATATTAGGAATCTATCCGAGGGCGAGAGATTTCTGCGTGATATACTAATAAATCTATAAGACAATTACGATTCAATCAACTTATCCTTTTAATATTTAACAAAATACATTGCTGTAAAGCATAAGAAAAGTGTCACTTATCTACCCCTCATCCATCAAACGCACTAGAATGAACCAACATAATTCCAAATTAATAATATGTTTGTTTCCTCAACCCAAATATGCGTGATTGGTTCATGGCCATAAATGCACCAGACGCATGTGATACCGTGACCCGGAAAATGAACTCTATACACGTATAAATTAAGTATCATTATTGACTAACAACGCCTCTTGTATAGTAATCGAACGCTGTAATTAATAACGTCCATACCGTGTTCAATTTATCATCGGTTATAGAAATATTTATGTGATACAATGGTTGGTAGTTAGGACAACCTTTTTCTATTAAATATACCTACTTATATAAACTGCCTATTTTTTTCTAAACTTTTTTTCTTATGTGTGAAAATATTTTGAATATAGGTTTAACACAAAAGGAATAATATTCATAAACCATGATTTCATTTTGCTATTTTACGTCTCTTCACTTTCTAGGTTTCTTTCTAAATTGATTCCAACGATATTAACTATTTTATAATTTTAAAGTATTTATACACTATCTCGTTACAAATATTATATGAAACGCAAGAAGACTGCTGTTGTATAAATCACGTAAAGAAAACGCCTTTTACTTTCCTATTTAGTATTTACAATGACCATCCAAACAATTATTACCTAAGTAACAGTAAAAAAGAAAACAACTTTTACTTTCTTATAAATTTACAATTACTTACCATCCAAACAATTATTACTTACATTACAGAAACTCAAACCTTTTTAAAACGTACAAATGTCACTCTTAAATCACTTTTACACATACATATTTCCACAATAAATTCTCTTAAAGCCATTGACGAGTCAGTTGAACTGATCAGTCCAGACATAAAACTGTGCCGTCACTCCAAAAGTTTTAGACCAACTAGATGTCCCCACTTTAATCGCTCTGGTGATTTTTTTGTTTTAAACTGAATTAATGGTTTTTGACTGATTGATGACCATTTTTGGATGAACGCCAGTTAAACTGACTCGTCAATAGCCACCTTTACTTCTGGAAATATTTCCACAATCAATTCTGCTAAAGCCATTGACATCTCCTTATAAGGCGGCCATTAATTTTTCTCATTCATAATGTTAGATCTATCCCAGTGATTTCAACGCAACGCTCGCTAAAGGGCACGACTGTGTGTAGTGTACTACGTTAATTAAATAAGGTGATGGTATCGGCGGTATTGTCTTTGCACTTTCGAATTTCGTCCTCAATACGAGGCCGACGCTGAGGAAGTTTTCATCCAGATTGGATTGACAAGGTACAAGTTGGGTACGAGGGAAGGTCTTTGATAAAACTCTAGGAAATGGGAAAGTCATTAACAATAGACGGGTGAAGGTTTTGTGTTTCAAATGAGATTGTTTAAGATAGATTGGTTTTTAATTAAAGTTGTTTGCGATTAAAGAAGTTGAAGTTTTGTTACATAGATTTTGTTTGTGGTTAGTTTATTTAAATTTTCTTTTTAAAAAAAATCTACTCAGCTAGCAGGGATTTTAAAGAACGTTCAAGATTGCGGTTCTTTTTTCTAAAGCTTCTTTAAAAGAAGACTTCATCTTGTATCTACACTATTATAATAATCTATACTAATATTATAAAGAGGAAAGATTTGTTTGTTTGTTTGTAATGAATAGGCTCCGAAACTACTGGACCGATTTCAAAAATTCTTTCACTAATGGAAAGCTAATTTATCAGTGCGTGACATAGGCTATATTTTATCCCAGTATTCCTACGGGAACGGGAATTACGCGGGTGAAACCGCGCTTCTAGTCTAATATAAATATTGTAAAACCATCATTTAAAACACCAATACATAGCTATAATATAACACAAGCATACCTGACATAGTTTTTGTATTCTCTCAGTTAATATATTACGTGACTTTGTTATTTTCCAATTGTTGCTTAAACCCCATCATTATACGCAATTTGAATGTTAATGTAATACGTAATACGACTACGTACTTAAAAATATATAATTTAAACATTTACTACGCTGTAATATTAAATTAATATATATTTCGTTAAGTGTTAATGAAGTGTGTAATGCGATAAAATATGAGAGTGAACGGAATTTTATTTATTAACGACATTTCAATCAGGTTGACTCAGATAAGTTAAGGAAATACGAGCCATGTTTGTATTATGCTTCTGGAAGCTTGAAAACTGTGTAAATAGGGCAGAACTCATGTTTTCTGTACGAACTTCAGGGTAAGGAAACCTGCCTAATGGACCGATTTCGTACTTTTAGACGGGTGGCGATCGCGCAAAGCAAAGACTCCGCTCTATGCTCTCATAATATCAACTCTCGCCTCTGGTTTCATTAAAAACTCTGGAATAATCTTCTTCATTAAACTTTTCCCAGAAATACTGTACCTATTTTCTTTCTATCAATCACAAAATTAGTCACTTAAATAAACCATAAAAATGTACTCATAGGGCCTATTTCAAAAAGCACTCGATAAACAATAGTGATTCATGTTGTGCGATAATTTGAAAGGTAAATTGTATTTTTATTTGCGTTTCGCACTCGTTGTTCGAATTATCGTGAAGGTGTTAATTTCGTCAAGATCTTGCTACGTGATTTACTCGTATCTACTTTAGATAAACAATGAAACATACCTTTTTGGTTTTGTTTTTGTTTGTGAGTGATTTTCCTTTGAAAGATTTGAGTCGTAAAAAGTAATTACTCATAAGAAACTACGCATTGAAAGAGATGAACACGTATATATGTTTTACAATAACTACTTAATAACCACTACGTAATTAAATTATAATCGAACAAAGAAAGTATCACCATCTCTTGTCAAAACAGTCTTACGATACGAGTATAATAAAAATTAAAACCTTAGAAATGTAAAATAACGTCAAATCCTGTGTAAGTAGATTTTTTTCAATGTCTTCACGAAAATAGAAACAAAAAACAATACAAGAACAGTTTTAAATCTATTCTATAAATAAAATGATACGTTATCAGACACCATGAGAGTCACAAATCATTGTTGTGGCGACGAACGGCTATAAATCGTTCGATATTCGCATAAGGCCGATGTGTGTTTATCTAACGGCAGGACAAATTCTCGAGTGATTTGAGAATAGGGAGATAAGTATGAGATATTGCTTCTGGTTATGATAAATTATGGTCTATTATGATATGTTAAGTAAAATAGAGTATTTTCAAGATAAATGCTAATCTCATTATATTTTGTAAATGAAAAGCAATATGAAAATGATTACAAATGGATATTGACACACTATATTTATTTGCTTTTGAAGAGTTTGTTTGAACGCGCTAATCTCAGGAACTACAGCAACGATTTGAAAAACAAAAATTGGTGTTAGATAGCCCATTTATCGAGGAAGGTTATTTTATCCCCGTATTCCGGGGGTAAAACCGCGGGGCGCCGGTAGTGATAAAATAAAATTTTTAAAAAACATAAAATGTACCTGTCAAGTAGATTTCTAAGTTCGTTCACAAACCAAGACCCTACTTTGTAGTACTTTAGTTTACAATATCTCAACCAAAAAAACATTACAAAGTGTCAAACGTCCTACCACACTTTTTACATCGCTGACGAAAAACTGATTTAAGCAATAAATTAAAATGACAATTGTCTCGTTAAAATTAATTGTTTTTATTTGCAATTATTTGAGTTGCGATAAATATCTTTCATTCTTTTTGTGTCTCATTACAAAATGCAGCCGAGCCCAATCTCGGTTGTGATTGTTGCAACTACTCCCTTAGATCAATTTCAATTTGACCTTTGGAAAACTATAAGTTTCGCAAATCTATAACTTAGCGGTATTCTTATGGTATTATTTATGTTGTAACTTGAATTCTTATTGTGAAATAATTCATGCAGAACAAATTTGATATAATGTATTGAGAGTTTGAAAGTATATAGGGATATTGCAAAAATAGCTTTTCATATCTGTCTGGGGTATTTAGGTTAACTAAAATTGGTTTGCCTAGATTTAGAATTTGGGGTAGCTAGCTCAAAGTGATTTTACCTGCACACGCGAAGACCATTACAAGGCCACTGATAGTGCCATATCGGTGGCTGAGTTTTGGTCCTCAAAAATATGTGTCGACACGCAAAGAAGAAGAATTGATTTTATGTTATGAAAGCAAATCAATAGTTTCTTTTACTATAACAGACATTTAAAAAGCAGTTTTATATAAAGTTAAACTAACAATGCCCCGCGGATTCGTCCGCGTAGTTCCCGCTCCCGTGAGAAAGGGGATAGAATTATGCAAAACGTTCTTCTTGAGTCACTCTATCTATTAAAAAACGCATCAAAATCCGTTGTGTAGTTTTTAAGATCTAAGCATACATAGGGACTGCAGCGGGAAGCAACTTTGTTTTATATAATGTAGTGATAGTGATTGAACATAGCCAGTGACTTACACGGAGGCACCCGTGTCGATTTATCTCCAACATAATATTGTATGTGTATGTAAACTACATGTATTAATGCTAATATCGAGAACGAAGCTCGAGAGTAATTTTCTTTAATTCCTTACATAAGCGGTTTTTAGCAGCTACCAAAACATGATGGTTTTTTATAATCAATTCAATACAGAATAATATTATTGTCAACACTCGTCACATAAAAACTTGTAATGAAATATGATATTGAATTATTAATTAATAATTATATTACTTTATTAATTTATACGATGTTACTTTTTAATTAAGGAAAGGAAAAAATGTATGTCGCTGTAAAATTATTAATTTATTGCCTTTTTATTTATTGTTGCAGTTGAAAACAGTTTTATTGGTTATAAATTATTTCTTTATTGTGTCAAAATGGTGTCACATTACTACATTGTTTGTAGTACGGGCTGTTTCTCATAGTTAATATTTATGTGGCACATACACGACAACTTATTCCTTACTTCTACTTCCCTTGTTTGATTCGTGATAAACTATGTATTTAAAACTCAAATAAAAATATGAGAGTTTAAATGGGTTAGGCGGTTGGATGTCTTATCCTAAGCTAAACCTACTTAAAACTAAATTTGAACTTATATAATGTGTAAACTAAAACTGATATTTTAAGATCACGAAACAATCATCTCCCTAATGACTGCGGAATAAAATCCCGAAAGTTAGGCAATGTAAGAGAGTTCTTTCATCGTAACCATTCCGTTTCTTGACACAAAGATACTTAAATTTATTGTATTGGTTTCTCTTGATATCTTAATCCACACATATATAAGTATACTCACATATAATATATCCAATCAGTGATTATAACTTTATAACGTGTTAAAAATATCGTTATTCGCTAATGACACATCATACAACGGGTGACTAAGCTAATTTGACAGCTGTCACTTGTCATTAGGGTACACTCGAGGAAGTGTGCGTAACTTGTATACAATGTTAGGTACAGTCGAAGCGAAAGTTCGATAAGTTTGTAAGAAAATTGTCGATCAGAAACAAGTTTCAATTTTGTGGGAACAATTTAATTCAACTTTGATATTTATTTTAAAACATACAGCTGGCAATTATCTTCTTATTATTATTAATAATCGTTTATACGAAGGTATGGTCAATTGGTCATCTTTGTTCTTTGGAATAAGTGTATTCTTATTTGATATTTTCAAATGTATGAAAGAGAGAAAATATGGTTGGATATAAAAAAGACCTCCTTATCTAAGAAGGTCTGATGGTAGTCTGGTTAAACTGAAATTCCACGCCAATTAGATATGAGGTACGATAAGATTTGTATGTGTGGTTGACACTTTTGCAGAAATAATGCTCAAACCATAATATAAGGTACTTTTATCAAACTGTTTACCCCGACTGTACCAAAATGATAAATGGCCAAGCGTACACTTACCAAAAACGGCATTCGTATTGAAACCAGGCTCCGTTTCGACATTATTATGTTTTATTCATATCAACGAAATAAGAGTTATGTTGTGTGTTTTTTGTCATTCCACAATTTCAAGTAACCGTGACTTTTGTGGTTTATACACTCCAGTGACTTGTGAATTACTAATTTTATTATTAATCATATGTTTCTTTGTTTAAAAGATTTAATAACATATGTATGTACGATACAAAGCCCAAGCTACCTGAGGTTTATTGCAAAGACAGACACCTCCTAGGAAAGTGTGTTTCCTCTCCAATACTGCTGTAATGCATTTTGGTCAAACAAATATCCAAAGTCATAATTATAGGTCAAAACAGAAACATACCTTACTAAACACAAAGACATTAGTAAAGACATTTAACCAACCAACATTAATATTGTAGATTAACTCAAATCCCAAAAAAAATAATGTTTATACACGCGATTAAGACCCTCTATTTATTTAACTATCCATATTTTCATTGAATCAATTCACAGAGTTCACTCAACAAACAGTTGCATAACATCAACCGTAATAAAGCCACGCGTCTGCATTGAAAACAAATCAAATCATAAAAACACATTTAATTACCGTAATAAACTATTAGCACGTCTTTGTGTAAACTAAAAAATAATTGCCATAGAAACGAGATCGCGTTGCGTAACCCCAACTAATACAAATGTTGTGAAAATAGTATACGCACAGATTTCAGAAGGAATATTGTCTTGAACCCGTAAAAGTCGTACAAATCAACCTTGGATAGAAATTCTTAAACGAGACTTGGCAATATGGACATGGGATACAAAATAGTTTCATTTTTATAGAGTTACTAGCGACCCGCCCCGGCTTCGCACGGGTCGAATTTTCCCGTTGATTGTCCAAATTTTTTTTAAATAAAAACCTTCTTCTGACAGTACAAACACAACAAAAAAAGAATTGGCCAAATTGGTTCAGGCGTTGTTGAGTTATGCTTACCAACATATTTTGCTATTCATTTTTATATAACAGATTTTTTTTCTTTTAGGACTAGAATATGTACTTTTGGCGAAATGTTTGAGACAAAAAACGTTTTTGCTGAAAAAAGTGTTAGCTTTTTAGACTTTTATCAATGATGTATGTTGTTAAATTGATTACTTAACTTCCAAAGATCAAGAGTATAATGATTAAACTAATCAAACAAAGTTCTTTGAAGTGTAGGCACGTTATTTTAGCTATCACAGTAGTTACTGTTATTTGTTAAACACTACTGTTTGTTTTTAACGTTACTATTATTGTAGTTTCTGATACCCTAGATACAAGCTCCGAGCTTAGTTAGGGGTCAGATACTATAATGAGATGATGTAGTGAATGCTTATGTTATGTTACTATTACTGATCCGTCTAACCTTTTTACCACAAGCTAAAAGTTCACAAACTTAAGAAGAATTTGGCGTAGAATGATTCATAATAAATTCCATTCATGAATTATGCAATAGGTTGGTATGTAAGAAGTCACTGGTGAAAGCGAATTCGTATCTTTCAACGTTTAACTCTGTCGGTTTAGATCCTTTTAATCATCAATATTATGTCTTGATGACTATCAGTCTGCTGTTTTTTTGTTTGATATCTCGTATTGTTCAGTAAATGTAGGACTTAAAGCTTAGTCGGCTTTTCTATTTAAGTAATATTGGACGGTCGAACGACGACCTAATGATATAATTATTTAACAAACGGGATGTTAGTACGTACTTATTAAAGTCGAAATCCTCCATAAAAAAGACCTAATGATAGTTGGTGGGTTTCTGCATGTGTATGATAGAGATAACTTTGGCTCGGTTGCGCTGGAGATTAATTGGAGAAGTCTATGTTTAGTTTTGGGATGAGCGATAGTCTGATAAGATGATGAAAACGTGATGGACTGACGGACAACATGTATATATATTAATTCTGTAGGCCTAATGTATGGAATGTTGGGCACAGAATCTGTAGTACCTACTATAGTACTTAGAATTTATACAGCTAATCTATATCAGGTATCTTTTGAAAGTTTTCAAAAAGGAACAATTTTTAATTTGCTATTGTTTTCATCTTTATTAATTTGATTTATGTTTCCATTGTTACAAAAGAAGATGAATTTAGTTATTTCTGAAACAAAATTAACCATTAACACAAATATGAATACTCGCTCAGACAATTCAAGTATTGAATACAAGTTGCGACTACCAATTCATTTTCCCATGTCCCAATCCCAACTCCCGAGACTATACAGAGGAAACGCATACAGTTTATTCAAATGATGCTATATTTTGCATACAATCACAGTGAAAGGCCACTGCCCATTGATATTTTAATCATAGTAGCAGTTTATCCGCGTGAAATCGATTCGTGGATCAGGTTTCAGTTTGTTTGTACAGTCGCAGTAGAAAAACCTTAGACAGTTTTCATATTCTTTACTTTTTAAGTCGTATCATAATCTCTTAGTACCTTTTTTCAACGCTAAGAAAACAACTGCATACAAAATTATACCCTAAAAATATTACAACTAGGTTCAAAATAGTAACACCTTTAAACTACGACTAGCGACGCAATAAGTATACTCAACCAATCAAAACGATAAATTGCTCATATTTCGTCATCAATTTGTGGTTTTGGTGCTTTTGTCAGTGTAACAAGTGCAACCCTCTCCATCTGCCCCATATCCATAGCAGCCTCCTTCACCTAAAACTGATATTTACCAAACGAAAATAGATCTTATGGTGACGAAACCTTTCTTACTCTGACTGTACAACGTGTCGGAGAAACTGCGGTTACTGAGCACAGAAAACTTGACAGATACACGCCATTACAATGACTACTGCTAATGTCAAAGTGTGCACTTCATTATTTATATTTACACAGTGTTTATCGTGCTTACCTAATGCCCACGTAGCGGTAACTTTAGTACTAACACAGTTAGGTTTGTGATATACATCGAAGTAAATGTAGTGTCTAATAAACAACAATTGATAAGCATTTGTTATGTTTGTTTTAACATAACATAATCATTCACTACATAGTCTCATTATAGTAACTGACCCCTAACTAAGTTCGAAACTTGTATCTAGGGTATAAGAAACTACGCACACACTCATTTACACATGTTTGATGACGCATATGACAGTCACCATGCTACTGAACTATAGAATACAGGATTGCGGGTTCGATTCCCTTGTCTGTTTTCAAAATTACTTGTGTAGGTCAAATATGGTGTATGGGTACAGTGCACACTGTGTTGGAGTGCCAAATAGGGATGCGGGTTCAATTACCGTATGAGGAAAAACTATGTATTCCAAATTTTCGAGTGTGTGTATAATGTGTGTGCGCAGTTTCTGATACTATAGAGAAACGTCATAATCATAAAAGGAGTCTGTTGTTGTATTAACATGATAAAGTGATTGATTTATATGAAACCAGCTGTGCCCCGCGGTTTTACCCGCGTAGTTCCCGATCCCGTGGGAATTTCGGGATAAAACTTAGTCTATGTTCTTTCCCGGACCATAAGCTACCCCTGTACCAAATTTCAAGTCAATCGGTTCAGTAGTTTAGCCGTGAAGAAGACAGACAGACAGACAGAGTTACTTTCGCATTTATAATATTAGTTAGGATTAGGACTAGTTAGGATTAGGATTAGTTAGGATTAACGTCTCGGGTGTTTAGTAGTGTGAACATTTGCCTACTGGATTTCACGCATGAGGACCTCTGGGTCATATTATGATGATGTGTTAGTTATTTTAAACATAACCCGGGTTTGAGATAACTAACTATACGCATTGGGTAAGAGTGATGACTAACTATACGCATTGAGTAAGAGTGATGACTAACTATACGCATTGGGTAAGAGTGATGACTAACTATACGCATTGGGTAAGAGTGATGACTAACTATACGCATTGGGTAAGAGTGATGACTAACTATACGCATTGGGTAAGAGTGATGACTAACTATACGCATTGGGTAAGAGTGATGACTAACTATACGCATTGGGTAAGAGTGATGACTAACTATACGCATTGGGTAAGAGTGATGACTAACTATACGCATTGGGTAAGAGTGATGACTAACTATACGCATTGGGTAAGAGTGATGACTAACTATACGCATTGGGTAAGAGTGATGACTAACTATACGCATTGGGTAAGAGTGATGACTAACTATACGCATTGGGTAAGAGTGATGACTAACTATACGCATTGGGTAAGAGTGATGACTAACTATACGCATTGGGTAAGAGTGATGACTAACTATACGCATTGGGTAAGAGTGATGACTAACTATACGCATTGGGTAAGAGTGATGACTAACTATACGCATTGGGTAAGAGTGATGACTAACTATACGCATTGGGTAAGAGTGATGACTAACTATACGCATTGGGTAAGAGTGATGACTAAGTTTCACTGTCATAATACATATCATCAGTAAGAGACTTTTGTCTTACACATTGATGATGTAACATCATCATCTTCATCATAAGGTAGCATCGCAATGTAGCATTGATGATTATGATTATGATATATAACTAGAAATTTTCAATTGTATGTCTGAATCACTAAGGGCCTATTTCACGATCTTCAATTAAATTTCTGAGTACTTACAAGTTTTGTCTTTGTCACTTGATATAAAGTAAGAAAGAGACAAAACTAACTTTACTTGAAGATCGTGAAATAATAGGCTCTAAATTAGTCTTAGAAATTTGCGATATTTTTAAGACCTAAATGAATTTGAATTTTAAATATTAAAAACAGTCAATATATCATCTGATTTTTATCTAAAGGTATTTAGATATACAAAGTCAACCAAAATAATTTATTATTATATTCGTAATGCGATTAATAAAACACAATACGCAGGTCATTAGGGTGATAACGATATCTATAATAACAAGTGTATTGTACAAACAGGAAACGTGTTCCGTATACATGGCTGATCCAGACGGTTTGATAACATGAATCGTATAATTAAATTATTAATAACAATTAAATTAAAAATTTAAAAAACTACCAACACAATTACTTTCAAACCCCCATAACTTTTAAACAAACTGATTTTCAACTGATTTTCATCAGACATGTCTAAGAACACTCGCACGTAAGTCCCCTTTAATAAAAAAAAAACTCAATTGAAATCGGTTCATCCGTTCGGGAGCTATGATACCACAGACAGACAGATACACACACACACACACACACACACACACACACACACACACACACACACTCACACACACACACACACACACACACACACACACACACACACACACACACACACACACACACACACACACACATAGACACGTCAAACTTATAACAACCCACTTTTTGCGTCGGGGGTTAAAAATAAATAATCAATTGTAACGTCTCTGCATGTAATTATGTTTTACGACGCGAAGATTAAGAAGATACATATATTTATAAAAACTACTAGGAATAAAGTAATTCTGAATTACATCGTTCTCGAAAATTTTTGGTAGATAGATATTTTTCTATAAGTTTTCAATATTGCGTTCCAATATAAGAATTTCAATATTGGAATGCAATATTAAAAATTCTTATACCTAGTATCCTTTGTTGCCGTACGCAAATCGAACGAGGTGCATTTTATGTTTTATTCGTGCTGAAAAAGAAGAATTAAATATAATATGCTGTCGTTACACTTAGGGCCTATTTCACCATTTTCAAGTAACGTTCCGAGTAGATACTCACATTTTTTGTCTTGGTCACTTAATATAAAGTAAGAAAGAGACAAAACTAACTTTACTTGGTGAGTAAATTTACTTGAAGGTCGTGAAATAGGCCCTTAATTGAATTTAATAAGAACTTGATAAGTACTTAGACAATATTGCATTCCCAACCTTTTGAACAAATACAAAAGTAAGTATTCCTTTAACTCCAAAATTAAAAATTAAAAAAACCCCCAACACAATTACTTTCAAACCCCCATAACTCTTAAACGGGTCAACCGATTTTCATCAAACATGTCTAAGAACACTCGCACGTAAAAACTTAATTGAAATCGGTTCATCCGTTCGGGAGCTATGATGCCACAGACAGACATATACACACACACACACACACACACAGACACGTCAAACTTATAACACCCCTCTTTTTGCGTCGGGGGTTAAAAAGAACACAACCATGTATTCTCTACATACCTTCTTTTCAGCACATAACATGGTCATTTTATGTTTCATTTAAACGGTCACCATATAAATAAAGTTAGACAGTTTCCGGGTGACCGAGTGCTAAGTCTAAAGACCTGTAACCGAATGTTTACTTTTAAGTTGCGTAACCGTTCGCGGTTGATCGCTTTTATGTTACACGCCTGTTAGCTCAGGGTGTGTTAGTGTCTTAGTGTGTTTACTGGAAATGTTTAACGGTTTAATGTTACTGAAAAAGACATAGTTTTGTTTGGGCTTAAGTGGTACTATAAAGTCCAATTTTGATTCCTGTGTAGAACTGCACATTTCGAGATAGTTTCCTAGGCCGTATTATTTATTCTGTAACTAACAGTGCCTCGCGGTTTCACCCGCGTAGTTCCCGATCCCGTGGGAATTTTGGGATAAAACATAGCCTATGTCCGTTTTCAGACCATAAGCTACCCCTGTACCAAATTTCAAGTCAATCGGTTCAGTAGTTTAGCCGTGAAAAGGTAACAGACAGACAGAGTTACTTTCGGATTTATAATATTAGTAAGGATTTCATTTTCAAAGTAAAACTAATTCACATGTTGTTCTCCTTTTTCAGGTATGTGAAAAGAAAATCTACTTCAGAGCTTTTAGTAAGTAAACATGTAGTACAAGAAACTTTGTGGTATTTTAGTAACTTATGCTTAGGTATATGAGTGATTAAACTTATAATGAACAATCATGATAAAAAACATAGGACAATAATATTTTCCCTGTATTTTTCCGCAAAACGCCACAATCCGTTTGGATTGTGGCGTTTTGCGGGTTCATTTCAATTCATGATTCAATCCACAATTCATATTTCCGCCTGTCTTCCACTAAACACGATCGAGTTACTTCAAACAAGACATTACAATTTTGATAAAATCAAACAGATACATTGATAAAGTGTCCACTATTACAAGAGCCCTGTACAGTTGTACCCTACTTCAATTACGCGAAGATTACTCTCATTTATCAAGTGTCACAGTATTGTGGTTACCAGTTCACGTCTCAGTTTCCGCTGTTACAGTTTTCTATCATATAGTTGGATTTCTGGTTTTTTATGAATCAATTTCCTTTGAAGATTTATGATTGATGGCGTTCGGGTAGAGATAATAGGCGAGCGTTTGTGACGAGGATTATTAAATGAGAATATAGTAAGTTAGTTTTAGTAAACATATTTTTTATAACTGTTTTTTTAATGATTTCATTTCTAAATTTATGAAGTATCATAGAGAAAAGAAAAAAAATGTTTTCATGATATATATATAAATGTCCTTGCTAAATCTTTATAGCGTCAGACAAACCCTAAACATGTTCATTGTTTACAATACGCGACGCATGTTCCGTCAGATATTAACCGTTCCTTAACTCCAAAATGTTGTTAGTCCAAGTCAATGCTGTTTGATATTTGCAATGGGATGAACGCTCGTTAAGGATATCATCTTATGCATTAATGCCATTAATAAATACTTAAACTTTATCAACTTCCATAAGAACATTTAATTAAATACCGATATAAGCAGCATTCATTTTAAATGTTTCCAGTAATAATTATAATAAATAGGCGATAAACTGACTAATTAATTGTTGACCCGCAGTACGCCATTAGGTTGAAACTAATAAAACTAATGTAAAATAATTAAGTATCATTAACACTAGCTGTTTTACTTTCGTCGAGTAAAATTTCTAGACAAGTAGGTTTACTGTGTTCGCACTTCGCATACGCACTTGTAGTTTCAAGTAGTATATATTTAAATTTATTAGCGTCATTTTAAATGTAGGTATAATTTTTTTAAACTATGTGGGGGACCGAGTTTCGTTTAGAAAATTGATTATTTTTTTAGTAAAATTGCATTTTTTTAAAAACTGTACTATTATCATCTACTGCCTAAAGGTAGTTAAAATTCTCAAGAAGCTAACGATTGCAGGTCGTACAAAGGACCCTTTAGAAATGTTTAAAAGTAGGAAAACTGCACACTTTCAACTTAATATAGACAATGTTTTACAAGTGGAACTGTTACGTTATAAATTTCATTTATTTTGAAATGCAACTGCTTAGAATTTTCAAAAAATGATTAATATTGTGCTACCTCGTATAATCTCGGACTCAATTTCACTAGCACTACCAACATTTAATCTCCAGGAAAATATATTACCACAGATACTTTTATCCGTCTTTACTTGCACTGCACTAACCTACAGAATCCAATCGGAACTCGAGAGTAGATCTGGAAATTCCAATTCCAATTTTAATTCAATTTGCAAGGTTATTACTTTCTAAGACGAATGGCAGCCATTTTGTGAAATGACAAGTTGTGTACCGGATTCCATGTAATATCAGTCTATTTGTCATTGGAAACCTCTTATCAACAGGATGAAATGGAATCATTATATCTGGCATTAAGATTCTTTTGGAATAAAAGCTATCTGGGGGCACGGCAGTGCCCCCCGCCAAGTCGAGCGCGAAGCAAACACTGCCGTACCATCCTTTACAGGAACCCTTTCGCCGCATTTTCAGGCCCCTATTTGACAACCTCTGGATAAGCCCAGAACGCTGAAATTTTCGTCATCCAGTAAGCTATACAATCACATACTTAAAATAAAATTTCAAGTCTGTAGGTCATTTAGTTCCGAAGTTAAGC
Source organism: Timandra comae (assembly GCA_958496195.1). Lineage (NCBI taxonomy): Eukaryota > Metazoa > Arthropoda > Insecta > Lepidoptera > Geometridae > Timandra > Timandra comae. The sequence goes on along the minus strand of OY292358.1, from coordinate 10,249,132 downwards.
GAAAGCAAAGTTTCGCATTTTAGACAGACACTCACTCACTCACTCACTCACTCACTCACTCACTCATGATCATCAAAATAGAACTAGTACTTCCCATAAACCTAGAGAGCTGAAATTTGGTACAGAGTTAGGGTTTAATGGCCACATAAAGGGAAAACTATAAAAACTAGGATAATCGAACGGGAACGGGAATTATACGGGAACGGGAGTGGGAATTGTAACTCAAGAACGGCTGAACTGATTTGGCTGAAAATTGGTGAAGACGTAGTTTAGAACCAGGAAAAGGACATAGGATACCTTTGATCCCGAAATTCCCACGGGATTGGAATCGGGAATTTTAAAATCAAGAACGGCTGAATTGATTTGGCTGAAAATTGGTGGGGAGGTAGCTTAAAACTATTAGAAGAACATAGAATACTTTTAATCCCGAAATTCCCACGGGAATGGGAACGGGAATTTATAACTCAAGAACGACTGAACTGATTTGGCTGAAAATTGGTGAAGAGGTAGCTTAAAACCAGGAAAAGAACATAGAATACTTTTAATCCCGAAATTCCCACGGGATTGGGAACGGGAATTTATAACTCAAGAACGGCTGAACTGATTTGGCTGAAAATTGGTGAAGAGGTAGCTTAAAACCAGGAAAAGAACATAGAATACTTTTAATCCCGAAATTACCACGGGATTGGGAACGGGAATTTATAACTCAAGAACGGCTGAATTGATTTGGCTGAAAATTGGTGGAGAGGTAGCTTAGAACCAGGAGAAGCACATAGAATACTTTTCATCCCGAAATTCCCACGGAAACGCGAACGGGAACTACGCGGTTGAAACCGCGGGGCGTTTAATAATAAAATACTACTCCTAAAAAGAAAAAAAATGTGTCAAATAAGAAAATCTAATAAAATAAATCAATATAAACACGTTTCAACAAAAATAAATGAAATCCCACCAAAAACATTCTGTAAAAAACTAGCCAAGTCTCGATGGAGCTGCTTGTTTATCTCTAAAAAGTAATGAAATCTAGACAAACTCGTGCCAAGTCTAAGGTCCCTTACTGCGATTTCTTTATTATTATAGTTAATGTTGTGTGACTTGGCCGTTGAACATTGTTTAAAACGTTAGTAGTGGGTACAAGTCAATTTTGTTTACACGTAATGTTATTACATTATTAAAATACGCAGCTTCATCAAGCCTACAATTGACTGGATATTGAATCAACGTTTTTCAAGTGGTAATTTTCTATCGTCAATGGGTAGCGGTTCTGGCGACAGATTGGTGCAATGGTGTCATGGAGCACCTAGTTTTGTACCTTTGTATACATGTGTACCCTTCAACGGCCAGGTCACACAACATTAACTATAATAATAAAGAAAATGTAATATCAGTCTATTTGTCATTGGAAACCTCTTATCAACAGGATGAAATGGAATCATTATATCTGGCATTAAGATTCTTTTGGAATAAAAGCTATTTATTCTTATTTCTACATAGATTACTTTTTTATGAGTTTTGTTCTCTTCCCTAATCTCTGAAATTTCTTAATTCCTAATCAGTACCTATACAGGAGTAAGTAGAAGTTACCATCTAGTCCCTTATAGGCGATATCAAAATCAAGTTGGTACTATCATTTTTCCAAACATAATTTGAGATACATTGTCTCTCTATATCTCCAAGTTTAAATTTGAAAGAACTCTACTAAAACACTTGTCAGAAACAGCTACAGTTCTATAGAGTTAATGACACTACTCAGAACAATACAATGGATTTACAGATTATTGTCAATCAATTAGATTGATTGTTTGACTTCTTCGGTTCTTGTCTTGTGTTTCTTTATCAGAATTGTTTATACTTATGCCATAAATGTCATGAAACAATTCTTAAAAATTCTTAAGTTCAAAAAATTCAAAAGTGAAGTTTTGATTTTTGTATTTTTTACCCTAACACTTGGTTAAATTGTCTCTTCATCGATGTCCCTATGGGGTCGGTTTTATTTTACGTGGAACGACTTCCTAACCATCTTTTAAAACCCAGAAGCCAAAAATCTTATAAGTAATAATTATTTTTTCTGCTTAAAACATAATTATTTTCATCATCCCTCAAAATTAAGGCAGACAGTTAATTGTAACAAGCATTTGTCTTTCCAATCCAGATCTCTTTCTCCAAAAGTGATCACTTTGAACATCTACACGATACAGCACAGATTATCAAATAGTTATTACGTATTTCGGAGTCACGTGATACCACTGCTTCTTCGCTTTGATGTCGCGAAGTTTACGATCGTCTAAAGTTACTTCGTGACGCACATCATTCTTCCTTATTTTATCTGCTTCTAATTCCGTGATATGTATCTGTTCTGTTGTTGATTAGGAGTCTTATTTTTGATGTTAGAATCGTTTGTTTGAGGATAGTATGTTTGGGTTGTGATTGTGGTGCTCTTAGCGCCCGTCGTGTTGGTAGTGATTGAGTTTTGTTTTATCGATACATTTTGCCGTAAGATTTTAACAGATTATTAAAAAATAATATATTTATGTACTAAAAAGATGAGACTACTCTTATTTCGAAAAGAGAAATAAGATTTTTTGCAAATCCCGAAAATAATACAGCATTCAGACTTACTCATTAGGGACTACAAATATTGAATACAAATTTTAATTTTCTTTGAACTTCTCATTCTACATCGTTATAATATAATAGAAACTCTTAAACAAATTACCGTTCCAACGTAGTATAGTACAAACCACATCTGAACGGAGAAAATTAATGTTAGAATAAATTATAAATAGTTTCGCTAAACTAAATGTACCTATAATTGAAATTCGCAACTAGGAGTTACCTATTGGTAAGCAATGGGCCATCACACCTCCTAATGGTTTCCATTTAATATAAACAAACTTAATTACCATTTCTAATGAATCGGACGTTTAATATATTAAGGAAAGTGGCGATTTCGAACTATGTAAACTACTTATAGTGGTTTAGTGTTCATTGAATATTATTGTAACTGTATTTTGAGGTGGACCAAATATTTGCACAGAGATCAATGATTTACTTTACGATTTTTGGTCGGTAATTGTATCTAAAGTATATTAGTTTTCGTTTGGTATATTAAAACTTATTGGAATTTTAAAACAAGAAATCTCAGTCACACTACAAAACGGTTTTTGCTTGAATAATGCTTTCGCCTATCATAATAAATTATTTATATGTCATTCCCCTTTCATGGACTACACTAAAATATGTTAAAGTCATTCTTACATAAAACTTAACTCAGTTTGATTTCTACATTTAAATAAAATGAAAAACATTGAAACGTTTGTACCTACATATCACACCAAAAATGTATCACATTACACGTTTGATTAGTCACCATTTATTTTCCTATAAAATCAGATACATTAAGAATGTCTTCCTAAAGGGCTTCTCCATTAATCGGTCCAAATTTGGCGTTATTGAGTTGTTTAACGATAACAATTTGTAAGTTGTAAAACGAATTGACCGTGTCATTGTTTTTATAGACGTCTTTGTTTAGAGTTAACGTGTCTTTATTTTGTGGTTTTAGAACTAGTTTGTTGGTGCAATTTGAGTATTTTCCCTTATTCTTCTTTGTCTTTATACATTTTTTGTTTAAGAGCCATTTCACTCTAGTCAATCTAGATTCCATGTGTTCGTCATCAAATGTATCCTATACGTTTTTCATGGTCATTTATACTACTGTATCAAATTCTACCGAAATCCATCCAGTAGTTTTTTACGATAGAGAAAAGTCATCCATTCATACAAACTTTTGCTTTGCGTGCGAAGCATATCAAACATCAATTCATACAAAAATGCTAAGAAGGTTATACATATTAGGAAGCCATGTTGAAGACTTAAAAATGACACAGAGAATAAAAGAAATGTCATTTATTTCCAAATGGAAATAATATGACACATACTGTCAGATAAGTAAATTAACTTAGCCTAAATAGAAATAGTTCAAGTTACACGATGTGTTGGACAACAGATCGCTTCGATGTTGCCCAACGCTGATCATCCACTTGGCTTTAGTGGCCATAGAAGAAAGAAAGATGTTTGGAATCAACATTAGGGTTTTTATATAGACATTAACACGAAACGGACTAGTAGAGTAATTATTATGACTTAATACGATACGAAGAGAAGAAACAGTATATTTTCTTTCAAAGAATATTCTTAATCCCAGTCATAGTCATAAATTTCATCTAACACTATACTTTCCATTTACTTGATTAGCTTGTGGTTAGAAATAATACGTGAAATCTTTAGTTTGATAGGTAGCACGACCTTCAGTTTTCTAGTCGTATCTTCCTTATTGCTTTTTCAGATTGCTTGGTTTTCTTTAAGCTCAATAATGTTAAAAACTATTAGATTATCTTAAAGCCAGACTGACATAGATTTATTTCTTTTATTTAGCTATTGAAATATGGTTTTGGTTATAGTATCGGTAAACTTAGTGTTTAAGTGAGCTGACAATTTTGCTCGCATTTTTGGGTAGGGACTGAGTGGTAATGTATCGAATACAGATGTTTATTTATTTGTTTATATACTACTAGCTGCGCCCCGCGGTTTCACACGCGTAGTTCCCGTTCCCGTTCCCGTAGGAATTTCGGGATGAAAAATAGATGTTGGCCGATTCTCAGACCTACTGAATATGCTCACAAAATTTCATGAGAATCGGTCAAGCCGTTTCGGAGGAGTATGACAACGAAAATGCTTCTTGCCCGTGGTCCACCTACATAGTTCACCTGGTTGTACCACGGGTAATTTTTTTTACCCGTGGTCCACCTCAGTTTAACTGGGTGTACCATGGGAAATAATGTTTTCCCGTGGTCCACCTTAGTTCACCTGGTTGTACCACGGGTATTTTTGTTCCCCCGTGGTCCACCTGAACAAAATAATATATCATGTACAAGCATACAAACTTGAGTTTGTAGAACATCTTGCATAGAATCATTGTGCATAAAACACTGCTACGCGCAATTTGTGGACAAATGTACCAGGCAAACATGGGTTATTAGGAGTTTTACATATAAATAGTCGTACTGCTGGTGGTATTTTAAATACCAGGAGAACAGAAATGTAGAGGAGGTCTAAAACTTTGTAAGATTGATTCACAAAATTAAATAAAGGTCTTGGTCTAATAATGTTTTCCCGTGATTTAATTTTGTGAATCAATCTAACATAGTTTTAGACCTCCTCTACATTTCTGTTCTCCTGTTATTTAAAATATATTATTTTAAAATTTCTTGCACATAATGTTTATTTTGAACAGAGCAATTTCGTTATTTTTTATTTGACTGTACCACCCTCACCAGCAGTACGACTATTTATATGTAAAACTCCTAATAACCCATGTTTGCCTGGTACATTTGTCCACAAATTGCGCCTAGCAGTGTTTTATGCACAATGATTATATGCAAGATGTTCTACAAACTCAAGTTTGTATGCTTGTACATGATATATTATTTTGTTCAGGTGGACCACGGGGGAACAAAAATACCCGTGGTACAACCAGGTGAACTAAGGTGGACGACGGGAAAACATTATTTCCCATGGCACACCCAGTTAAACTGAGGTGGACCACGGGAAAACATTATTTCCCATGGTACACCCAGTTAAACTGAGGTGTACCACGGGTAAAAAAAAATACCCGTGGTACAACCAGGTGAACTATGTAGGTGGACCACGGGCAAGAAGCGAACGAAAACTGTGACACGAGAATTTTATATATTAGATAGATTAAATGTTAACATCAGTCCGAAAACGATTAAACAACACAACACTAAAAAGTTAATAAACCAACCGGTTGGATAAACATAAAACAGTGAAATGTCACCTTGCAATAAATTTATATCAACAATTTACGATCTTCATAGAAAGTGTAAGTGTCAGTGTTATTTATTTGCAGATAACAGTCGCCATATTTGACTCTGAAAGTCGAGATAACAGTACAACGATACAGATATTTCAACGAAATAATACATTTGTACTGACATTAACGTCTCCATTGCTAATCGTTATAGGAAAGTGGATTTATGTCTGTACCCTTCGGTATTCATTGTTTGGTAAATGTTCGCGTACCGAACTATATTTGGGGTTATTCTTATTAGGTTCTATAGCGTTAGATAGCTTAGGGTCTTTGAGATTTGGACTGTGAGGTGTTTCTTAATGTTTAGGAATTTGTATGGTGATAAATATATTGGTGGAGATTTGAATAATATTTGGTACGTTAACTTTTAAACCAAATTTGCATATAACAAGGAAAATGCGATTATTTAAATTACTTTTGATGTATTTTATAGTTTTCACATTCATATTCATAGCACAAAAGCAATTAATAAGTTGTAACTAAGTAACAATAAGTAATATTTTACTATTACAACAATAACAATATGCCCAACAGTGATTGATTTAATAAATTATATTCCAATGAATAACAATCGTTTAATGTTATGCCAACATACAATAAATCACATGCCGGTACACCTAGCAACATCGGTATTAAGTGAAATCGAACACAATACATCTCTCTTCTACAAACAATGGAGTTGAATGCTCACTAGTAATTTTTCTGTCAGCGCCCGCCAATCCGTTCCTTTTAAGGTTTTTGACGTACGTCATTTTTACGGTACACCATGAATATAGAGATATACGAATGACGGATCGAGTAAAACAAAGGTCACTGCGATTATTTTAATCGAGACATTTATCTCGATCTTTATTGTTTTCGAGTTCCGTGATACCACCGCGACGTCTTAATCGGTCGGCTATTTCGGACGCGCCATTCGACTTGGAAAGTGAAGGAAATCAAACATTTGGTTTGTTGATGCCAACTTGATTATGCACAGCTCTGGGTGGGATCAATCTTATATTTTATGCAGAATTTATTCAAAATGTTTTATTTAAAACATATGAATTGTATTTTGCAATTTTAATGTAACTGTATTTTTGTCTCGGCCACATTTGGATGAATTCACGAACAAAATTTAATCTTGAGATTTCAAAAGATCTCGTAGGGTTATGAATTATTGTCGTGTCCGCAACTCATAATTTAATATAGTTCGCAATATCAAACAGAACAGATTAGGTGCTCGCAAATATTATTCAACATGTTTTGCATGACAATAAATCGAAACAATCGAAAGTGAACGGCATAAATCGTTTGTAAACTATCGATGATATTTATCGATACACCTACATCACTAGGCTTGTTTTGTCTAGTTCATGTTGGAGTACAAACGTCTTTGATATGTGACAGACGGCGTGGGAGGTCAGTAATCGATATTAGATAATCGCATTAACTCTACAAATGCATGTATAATATCGCTTGGTTGAGTCACTTTAGATGGACATGTTACATAACGACTCGACGTTAACTCGTCGATTAGGGAACGAGTAGAAATTAACGAAATGTCAAGCATCGGTTGACTTTTCAATTTTGTTTCATAATTAACAAGAGAAAAAAAACTTGCTAACCAGTCTTGTAGTGGCAGTACAACTTACTTTTAAAACATTCTAATATGCCAAAACAAGTAACATAAAAGAAATAAAAAGTCCCAAACATCTTACTGCAGTAGACAAGGAAAGTAATATAGTAAACAAATTGGAACAAAACAATACATTGTCCATGGCGGGTATCGAACCCGGTAGCCGAATAGGAACACGAATTGTGTCGCAACACTTTTGGGCGTGTTCAGGTGAACTTAAATTCTGTTCAAGTCGTGATAATCTATGACTTGGTATGTGGAAACTGTAAAATTGTATGTGCAACTAGATTTATCAATGGCTTTTACATAAGTATTTAGATGATCATGTAATTTAAGGTTATTTTTTGTTATTTGTAGAAAATTAGCTAAGATTTGAGATCACTGACACGCATGGCAAGCATGATGGTAAAGCCATATTTCTTCGCTCTTATAATATGTATTATTAGTTAGAGAGTGGCCTAAGCTATCCTGCAGTCGAATCTCACAGGATACTACTGCTATTGGTAGTGTATTTAAGGCGAGATATATGAACCATAATAAACAAGTAATTCTTGGAGTTGTTCTGTAGAGAAAAATGTAAACAAAATTAATAAACTTATCCAATACAATAATATTACAAACACTACTAACCAAGTAATTGAAAACCTGATTAAATCAGACCTCGCTGAATTTACAAGCAAAACAATTTCACTGTTTCACAGTTACCTAGTAAATGGACTAAAATATCCGGACTTGGAAAGTAATACAATAAACAGCAAAGTTAATTAAATTTTAATCAAACGCTTAAATGGAAACAATAAAATTAGCAAAAAGCGTAGTATAAGCAATCAACTTTCAAATCTCATGATTTACTGCGGTTCCTGACTAACATAATAGGACCTCCACGAACCACTGTGCACTGCATTAATGGCTTGTTTACATTCAATTTAAAACCAAGAATGACCTATAATAAATTTCGATACGTGTTTCTTAACAATTTTATTAAAGATTAAACTCGCCGTTTCTCCATCATTCCAGTTTTCTCTGGAGTTTAAACCACCAATTTTAGAGCAAATAAATGAAATAAGCAAAATTGACTAAAGCGGTTTTAAAATTAGCGAGGCTATCGATTGATTTTTATTTTAAAAAACCTCTTAGATTCTTAGAATCGGGAATTACTTTGAAAGAGAATTTTATCATCTCAATCATTTGAATTGACTCTAAGGAGAAAATTGTAGTGACTAGTGATGTCTTTAAAAATGGCATACAAGAGTTTTTCAAGAATATCGCAGTCGCACTTATCAGAACAAAGAAATAGAGGGGTTATTATAGACTTATTTTTATTATTGATGGAAACATTATCATTGATGACGCATCACTTATTGATTTTAAAACAGTTGACGGTAGTAAGAAGTCCTCTAAATTTTGAAAAACCTTCGCAGAACTTGTTATACTATATCCCAACCCTTAACTTTCGATCAAACGGCAAGCAAACCTTGAACGGAATTGGAATAATTAATTTGAGATTTTAATTGGTTTTAACTTGATAAAGTTCATATAAAACTGAATGATGCAACGTTATTTTATGTTTATTGACCTGTTCCGTAGAAAGTGGGCGGTTTGGTCTAGACGTGTGCTCAGATTTAGTGCCTTTTATTTGTTGATTTTAATGTAACGGCCATTATTTGAGGGATATTATTTATTACAGTTTTCCTGCCGTATGTTGGAAGAGTTTAATTGGTTTCAATATCGTTAATTTTTATTAGCGCGTTTGTTTTCGCTATTTTTGTTTTGTGGTCAATGAAAACATTCTCACAAACTACAGAAACTATAATACTAAGGTATTTTTTATTCAATAATCTATTCTTTCTAATATATCAAATTTATAACTACACTAGCAGCGCCCCGCGGTTTTACCCGCGTTGATCCCGTTCCTGTGGGAATTTTGGGATAAAAAAATATCCTATGTTCTTTTCCGGACCATAAGCTACCCCCGTACAAAATTTCAAGTCAATCGATTCAGTAGTTTAGCCGTGAAAAGGTAACAGACAGACAGAGTTACTTTCGCATTTATAATATTAGTTAGGATTAGAGGACTCTAGATTTTGGTTGTTTCAAGGCAGGTTTGACAAAAAGTAAATATTAGTTCTTTGCAACCCCTTCAAATAATACCACCAATATATCAATATATACATCTTATCGGGTTCTGATATTAACAAAAAATATTTTTAGTAAAAACAAAATGCTGTATTATTTAAAAGCATTTTCCTCAATTATCACGGAATATGGTGCCAATATAAATGCAATAGCAAGATGTTTTATTAAATTGAATTAAGTTAACGTGTCATATTTGAACTATAATATTAAATAAGTATAATAATATACTTTCACATGCATGTATAACGGGAAACAATGAATATCTATTGTTAATCAATCATGTTTGGTTATATTTGAACTAACAATTAACAAATAGGAACATTAGACCGGTAATTTTTGTAATAATACACTCTATTACACGACAGTTCTGCTTTTACTTTTATGCAGTTGTTATATTCGTTTTGCTACTTATCTTTGTCCATCATTGCATACCGATATCTTAACTATTCAGCCGCATCAAAATTATAGGTACCGGAATAAGTAAAAAATCTCTAAAATATAATTTTATAATAGAGCAAACGTTTTTTTTTTCATACAAAAGTGCCACAAGAATTTTAATCCTAGAACTGACAACATAATAAGGGCCTGATCCAGGTTTATAATTTTAAATAAACATTAGAAATTACGACATCTTTCTATATCAGATATTAAAATTGATAAGAGTAAGAAATTCAATTTCTTAGATGCTATTTCTATTTAGATAAAACTTTACGAAAATAGAAACATTGTGCTTGTTAAAATAAAGCAAAATGCAATATGATTTGTAGTCGTTCTCATTATGCAACATGCAGAAGGTGATCTTGAAACAAATGCAATACCAAAAGCTGTTTTGCATCGCAACGAGCCCGTAAAACACGTTATCCTGTATTGAAAGTAAAATGAGGCGAATAAATTTCATGTATGGTATCACCGTAACTTTTGTTAATTCAAAACATTTGACAGATAAAATGGACGCGAATGTAAAAGTATTTTTTGTTAAGAACTGAAATTCACATATTTAAATTATTTTCCATATATCAAAATTTTTGAAGAAAATCTAGGATGTAAGTGTTAGACTTTTATCAAAATTAGTACTAAAACACACTAGCAGAGGGACAAAACAAAATACTTATATGAATTGAGGCTCATAATTCCTAATCATTAAAATTGAAAAGAAGCAAAAGGTTATGTGGAGATGAACGAAGACAAAAAGCAATTAAGCTTAGACCGTGCTGTATTATTGCCTCAATTAATCGCATACAACCGCAACGAACATCATTGTAAATCACTCAGCGCATCCAACAATGAATTTTGACGATCATAAATAATATTATAATGCCTTGCTTTCTACAATACATCGTCATCTATTATTAAGCCTGTATTACATTTGCATTAGTCGTGAGATTCTTCACTTTCACCTGTAAATTCGGGTAATGGTTGCGTAATTTGGGAAGAAGCGTAATTTCGTGGCAGAACTTTTATAGATAACAATAAGGCTTTTGATTGTGTGTTGTGAAATATTCTAATGTATTACTGTAAATGTATGCCTTGTATGCTAATACACGTAATAATATATAAAGCACGTTTAACTTTATAATCGTTCGATCTATTTTGAATTCCTACAAATACATTTTTAGTAAGTGATTTCCGCAAGGATCTTTACTAGATCCTCATTCTTTTAACATATCCATCAATAATTAAACGGATCAAATGAACGGTGTCAGTAAGCGGTCCATTAGAACTGGCTGTATTTTATGTTCGCAAATAATGATGTAGGCAAATTCTCTCATACAATTTGTTCTAGATACAGAATTCGACATTATTTATTATCAGTGATACTCGCTTCTATTGGTGGTTACATGCAATGTAACGGAATAAAATTCCACTACAGCACTGTTCCTGTCATGTTAGTGTCTTAGTTACACTAGAGCGCTAGTTTATATCCATGTCATCGGAGCTAACACGTCAGACAGGGTTGCTGAATCACAAGTAATTTATACATGTGATATAATTATCTTATTTAAAACATATTGTTTCAAAAAATCACATGAATGTGTCACGGACACATTAACAATAGCTTTGTAAATTTTGCTGTAACAATCTTGATAACAAAGTTGATTTTATTTTGATAGTTGAGTAATTACGGGCCATTAATTTAGCAATTTGATTTATTTATTTGCATTAAGATAACTGGATTTAGATTGAAAAAAGCTATTAGGAGCTCATTTGTAAAATGTTACACATAATTATTTATTTTGAACTAATTGGCCCCGAAGTGATATGATTGTATCTAGATCAGTCAACCCTGATTTACAAGAACGTGATTCATACGACCCAGAGCCGAAACGAGGATGAAAGTCGAACGGGCGCGGGCGCTGATATTGGTATTAATGGCGCGATCCACGCGTGTGGTCCACAGATTAACAAGTAACTACACAGTACTAATTACTGCAACGGTCAGTGTCGAGGAGATCACCCCTCTGATTTGGGCATAGCACCACCAACTGGCCACACATCGTGAGATCACAATCGTCAGAAACGAGACCAATTATGGATAAATCGATGAAAAAATATATTTTGCAATTTATTATTGGAATGGAGTGTTTATTGTGGCAATTAGTGTTAAAATTGGTGTTTTGGTGAAAAGTTCTTTAATCGACTGATTGGTTTCAATGTAATAAGCTCACAATTATAGGTTTACAACACAATTTCTGCGTTAATGTTACCGTAATGTTTCCTTGTTCCTTCCTCCTCTACATCCGATATTCAATCACTATCAACGTTTCCATTTATTTCACTTTATGATTCATTATTTAAAAAAAATCAATAACCTTATCTGATTTCGGATATAAATCTATAACTAAAAGTTCAAAACTATAAATTGTGCCGAATATCAACTGCTGGACGTCGCGTGTTTTTTAAGAGGTGGTGCAAATAATTAATCGAGAACAATAAGAATTGGTTAAAGATGGCGTCTCCGATAGTGCACCCCACACTGCTGACATATCACGCGACCCCAGAGCGTGAGCCAGTGCAGTTTATACACCTATCAACTCTGCTAGATTTAAAAGCCAACCATCCGATCATTTTCAATTAAACGAACTGTTATGATATCGAATGATTTTCGCATTTACAGTTCCCATAGAATGTTAACCTTCTTTTTTATCTGATTGAAGTATTTAACCATTTACATAATTGCATTTTATTCAATTCGCTTTTGACAATACGTTCTCAATAGCATGTTTAATTGTCATTAAATATTTACGTATTTGGCGGGCCTCTTCGTCAAAAGGGCGGTGCTATATCATAAAAAATATCAATCTTTCTTACTGATTAATTATCTGTATGCCTTTATACATTTCGGGGAACTTTACGGTAATTGAGAATGAATTCTTTGCCCATTATAGTAACAGAAAATGAGTTGCGTAGTTAAGTTATTATATTGTTTTCAGTGTCTTGACTCAAATCGGAATGTCAAAAAAATCAATTTCCATTTAATAGCATCACAGTGTCGTCGGTTGCAAATTGTTCGTTCCTGCCCGATTTGGTATACTCATGTTGCAAAATTTCACTTGTATCTCTGGCATGTGCATTGCTATTTCAGAATAATTGGCAAAACAAGCCTTTGTATTGTAAATCTTCAATATTATTAGCCTTTATCTCAATCAGATAAGAGCTGTTTCGCTTGTTTGTTGGACTTAGTAGTTTGCATCGCATTTTTATGTGACAACTTGAGACATTCTGGGTATGATAAAATAACAATGTGTATTGCCAAATGGTAATGGGGAAAGTTAGTGAAAACAAACTAGGAAATTGTTTATTGAAATGGTGCCTTATTTTATGACTGCTTGTAATATCCTGAATATACTATCGTATAAAGAAAATCACGCGGATAAATAAAGGTATACAAATTTGACTTGCGATATTACAAGTTACAACATTTCTACTTTTAGATCTAACGAAAACACCGGCCAGTAAATACATGCAGCGATCAAAACTAATTAACCAATCTGTTGATGTCATTATCAATCATTAGATACATATTAAAATTTGCATAAAATTTAGAAACGTTAGTTATCTAACAAGTGACATAACTGAACGCTTATTGAATTGAACACGATGAACAATTAATTAGCGAATTCAAGTTGCGCGAACTTTAAATTAAGTTATAGAATGATAATTATAAAATTGTTGTTGTTTATTTTAAAATTAAAGAACTGGGTTACCTTAATTAGGTGGATATTGAAACATAAGTTCTAATTGTACTTTCATTTGATGGTTGAGACTTAGTTTACGTAATGTTTGAGTGCTAAATTCTAGTTGAACTTTGTTATTTTTTTAATATAATTTGAAAAAGAAACATAATTTTAATATAGGTATTAAAAGAATATTTCCCAAAATTTTGCAACTGTCTCCATAAAACGTAGCTAAGTAAGTATACCAATTAATTCTACAAAATTTTGTTTTCCCAACGCTTCCAATTTCGTGTTGCATTCTCGTTGTGCAAACACTGTAAAACTGTCTCTAATGTAATCATGATTATCGCCATTTTGTCTTGTAATTATTATTGTAATTTTCCAATTACGTACACTATCAATGTCATTAATCTGTCTGTAAGTAGCGCAGAGCTTACGAATGGGCATTACACAAACACAACCATAAATAAATTTTCACTCTGCCTGATTACGAATAGTTAAGCAGTTACAAGCTTATTATTTTTACCACAGTTTAATATGCTAAGGGTTTTATGAAAGTTTGTTAAAGATACTTTGTCAGATGTTTTTTTTTACCCTAGTTATATAAAGTTACCTATTATTATTTAAAATTTTAATTTAATTTGTTATTTTTAAATATCAATGTATGAGATAATATGTTAATTGTATTTGTAAATTAATGTTTTTGCATAATATTTTTTAGTAAGTAGATAAAATAAATTGATTTATTCCTTTTTATAAAGTGGATGGCGATTACTATACCACGCTTCAGAAAGAACTCAAAAATATAATGATAAAAGTGGTTGCTTTTTTGACAAAAGAACTTCAATAACAGTCACACTTGAAAACTTAATTAGCCGTGTTCGAATTCCGACCACTAGTTAAAATAAAAACATACATTACTTGAACTTCAAAGTCAAACGAAATTAATTACGGATCATCAATTTCAATACAGTTTTTACTTATTTTGGAAAGAAGTTTTTTGAGTAGTTTTAAGTTCAAAATTACACGTCGGCACTTGATGATTTAATTTACGATTAATTACGAGTTGTCAACTATTCGACGGCTCCGTTTCAACTTCCGTGAATCGTCAACGTGTGGGGGTCTTCTTTAATTTCCTTTAATTTTTACTTTCCTTTTAATAAGTATGGACTTTGAGGAAATTATGTTATTTATCCGAGTTAAGTTGTCTTTGGGCATAAGGTCATGTTAATAGCATTTTTTAATTATAACACACGACGTAGGCGATTAATCAATAAGTTTGACATCTTGTTATAGTAACTGACCCCTACTTAACACGTTGACAGTCCAGTGTACCCTGTGTGGTACTCGCAGAGCGGGATTATCAGTTTTAGTTTAATTTAATTAAAATTGTGTCAAAAAAATATCGAAAATTTACATTACATACATTATGGGTCTATTCAAAACTTTTGCATGGAGACAATTAAATTAAATCTATGATTAATATTTAAAATATGAAAAGTTCATCACGCAAACCAATCTGGCCTCATCCATAATTGATAAATCTACAAGTAAAACCAACACAATAAATCAGCACTAAATTTAACCCCACCAATGTTTCCCGACTAAAATATCTTGCACAAAACTAATCCGTATCAAAACAATATTTCATCATGTAAGAACAAATACGGAAGTGTTAAATAAATAAAGTATGGTGCCGCAACATGTGTTCACGATCGTGGCTCACGGAATCAGATCCAAAAGGTACGCGGGTCACAAACTGTGTCACGCTTCCATCGGATACAACGCTAATATATTAACTTTCTGTATGTCACATTTGGTTTGATAACTCAATCTTTAGATAGTGTATTGGTATTGTTTTGGAAATGTATGGAGTGTTTCGTTAGCGGTCAAAAAATTATGTATGTAATTTGATCTTTCAGATTTCATAGGCACAAATTTTAAATATTTTTTTAGGAAATATATGTACAATTTAGGATTTGGTCACCCAGGTGATAGGAGATTATAAAGACTTTTTTAGAGGGGCTCTTCCCATAGAGGAATATCGACCTGTGGACGTCTCGACTTTCTTTTAAATTAATGAAGGAGCCTTCAAAAGTCTAACTGCAGCTCGCACAAGGGACCCGAACTGGAGAGTTTTTATTAGCGGGAAACTGTCCACATATTATACAAATTATAATATATTAAACAAAATTTCTCTTAAACCAATATGATCAATCCATTATTCAAAGTGCCCTCATTAAATTATCAGGCTGCTCTCGGTCGATGTAAGTTTAAAGTGAAACTTTTGTCTTCGCAAAGGGCTTACACCCATCTTGTCGTCGGCGAGTCGGACGATACTTGCTCGACTATAAATCGTGTCGGGTGTTGACACCTCACTACAATGGAAGGAGAAAGTCTAAGGAAAATTATTACCCGGACGGACAATTGAAAACGACAAAAATCCACGCAAATCGTCACTTCCGTCACCATTAAATAATAAATAAATTCTTTATAAATAAACTAGCTGCGCCCCGCGGTTTCACACGCGTAGTTCCCGTTCCCATTCCCGTAGGAATTTCGGGATGAAAAATAGATGTTGGCCGATTCTCAGACCTACTGAATATGCTCACAAAATTTCATGAGAATCGGTCAAGCCGTTTCGGAGGAGTATGGCAACGAAAACTGTGACACGAGAATTTTAAATATTAGATAGATAAATTCTTTATTGCAGTAAATAGGTTACTATCTTACAATTAGCCTCTGTGTCTAAACTAAGCTTTAATAGCGCACAAGGTTTCAGACATCAGCGCACTCCGTCCTGTTACAAACATATTTTTACTATCTACTACATAAACAATATAAATATTAAATATTAAAATGTGTTTGAATGTCCATTACTACAGATTCGATAATAAAATACGTAATTTTATAGGGAGTTTTAGTTGGTATGAATTAATGAAATAATTATGGTATAGTGTAAATTAGTAGTTTTTTATCGGGAGGTTGGTCTACTAAGGTTATCTCTTTCTTGCTGATGATGTTAGTGTAGTTGCAGCCACATGTCGTGCCTGTGATGTCAAACTGGAGTCATGTTTAGAAAATAGTGTCTCAAATGTAGTTTTCAGAAATATTTAGACTAATCCACGTATCAAACTACTTTAGGATTTATAGATAGGATTTGTCGCTCTGTCTTAACTAACATTAAACTAATCTCTAAAACCATTAAACAGATTTGTATGTATTTTGTTTATGATTCTTTTCCTCTCTGTTTGTGTACCAAATCGAACATAATCCGGGTCGCCAGTTTATTAAAAAATATTTTGAAACCACAAGCCAGTTATCCTTTTAATATATAATAAATCGATTAGATAAAAAATCAATTAATTAGAAACCTCGTTATTTATTGCTACTTCATTAACTATAACAGGATGGACAGTAAGCCGTACTGATAACGTCATGGGAACTTCTTTGATTATCTTAAAAATGTTAAAGCGATTAATAAAATGTTAGGAAGACGCCGATTAAGTAGTAAAAGGAGAATTGATAAAATGTTCATCATTAAAACTACATCGAGACAAGATCTAAGGAATCAGTAAGTGGTGCGAATGGTTCGCGTACCTCGAATTCTCATTGAACGTCGGCTCACATCAATCGATAACCCGACCGTATTCAATTGCAACTAGGGTATCGAGAACCGGTATAAATATCAGAACCGGGATTTTCGGTACCAGTACTAATCAGAACCGGGATTTCCCGGGATTTTCGGTACTTTCGGGATTTTTTTCCTCTCTTTAGTTTTGGAGGTAAATATAGTCTAAAAATATTATTTATATTAAATAACACATATTGCACATTCTGGCATGACAAGATAAGCATTGATTGCTTTAACGCATTAAAATAGCATCACGACTGAGCCTCTTAAAGCAGGAGGCAGGCGAGTACTGCGGAAACTGCAAAAGCTGTTTTACGATGTCATCCACTCGGGGAGAACTCCAAAAGCATGGAACAGAAGTATGATGGTGCTCTACTTCAAAAAAAGGATAAAACCCTGCTGAAGAACTATAGGCCCATCTCGCTTTTGAGCCATGTTTACAAGTTGTTCTCGAGGGTTGTCTCAATTCGTCTATCAAGAAGACGCGACGAATTTCAGCCCCTCGAACAGGCCAGGTTTCGAAGCGGTTATGTACCGCGGTAAGGTACCTTTCTCGAGATAGCACATAATACAACTACCTCTAGAATCTAGAATCTCAGATCATCGCTCCACCTAGAGTCTAGATGGAGCGATGATCTGCGCAGGGTAGCCGGGAGAGAGTGGATGCGACGTGCCGCCGACAGGGCACACTGGCGCAAGTTGGGAAGGCCTAAGTCCAGTAGTGGACGTAAACAGGCTGTTGATGATCAAAATACAGTTATAAATTCACTTATGATAAAGTTGTACACATAAAACATCAACGTATATGGTAGGCCGATTCTCCTAAATAGTATCTCCATTTTGGTCCTTATAATTAAATTTTCTTGTTCTCTTGGTAATGTGTCTTCAAAAAGATCATTGCATCTAAAGTTGCATCACCTAATCGAGATCTAATTTTGTTACAAAAAAGGCCAGCTGAGGAGAAAATTCTTTCTGGCTCCACGCTAGTAGTTGGAATTGTGAGAAGGTGTTCGTAAGCTTTTTAAGTACCACATTTTGTCTTATGAAGGAATAATGATCTACCACGTACCTACAGATACAACATTTTAATGACAATATGGTTTTAGCTTGAATATTTTGTATAAAAAGAATAAATGCTGTTAATAGAAGATTAAAATCAAACAAATGGTTATATATTTAACATGATTCGTTATTTCCCGAAAATACCGAAAATCCCGGTTCTTACTCATTGAGAACCGGTTCTTTGACTACTATTAAAGAACCGGGAAATCCCATTATTTTCGGTTCCGGGATTTCCCGGTTCTGAACCCTAATTGCAACTAACCGACGCACTTCCTCAAGCTTGCAACTAACAACCAATAATTTATCGAATAACACTTGATTAATAACCATAATCGAATGACCGGGTCTTCTAGATTCCCATTTAATAGTATCAGCTTTCTTAGATCTACTCTTATCGATAATTTCAATCGTGCGATTGCACATACCTACAACTTTATTAATTATCGGAGTCGTGAAATTTGAAAAGGAAATTGTAAAGCGATAAATACTAAGACATTGGATGGGTGGTGTTGAAGATTCAAACTAATTTTATGGTCATAAATTTATAATACTTAGTAGAAAATATGTAGTTCAAATTTAATCGTTTTATGAACTAGTTCCGCTAAAAAGAACCGTTATGTTTATGTATCACAATCGCAGTTACAAAAATCTGATTTAAAAAATACATCAAATCAGTTATTACGCGTTCACGAAGACATGATTGGGAAGGAAACCTTCAATCGTTAGAAAGGCTCCGGGGCATGGGCAGTCAATGCGATGATTATTCAAATAGGGCCCGGTGCATAGTGTATCGGTACCGTTGTCTACGTGATCCTAGCGCGTAGCGGCATCAATGCCGTCGTCAGTCATTATCAATCCATTAACTTGGCTTCAGGATGTGACACACTTTCTTGATACAATTCGTTATGCTCCACTCTTAATAAACAACATCATACCTCTTTATCGATTTTATTCAAGATTACTAAATAATATTCTCATGAGAACAGTGTTTACTCAGACTGCCTTAAAAGGCGTGAATAATTACGTGAATAACAGAAAAAAGTAGTCATATAAGTGCAGCAAAAACTTGAGATGGTCTTGTGCGATACGATCGGGTTTTTTCTTGGGGTGGAAAAATGCGGATTGCGGGCGTTTGTGGGGTTGGGATGGGAAGATTGTTTGGGTGGAGGCGAGAGCGGTGGTGGCGGGAGCGCGTCAGTCGCGCTCGGCCCCGTGCGTGCAGCGCTCGTGGAGGGGCGTCCTCGCATCACTCGCTCGCCTTATCCGCTGTTATTCGCGGTTTTCTATCGAAAGCGCACGTGTCGACGTCGATACCACATTTATTTACGATCGTGCACCTGTGACTAAACAAATATTTGACGTGATGTGAAAGACCATCGGTTCTGTGTTCAATATTGATACTCGACGTTCTGATTATTGTGATGCGTGCTTAGTTTGTGTATTCTGCTTCTGTGTTTGGTGTTCCAATAGCATACATTTTACGAACACTTGTCATGTTCTGATTTTCAATTTTCGGCGACAGCCAAGGCGTCCTCCGAGTGAATTGGATGAACGCCAGAGTCTCTGGTGCTAAGGTGAGCAAAAATTTTTGGACACCTTGGAATTTGCGAAATTATTTATAAAACATGGAACGTAAATATCGTTGATATATTGTTATCTTCATTAAGGACGTCATTCGCTACGTTATTCTCTTTTTATAAATACACATTTAACATTTTTGGAATTTAAAAATTCCGAGAATATTTTTACTCATTAAGCTGAATGGTGCCATGTGTGTCGCAACTGCTTTATGACACCATCTTTGTAGAGTCCATTGTTACGTATAATTGAATGTAGAGTACTGTAGAGTGCACATGTTTTGCGACCAAGATTAGCTCGCACAGACTATTGAACGTCAACACTTCGTTTAACATAAATATAATCAAAACATCACGAACCATTAAAACAATCAACCTTGTCAGAACTCTGTACATCTCCGTAGTATATAACTATCATCATTGCAAAAATAATATTTTTCAATTTATTGGATATTAAAAAATATAAAGACAAATTTTCCACAGCTGTTTGTTATCAATATTAAATATAACTATACTAGTATACGTAGGTAGTTGTTTGTCACATTATCATGTACTTTTGAAGGACAAAGTTATGGAAGTATTTATTGTGTTAACACAGATTATCTGGTTTTGGCAAATGTTCCGCTAATGTAATTATTGTTACTGCCATCGTCCGGTCCGTCTGTTTGTTTCAGTTCGATTGTTTGACATTCATTTAATGACTCATATATTAATGAAGTTAGTAGGTAATTACTTGTTTAAAATTACTCAGTCATTAAAAATATCAAAACCAGCATTTTGTTTGCTAAAATCTAATAAAAAAACTATCTTGAACTCTTGCATTCTATTGCTTATATCTAATGCATTGTTTCTTAAAGCTTAATGTTTCACTTTTTAACCTCAATTTAAGACCAGAATCAAATTCATATACCTATTGCAAACATATTTGGTAAAGGCAAATTTTAAAATTACATATGCAGTATTCAAACATGAACCCTGCAAGCCTATATAACACAAGATTAAAAATAACAAAAAAATCAAATAGAACACACGAAAACTTAAACCGTATCTACTCGTAACTAGGCAAGTATTACGCAGTTTAATTCACTATCAAACTTTTGACCTATAACATCGTTGTGACCCTATTCTATTCATAATAAAACGTCTAATGACTCCTTCTTCAAGACGATAAGAGTTGTCAGACATCGCGGCGCGATGCGTGACTCCTAACAAGGCCCTCCACAAACCAACTCACGTCTGACACACTCAATGGACCTCTTTGTAATAGCTTTATTATCATTAGGATGTTCGAATTCTGCACCAATGACGTCGTTATTATTAAATTGCTATGAATTTAATTTTGAGTTTGGTAGAGAATTGACTTTACCTTTAATCGTTGTCCTTAAATTACTAAGCGGTTTTCTATTGTACCTACCCCGCATAAATTCCATTTTATCCAAACTCTTGTTAACATGCAAACATTTGTTATCTGTATGTCTGCCAGATAATGCTTATATTGTTCAACCGTTAAACTGTGATTTAGAAACATATATTTGACACATTATCCTTAAAAATATTATTCGTTTAGGAATTGAATATCAAAATCTTTAGTTTATCTCCCTTTTCATCTACCCCGCGTATCTTAAAATGATCAAAAATAATTTCTTGGATGAGTCGTTCGTGTAAGCGTATTCAATGACCGGTTCAGATAATCTTAAAACACGCTTCATCTATTCTGCCGTTAGCATAAAACATTTGCCGAGTACAGAAGCAACTGTAAACAGATACGCATTTCCTCTAGCTCAATGGCCGTAATGCTCGAGTGGTTCTGAGTCTGACTCAGGTACTTCACAAAATTCGACCTCCCTGAAATAGACCGGTGTCCGTCTACCCCTATTTTTTTCATTGCTAATCGCTCATTCAATCCAAACTTTGGCCTCCCGCCAGGACATGGATGCCAAAGTTCGATCCACTTTACGTGCACCGAATCTGCAGCGCGGAATTACTCTGCATCGCCGACAATGTTTTATAACTTTTATGATCCGAAAACATGTGGATTTGACGACATATTTTAGGTTATAAATATAGAATACATTTGCGACACACAATGTCCAGAATGTTTTGATTCTTCTGTTATATGCTTGGTTATTTTGATTCCGGTGTTGGCTGGTAATTTTGCAATGGCAGTTGCACGAACTGAATATAGTTTTACGAGTGTTTGCCTCGGTTGTGACGCGTTCGCTCACATCAAAAGCCACCAGCTCATTGTTACGTGTTTATTATTAGTTCCCATGGACGGTTTACGTTACATTCATATGTAGGTCTACCATTTTTCGTAACCTTGGCTACTGTTTTTAAAAATGCAATTACTCAATGTTATTATTCATATTTTTCTGACTAACATTCATTAATCTTTGTGTTGTGTTTTAAACTAATATTTAGCGGTAGGTTTACTCAAAGAAATGACGTGAACAAGGATATATAACGGTGTCATTAGGCCACACAACCAAAGAACAATGTATTAATATTATACTAAGTTAAATTATTCATGTGGCGTCGCCGAAAACCTAACCGATTCTCACCGACCGGTCGTCGTGACCTGGCATTTGATAAAGCTAACTAATTAGTTACCGATTTGGTTTCACTTTCCGATCCTATATTTAAATGGAAACAAAAATTTGCAGCCTTGATCGTATTTTGTGGATCGGGTCACGCCAATTAAACGCTCCAGATCGGGCGAGTATTTTGCAAACTGTACATTAAATCGTGCAAGAACATTTCAATGGCTGATTTGTCTCAGACGAAGATTTAAATGTTTATAAATATTGGTTATGAGGTCGGATATCGGTAAATTGATGCTTTCGGTGACAAACTCGCTGCAACCGAAATATACCCACGAACCGATCTCGGCGAGCCTCCGAATAAATGTAAGTAAAGTTTTATTGTTGCGGTGACACTAATATGTCATGTGAGAGCGTAAGTCCGACCGGAAAAAAGTGGAAATGCAACCGATGAGGCTAGAAAATCGGAACAAGACACACCATATACGGGGTGAGGACTGGTTCTTAACGATTGTCGAAGTCATCGAATAACGGTGTTGGAGGGAAAAAAATTCAGCATTTCGTTCCTGCGTAATTGGCAGATCTCATTCGGAATGCAGGCCGGCGAAGATGTGTCCCAAAAGGAAAGATGGACAGCCGTAAACGGTGAAGCGGATGCCTATATTAAAATAGAATGCCGCGACCGGCCGGCGCAGCGATAAGGAAAAAAGTAACATCGACATTTAAAAAAAAGCTTATCCATTTATGTGAAAAATATTTAACAACTCCAACTAACTGGTATGTGACAAATTCTTAATTCACGTTTATTATGTGTAATTAATACTGCGTTATCATAATTGCAGCCGCTTTTCGAATACGAGACACGATTATAAAACAGAGAGCAATACGTCAATCTGTCTTTATTTATGGCGATTATTTAATAACCTGGTTTGAGTTGTTTTAGTGTCGCGTTTGACTTAACCGCCGTTTAAAATGTTAATGTATCTATATTATTGTGATTACGTAGTCGTGTACTTGTTAAAATATAGCACTTTGAGACTTCGACAGTTAAGGTGAAGTGATCTAACGGTAAAGTTTAATCACAGCATTATCCGGTGGTACGGTGGTTTAAGGTAAAAGCCAAGATAGCCCTCGAACCGAGGAATGTATAACAGAATTCAACTGCTTCTAAGAACAAGCGGCTGTACCCCGCATTGCTCTATAAATTACTCGGAATACAAACAAATTTGGTGAAGGAACGTTGTTTGATCAACTTAAAGATGTTTCTGAGTAGTGTCATTAGTGTCACCTAAGTGATTTTGTCCTTTTTAATGATAATGTGTCCTACAATATGGATTCTAAGTAGTTTCCATCAAATATTGTAATAAATTTCGTTTTGACAGTATCATTACTGTTGTTTTAAGTCACTTATACGTCTTCTATTTCAATGAACTTATCTACTTAAGTGATCAAGTCGGCATGTTTACTCACTAGTAAATTAATGTTAAAATATACAACTGACTCTACGTAATTATAATTACAATTTTCTATTGTTAGATCACACGTGTTACAAGCGACGTTTTTGCATCATTGCGTATCAGTTTCACTAAAACATGGTATAATTTATTTTCTATTCACAATGAATTTATCTTGACTTTCGTCTGTTCACGCAATCCACGCAAAAAGCTTGTCAATGGAACAATTTTAGTGAAACTTAGTTTACATTAACACCTACTCTTTGTTATAATGAAGATAAAGAAAAAAGATAAAACAGAGAACATAATGGGTAGGTTTTTGATGGGCATTGTAATACAGTTTAAAACAATGTAAAAGGAATATTATCATTAAATCTAGACAATGAAATTAAATATGTAACATCAGATAGAGAAATATACGTGTCTCATAAACAAGTCTTAACTTTAGAAACAGTGAAAAGATGTCTTAGTTTTAAGTGCCAAAGACTCCAGAAATATTTTTGGACCAAATCAAAATTTTTATACAAAGCCAGAACAAGTCAACAGTGGTAAATGAAACATTACAAAGACATGAATGCCATCTTCCAAATCAACAACCAAATTAGTTATAACATGAAAATAAATTATCAAAATACATTGCAATAAACATCTCACTACAAGAGACACAGAAATTAATATATCGAAGTCCAATAGTAGCAATACAACCTGTATAGCACTAGTGATAAAGATCATAATCGTTTAAGAAGATATCGCAGAAGCAATTAATTAAATTCACACAAGTTTTTTCTCGGAATAGTTTAATACCGGGAAAAGAGAAAATTCCATATTGCACGGCGTACGAAAATGGAGTAAGTGGCATTCCAGTTTCAATTACAACGAATGTAAAAGTTGACTGATTGCTAATGGGTTTTTGTGAGACGTGACTTTACTACTAAAGGATAGAGGCATAAGTTTATGATATTTTACTAAACTAAAATGTACCTATTATAAACTAATTGGTACTACATCTTCCGGTATTTTGTTTATCAGCACAGGTGTAAAACTTACTGATTAGATTTGAATATTTCTTGTAAATTTTATTTTTATGGTTTGGGCTTGATGACAGTTAAATTGGAGATTTTGCTTCTAAGTAAATATTAACAAGTCTTCGCTATGAGGTCGTCTTTTCTAATACGTCAACCAACAGATAAGTATAAATTTTTAAAAATGATACTTAGATAAAATAGTCAATTTATAACGATTGTCTATCGTAAATTTAAGGCTATCAAACATATGTTTGCTGTTTGTTAAACTCACCTGCCTTTCATTAAAGCAGGTGCTTGTTTTACACCTTTTTGATATTCCTCCATTTGGCTATTAAAAGATATTTAGAGCAACAAGGAACATAAATGTATTGAAGAGATGAAAACTATTTTGTACATCTCATAAAAGTGATTTTAAGACAAGGTACAAAAATCAGCTTAGGGCAATTTAGTTGGGCCCAAATATTTTATGAAGTCATCATCTCAAGATTTAATTAATGTGATACTCTTAGAAGATACATTGAAATGGAAAGTAAAACGATGACCGGCCTATCGCATGCAGTCATGTCTTCCGCGTGATTTGCATTAGAGTAAGCTATTTTCTGACCGGCGAATGCAAATTATAACATTTCCGTATTAATGCATTATTTATGATGTTATAAAATCGTTTTATATTCTGCAGCTATCGAGACAGTTGTTTTAGGTACCAGAATATGATAGTTCAAATGTTATGCCGAATCAACTGTTTTGATAGTAATAGTTCGGTAAATATCATTATTCTCAATCTTACGTGATTCTGTTGAGTGTTCGGCTTAATCTTAATATTGTGGATGAATGAGACTTGATACTTCCTCTTGGCTTACCGTAAGGTATACCTACACACGTATATGTATGGTTTTTAGTGTTGGTAGTTCGGCTTAGCCTCAATCTTGGGGATATCTGAGACTTGATACTTCCCCCTATTTTAGTGTATTGTATGGTATATCTATACTCGTAAGTATGTTACGCTAAGTATGTTTTCTGTGGGCAGTTTGACTTACCCAATTGCTGGCTGAGTATGAGATTACACTCTATCGAATATATTATATAGTCTAATAGGTACATCAGACTAGGATTTGAATTCTCTGAGAGATAAATATTTGTGTTCCACATGTTGATCTTGGTCTGGGTGCGTTTATGAATGAGTTTGTCCATACTTTTTGATACCCTACATATAGGTTATGCAATAAGGAGACCGTAAAAAGATGATAGAGTGATTGAATACGTTACCATTAAGTTTAATTATAATGTTGCCAATGAAACAAAGTCGAAAATAAACTACAAAATATAACAAAATCGCTTGCTTGATTTGCGTGTTTGATAACAATGACTCACTGTTTAAGTAAAAAAATCGAACAAATCCATTTAACGTAAGTAATCACGCCGCTTAAAGGTCCAAGGGCTATTGACGTTGAATCTGAACCAATTACAAGAGTCGCTTTTATTGATCAATCAAATGATTTTGATTGAGTCACTAAAACAGTAGAGTAAATTGTTACGTTTTTGTAACCGTTTTATTGATTGTAAAGTTGTTTGTTTTGATGTGTTTATTCGGAAGGTACAGTCGTACAATGTTTGATTACTTAGCCAATCACTATACTATCTCTTTATAGTAAACTAGCTGTGCCCCGCGGTTTTACCAGCTTATTTTCCAATCCCGTGGGAATGTGGGGATAAAATTATGCTAAAAAACCTTCCTCTTGAATTATTCTATCTACTACTGAAAACCGCATCAAAATCCGTTGCGTAATTTTAAAGATTTAAGCATACATATGGACATAGGGACAGAGAAAGCGACTTTGTTTTATACTATGTAGTGATACTTCTTTGATAAATAACTTTAGTTAACATTTCAGGCCCAGCTTTGTGTTAGGTTAGGTTAGTACCAGCAGTATCATCCTAATATAGAACATATTAGGATGATACTGCTGGTATAATTCTATTTCATTGTTTACAATACTCGTACTACATTTCACCTTTTATGATATTTAGAATATAGTTTAGTTAACCTAAAATCTAATACAAGTAACGGACTGTGAGAGCAAAGGATGTTTGGAAAATAGCAAATATGCTTCACTCGTCCGAGAAATTTAAACCAGAACTTTGGCAGGCACTTGATATTAAACATGCCAATGTTTTACAATACACGCGACATATAATAAATACGTTCAATAAAGTTTGTTTCAATTAAAAGGACCATCATATCTCTTTGTTTGATCTTAATACTTAATAGCCAGTACAAGCAATTCCTGGATTCTATACAAAACTATTCCATTTTACGACACCACTTTCCTTCCTACATTCTATATTCTATTATATGGTGATGTTTGATCAGAACAGGATTACAGTTTGCGTGCTGCTCTCCAATAAGGCACATAGCAACTATATGACGAGGAAATCCTTCTTTCTTCTACAGCAATTACCCACTTGCACGATTCTTTTTAAGTTCACCAACAAGTTTTTCAAAGGAAATCATCTAATTGGTAAATTATAGACTTGTCGCGGATTAGTCATGCTGTTTTAGTTTAGCGTTTTATCTTAGGAAATTCTTAGTTAGTGTTGACACCTTTTTTTTATATTGCATAAGTGTTTAGGCGCGTTTTCTCCGGATTTTGTTTTATAGTCTTGTCCTAGTAAGGTTTTTATTATGTTATTTCCTAAGTTATTGGAATTAACTTTATGTTTAATAATATGGTGGTGGTGGGCTTACGTAAAAGGCATATTTCTGCTGTATTTTTTTCTAATTAAGAGTATTATGTGTGTCTTTAAGGCCGAAACTACACCGAATAAGTTAGTTTCCACTAATCATAAATCATGGCACATAACAAAACTTTTCTAAAAACATATTCCTACAACATCAACAGCCGAAACGTTACAATCGAAACGGTCATGTTTCGAAATGAGAATTCTTCTATAAATTTATGTTCACGGATTCCATAAAATATGTAGTCGTGATTACGCGTGATTCAATAGAGTCTTTACACGGTGCGACATAAAGGAGAGCCATTTATAACGGCAGCACTTTCGCGGGCCACGGCGGGTCACGACCAGCCCGGCACACGATTACGCGTCAATTAAATAGGGGAACAGAGGGATTGCGACGCGAATTTCAGTCGGAGACGCCTTTTGAATTGAGTTGTTTGCTTTCGTTTAGGAATTCCTCTCTGGAATGAAGCTTGCTTAAGGTGCCTTTAGGCTTTGAATGCCCCGTGAATCTTTCTATGTTCCTAGGTATTTGTGTTGTGAAAAAAGTTGTAATGTAAAAGTATGAAAGTGTTTATGTGTAGTTTCTGAATCCTATATGAAGGTAATAAAGAGGGTTACGCATCCGGTGCTATACATTGAAGATGGTAGAGTCATTAATATTCATAAAAAATCCACAATGTACTACACTTGCTAAAAATGTTTCGAAATCAAATAAGGTATGATTCGCAAAAACATTCATTAGCAATATCAAAGCAAACTTAATTGAAGACCAAGACATTAAATTTTGCCTATTCTTTACCTTATACGATAAAAAAGTATAATTTATCATTATAGTACTTTCTACATCACGAGAGTTCAAGGTTTTGGCCTCGGCGGTTTCACGGCAATGTCACATCTCTGATAATCTTCAACCCGTGCCGTCTGCCTGCAGCTGTCCGTTTACTTTTGACACATTATCAATCATTTTATCAATCTTTGCACATAATCAACTGTTTGTATAAACTTTTTTCTTTTAAAGGCTATTTACGTATGCACCTAAAAGTCTTGTATCTTTTTATGTTTTTATGCCACGGTAACAGGGTCAATGTAGGATGTTTGTACCCATTTATCTGCAAGTTGAATCGTAAAACTAAGATGTGTTTTACTATTACAGATTTTACGTCAAAGTGTTTTGTTTTAATGCTTTCGAAAGATGTTTCGAAGTACTCTTCATTTTTATGGGCGCCACAGTTTTCTAATAAAGTTTTTGATGTTTGTATTTAGAACAAAGTGGTTGTTTGTTTAAAAGGTGTGTTAAATATTAATATGTATGTAAGTAGGTATATCACACATTGACACCTATTCACAAACTTACCAAAGCTTGTACTATGGATACTAGACAGACAGTTGCATTCCAGCAGCCAGTTCTAAGCAGCCACTTTTCGGTTAATATCGACTTTTGGCGACTGCTAGACTTAGAAATTAATACTGAGACCTCAGGATTGGAAGGTTCAAATGCTAGTACACCGATGCTTTCCCTCTACGAAGTTTGACAATACTAACTTAATGACAATACTAACTTAAAGTCAGTTTAACTAATTGTAAGGTTTCTAATAAGTATTAGATTCACGTGCCATCGATCGAATGTCAAGGAAAGTGTGTGCGTGCACATAACGAGCGAAACAAATTGGTCACGACAAATGATCGTATCGTATTAGTAACACCCGAATAGTGAATACTGCTTGTGTTGTGTGGACCACTCAATGTTAGTGGTGATAAAGGAATAACTGAGGAATTGGTAACTGTAAAGAGAAGTTTTTTCTTCTTGTACTGCCTACGAGACAAATTCTCGATTAACTCAAAGACTAACTTCGAAGTCATATTGCTAAAACTAATTATCAGACCACTGAGTTAGCTGAAACTATAATTTAACTATTAATATAGTGTTATCCTTGCGTCGTAAGCCTTTATCCCGTGCGTAATATGGGATAAAAAGACATCGGTATACACTAAAATCGGTGCAGTATCTAGTGGTTGTGTGAAAAAGTAACAAACATCCTTACATACTAGGCGCTGAAATAAAACTAAAGCGAATTTCGATTTGATTAATGCGCAATAAATTCTAGCACATTCCAAGGATCTCATATATGTAGCATACCATAGCTATAGAAAGGAACATGGCTACGAACACCCAGGTATTTAACCGTCATCTCCTCTGATTGGCAATCAATGACTTGCAGTAGGAGAAACATTACAAACCCTAGAAGACATTAAAAGTAATAAAATAATCACTTCAAAAGCACCGATTGAATCGAGAATGCTATCGAGACTTCGCAAGGTCTCAGAGAGGTCCACTTATTCAATTGGCTCACAATCAGAACTGCGATCCGTTGACATGCGGGCATTCAAACCATACGGGATGTTCATGAATATACAAATTACTTAGACACTTCACCGTCAATGAATAATGTTGATTTATTGAATACTTCATACGTAAATTCTTTGGTACTTGATGGGACATTGTTGAGTTATTTGTAGCGCCAATTGGATGAGAGGTTACGATTTTTGTGTTAGATTTGCTAGGGCTGGCTTTTGGTTGTTATGTTTTAAAATTTATAAGGTGAAAATTCGTAAGGACCCACGACCAATAACATTTAGAGCTTGATCATTCTAGAAAACAAAGTTTTCTTACTAGACATTGTCTATGGAAATCTATATATAATAATTAATCAAGCTGAAGAAAATTGAGAAAATACTTTGTATAGATCCATTGCCTAAAGAGATTATGAAGGCAATAAAAAAATATGATCCCATCTAGCATACGGCATTCGTAGAAAACGAATAATTCTAAATTACAAAGCACACTCAATTAAAAATTAATACATACCTCAAACAATAGAAACTAAAATAACCTATTCGCACGTTGTCATAAAAGAAAACTAATAAAACATAAATCCTAATAATAAGGTATAAAATAAAGAGATTTCTAAAGTCTCTGTCATATTTATACTAGGGTATACAGTAGCATACAGCCTCCCACTAAGAGCGACAAATAAATTAACCAAACAGTAAGTCATAACTGAGTTAATAGATAGCACATACTAACTTTCTTAATTAAACTTACGTGCATGCAAATATGAACTTTATTACAACCGAATAGAGTATGTGAAAAGATGTTTCTAGAACTTAGTCCTTCATAAGGGAAACGGTGACCTACATCGTTCAGTCTCATGAGATATTTAGTGAGAAAGTCTTGTATGATACATTTTTATGAGACATATACTTACTCTTACAATTTTATGTCTCATAATTCTTACATGTTATGGTATTATATGACGGTTTCTAATTAGTGTGATTGTTAACAGAAATGTGTGTTACAATTAATAGTTTTATCAAAATATTGAATTTACTGAAAATATTATCTTAGAAAATAATCCTACTAATATTATAAAGCCGAATGTTTGTATGTATGGATGTATGGATGTTTGTTCCTCTTTCACGCTAAAACTACTGAATGGATTTTAATGAAATTTGGTACAGATGTTCCTCATACATAGGAATAACACATAGGATACTTTTTATCCCAAAATTCTTACGGGATAAGGTTCCACGCGGGTAAAACCGCGGGGCACAGCTAGTTGTAAATATTGATAACTAAAAGTCATAAACATACGTACATACGTACATAACGTTTACTATGAAAATGGTACAGTTTCAGTCAAAATTGTTTTTCCCAATAATTTGAACCTTAAATATATCTTTCTGCAACATCCTCTGCAGAGAAAAAGCCTATCTCTTCACTACATAGCATAAAACAAAGTCGCTCTCTCTGTCTCTATGTATGTATAACATAACATAATTATTCACTACATCATCTCATTACAGTAACTGACCCCTAACTAAGGTCGAAACTTGTATCTAGGGTATCAGAAACTACGCACACACTCATTCACACACACACCCAGACCGAGACAAACATTTGTGGTTCACACAAATATTCACCCCGCACGGGAATCGAACCCGCAACCTTACGGATGGCAGTCCGGCATGGTGACCACTCTGCCATCGAGGTCGTATATGTATGCTTAGATCTTTAAAACTACGCAACGGATTTTGATACGGTTTATTTTAATAGATAAGGTGATTCAGTGGGAAGGTTTTTAGCATAATTTTATCCCCATATTCTTACGGGAACGGGAACTATGCGGGTGAAACCGCGGGGCGCCGCTAGTTTATAATATAAGTACAGTGAGGGAGAACATCTCTTAAACGTGGGGACGTTTACCCGCGTGTTAGTGAACTCAAACCTAAGGGATATTTAAACAATTTCAAAAACAATGACTATGTACTCTTTAGTTTTTAGAATAATAAATAAATCATAATAAATCATCAAATAAATCATCAAACAATACGAATCAATCTACCTATTTTTACACACGACTGTTCATGATTCATTATATGATTCGTTACCAATGCAATATGTTATCGCAAATATCGAATGATGTATGTCAACAATGAAATAAAAAGGATATTTGAAGAGATTATTAATACCGCTAGTTTGACTAGCTGATTTTTTGCAGTTTTATTTAAGTTCTTTTTATCGTAAAAGAAAATCATACTTCATTTATATTTATCAAGTTGATTTTGAAGGCTCTAATTTATCAATAGCGACCGTTGATGCTGTCACATCTATATGTCATTGATGCCATAGACACAGAATAACATATCTTACTTAGGAATATGTCCATAAGAAAACTGTACCCTACCTAGTCCAGAAATTTGAATATAAATAACAAATATTATGTACAAGTATGCATACTATATTTTGATTACGTTCCATTTTACACAATAAAGTTAACGGGATCATCGTATAACAGGATACAATACGATTCAATTTAATTGCGGTTGATGCGTACGCGACGCTTCCGCTGCACTGCACAGCACGAATTAGTTACATTACCCGTAATCAAAGACACAGTTTAAATAATAAAGCAGTATTACGTCTTCGTACAGTGGGTGAATAAAGAAGGCAACAGAAATTTCCGTGAACTACTATTTCTACTAAGTTTTTTAAAAATATTAATAAAACTTATGCTGCCTTATTTGTGTTGCATTTTAGTTTGGTTTAGCACAAAACCAGGTTTAACAATCAATTTTGAATACTGTCAAAGTGACAGATTTGACTGACAAGGTGTCAAATGCTTTGCTAACCAGACTAAAAATGCAACGCAAATAAGGCAGATGGAGTTTGCCAATAAATAAAATGAAGTAGTTATTAGTCTTTGATTTTAAAACATATGCCAGCTTAGTTAAAAGAATGATACAATTTATTTTCTAACCAATTAAAATCACACGTGAAAACAGAAATTCCAACTAGAATTTTAACACTCTATTCCGCTTTTTTCATGATACACTCGTAAACACAGGTAAACAAAAAAAACAAGTGGCCCTAATTCCTATTTACATTCACCACACGACAGTGGGTAATTATCCCAAGGACATTACTAAAACAACGTACTGATTACTTATTTGTACTGTGTCAACAATCTATAAATACATTTAGTGCAAATAAATCGTACGCCAAGAGAAATACCGTGGGATGTTTACGTGTGCGAATTATTTTGTTTTTAAAATTCCTTTTGTAAAACGTCTCAATTAAAAGTGCACTTACTTTCTTTGGTTTGTGAAGAAATAGCTCTGTCCATGGTTTTTCCATAACTTATATAGAAATAAATGTGTCCATGGTTTTTCCATGTAGTATTATAATTTCCCCTTTGGTTGATCTTTTGGGAATTTGAGGATAACAACTTTCCTATGCGATTTTCCTTTCCTTAGTTTGTTACTTTAAACTAATCTCTGGAACTATG
The DNA here is from genome assembly GCA_958496195.1 of Timandra comae. Classification (NCBI taxonomy): domain Eukaryota; kingdom Metazoa; phylum Arthropoda; class Insecta; order Lepidoptera; family Geometridae; genus Timandra; species Timandra comae. The sequence goes on along the minus strand of OY292358.1, from coordinate 10,215,433 downwards.
ATAGTCCGTTTCTTGAGGAAAGCTAAGGTTATCAATTTAATGCAACTGAATTTCCAGCTAATAAGCAATAAAGATATGCATAATTTCATAATCACTATATAGTATAAAACAAAGTCGCTTTCTCTGTCCCTATGTATGCTTAGATCTTTAAAACTACGCAACGGATTTTGATGCGGTTCATTTTAATAGATAGAGTAATTCAGTGGGAAGGTTTTTAGCATAATTTTATTCCCATATTCCTACGGGAACGGGAACTACGAGAGTGAAACCGCGGGGCCCCGCTAATAAATGATATAGTACTTAATCGTATTTGGTGTTAAACAGTAACAAACACACAACCTGAGCGTCTATCAACTGTAGAAACGCACGATTCTGATAATTATGATTATCAGTCGATGTCGCATGTTCTAAGAAAATTAAATGCACAATGTTTATCAAACATATCAATAACTTTATCTAAAGAGCAATAACGGGAAACATTTGTAGTTTTGTTTGTTATAAAACTCAAATTCTACGAAAATCTTCCATAAAAGTTATATTATCACTAAGTAACATGCTATTAACTTTGATTTTTCTACGGGAACTGTCATACTAACATCTTCGAAAGTCGTTACGGGTAGTTAGAGCCATCAAAAGTCTAACATTTGGTTTAACCAAAAAATGTCGTATAACCCTCTGGGTTGTGAAGGTCTGATGGCAGTAGCCTCACGTAAAATACTGACATTCCGCCAAATCTGGGTAAACTGAAAACCGACCCCAAAATAGACATGGGATTCGACTTATAGACACGTGTAAATATCCCGTAAAACGATATTAATTATGGGTTAAAGGTTCGGAAAAGAGAGAAACGGGAACACAGGGAAAACTATTGATAGAAATTGAAGAGAGAGAGAGAAAGAGATACCATTTCTATTCCCATTCGCAATTCCTTTAAGTTATCTCCTTTCAACACATTATGGTAACAAAAGGATAATTTTATGCAATTTCGTTATGCAAATGTTCCACCCTTTGTTATTTAAATAGCCCTTAGCCCTCATTTGGGATAGTTATTGATTGACAATACTTTGAACATGTATTGCATGTGGGTACTACATGCACCTACATAAATATTCATGTTTTACCCATACTACGAGTATTTTTTTAATCAATCTCTCTATGATGCATTTTCAAATAATGAATAGATTCGTAAAGAATGAAAAAAAGTTCAAGCTTTTTTAAAATAAAACAGCTTAAATATACGATATCGTTTTAAACTATATCTATGGATCTCTTGGTCCATCTTTTGGTTACTGTCTACCGGGTGTATGTGTAAATGCTACTGATATTTTTTTAAACATTCATAGAGCAAACACTATTGAATAACCAACACAACTATTTTTATAATTTCAAACCACATAGGATCAACTATTATACAACACAATTATGTATATATAGGGAACCACATTTCACAACAGCCACCGAAATCACAAAGCTTGAAAGTTTAATAACACGTTTGACATTAAATTCCCTGCCATATTACAAGGGGTTGATACTGCCCCTACTGATTCACATTTCTCTATAAAGTGACAATTTATTGGCTATTTCATAACAATACAACACAGAATTTATAACGTGATAATAACTATTTCTATTCCTGTTTATTTCGTTTCGTAAATCCATGGATTTATAGAATTGCTGCGAGATGAGAGTAAATCATTTGAGAATATAATCATTTTTGTAAGGATTATACTGTTATTGTCCGTGTATTATATTCTTGTGATATTAAAGTTTCGTCTTTCAGTGTAGGCGGGGAACGTTGGTAATAGTATCTTCAGATATTAAGTGCCTTAGTGCCTACTTACTGATTTTCTATGGATTATAAGCCTTGTCCAATGGTGGATCAAATGCCGTTGGATTGAGATGAAATTTACGTTTGTTATGGAGAGTTTTTCTTGTTTAAGCAGTATTTATTTATGTGTTAAGTATTGGCTTCTTATATCTATACTTCTATACTAATATTATAAAGAAGTAAAGTTTGTGTGTTTGTTAAATTGTAAGGGGTAATTTCGGGATCTACATAACCGATTTCAAAAATTCTTTCACTAATGGGTAGCTATATTGTCAGCGGCTGGCATAGGCTATGGTTTATCCCTGTATTCCCACGGGAATGGAAACTACGCAAGTAAAACCGCGGGGCGCTGCTAGTTATTTATAACTTTACCTTGTACACCACGGGTTTATTTGTATAATTCACATGCGTTATTTCTTTCTTTAGATTTCCTTCGGTATTCCTATATGGAAGCGTAGAAAACTAAAGTTTATTTATCAGTGTAGCCATTTTAAATTTTTCGCAATACTCAGGGTTATTAATTTTAATCAGGTCTATATATTTTATTTAAGCACAGTCCATATAAGTAATCTCATCTCTCAATTTAAAAATAAAATTGCTTCAATTCACTCCACAAAAATCACTTACAAAAGTTACCTACTGCTAAGCCAAGAAGAAATTACATCCTCAGAGCGAGGGTGTGCATTCTGCATGCGTAAATAATCGGGATATAAAAGTTTGCAAGGGGGGTCCCTAGGGAGAGGAGGGCGCGTGCCAGGCACGTGTAAGTTACATAAATGGAGCTGCAGGCAAACTTGGAGTTGATGTGTTCATTAATGTTGGATATGACGCTGCATATGAGCTGTGTTCGTTGTATATAAATATAGACTGGGTAAACAACCCTTTAGTCTGAAAGCCTCCGGTAGTAATTTGTTCCTGTATTTGTTCATTCGCCGTAAGGTAGCATTGATTCGTATGTGGTGTAATTGGTATTATATAAGTCCTTATAAATCCCGATCTTGTGAATGTTTTGAGATAATAAGTATCCTACGAGTCGAAATATAAAGTGATAATGTGCCATCCTAATTATTTCAGACATTTCTGTATGGTTAAGTAATAAACGTTCAAACCTTAAAACTTTCACATTATAATATTACTAAAACTAAACCAACAGATATTAAAGCTAATCAAGGAATGCTATTATTTGAACAAAAGAATTGTCTAGAATTGGGTCGCAGACAACAATACTAGATCTTCATAAATTACAAAACGATGTTACACAACACTCAGGAAATATTATAAAACAATTTACAAAGGTAAAATTGAAAATATGATGCAAAGCACATCAGTTCAACTCTTTCATGACGATGATTAATTCCATCAAAGCATTGTTGTCAGCCGTGAAGCGTGACCCCCGCTGACCGACTATGCAATCTTTTGTTCGACAAAAAATGAGAGGAAAAAATTGTCCGACGAATTCGCACAATGCACCGCGCATGCGTCCATTGTCCACATTGTTTGGCATATAAGGGTTGTGCCAAGCCTCCCCTTGCAATATTCTGTGCACTAAAATATTATTATCTTCAATCATTCTCACGGGACTCTTTCATATTTTCGATTGTTAGATTTTTGGAGTTATTGCTTTTTTTACTTTTGGGACAATTAAAGGTAAAGAGTTTTTTTTATTGTAGTCACTGCTGTCAAGTTATCGTCAACTTTTTGGGGGTTATTGCTCTGCCATTAATAATGCAAAACAGGTTCAATAAAATACAATACAGTACGTTGGTTCTTGTATACGTTGAAATATTTATTATTTGATTTTACTTTGACAACAGTTTCTTCAGCATAGGTTTCCATCACCATAAAAAGTTTCAAGATTTCATTATACCAACTTATCTCTTGATTCACGTAAATCCGTTCATTTATCTGCCTCGCAAAAAATCTCATTCCCCGTTTTCTCCTCAAATTCCCATCCAATCTGAATTATAATATCTCATTTGTCACAGAGATAAAAAGCTTAGCCACCGCGTTTTGTTGCTTGCAACTGATCTGACACATGGATTGAATCCGTGTTCGGCAGACGACCCCCCGGCTTTACAGATATTGGGGATTCCTGACCCCATCGATGTGGCGTATTTATTTTTAGATTTATCACAGAACGGATCATCCATCATAAAGTATGTTCGGATTTTTAGTTTGTTATTTTTTGTTTGGGTGATGGTTGGTATATTTGCTTAGGATTTCGCAAGTTATATCTCATCATCTATAACTCTAATACCTTCATAGTCTTCTATGAGTCAAAATGTGTCACAAAAATTATTATCTTGAATTTAATTAGTATAAAGTAGTATTATTGCGTCATGTGCGTTTGCTTTTATTCGTATTTCTTCAACATTAACAAACACAGTTTCTACTAAATACAAACCACTACCATTACCATTTGTCCCGTCATTCCCGTAGAACCCTTCAACATCAAACTCTGCTACAGTCTACCGCACACCCTACCATCGGAATTTCCCCATCAGGGTCAGTAAGGTGTTCAGGCACCGTGACGGCGCACATGTCGGTACATCACCTGTTCCTATATTCCCACGGATGGACACTCCCCCATGTTTAACGAGAAATTTAAAGACTTCTACAGAATTCTATTACTGTTTTTAAGTTGTCGATGAAACTAGACTTAATACTTCACTGATCATAAGATGATTACCAATACCTCTAGTTAGTGGAACGTCATACGTTGTTACAGTTCACAGAATATTAAGCTTAATTACAACAAATGGTTTAATAGCTTCAACGTTTCTTTCTATCTCAATAGTTCCAATCGATCCAACAGATTTTAGTGCAAAAAAGTTAAAATTAACTACCCATTCCTAAATTACGTTTGTAGGATTTTATAATTTTGATAGTAAGGATTCTGCGTAATAGTATTTATATGTTTCCATAGCTAATACTTTTTGCTTATAACTTTACCCAGTAATTGGGTCACAATAATAGTCCCACTAATGGTGTGTCAGTAACGACGTCACGCTGTTCACCGTCTACGTCACGGTGGTAATACAGAACCAACACGACAGACGAACAATTCCCATGATTTTCAATTACCATTCCCACGACTGATTCAACTTCGTCTATTATCTTAGTTCAAATTGAATGTATTTACGATACAGCGATCGTATAACTCGGAATTATGTTGTTTTATGGTTCCTTTGAATGGGTTTGCTTATTCGTGATTAGCGGTTGCGTTGTGACCGTATACAGACTCGCTGGAATTATGGAGAATTGCAGTTAGTACTACAGTTCTCGGCGGATGAATGAGTCATAATTTCAATGACATCTATGAATGCATTGCACAGTAGGTAGATAATGTTTTGAAACATCATACCATAACATTAACGGCAGCGATGAAAGATCACAATGATAAACATACCGAAAAACCTTTGTGTTAAGGTAAATCATCAAAAGATCAAGAGTGTTGTACAAACAGAATTCTATTTTCTACGTGTTTCAGGTAAATATTGACCATACTTAATATAGATAGCATTACCCTGAACAGTTTTAGATCTGTTTTGTAACATTACGCCAAGGGTAAGCGTTGGATACATTGTTGCAATTATTAATTGCTGTTGATGCTATAATTTCTGGATTGAGGTTGAAGTTCCAACATACAATTCAGAGGTAGCAGATTTACTGTGTTAACGCAAATATTTTTAGCGAAGTGAAAATGACTGTATCTATTCATATAATTCATATTTTGATCAATGTTTTTGACTTAGTTTCTATCATCCTGATATACTTATGTAGATTAATCGAATAAACTAGTATTTACACAAACAAGACTAATTTACTAAGTATCTAATCCTAAATTATGGCATAAAGGACATAGTTTACTATGAGAATGTGATTATTTCCTACAATTATCTAATGTTTATCCAATTCAACCCTGGCAACAAGTTCCAAGCCTGTAATTCAGTTTGACTGGTCTTAACCGGTGCAATGTGCAGCAATTTGTTATCCGAGGGATCCCTACAAGTGCCGCCTTGACCTAAATCGTGAACAGCGTTGTGCGATCGACGCGTGCGCATACTATTAGTAATGTCAGAGGTCCACTGAGAGCAAGTTTTGCAATATTTTGGGAAAAGGTCGCTCTTGACGTTTGATGATTCATGACTGATTATATTATTAGTGTTTGTTTGTGATTATATTTGTTTCCGAGATTTCTAAACATTTATAACAAATCCATAGTAATTATAATTAATATTTAGAAAATAATCTTGAACTTAGATTATTGTCTCAAGATTCCCTTTGTCCTATTATATTTCTAATACCATCTTCTCTTCATAAATGATAGGACAAAGGTTAAAGAGAAGTAATCAATGTAGGTGTATTCAATATTTTCTTAGAAAAAACTAAAATATCATCAACATTTTACCTCAAATCCACAAATAGACAGGCATGCAATACATCTAAACAAATCATTTGAAAAAGATTTTTCCGAGAAACATCGCGCTATAGAAAAATTAAAAAATATGTTTCTCATTCTCAATGTATATCACTGGCTTATGTTTACAATTCATATACGGGAACCACGGCTCGTTTGGAGCGTGCTCTTGACATCACAATGCATCGTCTATTTCCAAAGAACCACCTCATAGTTTAGTGGGATCGTGACAATGTCGCGTGCTTCTTAATAGCTCTTACTTAACTTACTTTTGACAGTACGTAGGACAACACCTTCTAAATGGGAATACTCAATATCTAAATAGAATACTGTAAGCTTTACTTCAGATACCGTTCGTTCATTTGTATGGTTACTAGTCAATGTTTTAGTTAAAGTTTCTGTATAAGTATGTTTTGTGTCATCCAACTCATTGAAATCAAGTAGGTTAAATATGTCACTTTGTAATAGTAAAATTGTTTTGTTTGTATCATTGCTTTCTCTCTTAATTTTTTGTTTAGTCTAATGTGTTTTTTTATTTCGCCTCTATTATCTTTGATGTTAAGTTTCTTGCTATAATCAGAGGTCTTTATTTACCCTTCATAAATCCTTCTTAGAAGTTCAAACTGTTTACTGGCTTATATTCGTGAACCAATTGTTCAACGTCTTCACTAATGGAATAATACACTACTCGTAATTAGTAATTATAGCCGATTTTTTAGCCAATAAACCTCAGTTTGTATTAACCTGTATAGCAATGTTTAATAACAGTGCTCATTCTTCAATTTTGAACTCCTTGCTGATCAAAATAAGATCGTTTATTGCATGGTTTCGTTGGTTTTAATTGAAATGAATGAAGCTGAGCATCTTTTACTACAGTGTATTTATCAGTAACCTTTAGCTCTTCATTGGTTTATCTGAACACATTAGCGTTACTGATAAATATATATTTACATTCAAAACGTGAAATTCAAATCAAATTCGATAAATTATTTATTAAGTGTTAATAAGTTAGTCTTGATTATGTTATTTTCTTTTTATTTCGACTTTAATAAGTACGCACGAACATCCCGTTTGTTAAATAATTATATTGATTATGTTAATTATTTATTTGTTGTTATCTTTGTTTTATTATAATGAACACTTGGCCACTGGGTGCTTTAACTAACTTTAAAGTGGAGAGTTCCGATTTAAAATGTAATTCATGTTTGTCCATATTTTCGCATAGAAGCTATTTCGTCGATTACTTTTACGAATGTTTAGGTATTATAAAAAAAAAATTAATTGATCAAAATACAAGTGAAAAAAAAGCAAGTAATTACAGAACAAAACTCGGTCACACAATTAAGTTGCCTTGAGCAGCAATCAAAGTTGCAACCTCTACCAACTTCGCTCCTCTGTCGTATTACTATCCAAATTGATCAAACAATACTTGTATTAAAATATAAATTACGATCAAACAAACACAACAACTGTACAATTGTACCAAATAGAAATCAATTACTTCAATATTCGGCGTTTGTAACGTCAACAATGTTATGAATGAATTCCTTTTACCCACTGGAGTTACGCAAAGATTTATATGTTTGTACAACTAATATTATCGTAAACTATTTGTCTGTTTGTCCAATATTTGGCCTCTGAGTTGTTTTAAGATAAGCGTTCTTAAGTTTGAGTCAACTTTATGTTAATTCTTGTTTGATGGTGACATTTCTTTACACGCCACTTCTTCTGGTAGTAAAAACTTTATGAAATTTTGTTTATGATGTATTTTTTATGGAAATGTTTTACGACAATCATTATTTTTGCGCAGTTTATGATCATGTTATTGTTGTTCCAGAAATCGGTTTCACTTTCTTAAAGTGCATTAATAAGTTCATTTAAATAAACTTTTTATTAGAAAAATGTTAGAAACTATGATGATAGTACCTTACTAGTCACAATCCTACCAACAATGACTATAATATAAAGTTAAACGCATGTTTTACGCAACATTTCGTCATACTTCATTGACCACTACGGAACTCGCTTTTTGTATTAAAATTTTATCTTTTCAGGAACAGGTTCTATTTCCGACTTTACCATACGCATTTCTGTTGACTATTATGCAATTACAAACAAACATTAGTTGACACTTTTAGTAGAAAATACTTTCTAATGTTATAATGTTTGGTCGTTAACATACTAAAATGTTTATTTTTTCCTTATTTATATGCTATTTTAACGTAATCAACCATTTAATTTTAATAGCTGTGCCCAGCAGTTTTACCCGCATAGTTCCCGATTCCGTGGGAATTTCAGGATAAATATAGCCTATGTCCTTCCCCGGACGGTAAGCTACTCCTGTACCAAATTTCAAGTTAAACGGTTTTGTAGTTTAGCCGCGCAAAAGGCAACAGATAGACCAGAGTTACTTTCGCATTTATCATATTAGTCATGTTTATAAAATATCTGACTATATACTAAGTTTATAATTACATGTGTCAGAAACGCACACACTCATTAACACGCCTCTATATTATTTTCATCTGCCTATTCTAGACTATTCTATCAAATCATGACTCTACCACTTAGGTTGTCCTCGCAGTAATTGATATCCCACCAAAAACATTCTGTAAAAAACTAGCCAAGTCTCGATGGAGCTGCTTGTTTATCTCTAAAAAGTAATGAAATCTAGACAAAGTCGTGCCAAGACTTCCAAGAGTTCCTTACTGCGATTTCTTTATTATTATAGTTAATGTTGTGTGACTTGGCCGTTCAAGGGTACACATGTACACAAGGGTACAAAACTAGGTGCTCCATGACACTATTGCACCAATCTGTCGCCAGAACCGCTACCCATTGACGATAGAAAATTGCCACTTAAATAACGTTGATTCAATATCCAGTCCATTGTAGGCTTGATAAAGCTGCGTATTTCAATAATGTTATAACATTACGTGTAAAAAAAATTTACTTGTACCCACTACTAACGTTTTAAACAATGTTCAACGGCCAAGTCACACAACATTAACTATAATAATAAAGAAATCGCAGTAAGGAACTCTTGGAAGTCTTGGCACGACTTTGTCTAGATTTCATTACTTTTTAGAGATAAACAAGCAGCTCCATCGAGACTTGGCTAGTTTTTTACAGAATGTTTTTGGTGGGATTTCATTTATTTTTGTTGAAACGTGTTTATATTGATTTATTTTATTAGATTTCCTTATTTGACACGTTTTTTCTTTTTAGGAGTAGTATTTTATTATTAAGCGCCCCGCGGTTTCATCCGCGTAGTTCCCGTTCGCGTTTCGGTGGGAATTTCGGGATAAAAAGTATCCTATGTTATTCTCCTGGCTCTAAGCTACCTCCCCACCAATTGTCAGCCAAATCAGTACAGCTTTTCTAGAATTATAATTCCCGTTCCCATTCCCGTGAGAATTTTGGGATTAAAAGTATTCTATGTGCTTCTCCTGGTTCTAAGCTACCTCCCCACCAATTTTCAGCCAAATCAATTCAGCCGTTCTTGAGTTATAAATTCCTGTTCCTAATCCCGTGGGAATTTCAGGATTAAAAGTATTCTATGTTCTTCTCCTGGTTTTAAGCTACCTCCCCACCAATTTTCAGCCAAATCAGTTCAGCCATTCTTGAGTTATAAATTCCCGTTCCCATTCCCGTGGGAATTTCGGGATTCAAAGTATTCTATGTTCTTCTCCTGGTTCTAAGCTACCTTCCCACCAATTTTCAGACAAATCAATACAGCCGTTCTTGATTTTTAAAGTCCCGTTCCCAATCCCGTGGGAATTTCGGGATTAAAGGTATCTTATGTTCTTTTCCTAGTTCTAAGCTACCTCCCCACCAATTTTCAGCCAAATCAGTTCAGCCGTTCTTGAGTTACAATTCCCGTTCCCGATCCCGTATAACTCCCGTTCCCGTTCGATTATCCTAGTTTTTATAGTTTTCCCTTTATGTTGTCATTAAACCCTAATTCTGTACCAAATTTCAGCTCTCTAAGTTTATGGGAAGTACTAGTTCTATTTTGATGATCATGAGTGAGTGAGTGAGTGAGTGAGTGAGTGAGTGAGTGAGTGAGTGTCTGTCATAAATACGAAACTTTGCTTTCGCATAACTTCGGAACTAAATGACCTACAGACTTGAAATTTTATTTTAAGTATGTGATTGTATAGCTTACTGGATGACGAAAATTTCAGCGTTCTGGGCTTATCCAGAGGTTCTTAAATAGGGGCCTGAAAATGCGGCGAAAGGGTTCCTGTAAAGGATGGTACGGCAGTGTTTGCTTCGCGCTCGACTTGGCGGGGGGCACTGCCGTGCCCCCAGATACCCGAAGGGCTATGCTACCTAAAATTCACTCTGGCACTCAGGTCTTAGCACTCAAAGCACGGTACTACCTTTACTTACCTATATGAGTAGCGAGTTTCGTTACGCATTGGACTTACATAAGCACATTTCTTTACTACGCATTAAAAACAATCTTGATCAACCTTTCTGTATCACTAAGATCTGTCACTTGCACTTCTCATTTCGACCGTATAAAGATAACTTATCAGTTTTACAAGTAAACCGGTCAAATGAACTTTATTGATACATTTTACGTAACGTTGTACGTTTAAGTGCGTCATCAAAACATCTCAGAAGATAGTATCTCGGTTTGGTAACATCGATAGATACGGAACAGGGGACTGCCCGCGGCGTTGTTTTGTCCATCAACTTGTTTACATTTGGTTTTATATGTAGGTATGTACACGTGTTTGGTTCTAGAGTAAACAGATGAACGGATCTTAATGAAATTTAGGTAGGAAATTGAACTAGGAATAATAGAAATGCGGTTTAAGGAATCCGCATATAAATTTACACTGCCCTAACCGCTTTAGTTTACTTACATTCCGCGTTGATAAGGTCAGTTCAGATAACCTTTAATATAATTGTAGCTGCGTCCTGCGGTTTTACCCACATAAATCCCGGATCACCACCATTTGCTTTATTCCGGGTTGGCGGAGGGAATATCGGTGCCATATTTTACCCAAATCGATCTGGTGGTTTCTATGCAAAAGAGTAACAAACATCCTCACAAACTTTCACATTTATAATGTAGTAGGAAGTAGGAAGAAGAAGAAAATAATAAATCTAATCTTCTTAAGTATATATTAAAATTTATTGTTTTGTTTACAAAACTACGTTTTTCAAAACATTTACAAAGCAGACTTGTTTTATAATGCACGTTAAGTAATATCTAAGTAGATAGATTGTATAAACTAAATGTTTACCTTATTACGACAGCCATTGATATCTTAATGAAGAGTGATTTGACGTTAAACTTGTACGCTGTGAGTGAACGAGATGAATGATTGATAGTTAGGGTTGTCACATTCAGTTTATTAACACTTAATAAGTATTATTGTACATAAATCAGCGTTTAACAATAGTTGTTTGTCCAATATGTTATGTGATCTGAGGTTTATGTAATTTATAACATAACATAACATAATCATTCACTACATCATCTCATTATAGTAACTGACCCCTAACTAAGCTTGGAGCTTGTATCTAGGGTATCAGAAACTACGCACGCACTCATTCACACACACACCCAGACCGAGACAAACATTTGTGGTTCACACAAATATTCAACCCGCACGGGAATCGAACCCGCAACCTTATAGTAATAATAATTAATAATTAATAATTGGTAAATAAATCTATACCATAATGTAGACAATCGACTGTAAACCTACTTACGGTTTACAGTCGATGGTAACATAGTCGTGGGGACCCAAATTCTATATAACTACTACTAGATAAAAAAGGACTTTAAATTATTCCTTAGTCATAAAAATGGTTTGAATGTTTAAATGCGTTAATCTAATTTTGATACAAACTGTACTAATACACACATCAAAAGTGTCTAGGGATCAAGCATTTTTATGCGGATTTCTTGAGATTGAGATGTGGCTTTGTAATAAATTTATGATTTTATAAATTTATATGGATCCTTTTTGGTGCATTTCATAATTTGAATCAGGAACTGTGAATCAAATTCGAGTAAAAGATGAAAATCAGCTGTCAATATTTTCCCTATAAAAACATACAACGCATTGAAGACATTATTAGTGCTACTGTTTCCCTACTACTGATTAAAACCAACGTTATTATGGAGCGGCGACGTCATTTAAGCAGGGAAGAAATGCTCAGAGCCGTGGGAATGATAGAAGCTGGTTCCCGGCAACGTACTGTGGCTTTAGCTCTGAATACAAGTCAGAGTGTTATCAGTCGACTTTGGACACGTTACCGAAGCACTGGTACCGTGGCTGAGCGCCATGGAGGACGGTATCGCTGCACCACACGGAGACAAGACCGATACATTCAAATCTTAACTCGAAGAGCTCCAACAATAACCGCCATGATGTTAGCCGTGCGGCTTCATCACTCTTCAGGGAACTTAATTAGCGACCAAACAGTCAGAAACCGCTTGCATGAAGTGAACCTTCATTCCCGAAGACCGCTACGGGTACCACCTATAGCAATGCACAATCGTAGGATTCGATATCAATGGGCTCTTGAACACAGAAATTGGGCAGAAGAACAATGGCGTTTCGTGTGCTTTTCTGATGAGTCTCGTTTTGGTATGAGACCGGATACAAGACGTATACGACACTGGAGAACCCCTGGACGCCAACAGCGATTAAAATCCTGCCAGGAAGTCCATCCTTATAGTGGTGGAACCATCATGGTATGGGCGGGTATTTGGATCGGCGGAAGAACTGAGTTGATTTGGATCAGAGGCAACCTCAACGCTCAAATTTATGCTGAGACGATTGTATCAGACGTCATCGTTCCTCTACAAGTGCAAATCGGTCCCTTATTTCAGTTAATGCATGATAATGCACGACCGCACACCGCAAGAGTTGTAAGACAGACTCTCGCCGCAGCTAACATCAATGTCCTGCCCTGGCCTGCTCAGTCGCCAGACTTGAACCCGATTGAGCATGCATGGGATATGCTACAGAGAAGAGCTCTGCCGAATATGGAGGGTATCCAGTCGCAAGAAGACCTTTTTTTGTTGTTGCAACGAACGTGGGCGGCCATTCCACAGCGTGATTTGGATGAACTCATTTTGAGTATGCCAAACCGATGTTCTTGTGTTGTTAGTGTTCGCGGTAGAAACACGGATTATTATTTGTTTAAGTTACCCAATAAAATTTTAAAGAAAACTGTTATTTCAGTCTTTTTTTCGAACTTTAATGTTAGTGGTTCAAATGTCAAAAATCCCTTTATTAGGAAAATGGCAAATTTCTTTATTAATGCAAAGGTGACTTGGTTTATCGTTACTGTGACAAACGAAAACACTTTATTTGATGAATCCTTAAAGAAAATTTTAATTAATATCAATCAGGAGAAAAGTTATTGCAAAAATATATGTTGATCCCTAGACACTTTTGATGTGTGTATTTCATTCTAACTCTCGGTATGCCAACCCTAGCCTAACTTCAACGTATTTCAACTAAACTCGAAAGATGGATAAGATTGAGTAATACAATTCGAAAATAGAACTATTGATTCACATCATGTTCAGTTACATCGTTCTCGTTTTATATTCTGTATTTAATTATCCTTTTGATTGAAACCTCATTGAGTTTACCTCGTTTGTATATTGAAGGTTTCGTAATCTTGTCTGTGGAGCGCAATTTATGGTTTGATATAAAACTGTTAACATTGTTTATATCTTTTTGTCTTAATTAAGATTAATCAGTTTGATTGATGTTTACAAATAAATGAACACAACTTGAATTGATTAATTTATGATTATGGGGCGTGGATATATTTTTTTTTTTTTTTAAACTGACATTTTAATGTACAATTTTGACACTTAATTTATGAAATTTGTTTATTGTTTCAGGTAATTATCAATTTCAAAACTAATGACAAGTCAATGGGAATGTCACAATAACAAAGTGTGTAAGTCTTTAATTTGATAATACGGTTAGCGTAAACTGATTTAATCATTGAGGTAATATTTTTTTACGTGCAAACTTTTTAAATACGACACTCAACACAACTTTTTATGCCAGTTTAAAAAACTAATAAAAATCAACGGAAAATTACATTCTTACGGCGCCGATTTATAGTTTAATTTAAAAAAGCTTTTAACTTAATTTTCCCTACACATCAGTTACCAAAATATCTCAAAAAAGTACTATAAGAAAATTTCGGATAAGACGAATTTTTCCTCTAGATATCGGATTCCAATACACCTAATAACTTAGAAATTCAATAATATTGTCAGAAGCTCAAAATACTATGAGTCACGAGTTGTCATTTGTTTTATTTTAGTTTATTTGTATTCAACGCCGAAACTGTTAGATTGATGATTCAGAACGTAAGAATTGTGGTCTCACTGTGAACACAGTTTATTTTTATTAGGACTTGCTCATTGGCAGACTGCTAATGGCCTTACAAGTATTGATTGTGGTTTAGTTAAGTTAGTAGGTATTTATTATATGGAGAATATGCAATGAAAGGTTTTCTTGCATAATAGCAAAATAGTACAAATAAGGGACTGCTTTAGCAGAATAGTATTTTAAAACCCTAAAATATGTTAAGTATGTATAGTAATACTACTAGGTAATAGATGTCTTAAAGGAGCAATTTGAAGAATAAAAGCAATGTTGTTCAAACTATTTTAGCCGAATAGTTAGTAGCAAAAAGTAGTTTCATAGTAAAAAACGTTGACAATGAATGATCATAGATTCATAATGTCAAAAAGAATTAAGTATAAAGATAAAGCACAGATTATAAATTTCATAAATTAAACTTAATGTGGCATTATAATAGACATGTTATAAATTAAAGTACTTAGTATATTCATTTCTCTTCATACATAAAGAATGCAAAGACGTTGCATAATAATTTTAATGTCCTTGGTTTTCACTACAAAAGAGTGTTACTTCCACTTGCTCGAAGTAAGCTTATGATTTATTATTATCCGGAAATTCCTAGACACTATTTAATATTCTGTGGCAACAGTGAAAGTGTTTGATGCAACTTTAAACTGAATAAAAACTCTTTACAAACGCAAAATGATTGATGAGGCCTATTCAGGTGTTAAGTGTTTTCCATTCTTCGCTTTTTCTTATGAGGTTTATGTTCTGCGATTATGATCTATGGTTGTGAGGTCGACGAACTAAGGAGTTCTAAGTTTGAAAATTAGCATTTAGCGTTGGCGAGAAATTCGAATATTAAACAATAGGCAAGAAAATTTGAATGTAGAATAGGTTCTGTTTTTCAAATTGCAGAATTTAATTGTTTATTTATCGGATTTTATTGGTTAGATAACAAACAATGTTGATTATAATTTTTAATGCAATTTAAAGTGATTTTGATTATAGAATGAAAATAAACTAAAAATAGAATTATTGTACCTTCTAATATAAGTAAAGTTAATTGTTCCACAATTTTTTTGTCTTTGTTCTCGCTAGTCTTGAAAATGGCTGGGTCCATTTTGATGTATTTATAATTTTTACTAGATGATAACTATTGCAAGGAGTAAAGTTATATGAATGCCTTATATTTCGTAATTTCAACAAGATCATCAATAACTTAAATAGACCGGAAATCCATGAGGCACAGCTTGTAACTTATTAATATTCAAAACATGTTTATTTCAATTAATTAATTTCGATAATTAATAGCTTCAGTTACACATTCGAATGCACAATTTGTTCTCATTAAATAATTAATTTAATAAAATATACGATCCACACTTATTAATACTTCAAAATTAAAAACATAATTTATTTACCAATAAAACATTTTATTACCCAAACGAGAGCCAATTAATAAAAAATATAATTAATTTAATATTATGTAATTCATTAAGTATGATACAATGAGGATATTATGGCATCGTTACGAAGATTCAACATCCACAGACTAACACAAAACATTACATAATCTAATTAAATTATTTAACAAAAAGTCGTAAACGTTTTTTTAGCTTGATGTTTTGCAGAGATAAAATGAGAATTTATTGACTAGATTTGTTTTTTTGGTATGGTAACACCACACATTTGTTTTCCTTAGGGCTGATTTCCATCGACAGATACTTAACTTTTATTCGACGAATAAATTTGACGTTTGACAGTTTTTGTAAGGAATAACTGTCAAAATTTCAAAATTATTCCTTGAATAAAGTTATCTGGCGATGGATAAATAGCCCTTAGTATCTTAGAGGATTTATTTCTTTTCATCATGTATTTTTTAACCTCTAACACAAAATGACGGGAGTTCTAAGTCTGACTCTACTATGTCTAACTAACCGTAAACGGTTAAACTAATTTTGATACAGTTTTTTAATTGTTACGAGGTTTTCTAGTAGTAGTTTCTAGAAGTTGTTCATTGTTGTTTCAAAATTGGTATAGCCGTTTTTAGAGCATTAAATTTTCTACTTGATTGATGCGAGGGCGAGAAAGAGGGTTTTGTTTTTTAATTTTATAATTGTTTTTAGAGGACTCATTCTGTAGGATAACTTGAAAATTAATAGGGCATTATTATGATTTGCTGATCTATTCCGATCTAATACCAACAACCAATGGTATTTGTTTTAAAACTTTATCATTTTCTATTCCGAACGGATACCACTCAAACCACTTAACATATACCATTGGTATTAGATAATGGTATTGGATCGGAATAGATCGATTTGCTCTTCTTAAACTGTAGTAAAACAAGCGCGCACGTTGAAAACACGACTAATTTATCACACCTTCTAAATCTGAAAACAGTTTAACTAGTTAACCTACATTACATTTGTAATTAACGCTTTGTTAATTACCATCTTACATATTGAACTCTAAAGATGAATCAAGTAAACGGAAGTTGTTCCGTTAGTTGAACGTAATCAACATATTTGATTTATTTCGACCAAGACGAAGAAAGGGCTTGTTATGGAAAAAATATGTGATGAAAAACGAAAGCTATGAAGATAATTTTGTGTGATGAATCATATGTTTATTTCTTTAGTGTAAATTCATGGGTCTAGTATCGAACATGATACTTAAATGATAAATAACCATATGATGTACAGAACCAGTTGTGTGTAAATATGAACCATCTTGTTGAATCACTATCTATTGATAAAAACTACACTAAAATCAGTTGCGCAGTATAAAAAAATCTAGGCGGACTAACAGCGAAGCTTTCTTAAATTCTATTTAATTTTAAAGGCTTTTTCAAATAAAGGAAAGAATACCTAATCAAATCATCAGGCTCTGTATGGGACATAAAAATAAAAATCAATAAAATTATTCAAGTACCGATTGGAGTAAAACGGGATATGAAAAATATATTATATTATTTTTAAAATTATTCTCTGGAGCAAACTGGGGCTGCATGTATGCATTTTTTCATTTTCGATATCAAAGGAATGGAGTAAAACGGGACTAACCCCTCTGTATGTATAATAAAGTACCTACGAGTACATTAACATAAATACGATAACATCTCGAAAACAAAATATCAACAGAAAAAAGTTACTTTTCGATAAATATCCACAGATAATATTTTTGATAAATCTTTATCAAATCAATAAAACAATGAAGTAATGAATGAAGTCACTTCTATTTGTAAACGTGAGTAAAAAGAACATGTTGTTCATGATGAAACATTGTAATATTTTGATTGAAATATTTTGTAATATCTTGATCATATTTTGTAATTTTTATATTTACTGATGACTAAAGTCATGTGAATAAATTTATTGATAATGGTTAAAGGAAAAGTATTCATCTTATCATCACACATTGTATTAAAATGTAAGATTCCAATAAAGACCGAAGATTATCTTTCACTGATGATATTAGTATTCGGAGCCTATTCATTACAAACAAACAATCAAATCTTTCCTCTTAATATGAGTGTAGAAGTAGAATAACAAGGATAGGCGTTAACTCGGTAGGATTTGTAAACTTTGGTGCGTCCTTCAAATAAGAAAGTAGATCCTAAGATATTCCTTTCAAAATATGTTTAAATATTCAATGTGTGTGCAAATTTCACCTGTCCCTAATCTTTATAACCATCAAAACATTTACTTTATTAAAATTCCAACATCCGTTTGTTCAGCTCTGTTTGACAAGTTGGGTGATGTTTGGGCCAAAATGTTTTCATATATGGACATTACGAAAGTGTATTTTGGTAGAAAGTTTAATTTAATAATGTTTTTTGTTATAATTTACATATTGACCAACATTAGTATTGACCCCTAACTAGGTTTATTGTCTGTATCTAGGATATAAAGAACTACATGTTTATGCACATTCATACACGTACATCATCAGGTAGAGAACAGACTCTTTTCTGGTGTAACTATGGGGCCTCAGTAGTTTTATATAAAGCTACACGATTCTTAAATTCTGAAAGTTATTCTTAATCCTATAATAAAATATTAAGGAACAAGCAGCACCCCGCGGTTTGGCGTGCGTATTTCTATCGATAAAATATAGCCTATGTCATTCGCTGATGAATCTTTGAAATCCGTTCAGTAGTTTCGGAGCATATTCGTGACAAACAAACTAATAATTTCTCTTTATAAAATTAGTTACTTGTAGTGATGGAATAAATACCTTCAAGTAAAACACTAAGGGAACTTTTATGTTAGGGAAAGAGTTCTATCAAACACAAACAAGTTATTGACGAATTGTTTACAAACGAAAAGGAGTTACGATAATTCAACAAACCGTACCAATAAACATATAACTTACACCTACTTATAAACAATAATTGCATGTTTATGAATATCCATCTATAATTAACATGAGAGAAGTAACACTTAAGTAAATATAAACACATAATAATGAATCAACGTGTATATAATTACCATATACTTATTTGCACTCGATGTTAAGATATTTGCTATTTTATGTACTTAAACACGTATTTAAATAATGTCACATGTAGTACACGTGTGGAATAAACATGAAAATATCTATCTACTAGCTGCGCCCCGCGGTTTCACACGCGTAGTTCCCGTTCCCGTAGGAATTTCGGGATGAAAAATAGATGTTGGCCGATTCTCAGACCTACTGAATATGCTCACAAAATTTCATGAGAATCGGTCAAGCCGTTTCGGAGGAGTATGGCAACGAAAACTGTGACACGAGAATTTTATATATTAGATACTAATATTACGAAGAAATATTTGTAGTTTTGTTTGTAAAGGGCAACATTAGAGCAGATTTTTTAGTCAATCGCTTAAGTGACTTAGTGAAATTTTACTTACATAAAATTAAAATGTAATTCAAATATAATGGAAATAAGGAAATGTTTTTGTAATTAGTTCCGCAATTTCTTAAAGCTGTCTACATCATTTGCTTACTCAAAAAAAACAGTTTTGTCTATAATTTTAATCTGGCGACAAGTCTACAAAATGTTGTCTGACGCAACCACCCAAATCAAAATTATTACACCATGATATATTGCTTAATAACAGATTAATATACAATTTAAAATAAACATGAGAAGATATTTAAACAATGATAAAATTACACAGTTTTATAAGGCATTGAATATTTCAACCATTTTCGGTGACAAGCCTGTCAGATTTGTTTACCTTTACGGAATTACAGTAGTTATTGGAGTATTAAAAATATGTTTGTAATTATGTTCAATTACAATCTTTTGACATATACTTGGAAATGTTTAATGACAATGATTGCTGTCTGAACTGTCAGTGTCATTAAAAGATGACAGGCGGGGTCTTATGTAAAGACTAGACACGCTATTACGATAGAGGACTTTTGTTCTGTAACTAATTTAGTCCATCTGAGTAAGTATCTCTTTATTTATTAGTTAGTACTAGACGTTCCCTACGTTTTAACTGTATTAAAGTGGTTTTTGGGTAGGAGTATCGCTGTTCCTCCTAGCAGTCAAAGATTTTTCAAAATCTGTTTCATCATTTCGGAGTTTTTACAGAAAGTAACAGTCAAAATGCATTTTTGGGTTATAGTAACTATTTGCGCTTTTATTTCGAAATTACACCAGATTTCTTTTTATAAAAATAGCAAGGTCAACAGGATATCATTTAGAAATATAGTCACGTGCACATACAAATTTATAGTCAGACATTTTTATTGCAGTCCAGACCGAAACCTAAAAAAATAAAATAAAAAGTACTGAACTCAGGTAAGGTTCTCATTTATCATCATAATGTAGCATTTAGACTATTAAAACGTATTAACATTTTGATTTGTACAAGATAAAGTTTTATTTGAGGACTAAAGTTACTTCTTGTTCTGCTCCTAACTTCCAAGAAGTCGAACAAATGTAAAATATACTCGAAATCAGAGCATAAATCAAGATTATATCGTGTTTAGTACCCACTAATTGCAGTAAATGGACGATATCGTAGTCTAGTCCTCCGCGAATCTATTTTATTCTAGTTTATAAATAATTGAGACGACTTCTCGACGACCGAGACATACACTATCATTGTAAATTCGTCTGATATCTTTGACTCTTAACTCCACCCAGCAAGGTCTATTTCAGTTCGTAAAATACAAGTAACTTCACATTAGTTTTCATTAGCAGCGCCAGTTAAATTTCAATCCTATTAATTGCGATGTATGGTTTTGTTTTGTTTGTTTGCTCTAAATATAACTCATATAAGTTTATCTGTGTTATGAGGATCAGGAATGCTGAAGACTTCAATTATACGAATGCAGTGGACATTTGAATGGATGAACCATGTTTTTATAAAATGCGTTCTGAAAATGGACTTTCTGATGCTATTTTTAACTCGCATCTCCATAATTGGTATAAGACAGGACACCTTGTTAAAACTTGTAGGATTTGTATTCAATGCATATTTTACTATTTGCATTATAAGATTGGGATCTGCTGTTTCTTTTTTCATTGGATTTACTTGAAAACTTTTTGCAGTTATTGTAATCATTGCATCCATTTTGTAATCTTGGTTTTTAATGTATGTTTCAAAGGAAAATATATCAATATCATAGCTTATATCTCTTTTGGTTATGCTCTACTTTTGCTCTTTATAGTAAGGCTACGCACTCTTCCATTAATGGAAATCAAAATCCAAAAATATTTGTGTACTTAAAAAGTCTAATAATAAATGCACCACGCCCTTACCATTAGAAAGTCGTAAAACACAAAAAGCAAACTCAATGAAACTATTAATAACCACACAAGTTATTAATAAATATCATTCTTATAATAGTAAACTTACAATTAAATATTTCGTAATCTTTGTTTTTGCGTTCATTCGTATCGTAGATAACATCGTTATCTCAGACGAAAGCCAACAAAAAACATTAATGAATTACGCACCGAACGTGTAATTATCAGTGATAGAGTAATTACACCTTTATAATAATACTCGTTAAGACGAAATTGGCATTGTGCAAACTTTAATGTAGGCGCGTAATTGTACACCAGAGTATATAATTGAAAAATGACTGCTTGTAGCAGAGTTACATTATATCATCGAACGAATGAGAAAAAATATTAGTCGGACGAATGATTTGCTAAAGATATTGGTCTGACGCAAGCGCATTAAGACGAACGATAATCGGTTTTAAGATAGATGAAGATTATGGTGGCAAATAAACTTAATATATTACAATTTTAATAGGACTTTCAAAGGGCGGAATGAGAACGTTATGTCTTAAAGGGGTTTAATAATAACATGTTGAAATACGCCTCGATAAATAAAGATACCGAAATAAATACTTTTGATGATTCCACCTCTTCAACTACAAGTTATGAAAAGAGTAGTTTTATAATTTTGATTGAACGCTAAGAAGTTGCAAACTAGACTCGTCATAGAACTATGCAAAATAAAACCATGTTACATTCCAGCCAGTACTTATTAGGTTGAAAAGCTCTATTTCCTTAAAGAAAACATTTATTATCTCCAAGCCGTCCCCTCTCGTCTTTCTCATAACCGCTGACTTAATGTCTTCAAGTCCTATCCACATATGTTTGTCAACGGCTCGACTGCATTAGAGTCTGTGATATAAACTTCAATGTTTATATCCCGTTTCCCTAACTGGGCTATAAATTAGACGGCGAAGATATCCGGAAAACGAAGGTGAATTTATTAGTGAATTGGTCTCTGTTCCTATTTTGCAACTGATTGTGGTTTCTTCGTTTAGGTAGTGTTACGATGACTTGTTTTAGTATGTTTGGTTACGTAACTTGAATAACATTATTATGGAAAAGTTGTATGTACAAAACTATACGAAACCTTTTGGAAATAATTTCGTCTAAAAATTTCTTTACGTCTGATATTGTAAGACGACTTTTAATTTATGTTTTTCAGTCTATATCAGCTTGACTGGAACTTTAATATTTTTTCAAATATCTTCCATAACGGACCTGGCCTGGAGAGATCCGATGCAGTCTGTGATTTAAACATACCCATATAATTTACTTTGATTCGTTGTAAACTCTGGTACACAATGACGTAAATAGAACAGTTAGATTCCCATACCGATGGCGATATGGTAATGGTAGTGTGAATATAAATAAATTAATAGATAACATATTTGTACGCAGCACCGTTTGTTGCATTGCTTTCACTATAATTACGCTGTTAATTATTCAAATTCACTCCGCTGTGAAATTACGCTTTTATGGAATTTCCTATTCAGGCTGATGTTGCGTTATATCCACCGCTTTTTGTTTGGGAACATATCAGATATTTCCACGTATGTTGTAGTAATTATCCACATTCGATGCGGTGCACATCTTCTCGGAATAACGTAATCAGATTTTATTGAAATTGGAGCAATAATCGTTCACAATAGGAATTTGGGTCTATAGTTTTAATTGCTCGTTTTTGTGGGATGTTATTTTTCTATTGTTTATTCTGACTCAAAATATTTTAATGGCGAAGCTTATAATTGCATTATATTAAGAACTGTAGTAGGATCGTTTTTCTCATGCTCAATATGCATTTATAGAATCTTAATCAATGAAACTAATGTCTCCTGATCGAGATAATACTTAAAATTCATTTCTGACTTCACAGAAGGTTTTTTAAGACGTCAGCACAAAAAAATACAATCTATCTACTTAATTTATATTGTTTGTTTGTCATATCCAAATTATCAACAACGTCCCTAAACAAATATTCAGATCATTCCAGGTACTTCTAATCCAAGAACAGTTCCCACAAGTAACTACTAACTAGTATCCAAGAATGAGCTCATCAATTATTACCCGTCATATCATGAGGTTCTGCGCAGTTCGGATGCGAACACTTGGCATTGCCTGCCGACTCAATTACATATGAGGTTTTACGTAACACGCGTTCCAGAGGTGTTGATAGTATCTGTTTTACTGGGCCGATTACTATGACCAATTGGATTTAATAGAAATTGTAGTATGATTACTTATTGACTGTTTTTTGACCTATGAAAATGAAGCTTATTTGATTTCGTAGCGTTCTTAGAATTCAACTGAGGTTCTTATTGAAAAGAGTCCGGATAAAAAAGTCTTCGAATAACTTGTGTTTTATTTTGGCATAGGATTTTCGATTGGATGATGTCTGTCAGGTCTGTCGCTTAAAAATATTATTTAAACTATCGAACGGAAGTTAGACTCATGTTTTGATTAGCTTTAAATTAGCATAACTGTAGTTATAACACTTAATATATCTTTTATGTCATTAATCAAATATACATAAACAAATATATAAGCTGTCTATAATCAATTTCTTGACTGTACATTTTAATCAAATTTAAATTTCATTTCCATACACATCACCCAAAGCACTAAAATTTCGTTTTACATTCAAGCCCCGTTCATGTTTTCTAACTTTTCCTTTTATTGCCCATTTGAGACGTATAAAGATATTATATTAGTAATACTCGTCCACTGTCGCACAACACCATTAATTCACAATTTACTGCTCTTCGCCGGTGACTAATTTCACCAAGGCCAAAGTCGATCCATTATTATTTATTACCACACATTTCACAATTAAAATTCTACCTTAAAATCTGGATGATAGAGTCTATAATTCCATGTCATAATTCAAATCTAGACGGACCCTTTATTGCAATGACTCACAAAGGTATTGCGGTCTGTAAAAATAGAAATGTAATTTGTGATATTTATACGCAATCTGCAAATTACTAAATTAGGCAATTATTTTTGTGTTGCAACCATTTCTTGTAACTTGGGTCGTGTACTACAATGTTTTGAAGTTAATTCGTTTTTACATCATTGTTTGTTATCAGTTGCAGCGCCTAATGGTTGTACCCACCTAAATCTCAATCTCAAGAAAAAAAAAGTATCCAATATTCTTATTCTCTTTTTATGGAACATCGATACCAAATTTCATCAAAATTGGCTTAGTAACAAACGTTCAGACATTTCCACGAATTTTTGCGTTTTTTAATATAAAAAGTGATGCATGTCGGTGATCTTAAAGCTAATGAAAATATCGAATATTGAGAAACGAATCCTGTTCCTCATCGCTTCAACACTTAGTAAAGTAAATAATAAGAACTACTTACCCAAGAATATCAGTGAAATGTAATGTTGTCCCCTATCGCAATCACAGCCAAGGGTACTTATAATATTCTGCACTTGATGCCTCGTTGAAGTTCAAGGGCTATCAAGAATTTATTGTAGCTAAAATGTAGGGTTAATCTCGACAATGCTTTCAAAAATGCCGAAGAGACCCTTGTAATACGCCCTTTTTGAGAGCATTATTCTACTTTTTTGAGTGTGTGAAACTGTATTTGTATTTATGCAGGATTCAAATTTGGAAACTCCAATTTCAAAACTGTTACGCGTATTTTTACGTGAAGAAGTTAGTCTCAATTAGAATTCCTAATTGATCAGATTACATTATTTACCAGATTCTTTATTTGAATTAAATGCTATTTCCAATCAGCGATAATTCTGAATATAAAAAATAATTCCTTTTTCAAATATTCTAAGTTGTCAGGTTGCCAGATATGAAAAAAATGCAAAGAAGAAAACCCATAACAACACGACAGACAGTTCGCCCACCAGTACTATCTAATATAACATAAATCAAAACATGACAATTGAAAATAATTCTATCAAAATAAACTGGAGTTATGCTAATATATTCTAGTCGGATTTCTGATGCAAAAAGCGCATGAAACTTTGCATTTTTTTCTTTTTACATTGTCACAACCCACGGTCACCTGCTGTGCGCATTATAAATTATTGCGCAGATCTTTCCCGTGGTATTCAAAGTGCGAACTCGAAATATCAGTCGGCCATCTTTTATGTTGGTTTTCTTTCACTGCGTTTTAATAAATCATTGAATAAGGACCTATTTCATATTTCATACTCTTTAGAATGCATTTAGAATGTAAGTCGTATTTGAAAATAGAATGTTCCTTTTTGCTTTTAAGGAGGATAGTCTGTGGAGTTGACGTTCTGATTTTGAAAATTCTTTTAGAACAACTTTTTTTATCACGTGATTAAATTCCGATTTTCTCATGGAATAGATTATCTGAATATTACCCTTGGCTACATTTTATCCTACCGAGATACATTAAAAGCAGCTATAATGCAAAACGTAGCTATTATTATAAAATTCCAAGTATTTATAAATATAGAAAATGTTTCTCTAACCCTTTACACGTGTTTCCAAGATTATTATTAAAAATGACAACCAGTGACATTTTGGCATGAAATCCACCTTTCTAGTGTTAATTTTAAACTCTTAACGATTTCAAAGAAAAAATGTATTTTGTCCCTCAATACGTGGGTGAAAATTCTTTGATAATTTTGTAAAATTAATAAGTAAATTATGTAAAATATCTTTCTCTTTTAATGATAAGAAGTTAGTACTTATTAGTACAAAATATCTTATTTAAATACTATTTAAATAAGCTATAGACTAGAAGATTGTAATTAACTTTATAGATATATAAATAACATCAATTAAAAGCTATTTTGAATTAATCCTCTTTGTGTTTATTTATAACTAAGTGACGTCAATGGGGTAACAGCCCTTAATCTTACTAAACAAGATTAATTAAACGTGTTGTTTCAAATAAAGTTAGCTAGCAAAAGTTGAATCTAATTAGCTCTAATTAATACTGATAAATGTAGTGCGTATTTTAACTTGTTTATTGGTATTAAAAAACCTTTCAGGTAATAAACTATTATAACTTATTCATTTTTAAAATAAATCCTTTAGTTATATCGTTAGATATTTTAATTCAGTTAGTGTAATTTATTGTACTTATATTGAAACTTTATTAATATATTTTAATTTTTATATGACTTTCTAATACAAAATATATTGTTCTAATAATTTTCCTCAATTCTAATTCAATATTTTTATAAAACATGATCGAAAAATACAATACTTAAATATTTTATTGTGATAATAATCGACTTTTATAAAACCACCACCTAACCCTATAGTTTCATACTAAACACATTTCTGAATAAGTATTACGATTAAATAAAATGACATCAAAACATTACGAAATCAATTTAACAAGGTTTATTTAAATCATTCTAGTCTTACTAGACGATTAAAACAAACAGCGACGATTACAAAACAAAAGAAACGCAGAAAACTGTTCGCTAACGAGACCTACCTCAACAGTTCATTCACCCTGACGTCGTCACCACTTGACAACCACCCATCTCCCTGCTGACTCCACAGGCTGCATTCAAGGGTCTTCCCTATACAGATACAGCGATGCACAAAGCCTTCGAGCACACTCCATACCAAGCATTTTAAAATGCATCTCCCATTTTGCAACCATAATTATTTTGTTAAATTAAACCAGACGCCATTTTGAAAAAATAATGATCACGTTCCCGCCGAATTCTCTTTGACAGTTTTGAATTTGCAAGTGTACCATGGAGGTATACAGTTTTATTTTTAAAACTTTTTTCTTTTTCGCTCTGCAGCTTCGTTCTTTGAATGATGAATGAATTCATTCAGCTGCTTTGAAATGAATCTGAGGTTGAATAGCTGCAGTGCGATTCAGTGGAATTACTGTAGAATCTAGGGAAAATATTTATTCAAGTTAGGTTTTTGCTTAATTCAAAAGGAAATATTGCATTTAATTTTATTGCACCACAGTTTTTTACTAAAAGAAACAAATAATACTAAATGTCATTAGAAAGATAATTTTATATTTTCAATAGAAATAGATAAAAGTACATAAACCCTTTTAATTACAAATCTTGGTGGTAGTTCTAAACGGCACTATACTGGAGGTATATTGACTTATGCCTATTGCTTCCGTTCCAATAACACACATAAAGTGCGCTCGACTAATGAATTCACATCGTATACTGTTTGAGATCAAAAGATATGCACGTCCGTGCCTTAAGCTACAAACTTAAGTATCATACAAGTGCAAAGGGAAAACACCCTTATTCCTAACTTAGTACAGTCTATAATAAACGCAATGGCTAATGATGTAGTAGTAAAATAAATAAAATTTATCTTGATACGAATGCACAACGTTTGCCGATGATAAACACGATCTATGGTGATTATTTTGCTATGAAAATAAAAATAAATGGTAATTTAAAATAAATATCATAGATAAGCATTCATTGCTTTTCTGTAAGTACTTGTACAATTCGAATTTAAAAATAATAATAAAAAACGAATGATTAATTTGAATTTATTTTGAATATAGAACAGTATGGCGTAACTAACCATTTTAGTTTAACAATGCAGTTATTTCGAAATTACAAACATATCGTTTTATTTACAAGTACTATAATCTATAGTTACCATTAATCGTTCCATTATAAAGTAGTTATAATAAATTTAAAGTAGAGCATTCAGCTTCCGTAGGCGCCCGAGGGTTGCCATTGACCTGTTCTCACGGTGTTGCCATCTAATACCGGGAAATATTGTGGGTGTACCATGGAAGTATGTCCGTTCGGCATAGATAGAGTATTTCTAGTAGGTTTTGATCTATATTTTCATAGTTGGAAACTAACTTAAAAAATGGCAGTCTTTGTATGTATGTTGGACTGTCAAAGAAGGGTCCGATTCCCGTATGCGTTAAAAAAATGTGCCATCCACAAATTTGTGTACATAGTTTCTTAAACTCTACCTGCGTTTATTATATCCGATATTTCAAAACCCATTACAAGTGCCATGACCACATATTTAGTTCCTCCTGGAAGTTAGCCAACTAAAACTTTAAGAACAATCAACGAAAACCACAACGGACACGAAAAGAATAAGCCTCATTGAGAATCACAGTTGATAATGTGACCTGTTAATAATATTATTAAAGTTCATTTTTAAACAACTGAATTATACATTAATACACTATTATGTACGGTGACTGTCAACCACCTCATAGAAATAATCCTGTTTAAAAACTTATATGACTTCAGCCGGCTTCACGTGTATCGAATGTGAGTTCATTATGTTTTATAATCGATGTTCTGTTTATTTAGTTTTGTAATGTTAACTAACAAGATTTATAGTGATAATTATGTTTTTTCAAAATGTTTACCTTAGCTGGGATGTGAACCCAAGACAATGCCAAAACGTGATGTTATTTAAAAAAATGATTAAATAGAAACTAAAATTTTTGTTTATTCAAATTTTATCATTTCTAACCAAGCAGCATAGATGAAAATGCATTGAAAAAAAAATTATAATTTTATTTTGGTTGCCATATCTAATGCATATTTTTTGCTGTTTCCAGGTACGTTCAACCCACGTAACATTCAGTTAACTAAACAAACACCACCAACACAAAAATCGGTAAGCAACATTCTATTTTCAAACAAAAATTCGTTTCAATATTTTCACAATTATTATGACATGCTGGCAACCATTTTCACATCTTCCATTCCATTGCGCATTTCTTATTACTTTTTGTTTCAATACCTTGGCAACAGTTCCAATTTCAAAACTTGCATATAAACCGATCCAAAAGCGTCTAAAATTTAAACATTGCGGTTCCAAGAAGTACTCGTATATTTTAGATGATTCCGTGTCCGTGCATATAAACATTTGCGCATGCGTGCTCGACGAGCGCCGTGGTGTCTGCGCAACAGCCTATATATAACCGCTGAAGGGTTTCCTCATGTTAATAATTAATATATTATGTTAAACACACGGACGCACCACGTGGCGGGGTCAATGAACTCGTCTCTATTTTTGTGCGTTTTCTTTTGTAAAATTCATCAGATTCATGTTTTCCTAAATGGATTTGATCACGTGAAGAAACTTTAAATTGCCGTGAATGGGTTTTGAGATGCTTTGCGGTCACTGTGTTGCGTTTATGTTGATGGTATTCTTAATTGAATTCTTAGTACAGTTTTTACAATACTCGCTTTTTTAAAGACTTATATTGTACTCAAATTCAAAATCTTTAATTCAGTTTGGGCCTCAAAGAAGTGCAGGATGTTAAAGAGCTTACAAGAGGAGACTAAAAAATAGTTACTATAATCAAGGGACACTAAAACATTATATGGAAATTAAATATCAACCAAACTAAAATACTATCCTATCCATACCGTTATGAATATCGTGACACCCACATAGCATTGAAACAAAAAACTAAATTCCATCTAGATTGGTTTGCAAAAACGAATCGTAAACTGACAAACATGTCGATGTCAGGTCAATCAAAGCATTTAAAATATCCGCATTTTTCAGCAGCAATGTGGTTCAAATGTTCCGGACTGCAATCAAATCAAAATATTGGACTGGAACAAATCAAAATATCGATTTTAAATTTGATTCATTTTGCTCTATAGATTACGAACACAATCATGTATTAATAGAAACTTTGTAAATACCTTAAATTAAAAGACGCTGTTCTTAGATGTTTCATCATCAGCTCATATAATGTCCCCACTGAGGGGCTCGAGCTTACCCTGAATTAGGGTGATTTTGGCCTTAGTCAACCACGCTGGCCAAATGCGGGTTGGTCGACTTCACACACAACCTTAGAATTCTTCCCAGGTGTGTGCAGGTTTACTCTCGATGTTATCCTTCACCGTAAGAGCGTCGAAATTAACGTACTTATGAATTCAATATTTGAAAACACATTGGTACGTGGCGGGACTGGTGGGGTTCGAACCAGGCACCTTTCGATCGAAAGTCAACGGCCTTAACCCCTGCGCCACCGACGCTCTTAGATGTTTGTGACTCTGAATTCTGTAAAGAAAGAAGAAAGTTATTTTTAAATGCCACAAAAACAAAAACATATAGTTATTTATGTAACCACAGACTTATCACAACTTATCTACCCCTTTCTCTAAAACCATTCGATGTCATTTTCACACATTAGCCCAGTTCTATCAACATTTCTCGAAGCAAGTGTTACATATCAAACCAATTATTTTCCTATAAATCCCCTTGAAGGGACCAGTTAGGGATCCGCTTTCTATTTAATAAACCTCGTCAAACTTGTCCTTCTCGACCACGACCTCGAACAGTTATTAAACTATATTTTTGCGGAACCAATCAATCTGATAATTACATGATCACGACAAATTATAGGGTTTGTCTAACAGTTTTCGTTACTTATGAATACCAAGGTCAAACACGCTTAGCACGAGATGAATGGCGTACTTTATAGTTGATATGTACCTGTCTATGATTGATGTTGGGAAAATTACTACTAGTATTGCGTCTTAGTAGAAACAAAGTACTTGGACAAAAATATATTTAAAATAACCTAAGGGCATTCAAACAAAAACATTATTTAAAGTGTATTAGTACAAAAACATTGTTATTTAAAAGACGTATACGCTTGTCAAACTATTTAATACCATTGTTGATGCTTAACTTCGTCAAAGGCATATCAAGTAACGTTTTTTTATAATATTCTGAAATTTTCTTTTAACATTAACAATGTGGCCAGTTTCTATACAGAAGTTTCCATCAGCTAATTGATTAATTTATAATTAGAAGCAACCTTTTTCGTTAGTAACTGTGCTGGAAACCTTTTTAATATATTAATTTTAAATTACCCTAACGAAACTGTATACTGTGATTTCGTAAACTTTGTACTTAAATAGTATTATCCGGAATATAATTATATAGAATTAGATCCAATTTGTGTGATGAAACGTTTGTAAAGGGACCGTCACAGGTGTTTCGAAACTCACGGTTGTTATGTCATTACCCTAATTTTGGAGTTTGAAACATGCGACAATGAACAAAATACAGGAAATGTTTATGAGATCTTTATAGTTTGTGTGATAATTTCGACACTTACTGTACCTTTGATAAATAGCATGGTTCCCGTTTAGTACGACAAAAAGCTTGGATATAATTTGGGCTTATCCTATACCCAACCCACCTTGGTTTATCAAACAACACAGCAAATTACTAGATTAACTATGATTTCAGTTTGTGAAGATGTAAAATGTGTAGTCTTATAAATAAACGTGTCAAGGTTCTTTTATGGCGACTTTCTAAGGAAACGACTTTTTTAAATCATCAATCAAGTGCCTTTACGGGAAGATGATGAACATTTTTACTATTTAATTATATTATAGGAGCGAAATAACAACTTCTTTTTCGATTACTAATATTGGCAGTAGAGTGGAAAACTTTTAACAATTTTTCTTGTGCCGTCTAAAACAGAAGGCTTATTGTTTTTTCTAACCATCGCACACCCACGCGAAGGAAGCGACGTTTTTTCGTCTCGGAACTGTCATTGTAAAGCTCAAAAGCGGTCTCAAACTAGTCCATCTTTTTTACTAGATCCTCTTATCATTATCCAATACGATCTTTGATTAAAAAAATAACACGTATTCTAATTAGGTCCGTATTTTGAAGTCACGATCACGAATGATTTTGTTAGGCACTTCTAAAGTGTTGATACAAAAAAAACTCAGCAAAAAACTATAAGGGTTCGCTCAAAACATCACCAGAATTGATTACGTTTTTTAGTGTTGTTACCATTGTCGAAAATGTTGATAATGATGGTGATAGATAGTCTGTGGATCATGGTGTAAAAAGGTTGGTGAACTCTGTTTTTTATCTGATGGTTTTAGGTGTGGTTACTATCGGTAGATTATAGTTTAGGATTGGCATTACGTTCTATAATTTATTACGTACTGTGATGTCATCTTTTCTCTTTGATACAAACATAAATGAATGTAATGTATTATGAACTGTGATAAGTTTTTATAGGATAACTAGCTGCGCCCCTCGGTTTCACACGCGTAGTTCCCGTTCCCGTGGGAATTTCGGGATGAAAAATAGATGTTGGCCGATTCTCAGACCTACTGAATATGCTTACAAAATTTCATGAGAATCGGTCAAGCCGTTTCGGAGGAGTATGGCAACGAAAACTGTGACACGAGAATTTTATATATAAGACTAAAGCATACACGTCATCTCGGCTCTTCGACTTTTAAAACACTTTTCTTTGCAAAACACTTTTCATTCCTATCGTTGTCTGAAGTGACAGACAACACAACAGTAAAATCGCATCTAGTTAGATCAAAATTTTGACTTCATAATATATTTTTTTGGTAAACAAGTGTGTTGCGTGTGGATTCGCTTGTGTTCTAATAATGTTTGAAATGAAAAAATACAATAAGAAAAATGGCGCCAATTTAGCTCAAAATCTTTGCCATCTTACAAAGATCTAAGTAAAATAAAGTAAAAAATCATTTATTGCTTCATAAAAAAACAAACACAATTAAACTTAAAAACTAAACAAATGTAGCAAAAGGAGGCATCTCAGCTGTTGCTGTACTGAAGGTTCAGTACAACGCTGGTTTTGGATGCCCAAGTTCAACCAATCACACCAACCAACCAGATCAAATAATAATAACTATTCGAATATCTAGATATTGCAACATATCTCAGTATTACAGATATTACATAGGTATTACTTACTAATGTTCGCGTAACTGCACAAGTTTATGAGGTCCAATCATAAAAGTAATTTACCCGGTTCAGATTAGTTCGGTGTCGTATTTCTCGTTCAATATCGATTTGTACGTAATCGATTAATTTGTTGTTTATCCAATTAACACGAATGTTTACTGTAATAATGTTTGTTCCCAGTGTGAACTGCTAATTATTTTGTGGTTGTTTTAATAGAGTTTTGCGAAATGTTTAGGTTTTGAGTTGCTATTTGTGAAACTAATTTTAATGTTGTTTCAATATTTTTACAACATTTCTGAACGTTTAACTAGCATATTATCTACTTTATGTTTTACTAGCTGTGCCCCGCGGTTTCATCCGCGTAGTTCCCGATCCCGTGGTAATTTCGGAATAAAACATAGCCTATGTTCTTCCCCGGAACATAAGCTACCCCTGTACCATATTTCAAGTCAATCGGTTCAGTAGTTTAGCCGTGAAAAGGTACAACAATAGACAGACAGACAGAGTTACTTTCGCATTTATAATATTAGTAGGGATTTACTAGCGTATTATCTAGTTAATGTTTTATCAGCTTCATATACTTAAATTTTATGACGAAGGTTTCCATATTTTGTACTTAAAGTCTTCTCAATCACTTGTCTTATGACCGAGGTAAATAAGCATAAGTAATTAGTTTACATCAAGTGAAATCATTCTAAATTAGCACCTATGTATATTTGCAATAAGGAACATAAAATTATTAATAAATTACTACATACTTTACACACATCCTCTCTCTCAGAAGTAGCATCTTCCAATATTGCAAATACTCGTACAACTTTAAAAACATCACATCAAAACACATTTTATTGATTTTATAGTTCTTCCATGATACTGCACCATATAGGACGACCATTGCACAATCCACCATTAAAGACTATTACTCTTATATTCACTCATTGCCATCCAATTGACCCTCGGTTAGTTAATAACCATAAGATTCGTATAACAAACTAGCACGCCCTGCTGTTTAACCCGCGTAGTTCCCGCTCCCGTAAGAATGCGGGGATAAAATTATACTAAAAACCTTCCTCTTGAATTACTCTATCTATTAAAGAAAACCGCATCAAAATCCGTTACGTAGTTTTAAAGATCTGAGCATACATAGGGACAGATAAACAACAACAGCGACTTTGTTTTATACTATGTAGTGATAGTGATGGTGTTTCGTCACAAATTTAAGAATTTAGCTATCGTTTTGACGATCTCATAAGGCAAGATTGAATTCGCACAGCAATTCGCAAAGGTTAACGTTTTGTCCAATTAAATATTGCTAAATAAGCGAAACTGGGACTAGATAACAGTGCTCAATGGTAAGTAATACGATGAATTTATGACTCCAGTTGTAATCTATACTAATATTATAAAGAGGAAAGATTTGTTTGTTTGTTTGTTTGTTTGTAACGAATAGGCTCCGAAACTACTGAACCGATTTCAATAATTCTTTCACCATTAGAAAGCTACATTCACCCTGAATAACATAGGCTATATTTTATCCCCGTATTCCCACGGGAACGGGAACCACGCGGGTAAAACCGCGGGGCACAGCTAGTAGTTTATATACTTAGTTATAAATGTTATGTAACTTTGTCTAACTGCAAATAAACGTCTTTTCTTTCTTTCTTTCTTTCTAATAGTTAATTTCCTACCGTTTAATGTTATTGATTAAATTATTTGAAGTTCGACGAAGATTTTATCCGTATTCTGGTGACTGTTATCGCTGGTTTACGTAAAACCGAATACAATCGGTTATTTACAATTCTGATAACGGTTTTCATTATTTGATTAGAATTATTGAAGTTTGTTTTAATTGCAAATGTGTTCTTTTTGTTTTCTTTCATATGTAGAGGAGGGTTATTTTCAGTAGGCGCGTTGTAAACTGTGCTTAAAAAACTCATGTTCTTAGATAGAGCGATAAAATCAATTTTATTTTCACACAAACGCAACTACGTAAAACCTTAGTATCAAATATTTTATAATAATCTGAGAAAGGATTTAAATCAATATTTGCAATATACTTAATTAAAGATATTTGAATATAATAAAACGAATCGATTATGAGATCGATTGCAGTTCTCAATTCAATTAACTTAGCTCTACGAATACTTATAATAATTCACGATAAGTCCCGCGTAAAATAGTTTTAAAATGAGTTTAAATCGTGATAGTTAAAATAGTGTAATACTTATAATAATACATACATCGATCCCACTTACTTCCACGAACACTTAAAATAATATACCAATAACCATATTTCAGAACTTTCCCATCACTAAAAAGCTAAAACATACACAAAGAGAAATTCAATAGTGTTGTGAAAATTTATTTTATTGTAAATATTTATGAAGTTAAGTTTCTTTTCCGTCAATAAGCGACAATATCTATCGGTGAAGATCGGATGCCTGACCATGTAGGGCAAAAGGCAGACATTTGACGTATTATATTGACCCACTTGTGTGAATGAGTAAACATAAACACCTTCTGGGTGGGTAAGTCACTGTACTGCGATGAATTATACACTTCTTCCGTAAATCACAGACGGTATAAATAATGTCTGTTTTATACTATTTTTCACGTCACTAGTGGTTCAATTTGAATGTTATTTTACTAAAAGTTATAGTATCTCGGAAACGCATACTTACCTGATGTTATATTTTTTTTCAAAAAGGGGAATATAAAGTAACGCAAATGAAAACCAATGGTATATTTAGAAAAATATTCTTTAGGAAGATGTCTGCTGTTAATAATAACGTATTTTATAATCATATATTATGAAAATTGTTTCTATTGTTTATATGTTTTAATATTAATTAAATTGAATAACAATTATGAAACTTCCGACGTCATCTTTCCATTGACATTTCGGATATGCAAATCACAGATTTAATTAACGTTACATTTAATTGTAATTTGTTAAATCATGCGCAGTATACCTGTTTGCCTTTCCTAATACTTTATTTGATCTGCTTTCTAATTAAATAACTTAATTCATTAAACGTATTTGACATGATACGTAACAGATACATTTAACAATTTATTTTTGACGCCTATTTAATTTAAATGTAGTAAACAGGTACTTGTTTATGTCACTTTGATCGACATTACAATCAAGTTATGCGTAAACAAATGTTACGAAATTTTATATTTATAACATCCGCCGACACACAGTAATAATATGAATTGAATAAAATTATTCTGTGGTTGCCAGCGTTGAAATATTTATTGCTGTATCAAAATATATGCAATAAACACCCTTTGGCTACCGACAGCTGCGCACAGCGAAACAATTATCTCACATAGTTTCACTAGAAACCTTCCTTGTAAAGAGCACCTGGTTTCGCCTGTCACTATATCCATCAATCTGACTTGAAGTAAAGTTGCCACTGTCAATCGCGACCGACTGGATTAGCTTTAATAGGCATTTTGTGATAACACTTGCACTTGTTACGCGTTTACGATTTTCAACTTTAATACTAACATTTTAGGATTTATATTGCTTATTTTGTTTGTTACCAGATGGTATTACTATCGCTAGGTGTCGAAAGAACAAATCACAATTAGCACGTGACAACATAAGGTGCTTTTACCGTAAGTAGTTGAAGAGTGATTCCTGATTGATGGTGAAGTGTGGTGCCTTATGTATCGTAATGTGGACTCGTTAGTGTTTACAACTGGTTGTAGACTTTTTATATGACTTCTTATATGTCAATCAAATGATAGAGATATTAATTTGTAATTCATTATAAAAACTTGGCGATTTATTGTAATCCCTTATAAATCTGACGACTAAAGTTCTCCACGATTAATCTGCTAGGAATCAGAAACGTTGAAAATCAAACGATATTAGCCTGATTTAATATAAGTAATAAGGTTTAAAATAATATTTTTCTAAAAAGATCCAAAATCACAGTTCGTTTAGATGGGACTTGGATTGCTCAACTGCAACCAATTTTTTCTTTGTAAAATTCTTTCTAGCATAATTCTAAAACATTTTTTAAATCTTAAGTTTTCAATCTTTGATTTTGGACGTAACATATTTAAAATATCGTGACACTTTTGAAAATAACGAGTAATAACCTCAATATTGAACACAATTATATAAGTAGCGATAAATCACAATGTTTATCACCATTTTCTACGATCGAGTGTAAAACTACTTGTGTCTAACAACTAATGAATTTTCCAAACAGCATGTTTGCTGTCCGTATTAATTATTTGGACATCCTACTTCTTTGAATAAAACTAGCAGCGCCCCGCAGTTCTACCGGCGTAGTTCTCTTTCCTGTGGGCATACCAGAATACAAAATATAGCCTATACCCAGTGACGCATAAGTACATTACATAAGGTGCTGCCTAGCTAGCTCGCTGAGCTCGGGTGAGCGGCGCGCGGCGACCACACTTTTCCTAATACTTAAATTTGATTAAATTAAAACAAAGTCGCTTCCCGCTGTGTGCCTCTCTGTGTATACATTATAATATACGCTTCTTCTTAATAACAAAAAATATCGTCTCTTTCTGTGAAAAAAAAATAAAACATGTTACTTACGAGTGTGTTAAAAATTGTGAAAGTTGCTTTTCCTGTATTTGTTATAAAAATGCTACATATATTACAATTACGTAACATAATGTTCTCTGGAAGGAAGTGTGCATAAGTGATGGTTTCCTAAATCAGCGGTGTCGTCACATCGCATCCGTGATGTAGCGTTGGATGACGTCACTGAAAGGTTGTCTATACCGGGATGACGTGGCTTTGTAGAGCTGTGTTGACATCTAAATGTCAAATAACTTAAAATACCTCTAACTCTCATTATAGTAAATCGTGGCACTTTAGTTAAGGGTCTACGATTAAATATCTGACTGTTGCTGAAAATAAGTATGATTTTTGTAATGGAAAATCTAATAAAGAACATTGCAATATAACAAGGGCACTTTATGTAGTCGACCCATGTCTTACTATGAAAAAATCAAGTCAAAATTATCGTATTGCCCTGGATTGTCGAGATTCGATGTCATACCGATGGCAGAGTGGTCACCATGCCGGACTGCCATCCGTAAAGTTGCGGGTTCGATTCCCTTGCGGGGTGAATATTTGCCACAAATGTTTGTGTCGGTCTGGGTGTGTGTGTGAATGAGTGTGTGCGTAGTTTCTAGGGTATCGAGAACCGGTATGAATAACAGAACCGGGATTTTCGGTACCAGTACTAATCAGAACCGGGATTTCCCGGGATTTTCGGTACTTTCGGGATTTTTTTCTTCTTTTTAGTTTTGGAGGTAAATATAGTCTAAAAAATATTATTTATATTAAATAACACATATTGCGCATTCTAGCATGACAAGATAAGCATTGATTGTTTAACACATTAAAATAGCATCACGACTGAGCCTCTTAAAGCAGGAAACAGGCCAGTGATGCGGAAACTGCAAAAGCTGTTTTACGATGTCATCCACTCCGGGAGAACTCCAAAAGCATGGAACAGTAGCGTGATGGTGCTCTACTTCAAAAAAAGGATAAAACCCTGCTGAAGAACTATAGACCCATCTCGCTTTTGAGCCATGTTTACAAGCTGTTCTAGAGGGTTGTCTTAATTCGTCTATGAAGAAGACTAAACGAATTTCAGCCCCTCGAACAGGCCGGGTTTCGAAGCGGTTATGGCACCACAGACCACACATTGAGGCAAATTATACAGATGATTTAAGAGTATAATCAGACTTGCATTTGTGGACTATGAGAAGGGCAGGGCTATTTTGGAATCTTTGCAGCGATGCTAG
Source organism: Timandra comae (assembly GCA_958496195.1). Classification (NCBI taxonomy): domain Eukaryota; kingdom Metazoa; phylum Arthropoda; class Insecta; order Lepidoptera; family Geometridae; genus Timandra; species Timandra comae. The sequence goes on along the minus strand of OY292358.1, from coordinate 10,176,517 downwards.
GTCGATACTCGTTATGTAGAGGTGTTGAGATGTCTGTATGATGCCGCAGAAATTACCGTTCAAGTTCAGTGCCGACAGTTAAAGTCTATCCAACTGTGCAGAGGTGTAAGAAAGGGTGACGTTATATCCCCGAAACTCTTCACCAACGCGCTGGAAGACGTGTTTAAGACTTTGCCTTATGCTGGATGGGGCATAAACCTAAATGCCTCTCGTTGGGTCGGCCTCGGCGTGAATTTTGACAAGATCAAGGTCATGGTTAATAGCCTTGTTATTTCGGAGCCGATCCTAGTACACGGTACCCCTCTCGAGATTGTTCAAAAATACAACTACCTCGGGTAAATAATGCCATTGGAAGCGAATACAGCTGGGTTGGGCAGCGTTTGGTAAACTTCCACGAGTCTTCTCATCGCAAATTTCACAGTGCCTAATAACAATAGTTTTCAATGATGATGACCTACGGTGCCGAGACGTGGACACTCACGTGGCTGGTCCACCAATTTTAAGTCACTCAAAGAGTTCTGAAGAGGGTTATGCTCGGAGTTTCTCTGAAATATGGCATTCGCAATGAAGTGATCAGACATAGAACTAAAGTCACCGACATATGTGGACGTGGGCTGGCCACATCTGTAGGAGAACCGATGGTTGTTGGAGCAGAAGAGTTGTCGAGTGGACACCGCGACTCGGCAAAAGTAGGTTAGATGGAGCGATGATCTGCGCAGGGTAGCCGGGAGAGAGTGGATGCGACGTGCTGCCGACAGGGCACATTGGCGCAAGTTGGGAGAGGCCTAAGTCCAGTAGTGGACGCAAACAGGCTGGTGATTATTAAATTACAGTTATAAATTCACTGTTGATAAAGTTGTACACATAACACATCAACGTATATCGTAGGCCGATTCTCCTAAATAGTATCTTCATTTTGGTCCTTATAATTAAACTTTCTTGTTCTCTTGGTAATGTGTCTTCAAAAAGATCATTGCATCTAAAGTTGCATCACCTAATCGAGATCTAATTTTGTTACAAAAAAGGCCAGCTGAGGAGAAAATTCTTTCTGGCTCCACGCTAGTAGTTGGAATTGTGAGAAGGTGTTCGTAAGCTTTTTAAGTACCACATTTTGTCTTATGATGGAATAATGATCTACCACCTACAGATACAGCATTTTAATGAGAATATGGTTTTAGCTTTGAATATTTTGTATAAAAAGAATAAATGCTGTTAATAGAAGATTAAAATCAAACAAATGATTATATAGTTAACATGATTCATTATTTCCCGAAAATACCGAAAATCCCGGTTCTTATTCATTGAGAACCGGTTCTTTGACTACTATTAAAGAACCGGGAAATCCCGGGATTTTCGGTTCCGGGATTTCCCGGTTCTGAACCCTAGTAGTTTCTGATACCCTAGATACAAGCTCCGAGCTTAGTTAGGGGTCAGTTACTATAAAGAGATGATGGAGTGAATGATTATGTTATGTTATGTTATACTAAAGTTCCGTTAAATATGATGTAACAAAAAAGTCGACTCTTACAATCTTAGAATGGTTTGGAAAAAGGAACATTATAAATATTGTAAAAACATTCAATCACTAAAACTAAATATCACACATCGTGCACAAAATAGACTTATAATAAAAAAATCAAAAAAAGAATTAAAAATCGTACATTAGAACAGTATTTATTGCTGTTTGTTTATTCGCTTTGATCGCTGGCGCCTTTCATCGTAAATACATCATCGGTAACAAAAAATAGCTTAGGCTCATTTCACAATCATGTTCTATTTCAGATTACTTATTTTTAGACGGAAACTTTGCAAATACTTGCTCTTTTTTATGTATCTATACCTCATAACCATAATACAATTAAATACGTTATATCTAATCTTTTTAAATAACACGTAATTTAGGGGTGCCAAAATAAAATAATCCGCCATCTTTGAGAGTCTACCATATTGGATTTCTTTCCATATTGGATGATGTCACAAAATTAGACTCATATCACTGCCATGCATCGACATACTAAACGTTTAAAAAAGTATTTCATCGCTACCGGTAGAAGTCGAAAAAAAGATATACCTATTTATACAGATACCATAATAAATAAAAAAACAATATATTTTCTTGTGGTCCCAGCCACACTATTTCAGATCCTTAGGTTGAGGTCCATAATAATTTTGAAAAAAGATTTGACGCAAACAACCTTCAAAACTAAATAAAAGCTTGCAAAAACTGCTTTCATCAATATGAAATCCACCTTACCTAGCAAACACACAGATTAACAACAAGTTAGTACACGTAAGCGTATTTCATTCTAGACTGATGTGTGAATCAACAGTCGCTAGACATTTGGACGGACGCCAAAGTATAGAAAAAGAAAAAGATTGTTATAACCTTGGAACTAATTTCCTCGGGCGAATGGTGCCGTGCATAAGTCGTACTAATTAGAAACACTCGCTAACGATCCGCTGAAACAAATCTTGAATATGATTATTCTAAATATAATGTTTCTTAATGTAATTGCTATGAAACAATCGTTTTAAGAAGATCGCAATGGTGTTGATTCTTTCGTAGTTAAAGTGAAAAAGCTGCGTCGTAGGCCTCTGTTTTCTTTTAAACGTAACAAAAGAAAATTGAAAATGTCAGCTTACAAAATTGCTATTGTATTGTTTTGTTCCTTTTTAATCGAAACTATGCATAAGTTTTGAAATATTACAATTTTTTATCAATTTGTTGTATATTTTGTCTGACTAATCTACAACTTTGTTATGAAATGTCTCTATGATTAAATTGGTTTTTCAATATAATATTTTTGTTTATACAGACTATAATTTTAAATGTTCTTATTAAAAATTTGCATAAAATACCAACCGTTTCACTACCTGAATTAAATACCAACGAAATATTAAATATAATTTATAATTAATTACTCATAACCAGGAAGCTATGGTACCTATTTTTTAATACTTTTATTAATAAAAGATAATTAAATGAATTTATGTTTAAATAACTCGTAAATACCATCAATATCTTACGAGTGAATTAACCTACATTAATATTATAAAGAGGAAAGATTTGTGCACGTAATCTTTCACCATTAGTAAGCTACATTTACCCTGAGTAACAAAGGCTATATTTTATCCCGGTGTGCCCACGGGAAAGAGAAAACGCAGGTAAAACCGCGGGGCTTTGCTAGTATCTAATACTCGTAAAGAGTAAACAAATATTGGTAGAAAGCTCGATAAATCAATTGATCACGGAATTGAATGTACGAATGTGGAGTTCCTTACAAACGTAGTAAGCTTTTCTTGATAAAATTCATAAAATGCAAATGTATCGTGAAATACAAAATTATCTCGTAATAAATTCAATCAATTCTTTTAGATGGAAGTTCTTGTAATCCAAATATGGTGTTTACTTTTTATTTATTGTTTGAATGATCATTTTATACCTCATATTACCTAACGAGGATAGAACCTAAAAGTCTAGACCAAAAAAATGCATCATGGTAATGGACTCACGCACTAACTAGTAACTTCTTATGGTGGCCATTGACGAGTCAGTTGAACTGTGCGTCCCTCCATAAGTTTTAGGCCAACTAGATTCCCCACTGAAGTCTGGAATCGCTCCGGTGTTTGACGACCATTTTTGGATGGACGCCAATTCAACTGATTAGTTAAACTGACCACCTTTAGACTTTACTAGACTAATTTGCGGAAAACTGCTAAAAGTACTTCTTCTACAATCTAAAATCTCAAACAAAAATTTAGTTTAATTTATACAAATTCATTACAATAGGGTTCATTGTCCTCTGCCATAACGTGTATGTGACAAAGTAATTTGTTACCGTTCATGTTTGCTTGTAACATACGATAGAATCGAACGGTATTTTGATTGATGATGCGATATGATGATGATAAGTTAAATTGCAAAGGATTTTTTTAGATGCGATAATGATTTGAAGAATAATGAAGAGTTACGGGTAGTTAGATCTCACAGACATGTAAAAGTTGGTTATAAAAAAATATTGGAGCAGGACAAAGGAACTATATTGAAAATGTCTGTTTAGGGAAAATTTACTATACGTATAAGAACAATACAATACAATTTCCATTGCAACAAATCGCATGATCACTGATCAGGCGGGGAAACAAAACACAAACTTCGTTGCACCTGCTAGCGTGACCAATAAGTTGTTATACGAGTATCTATAGAGTACAGAGAGATGATACCACCTGTACTATATCAGATGAACCCTATTAATAGCTTCAAACGAAGTCTTCTAGATCTAACGCAGTTAAAACTGACCATGTCCTTAAAGCTAATCATCCAATTTCTCCCTGACCTTAAATACTGATATTAAACTTGTAAGCTAAGGTTAATCCAACACATCAAAGTTATTGTTTACAATTTATCCTATAGTGACCTTTCTATCCATCCCATCCCATTATGCATGGCAATTTGAGCATGTTTCCGAAGACATTGACCGTACAAAAAGTTCATATTGCCTCATCGTTTGCGTAACTCCAGCTTACGTAGTTACATTTGAATTACTATTTTTATTACTTACGCTCGGTCGTAATCCCGAAAAATGGTGTCTAACGTAACGATATGAAATACAATGTATTGTTGTATAATAAGTTTATTTATCATAGGATTAGTCTGATGTATGGAAAGTAGATTCGGATGAACTGTTTCTTATTTGAAGTTCACTGTGACTTTGTTTGATTTTATATTTGCATAAACCGTTTGATCTTTTGTAGCTGATTTCGAAAAAGTTACGAAAATTATTTTTGGAGTCGTTGGCAAGAATAACTAGACTGGAAGATTCATTGTAGGTTTTGTAATCTGTGATGTAATGTTAGAATTATCCAGTACTCGTTATGGATTTGAAAGCTTTGTTCAAGCTTTTATAATTACTCCACGAAAATTTTGACTTCAATACATTTATTCCATATGATAGAATGTGTGAAAGAATATAAGTATAAAAGAAGTGAATCCAGCAGAGTTAATGCAGAATAAGTGGAAGAAGAAAACAAGTGGGTCAGTACGACCCTACATATCGTAGGTAACTTTACACCATGATTCCCACATAAATATATACTATGTGTATGTAAATCAATGTGTTATGTGTACTAAAATGACGCAGTAGTTGACTTTAAAACATATTTTTCATTGAAAGCGGAATTGCCCATAAAACATAATTCCCTTTGATATTTGGCACGTAATCTACACACGTATATAATGTTTCATTGTATAAATCCTTCAGATTAGATTAACAACTGTTTCGAGTGTTTTATTTGTCGGTACATATTGCTCACTATTGTAATTAGAACTGCACTTGAATCGATTTGTGACGTCAAACATTGTACTGGATATACTTTGGTTAGAAATGTGTTTGAACATCGGCGTTTAGTCAAAGGATGTTACAGCAAGAAGAACTAACGGCTGTAGAAGCAGAAATTCAAATTTAGAGAGATGAGATCACGGAGGAGACCCTTATATTCAACATTGTGCATCCTTGGGTCAGACATACATAGATCAGTCAGACGGTATTAAAATCAGAAATCTCTTGGCTTACAAAAGATTCATCTGTCATAAACACAAAGACTATAGGTTAGGTACATGTAAGATGTTATTATCAATTCGATGAAAAGCGATAAACACTATCAATATCATCTTGTGATTATTTTTACTTTCACTGATCAAAGAACTCACAATTTTCTTCTTAGCTGTAATACCTCGTTACATCGAAATGGTCAGTCCCATAACTTGTAATTTTGTCGGCGAACCTTCACTTTCGTCGTAAGCGCCTTTTCCTAAGCCCCTTGTATAAACCAGAAGGCGCCGACCATCATGGCTTCATCCACACATATTTCACATAAACCAACAATGCGAATTAGTGTCGCGTCGCAATCTAGAGTAAAGACAGATAATGGCTCAACTATTATTTACAACTTCAATCCGTAGGGCAATCGGGAATTACTTTCTAAGCTTAAAACTGAGAAATACCCTTTGTAATTTGTACCTTAATGCATTGTTTTAAGGTTGAAGACAATGAAGGATATAAAGGGTATGCAGGTGTCATTTTGTCACGGGACGGGATAAACGTCAGTCACTTTCACCCGATTGTTGAGATAACCCTAATGGTTTCAGTGTATCGTAACAATTTATTGTTCCAGATTATTTTATATGCACCATTTGATTTGGTTTGGTTTCTCAGGTTTTAGGTTTCTACACTTATCTTGATTTGTTGTTCTGTGATGTTTATTGTTTACTATTACAATTTATCTTATCGTGCAGTTTCGCCTCTTATTGCGTTTAAACAAAGCAGAAAATCCATGTTGTCTGTCACGTAGATTAGCAAAATTGTTGTTAAAATAATACCACGTACCAGGATTAGCAAAACTTGTTACAATATTAAATAGTACAAAAGTGTTTGAAACTAAATATCATTATTATATAAATCGAAGATACTACGGTATGGGTTATTAATATTATCTGTTCTTCGCTTATTTATGTTTGTAGTTGTTGCTTTTGGCATAGAACTTCTATGACTAATCACAATCAATTCATTCCATACATCCCTGACTACTCTATAGTGTAAAACATTTATGAACTACATATAATTAACCTATCCATATTTACACCAAGACCTAGTAACCCTTTTACTTTTGAAACCTAACCCAAGAGAGAAGTTCCTCATTACACCAACATAATAAGTTGATTGATAAACATGTCCTAGGTATAATTATTATAAGACCAATTCGCACCATTCATGACTACTGCTCGTCTTTCATATCGCTACTTGAGAGGCTTATATCATTATGTGTTTCGACATAACACTCATACGTGATGCGCAGACGTTAGTCAAACGGTTTAAGTTATAAGATCTTTTTTGGATGTTGAGATGATTTGACATAATGTAATTATGGTGTTACTTTATAGCGAATGAAATGCGAGTTTGATAATAAAGTTGTCGCAGAATAATTAAGAGGGATAGGTGAAACATTTTGGCGGCCCCAGAAAGGACATAATTTGTTGAAGATAAAGAATATAATAAGTTGGATAGAATTATCACTTTTGTTCATATTCTTGAATTAAATAACTCAAAATAGGAAACTGAAAATGTCTTGTCAATGTGCAACAAGCACCTAATTCCAATAAATCATTCGATTAAAATATTTAAATTTCCTCTCCTTCTAAAAATGTTATCCTAATAGATATGGACCATTGACAAAACAGGCGAACAGAAGCCGCTAAGTGGATAATATCAACTGTCGGGAGCCATTCCGCATTCCACCAACGAGTGGGCATTTGACATTAATGTTAGGGCATTAATTCATTAGCTCATCGCATTGAACGTGTGAACGATGTTATGGTTATGATAGTGTATAACTGACCTACTCTGGGTACTTCATTAGGAGCCTAATTGTAATCAGTGCTGTGATGCCGCTTTATGCTCTTGCTAAAATTGTCTGTACCAAATTTGGTAGGAGTAACGGCTGGACTATTCTAATTCTATATCTATGTATGTGTGCTGTACCCGTTGTCCTGCTGCTTAGCCTGAAACTAGGTAGCTTAGGATATGTTTGAATACAGTTGACACGACTGCAATAGACTGTCAACTGCATTCAAACTGCACCCGAACTGCAATTTGCGGTTCGATTGGATTGCAGTTGAAATGCAGTCCGTCTGTCTAGCTAGTGCCTTAGGGTTAGGGTGATAGATGTGTCTGGAAAGTTTGTACCTATATTATAGTATATACGCTTACAGAATCTCTCGTGAGCGGGAAGCAGCTATTACTTTAGGCTTAGCATTTACAATAGTCTCGTAGATTTTGGAAACTTGACTAACAGAAATGTCGGATCATTTATATGTATTTTTTTATGTTCTTAGACATTATTACATATTTTACTTTTTCAATCCTCTCCAACAGCCACCTTTGCTATTGTAAAATATCGTTAAAATATTAACGATTGCAAAAATACATCACTGGGCGGACAGTTGAGATGCATTCATATTTTAGAAATAGTTCTGACGTCACCGAATGCTTATGACATGCTGTAGTGACCTAAATAATATAAATAGATTACTAATTAAGCTTTGGCTGCTCTACGAGTGCTATTTATAATGAATACAGGTAGATATTTTGGGCGGTATGATTTATAATCTTGTGAATACTTTCTATGTGTTTTAATAGTATTTTATTTATAGTAAGTTTCGATACTGATTGGAATAAAACACTTAAACGGATTTTTGCCGTGGTTATATTTTGTTTTATTTGTACAGACGTCTTCCATCTTAGTCTTCTGTGATCACGGGTTCTGTAAAGAATCCGAAACGTCAGAAAATGTAAAACAAAATATAACCACGACAAAAATCCGTTTAAGTGTTTTATTTCAATGTGTAGTTCCGATACTGTTATTTTTTATTTATCTTAAGTATTTTATACTACAATTTCAGTTTCTCAAGTTTTTGTCTACATACATGAATGGAAAACTTGAAAATTCTCTAAAATTTAACTAGCCTCGCAAACTAAAGAACACATTACATAGAAGTAATTTCCCTTTAAACAAAAGATAAACGTTGACTATAAACAAACTTGTTGAGAGTTTCACTTAGTTCAAAGTTTTTATTACTTTCTGTAACTTCCTTACTAATGGTTGTAATTGCGAAAGTATGTTTGTTTGTGTTTCACGTAAGAATGGACTGACGTGAGGATTTGCATAAAGATAGTTTGAAAACTTGAGAGTGACTGCTTTTAACCCAGTTTTCTTAAAGTAAAGTAAAAAATCATTTATTGCTACATAAAAAAACAAACACACAATTAATCTTAAAAACTAAACAAATGTAGCAAATGGAGGCATCTCAGCTGTTGCTGTACTGAAGGTTCAGTACAGCGCTGGTTTTCGGATGCCCCCTGCTCTCTAGGTGTTATGAGTTATTAGTGTTCCTACGGGAATAACGTTGGTACAAAACTGTTTGTTTATTTATATTTATTTCTTCTTTTCAGGTATGGCATCAAAGTTGGTCTGATACACAATACACAAGTCTACAATTTGTAAGTACTTTATTTTAAAATGCAATTTGCGGATAATTTTGTTTCACTGAAAATAATGATGGATAGAATTATGGATACAATATTTATAAATCCTTCATAATAAAGCACTTTTTACTCAATTTTTCGAGGACTTCCCATTATTTTCTCCACTAAACACTAAAAATAGTCACGTCCGTATAGTAATTCTTAAGCGATTTACAAGAGAAAGGTCGATAATATTTCTTGAAAAGCAAGACTGTTTTTGATAATTTTGTCAAGAAACTTTTCTTGACAACTAAAAAGTCGTAGCCAAATTAACCTATAGTTGAATATAGATAAGATCTTTGATGTTGGTGATACGTAACGTGACGAATATAAATATCCACCATCAACCCCAAATAATTCACAAGAAAGAGTTCGTAGTATGAATTAGAAGATTAATTTTGTATTTTTATTATATTTACTATCGGCGCCCCGTGGTTTCACCCGCGTAGTACCCACTTCCGTAAAAATGAGAGGATAAAATTACACCAAAAACCTTCCTCTTGAATCATTGTATCTATGACCTAACCTACATATACAATTGATATGAAAAAAAATATTGGAATTAAAGAAATCCGCAGATCTGTGGGACGGACAGACAGAGGGGACGACTTTGTTTTATACTTTGTAGTGATAGAAACCGCAATAGATATCCGATACCTCTTAAAATGCAACACAAGTCAGTAAAACAAACTAGGCGACAAGGAAGTGGTAACAATAAATAAAAATAATCGGTTACTCAGTGCAGTTGGCTGCGTAGCGGTATTTCGGGCGCGTTTACGATCGCGCGATATTGATTCGAAGTGGTGCGTTACGCACAAACGCCTCGCTCCAGACACTAGTGATGGGAATATACTTGTCTAGCGAAGTATCGATATCGATATTTAAGACATATACAGGAAAAGTAAGGGAATTTGGAGTTAGTGTAAAATCATAATAAAAAAATGGAAATTATTTTGTAGATTTATAAATAATAAGTCAAAAAATTGGGATTTCCAAAGGATAGCATCGATAAGATTATCAAGTAAGTGATGATTTTGTCTCCAGTAATAACAGTATTCATGCTGCAAAAGATAGTATTATAAAGAGTATGTATAGTCTGGAGATATTTGTTACAGACCTATTCTCAACAGTCCATTGCTACCAATGAAGAAAAAAAATAAACTAAGAATATCGATATAACAGAATCACAACACTACCTTGCACTAAAAACAACCGTCACCAGTTCGCCAGTTATTTACAAACCCGCTAATATCATATTTTATGTGTCAACTTGCACTATTTTTAAATCGACACAGTGATGTTTTTCGCAGTCGTAAATTATCGAGCAGTCATTTGAACTAATAACTTAAAACTAGCACTTCTTGTAAATATAAATGTATTGTATCTCGGAAACAGCTTTAACGATTTGGATCAAATTATGTATGTATTTAGATAAGTTTTTGTTTGTTATGTTTACCATATCGTGTACTGGTGCTATCTGCTTTTATTTCCAATTTTAGCGGGAACTTTTCCGGGCATTTTCGTGCTTCAAAGCTCACGTTGACCCGTCCGTTGTCCCATTAACAATATTGACAGTCATAACAGGTAGATAAGGACCCCCAAAAGTGTAACCAAAACGTTTTGAAGTACAAACAAAGGACCCAAATTGGTAGGGACTACTGGCGAAAACCAACTATGAGTTATTCCTAGTTATAAGGAACATCTACGAGTATACCAAATTTAATCCAAATCTAAACAGTAGTTATTGCGTGAAAGAGTAACAAACATCTAAACTCACAAACATTTGCATTTATAATATTAGTATAACTTTATATCCTACTTATATTTTATTTATATCATGAGAAAACTCGATATACCTTATGCCTGTTTTTTTAACTGTTTTATTTATAACTAACAATCCTCGTATCCATAGATTACCGAACAGTTACTGTAACTCTGCTCTTCAGAGACGGGAAATGAATGCATTTCTAAATCTTAATGAACCAGCGCTGAAACATGACCGCAGTTTATCAATGTACGTGTTATCTGTGAATTCATCATATTTGTCTGAGCTCCTTGGTCAAGCAATAATTGATGCGAAGTAATTTATATTATTCACGTTCTCACTATGTGATTTATTACGTAGACAAACGCAAATGTTTCGCGTTACTCTCAATATTCTTCGCAGTTTTAAACTGAGCAGTAAATCAAATTATTTACTCAACTTATGAGTTATTTTGTTTATAATACCATGGTTTGAATTGAGTCGTTGCTCGAGATACAAATTATTATGTAGTTGCAAACAAATTCGTAGATTTAGTGTCTTGTTCTCAATTGCTCTAAGTAACACAGCTATCCATATTTACACGCTGAAACGACATACAATCACACACATTTCTTTCCGCAATATTTTAAAATTTCTCCCCACATTTTACGCCAAGCAAGAGGCTCTTTATTTTACCTACAAAACGGTTTTAATTCCATGTGCTTTAGCTTATACGCCTGTTTCGGAGGGCACGTTCAACCCTCGCTTTTCCCGGTTGTACTAACATCATCGACGTTGTTAAGGGTAGTTAAAACCCTCACAACGAAAGGACCCAAATTAGTGCGGTCTAATTGCGGAAACCTACCCACTAACGAGTACATACATACATATCTACTTGTACAAGCATACAAATATAGTAATAATGAAAATACATTCCATAATTCGGCTAGTAAGATAACTAACTGTTGTCTTCATAGATGTCGGTTCCGTAGAACCGGTACGGTAGTACGGTTCAGCAGGGTCCGGGTTCAAGTCCCGACTGAGACGAAAATTTTGAATGCATTTTTCAAAATCGTACGTTTTGCTTAATAATAAAGAACTTAAAGTTGGGTTGCAATAGGCGTTGAGAGATCGATTAACAATATTTTAACTATACATTTATACAATATCTAACAACAATGATTAAAATTCGCCAATCATTAATAAATTTCACTCGTCTGTTAAATTCTTTACACAAATCGTCTTTGTTCTCAACCACTAATAAAAATCACAAAGCAATTTAGTAAATTGAAACTTGATTGGTGTAGAAAATTAATTAAATTTCTTTGTGGCTGTGTTGTAATTCATTTTCCTTAGCTCATTGTCCTAAGACTGGTCCGTTCATTACTGTTAGAAAGTGTTTCCAATGTCCATAAATCACATTGATTGACATGAGTGACGAAATTGTTACCAACGAAACTCGGCTCTTGTTTATTAGAGGTACAGAACACCATACATCTTAATTATATCGTAGTTGAGTTGTGGTATTAAATTGGAAATTTGTACTGGGATTATAAGGGATTTGTTCGTATTATAATAAGAAATCGAAAGCGAATAAAAATTTACATAATTCTTGGAGGTCTAGTTTTATAAAAACATAGGTTTTAATTGACTTAAATACTTGAAAAATTGAATTGCCGTCGTGATTTCGGTCACTTAAACGTTGAAGTAAAAGTTTTAATTGTTTAATTAACGATTAAAAGTTTTATTTTCGTAAAATATGAACTCAGTTCGCTTGCTTTATAACTACTTATTGCTGAAGATGTGTAGTTGCAAAAAACTGTTGGCAGAAAGAGCTGCCGATTATAGTGAAAACTCAAACAATGGAATACCTAATAACGTTTGTTAATTTTTGAAACATTCAGCGGAATTAGTCACGAATATTTCAAGGTCATCCGTGACGAAAACCCATAGACTTTTCCCCTACCATCAATCGCTTAGAAGTTTTCACTTCAAAAACACTTTATTTATTTTCTACCCAGTTTCATTCATCAATTGTATATTAAAAAAGTCACCATTAACTCTTCACTATAGGCAACGATTATGAAAATTTCTACTTTTCCACTGTCAATTTCTAAGTATAATCGATAAACCGAGTCGTTGACAGCAAACGACTGTGTCGGGTAATGAGCGTCGGTCACACCAAACCGTCATTAGTGGACCGCATTATCTATGGTAATAAACGAAAATGAAAGTGAATATCTGCCAAGTCGAATCTAAGTGTCCGTTAAAGTACTGTAAATATCAGGCCGTTGATTGCTTGGAGGGATAAAAGATAGACGGTGTAAATTGGGTCTAGAAGCGTGAAGTTTTACGCTGGTATTGGAGAAGGTTATGTTATAGGTCTACTGATGATAATGATTCCCTGTATTTTATAGTAATAACTAGCTTAGCCCTGCGGTTTCATCCGCATAGTCTCCGATGTCGTAGGAATCCTTTCCCGGACCATAAGCTACCCCTGAACCAAATTTTAAGTCAATCGTTTTAGTAATTTAAAAAAAGGTAACAGACAGAAAGAGTTACTTTCGCATTTATAATATTAAGTAAGGATAACTAATGATTTTCCAAATTAGTATGTTACATTGACTTTTAATGAATCGTTATGGAAATGACTTAAAAAGTATAAAAGACACTAAATTCCTTTATTGCAACGAACCCAATTAATGAATCCAGAAGTTTTTGAAATGGCATTCTTTATAGTTTAAAAAGAAGGAAACAATTTGTTATTAAAAAAGTACTTATTCATATAATTGAAAGAATATCCGTTCCAGTCTAGTAGCTCTATCTAAGTATCAATTTATAAGAAAACAGAAACACACAATTCGTCCCGTACGAGAGCCGCATTTGTGGAAATTATTATTTATTACTTGTTTCCTTTGGCTTTGCCCCGAAGCATGACATGGACTATATTTAAATGTGGTGCATGAAATTGGCAACCTTGGTGATTGGTTATGTTATTTGTAAACATCTATTTATATAGCCTTTAAGTTTGCATTAGGATATTTTAGGAATTGAAGACCTTTGGGTGGTCAATGGTCAAGTGGTAAATATCGTTTTAGATTCCAGCTTTAATGAAAATTTTTACTATAAGGTTGGCCCTAAATATGAATTATTGTCATTATTTAAAAAGCTTACAAAACAAAGAATAAAGCCTTACTTAGTTCAAAATTATACGCACCAATAAATACTCGTATTATAAGTACTAAGATATATTAATAAAAACAAACATCGCGTGACATTAACAAACTTAAACAAAACAATTTATAATAATCGCAAGATTTTTTCGTAATTCGGCACTTATAAATAATAAAAAAAATACCTATGAGTAAAACAAGTTAATGGACTGGCAACACGAAAGGTGATCTGAGTACGTAATCTTTGTAGATATAGCAACACTCATTACGGTCGGATAGTCCTATATAACCTACAGGTAATTTAATTTGGTCACAATATAAAGCTGTCAAAACTGAACCAAGAGTAAATTGATTCATTACGTTTTTTCGGCTAACGTAATGACAGAAAGTTTAACGTGAAATTAATTTTAATTAAAGGGAATTATGTAATTATGTCTGGGTAAATAATAATTTCGAAGGTTACTTAACAACTTTTGAAAAATCTATTAAAAATGATCATGCCTGTGTTTCCGTGTTTTGGAGGGCACGTTAAACCATTGTCGTATTACCATCATCGACAACTGTTATGGGATAGAGACCTATCTAAAGCCTAGCTAATATGAAAAGATTATTTGCGGAAAAACTGTTCGCATAAGATATTTTTATACTTTTTAAACATATACCGTTAATTTGATAAGATAGATAGATAAGATAGATAATAGTTATTTATGGTACAAGCGAGGTAAGTGGGTGATTACTTCCGAGGCGCTATTGAGGCCCGAGCCGTCAGGCGAGGGTCTGAAGATAGCCGAGGATAGTAATCATCAATACTCGCGTGTACCATACAACGTTTTTCAACACATTTGCGAAGAAATTATCATTTTTCGCTAATAAATAAACAGTTTTTCTATTCGCGCGCATTCAACACAACAATGGTGATCGGCCAAAGACTAAAAGAATATACTTATTAAAAAAAAATAACGAATGAATGAATTAATGGAATCGACCATAGACCTACCAAAAGTAAGGAAACATAGTTGAAGTTTGTTTTTAAAATGTATGGACACAATTTTTTTGGTATCGAAACTTTTTTAAAATGAAAGCAATTTAAAATAACAATCTATAACTCACTAGTGAATCAAGCGTGTCATTATTCAACTGTTTTTGCACAAATAAGAGCCCCTTTATGAGCAAGTGTGTTGAAAAAAGTTTATTTGGTTCTACAATCACACATACTTACACAAATACTAAAGTAGGTACAAAAATACAAAATTCATACAATTATGATTAAAATAGAAATAAAAATAAAAATCCGTAATCACTGTACGAATTATATTTGCTACTAATAATATTTGCTACTAAATAAATCGCTAAAACAAATACAAAGATAATAAAAATCAAATAAAATAAAACGAAAGTTGTTCAGTGATTAACGTCAACTTGGTATTGGTTTTTCGAATTAAACTGTTATAGCTAATCATAATTTAAGCCTTAGCTAAACCCGTACTACGCAATTAAGGGACCTAGTGAGTAATTACCCTTAATAGTTTCATTTCTTACCGCTAATTATGAAGAAAAAGTTGTTTTTGTGTTTATGTCTATTTAATAAATTGCTGTTGTACTTTCAATTAGACTGGTTATGAATTATTTTTAAAGTACCTCAAACCTAAAATGACCTTGTTTAACCCATTTTAGCCTAATACGTAATTTAAACATTGAAAAACAAACGTGAAATCTTTGAAAACTAAACCACACACGTGGTTTACGATAAATTTTCAAAGTTAATAATTTGCGTTCCTATTCTCATTTTTATAAAATTTCATGTAAATCTTTATTCGATCCTGTAGTATTGAACTTATTCGTCACAGACAAAATACAAATCTTTTCTCTACCCAATATTAGTTTAAACAACTAAACTAACAATAACCACAATCTTAACGATATCGTACTTACAATAATTTATGCAATTCAAGTGTTAGTCTCAGAGAAAATCTAGATAGCTTGATTGACTAGAAACTAGGAAACAGATAGCGTTACAAAGTGTAGGACACCACCACCGGTCAGATTCAAGTAACGGTTATATCGAGATAAAGATGTCATATCAATTTCTTATCTAACTTGTATTTATTTTAGTGGAGTGCACTGTATTGTATTGTACTTGTAAGTGGGTAATTTTCCACAACATGATTTTGTTTTGGGATCTCTTTGCGAACTTGATAAAACAACTGACTTTCGAGAACTCTTATTTATCCGCTAGAAATTCTTCTTAAGCTTTCTGTTGTGTATTGCGACAATTTAGGTTCAACTAATAAACTTTTGTGGGCTCAATGTACAAATAGGACAATATCTTAGGCTTTCTTTTGGGTACTACGAAAATTTAGTAATTTTTTGAAGGTTCAAAGTACTCATAACGACTGACGATAACGGAACCGAACGGCCTAATTGTCCCATGTTAGGATTTCTTCATACCTTTGTCTTTAATTTTTTTTGCAATAATTAGGTTATCATAAGTCAGTCAACATTAAAATAATTGCAAAAACTGAACGTAAACTTGTAAAGAACTAAACGTAAAATATCACGTTTCCTGATACGGTTAATGGTGCAAAACGTGACATTTGAGAAGGTGGTTTAACGCGAACATTACGCTTCAACAGTAATGTTAAAAATTACAAAATTGATAAATAAGGCCATTTAGTATTAACTGGGATTGTGTTTCGTGACTCATTTATTTAAAGATTAATTTAAAGCTGGCGGTTCCACTGTGGCACACACACTGTAATATTGCGTAGCCCACGATCGCTTGATGTGGCTAGTGACGTCATTAGAGCCGTCAGTAGTCAGATGAATATTATTATTTTTTTCTTAAAAAATAATTACAAAATCAGTGGAAAAAGAAAAAATAAATATCTAACTGTGATAAAAAGGAGAAAATTCTACGTGGGCTACGTACGTTCGTAGCAAATATAAACACTGTTTTCTTTCCTTTATTTGTCCTTAATAAATGACAAAAACTCTTTTCCCTCCCACTTTTATCTAAATAGTGATGTTCCAAAACAAAATAATGCAATTAAACTATCAACAAATAATAACGTTATTTACGAATACGGCTGTTAGTTATTTATACCTGTCAAATCTATTCGATGTTTCGTACAGCCAGCGCGTCGCCGGCGCCCACGCATCTGTCTGCGTCACAACCTCCGAACAAGACATCGAGTTAGTTCAACCTTCGATTAAAGATATTAATACACTAGCTTAAGTCCGGTCGTAATTCACAGAGAATTTTGTACGTTGACCTGGAGCTATCTGTCTCTGTCGCACCTACGTAAATTATAATGCGTCCCGCTCGCAAGGATGCAATGGCGAGCGAGACGCACAGGTCAACGTACAAAATTATCTGTGAATTACGACCGGGCTTTACGACCTACCCGCACTTGGCCAGCGTGGTTGACTAAGGCCACGACTAAGGCCTAATAATTCAGGGCAGGCTCGAGCCGCTGGGTAGGGGCATGTATGAGCTGATGAATCATCATCAGCTCAACACTAGCTATGTTTTTATTATTGATCGTAACGTGATGTTATAAAGCCTTTCTCGATAGGTAATTGGAACTAAGAATTTTTCAAATCGAACCAGACCGATAGATTAACGCGTTCTAGCAAACTAACTTCAGCTTAATGATACTTGTATTATAAGTTCAGTTGTATAATATTATCGATATATTGTAAGGACAACCTTATACTTGAATTATTTATTTAATCGATACTTTCAACCACTACGGAGGCGGCCTCGAAATTGCCCTGATTTTTCGATCGATATCCAATAATTGGTATCGAGTTACTTATTGTAAACTGTTTATTTACTCATATTTTATTTACAAATCTTTTTCTTTTTTTTCCACTTTCGCCTCCCTTTTCAAGGGAAACGGGTTATATTCGTATCACACTCTATTAAATCTGTAGAATTTGTTTGAACCAATTTTCATCGAACTTTTACTGGTCCGATTTTTATCAAACTTTCACTGGCTGATAGTCAATTTATCGGTACGTAATACAATCATCCATAATCCCAATATTCAAAAAAGAACTAGTACTTATATGTTTGTGGACAACTGAACATAAAACAACTTAAAAAAAGTCTGCTTATTTAAAAAAAAACATCGTCCATTTAAACACAAACACTAAAAATCACTACATGGTATAAAACAAAGTCACTTTCTTTGTCCCTATGTCCTTATGTCCCTATGTATGCTTAGATCTTAAAAAACTACGCAACGGATTTTGATGCGGTTTGTTGTAATAGATAGAGTGATTCAGTGGGAAGGTTTTTAGCATCATTTTATCCCCATATTCCTACGGGAACTGGAACTACGCGGGTGAAACCGCGGAGCGCCGCTAGTATCTTATAAAAAGAACCTTTTTCGTCCATTTATTAATACAGATATCATTACAAGGAAATGTTTCGAATACATTGTATCTGTCCTGTCATCGCACCTCATTTACAACATTTTGTTTATTTAATTAATTGTTAAAGTCGATACGTTGTCCATTGTTACAGCTGATAATATCGTTAATTCCGTACTACGGTGTCAATTTAATGAATTTACAATAATTTATGTGAGAACTTGTGACATGTACGAGTTATAATTAAAAGTTTGAAGTTTTTTTGGAGCGTATTACTTACACTTAAGATTATATATTTACTGTATCTTACTATGATATATAGTAGGCCTTTGGAGGATTAAATCTGTTTGAGCAATCAAGTTATAAAAAGCAAAATTACCTATATAATTCGACTGCAGACTAAAGACCGCACACGCTTCGAAACCCAAATTAAACAAATATTTTTTAATTTGATAACATGAAATCAATAATATATTTAAACTAGCTGCGCCCCGCGGTTCCCGTAGGAATTTCGGGATAAAAAATTGATGTTGGCCGATTCTCAGACCTACTGAATATGCTCACAAAATTTCATGAGAATCGGTCAAGCCGTTTCGGAGGAGTATGGCAACGAAAACTGTGACACGAGAATTTTATATATTAGATGGATTAAAATAAATATAATCCAATGGCATATAAATCGTTTATTTACCAATCCATTAACCACAGAGTATCGTTAGTTAGGCCACCTACCATAAACATCATGTCAAACTAATTGTGACAAACTACCTTTTACTACCAAATAACATCGTTAAATCTTAACTGACTGGTACCGTAAAGGTGCCCATTGGCAAGTCAGTTTAACTGAACAGTTGAACTGGCGTCCATCCAAAAATGGTCTTGAGTCGAAGTGATTCCAGATTCCAGTGGAGAAATCTAGTTGGCCTAAAAATTGGAGTGACGCACAGTTTTATGTCCGGACTGATCAGTTCGACTGGCTCGTCAATGGTCAACTTTAACTGACTAGCAAACATATCGGCCAGTACCGTAACTGTTAGCTTAAAATAGACTCTAGTTAATAAATGTTGTAACTAGATCGATACCCAATAGATCAAGCTTGATTAGATCTGTGGATTTATGTGTGTGTAAACTGTTCGTAACTAGCGACCTGCCTTGGTTTCGTATGGGAGTCATTTTCCGTAGATTTTCCAATATTTTATTTTGCACAAACCTTAGAAATATTAAAATGTTTACGTGACCTACGTAAACATTTTAATATTTCAACTAGGAACGACTTATAAAATAGTATCTAACTGGTGGTTAAAACAGGCCAAAATATAACCTCTTGTATTAATTTCAAGATTAAAATTAAATTCCATTTTGCTATTTTACCAATTTAGTAAATTAAAATTTGAGAAATTATTCTTCTTCCAAATGAAGTATTAAACACTCTCTCACCCAAACTATCTCAAACAGGAAATAACCAATCAATTAATAACTCTAAATTCATTGCCATAAAAGCTATTTTTGTTCATGTTTCATAACATTGAACACAAATATATGTAGACCACATCAGACAAATTCGTGTATAGTCGTATTTCCTTTTAATCTGTCCACTGCAGTTATAAGAAGACCATCAAAGGATTTTAAGTTTGAACTTCTGAGAAAATAGTTCCGGTTCGCTACCATAAAATCTCCTGTGTTATATAACTTAACTTTTAATAAGTTTATTGAAAAATGAACGTTATTATAAGGAGGTTATGATTGTATTCAGATTTGGAACATTAAGGACCTATTTCACCATCTTCAAGTAACGTTCCGAGTAGGTACTCACATGTTTTGTCTTTGTCACTTGTTATAAAGTAAGAAAGAGACAAAACTAACTTTACATGGTGAGTAACGCAACTTGAAGGTCGTGAAATAGGCCCTTAGTGTTTTTAATTTTAGGCTATAAATAGTTGTAAAAGTTTAAAGTTACAATCGAGGGTGCGGAATAGATTTGAGCTCCGGACTAACAGTGCGAAAACGATTCTTCTCGGTTGATGTTATTTCCGAATCGGTGGTAGATTCACAAAGTGTATTTCACACTCATTAGTGCTTCTTGGAGGCTTAAACTGAATAAATAAATTTGTATTTGAAACGCAGTAACTTTAGCTATAATGGTTCATGCGTCTGCAATCCAACCAATCTTCAAACTGTAATAAACACAGTAGCTAAGCTCAACCAATATTTTAAATTCAATGTATTCATAAAAAAATAATAACATTAACCTAAAAATATAATTTCCTTAAAGTAATTCGATATCTATGTAGATGAAATGTAATTCACGTACAAATCGACTTCATTACTTGGACATTCGAGTATTCTCAGTACGACATGCGCACACGCACTTTAAAGTCTAAATTAATGTAAATTATACGCTCGTAAAACCTCTAGATTACCTTTAAGAGATTTGATTTCATTAAATAGGTCAATTGAATATGTTAGGTAGTGGTGTTTGAATAAATTACAATATTTATTAATAGTACGAGTATTTTTTTATATTATGATAATTGTTACAAGTAGTAGTACGGCTTAGGTTCATTTATGTACAAAAATAAATTGTAAATAAAGTTTTACGCTCACGTTCTATACAAAAAAAGGCATTATAAAACTATAAAAATATTTAGTCGGAAAGGTAATTTGGGAAAATCGACAAACAAAATTGGACCATGAGAAACTGTGGCAAGCAGCTAGTAATTTATAAAATTAATCTAACACACCAAATACCAAACAACCTAATCATAATCCTACAAACACCAATTATCAAGAATACTAATACCGGTAGAACGGGGACGATAATAATAGTGTAATTATCAAAATTATGATCTAAAACTAGATTAAAATTTAAATTTTAGAATCGGTCCGTAATTTTACACTTTGTATATTATCACCTCTGTATATGTCCTGGCGTTATATAAACATAGTCTGGTCTAGATTCATAATCATTCACTACATCATCTCATTAAAGTGACTGACCCCTAACTAAGTTAGTAACTTGTATCAGAAACTACGCTCACACTCATTCACACACACACCCAGACCGAGACAAACATTTGTGGTTCACACAAATCACCCCGCGCGGGAATCGATCCCGCAACCTTACGGATGGCAGTCCGACATGGTGACCACTCTGCCATCGAGGTCGACAAATACTTACAATATCCAAATCATTTGTTGTTATATATGTATGCATAAATTTCATTCTTTTCTTTCTTCTTTTTTCTGAGTATTACTGATTCCTTTTGAAATTTTAGTAAAAAAACATTTACACGATAATTAGTACATTTGTAAAATTCAAAGAATCTTCAAAAATACTAAATAAAAAGTCTTCTATTTCGGCTCAAGTGATGCAAGTAATACTCGCAGTAATGTGTCCGGAAGTAAATTAAACCTGCCGAATACTTGAGCACCTATCATGTAAACAAATCTGTTCACAGCTGACATCGCCTTACCAGTTAATCTCCGTAACACTACACCAAACTATGCATTACACAGTAAGGTTTCTAACTAACTCTGAGTCACAAACCATCTGCATTTCAACCGGTTACCACGAATTCAATAATAACTCTTATTTATATCACACATAAACAACATAATTGCCTGTCAATTAATTATTATTTATTTATATTAAAATGTTATCTCATACACCTTTCTTTTGTAGTAAAGTTACTAAAATATGTGGTTTTGTATGGGCTTCTGGTACTATATTTTGAAGTAATTTAATATGGTCATAATTATGGAGGAGTATAAAATGCTTATACAGGTTTTGCGTAATAATAACTATGAATTAGAAATTTTATTTTAATGGCAGTCGTTCACTTACTCAATCATATTATTATGGCAATTGACGCCTAAACTATGTATCTGCACATATATATAGGCACCTATGGTTTTAGAAGGTACTCACTCCGTCTGAAATAAACATTTATCAATCACAATACTTACGTCACACAGGAGTCGAACCTACAGCCCCTTATTTAGCAATTCGACAGATGACCACGCTGTAACTTAGATCGTTAACATTAAAACTTATGTTGCCATAAATAAAAACATTCAACTAAAACCAACGAGTTGTTACATTATTCAAACCGATCAGATAACGCGAAAATCATGAGAATTTGCAAATACTATATTTATTTATGTTAAGGTGAGGACAGACTAGAGGATTACAATGTATTCTAATGTAACATTCTTGCGAATGTTCGATGCTGTTCGACGTAATCCTCGCGGTGATGAGCATTTACTTGTAACATTTCTTTGCAAATAGTGTACCGTTGAAAAATCTCTTTTTTAACAATTAAATGGTAACAAAATATTGTGCATTATGTGCGTCCACCACACGTCCGTATCCAGATTCTTTGCAACTCGCAATCTAGAAATAACATAAAGGACTGGCCTGAGGTAAACGACGATTACACTACGTGCGCTTCTGAACATTCGTGCAGACTGCACGAACGCTCGCTTTGTAACATGTTACATTACGGCCTTTTACGACAGTCAGCACCCACCTTTAGGGTTTGCATCAGTGTTATCGTAACAGGTGTCATCGGCGTGGGTTCCGTAATCAAGTAACAAGCTCGGCCACTGTTGCGTGACAGCCCTACTGGATCCTAACAAATAGGAAATGCCGTATCTACCATTATGATTTATGGTAATGCTCCCTGACTGGTCTTAGGTGTTCGAGCGATTTGAGGTGATTGGCGTTGAGATATTATTATGGTTTTGTTTTCTATTCGCAAGTGCAGTGGATGTGATTGTAGCTTTGATAAGGGGTAGTGGTATGTGTGGAAATTATTTATCATGGGTTATTTTTGTTACGAGTTTTAAAGTTGACTTGAGTCTTAGTCACGACATTCGGAGCTACTTCTTGCTTAGCTTTGATGTTTTTTCACTTCAATAATACTCATACTTGTTACGAAATCTCTATATGTATTAGGTATTTACAAACAACTTAGAAAGTTCCATTCCTGATAAGGAACATCTATCTATACCTAATCCATAATCCGATTCAACAGTTTTTGAGTTATAAATAGCGTAGTTAACCCTGCTTTGGTTTATATCTTAGAATAAACATACGAGAGTACAAAATATATATTTTACATCCGCAATTTGCAGCACACATTTACTACACACAAGACATATGTTACTTGATATTCAAAACCCTGTTTACTATAACTTTTTCTCATGAAACACTCATTACGTTCCAGGTCCTCCCGCCAGCAGTCGCTCACCCGATCCCGCTGCCGCCGCCAGCCGTGGCTGCCGCGCCGCCGACGCACTGCACCGCGCCGCGCACCATCGTCATCCAGCGCCCCGACGCACGACACGGCTTTGGATTCACCTTGAGACATCTAGTTGTGTACCCGCCGGAGTCACTGCAGGTGTGTGTTCGCTGCCATTATGTACTGCTTAAAAAGGATCTTCAAGTGATTTCAAATCTCATAAGCATCTCACAAGGAATTGTCAACTTTTTTCGTCCTACTACGGTACTGGGCAAAGGTCTCCCTCAAACATCTCCAACTATCCCTGTCTGTCGCAGGTCCCACCAACCTAGTAATAAGTATCCACAAGTAAGGATCCACAAAAAACTAGCAACCTCACTTTTCAATTCCAGGAGCTATACGAAGATGCGCGCCACCTGGCGGTGGGTGCTGTGGGCGCACCAATGGACACAATCTTCGTGAGGTCGGTGCGACCGGGCGGGCCGGCGGCGGCGGCGGGGCTCCGCGCCGGCGACCGGGTGCTGGCTGTTAACGGCGAGCCGGTTGCGTGCGGCCGCTCAAGGGCACCCTACGCGAGGGTTGTACAACTCGCGCAGAAGGAGCCACGCGTGCTCAGGCTGACCGTGGTGCCGAGGGACCACGATCTATTGCAAAGGGTAATTATGATACAACCTATGAAGATAATAAGTTATGTCTATAGTCTGAATTTCCTCAATAAGCTTTCCAAGATTATGCTTCGTAACGCACCAATAGTGCTAAGCTTGGTATATATATATTTACCTGTTACCACTTTTGAGAGTTAGAGGGACGAGATCATTAGAGACATACAATATGTAATGTTAAAAAAAAAAGTACTTACATAGATGAACTCTGCTAAATGAATTGCTTAATCCACAGTATTTCAGTGAAGCTGCCTACAATCCCGAATCAAATCAACGACCATTAGATATGCCGGCGCCGGTGACGGAACATGAATCGCGGTTATTCGACGCATACCGACGACCGAGAACTTCACTGCCGGCTCCGCAGGCACCCATCAGGCACAGAGACGACCCAGAGTACGCCACTGTTGCATCACTAGCGCCATCAAGATTCGATGTCCCAAGAATCGGTGGCTCGCACAACTATTTATTGCATGATGGGTAAATATATCTAGCAATCTTTATTTCTCATTTAAATATAATGGAATAGCGTTGTAACTCATATTTTCTGTTTACAGAAGACGAGAATCCGACACGTCGCTTCCGTCTTCGGCAACAGAAAGCAAAGACAGTCTCGGATCGTTTGACTCGAACTCGACCCTCACAGGGAGAGAGCTGGACGATTCCATCATCCTCTCCCGAATACGAAAGAGCCTCGAACAGAAGGAAGCTTTCCTTAGACGACCGAGCCAACCCACAGGATGGGTTACCCCAGACGCCCCACCGCCGATAAAACAGAAGGAGTTCTATGCCAGGCCTCAGAAACTACAGAAACCAGCATGGCCTCCGCCTGCTACGTCACCCCCACTCACCTCCTCCCCACCTCCTCAACAAACTTGCCCGGGACAACAGAAAAGAGACGAATGTGCAGCAAGTGTTGATAGTGGGACGTATAGTGGATACGGTGAAGTTAACGGCTCACAAGACAAGCACAAACTAAAGCAAGACAAAAGCTTATTTGTGGCGACTCTATCGAAAATACAAGAAACTTCACCAAGCGTCCAGAGCACGAACGGTGGAACGATTATTAATGGATCTAATCTGACGGACATGCGAGAAGATGCTAGCAACCAAGATAACAAGTAAGTTGACGACATTTTAACCCAGTCTCATCTCTAAGTCACGACTGTAATCTAAATGGAATTTATAAAATTTCCAGATACCCAGTACCTGAGTTACAATTAGTAACAGCTCGAACACGGCAACTAGAAGAGGCTCGAGGTGGAGAAAGACGAACAGAAGTAGCCCGCAGTGAGCTCGCGAGGCTCTCCACAACCAGACTGGAGCCCAGCGTGGCTCTGAGAAGAAAGGAGTTCGAAACGAGAGCGGCCAGGAGAGAAGCACGATCGTTAGATGTGCAACCACAAGGTATTTGCCCATAGATTTCAAAATAGTTCTAAATTTTGATATTTTAATTTAATGAAATCATATACTAATTGCTCGTAATATTTCCAGAATTAGATGAAGGCACCCTCGGCGTCAATTTATCAGGAAACCAGCTCATGATCACAGGCAGCAAACACCTTCATTGTCCACCACCAGAAGGATTCGTCCCAGGTAAGGTCATGACCAATACGTTATTCATGCTTAAATTCCCATTAGACGCTCTCATGAAACATGCATTCACCGCTTTCAGAAACAGAAAAGGTTCAAATGCGAACAAGGTCAAACAGTACCGGTAGTGAAGGATTACCCATTAGAAGACATCATGCCACAGGTAATCATCATAGATAGACTCATAATGCAGGAGATGGCGATTCCGTACCATTCCGTGCACTTAGTACCACGACCACTTTGAAAGGTGGATAACTTTGTCGAAAGTCGAAGTTATCCAACTTTCTACATTTCGTGCTGCGTTTTCATAGTCATACGCAAACTTTGTACGCATCACTGACCGAGACGAGACCGAGCTTACGCTTTTGACGTCATCTAAATGTCGGTAATGGGATCACAACATTTAAAGATAAGCCACTTTCGACAGCAGTATTGAATTTTTATTCTGACAAGTGTGAAGTATGCAAAGCTTGCATTAAAGCACGCGGACATGTTAATTAAACGCGTCAGGCAACGCTTTGAGATAATTCGAAAGGTACATGCGAGAGGTATACGGTTTGCGTATGCATGAGAACGGCGGCATCCACGGCTTCGAGCACCGCGTCTAATGGCACTGTTCCGCCCTAAGATGGCAGTCACGCGAAGAGACGAATGGGGCTGAACAGAGAGCAAATGGAGGCGATGAACCTCGTGTCGCTGCCCGGCGCGGCGCGCGGCGAGGGCCCGGGGGCCGCGGGGGCCGCGGGGGGCGGGGCGGCGCGCCCCACGCAGCTGAGCCTGGCGCCGCCCGCGCCGCCCTCCTCCTCCACGTCCGCCGCCACCTCGCCCTCGCCCACGCCGAGCACGCCCGCCGACTCAGGTCCGAGCGACGTCGTCTATCGGAATGCCGCTTCAATCCTTCGCTTTCGCTTGCGACTCCGATCTAGGGCCTCGTTAACGACGCGTGTTCCACGATCGGTCCTATAGATTGCCGGGGCGTCTTTTTCACGTGTCACTCGACTCTAAACGTGCTAACGGAAAGATGTCCTGCGTCTATAGACCATTCGGGAGATTCGGCTTGCATCCTGACTAACAGAGAATGCGCTTCAAAACAATGTAACGACGTACTAACAACACATTGCTTTGAACGATCATAATGATAGTGTTAACCCGGTGTACTTACCATAACAACTTCGTCTAATGAATAATCGGAATATTGATGTGCTTATAGGTGTGCTACTTGAGCTCTGTTGTCACTGATCGTTGGTTCTTATTTTTGTCGAAGTATGGTTTAGTTAGATTACTTTAAAGTTATTTTTTGTTGCGTATCAGTGGGGATAATCTCGGATATTCTTTTAACTAACCGTTGTATTTATTGGTGTTTACTAAAATGAAGATTTACATGAATTAAAGTTGAATAATTTAATATATTCAACAGGTTTTGCTGATGATCTGGTTACAAGAAGACAGAAGAAAGATGCTCAACTTGGTGGTCAGTATATTTCAGAATAATCTGAAAGATGATATTTACAAATTTCTGTAAAAAAATCTATAGATCCCGACAATAGAACAATATGGATAAGCCTTCAAAATTTGATAGATATTTTAATCATATAAATAACATAATCATTCATTTCATCATATCATTATAGTAACTGACCCCTAACTAAGTTAAAAATAAAATGTTAATTTTCTTTTATGTCCCAAACAGAGGAAGAGCGTGCAATGCGAAGGGTTTCCTACCTGAAGGCTACTTGGGGAGATCGGTTACATCTTGATAGTGATGTCGAACCGGACAGCGAACACGCTCTCAGAAAGTAAGCATACCATTGCAAACAACACCTCCCATATTTTACTTGTAGTTAAAAACCATTCGATATAACAGTTTCTTTATTATGGAGATTTATTATGAATAACAACATTAGTCGAACTAAGTTTCAAAATGAAAATGCATTTTTTAAATTGTCTTTTAGACGTAGATAGATAACAAATCCCTTTGTAGAATAGTATAGTAATTAACATTCTTTGTTATATCTAACTTGGGCCCAAAATGGGATGTTTTGGTGAAATTGAGACGTTATGTGGTTGTGATTGGATTCAAAATGCAGTGCATACCGCAAGTGGCGACCCCCTCGATTCACGGACGACATTACTCCGCTGCTGCGTATATTCGACCCAAGCGCCGTCCTCCCCCAGCGGTACGTCGCATGTCGGCGCATTACTGCGTATAGATGGCGCTTAACTTAAATGTGTACGATAGTTTACTCGCATGATAGATAGATGGCGCTGTCAAACAAAATCTTGCCAACAATAAAGTTACTGGCAAAGTTCATTATTCAGCTTAGTACATTGTTTGTAAAGCTATTATAACAAAATTAAGTTATTATGTATATAAGAAATCGTCTAAACCATCAAAACTAAGCTTCATCAGCCGAGGACGTGAAGACTAATATGTTTTTACGTTGTTAAGTTTGGAACAAAACCAATGTACGGACAACTGGTTTTAAACTAAATTTTAATACCGTGATTTTGTTAAAAATATGCATGTTATTAATTTAAAATGTATTTAGATATAAATAAATATTTATATTATATTATTTCTTTGTTACAAATTAATAGTAAAGTACTTAGGTATAGTTAACATTAATATTTATCTGCATGTTAAAAAACTGTATGGTTATTGGCATGTGTGTTGTAAATCGATGTTTTTCTTGTACTTTTAAACTAAATTATTTATTATTACAGCTTAGTTAAAGAATAGTTCATTAGATGAATGTCAGAGCGTATATTAAACGTTAGAATGAAGGAACAAAATATTAATTTTGCTAAGATTAGCAGGCAGGTAATCATAAAACTTAAAAGAGTTTAGAACAGTGTAATAAGCGGCATTATAAAATCAAAATCTGCATTAAATGCCATTTATCGTCGGAAAACTATCGTAATGAAATAGAATAACTATTTCATTACGATAGTTTTCCAACGCGAAATGATAAGCTTTTTAATTTGTCTGTTTCAAGAAGCTTTAAGCTTTCAAGCTCTAGTTTTAAAATAAAAAGAGCACGACTTCTTATACTTGAAAAAATAAAAAATTGATCGTTTTTCAAAATTGTTAATATTCAGACAACCAGATATAATAACGATTACTTGCCTAAGCGATAGATAAATCAGTATACAACAAACTAATACAATTCAACCTTTTAACAGCCAAGATAAAAAAGGAGAAGGTGAGGCGGAACGCCCAGTGGAACCCACTGAGGCAGACATCGAAGGGAATGTGCAAATCAAGATGGTGGTTAGTAATGGCAAGGTAAGATTAATTAATTGTTAATGTCATTATATACAAAAACCAATCTGACCTTGATGGATGAAAATGGTAAGTTTACCACTACAACGGAAGAAAAACTAAAAGTATGGGAAAACTACATCAAACAGTTGTTTCATGATACCAGACAGGATATATACGTGTCTGATGAAGATACTGGTCCACTCATTACTAAACAAGAAGTGATTTTTGCTATAAAGAAATCGAAACCTCGCAAAGCCGTAGGACCCGATGATTTGCCAGTAGAACTCATAAAGGAGATCGATGATACAAACCTGGACTACCTGGTGAATCTCTTTAACCACATCTACATCAGTGGTACTATACCGATGGATTGGCTTAAATCGACATTCGTTACTATACCTAAAGTCAGCAATCCAAAGAAATGTAGCGATTATCGAACAATATCACTGATGAGCCATATACTGAAGATATTTCTGAAAATCATACACGGACGTCTATATTCCAAGTGTGAATCTGTACTGTCCGAGAGCCAGTTTGGATTTCGTGCTGGATTGGGAACCCGTGATGCGCTATTTGGATATCAGGTTCTGGCGCAGAGATGTATGGACGTGAACCGTGATTTGTTTATCTGTTTTATTGACTACGAAAAGGCATTTGATAAAGTCCAGCACGAAAAGCTCATAGAAATTCTGAAGGAAATAGGCGTAGATGAACGAGATCTCAGAATAATAAAGAATTTATATTGGCAACAAGAGGCGAATGTACGAGTTGATAAGCAATTGTCCTCTGCAGTAAAAATTGTTCGCGGAGTTAGACAGGGCTGCATTCTGTCGCCACTGTTGTTCAATGTATATGCTGAAAAAATTTTCTCGGAAGCTCTGCACGTGGTGAATGAAGGGATTGTAGTTAACGGGCAGCTTATCTCTAATATTCGTTACGCTGACGACACCATCTTAATAGCTGACAGTCTCTCTGGTCTACAGTCACTCGTAAATGTCGTGTGTACTTACAGTGCAAAGTATGGAATCAACATCAACTGCAAGAAAACCAAATACATGGTGATAGGGCGAAATACAGAGCCACACTCCCCTATACTTATTAATGGCAATGCTCTGGAACGTGTGAACAGATATAGGTACCTTGGTGCAATGGTTGATGATAAAGCTGATCATGCTATGGAGATCCGGTGTAGAATCGAACAGGCGAGAAATGCTTTCCGAAAAATGAAGAAGATCCTATGTGACCGAAACTTGAGCCTAAGTTTGCGCATTCGTATAGCACGCTGCTATGTATTTTCTGTCCTATTCTATGGCGTTGAAACTTGGACGCTTACAGAGGCTATAGCTAAAAAACTTGAAGCCTTTGAGATGTGGGTGTACCGAAGAATGCTCAAAATTTCTTGGGTTCAACGAGTAAGAAACACCACCGTTCTCGAGAGGTTGGGAAAGGACATGGAGATAATTAGAACAGTAAAAATGCGTAAACTTCAGTACCTCGGTCACATAATGAGAAACAATAAATATGCGCTCCTCCAACTTATACTGCAAGGAAAGATTCAGGGCAGGAGAAAGCCCGGTCGGCGGAGAACATCATGGCTTAAAAACTTGCGCCAATGGTATAATAAGAGCACCAGGTCGTTATTCCGAGCAGCGGTATCGAAGGTCGAGATAGCCTTAATGATTGCCAACCTCCGGTAGGAGATGGCACTTGAAGAAGAAGAATGTCATTATATTTTAACTGTTCATATATTGCGTATTCATGCAGTTTCATTTAAAATAACTTGATCTAAATACGTTGGGAATCCTTATTAATAGATATATTTACTAAATATCTTTGTTGCACTTTGTTATCCTAATATTCCCTTAAGTCGGAAACAAAAATCAGTGATCAATAGAATGATGGATTTTCTAAAGTTTTTTTACTGTGACAAATAAATGACTTTGCCAACTAGGATGGCTGATCACTTCAAAGCTCAAAGACGTATAAATAACATGTCAATACATTTGCAGCGCGCCAGCGACAGATCATGGAAGCAAGTGTGGGCTGTACTACACGGGACGAAGCTGTATCTGTACCGACATCATCCCAGTCAGGTATGTGTTATTATTAAGTTTTGTTATCTATGGTCAAGAAAATAATCGTGGTATAATTAAGTTTTTTTTATTTCGAAGGAAAAATATTTTTTTAGGCATGTTAATATTATTCCATACTATGTGGAAAAAATATTCAAAGAAAGAAAATCTGGGGGCACGGCAGTGCCCCCCGCCAAGTCGAGCGCGAAGCAAACACTGCCGTACCATCCTTTACAGGAACCCTTTCGCCGCATTTTCAGGCCCCTATTTGAGAACCTCTGGATAAACCCAGAGCACTGAAATTTTCGTCATCCAGTAAGCTATACAATCACATACTTAAAATAAAATTTCAAGTCTGTAGGTCATTTAGTTCCGAAGTTAAGCGAATGCAAAGTTTCGTATTTAAGACACTCACTCACTCACTCACTCACTCACTCACTCACTCACTCATGATCATCAAAATAGAACTAGTACTTCCCATAAACCTAGAGAGCTGAAATTTGGTACATAGTTAGGGTTTAATGGTCACATAAAGGGAAAACTATAAAAACTAGGATAATCGAACGGGAACGGGAATTATACAGGAACGGGAACGGGAATTGTAACTCAAGAACGGCTGAACTGATTTGGCTGAAAATTGGTGGAGAGGTAGCTTAGAACCAGGAAAAGGACATAGGATACCTTTAATCTCGAAATTCCCACGGGATTGGGAACAGGAATTTATAACTCAAGAACGGCTCAACTGATTTGGCTGAAAATTGGTGAGGTGGTAGCTTAGAACCAGGAAAAGGACGTAGGATACTTTTTATCCCGAAATTCCCACGGAAACGTGAACGGGAACTACGCGGGTGAAATTTCGGGGCGCTTAGTAATAAAATACTACTCCTAAAAAGAAAAAAATGTGTCAAATAATAAAATCTAATAAAAAAAACAATATAAACACGTTTCAACAAAAATAAATGAAATCCCACCAAAAACATTATGTAAAAAACTAGCCAAGTCTCGATGGAGCTGCTTGTTTATCTCTAAAAAGTAATGAAATCTAGACAAAGTCGTGCCAAGTTTAAGGTTCCTTACTGCGAGATCTTTATTATTATAGTTATTGTTGTGTGATTTGGCCAACAAACCTACCTCCAACCTTGGCTAAAGGAAGACACGTCCCATTACATTTGTCGCGCAGTGTAACCTTCAATCAGTTTACACTTCCCACGTGTGTCCACGCCAAACAGTGCAGGACAAATATTTTTGACATATTACCCTTAATGGAGTATTGTTTTTCACGGAACTTTTTTGTTTTCCACCTCTTGTTTGCATGACCTTTTGATCCATTATTGGTATGAGTTTCTAAAAATACGGTAATAATATTATTACCGTATTTTTCCTATGTTACGTAATGTTTGTTGTCCTTGTTCTATGAAAATTTTGTTGACAAAGTTTTCATGGAACAATTCTAGAGCTTTCTATACCTGCATTTGTTTTACGTCTCACTTTTAACTTTCAAGTTTAATTTTCTGAAGATACATTTTAGTGAGTTATTTGAGACCATCGTCTAAAATTGTTTTAAAGATATTCTAGAGATGCTTACAAAGGAACAACAAATTCACGTCTAATTAAAAGAAACTAATATTGCTGTTTATGAAATGTACTTAGTTAATTAAAGGTATCATTTGTCCTTACTTATCAGTACAATATCTATGAATGTCCACTGTCCAGTCCATGTCCACCTTCTTGGTATAATAAAACTACGTTTAACATCTGCAGCATAAAGACACGATACTTAACTACGCACAACACCAAATTGTTAATTAATTATAATTTATAATCCAAACGAAGTCCAAATATGTGTGTCATTAGAAATTCAGAAGGCGTCCTTATCTTGATAATGATTCGCTTCCCGTGAACACAGAATATGTAATAGTACTCCGTAAAACACACCTGGTTTCCTTACTCCTTTACAGGGCTATCAAATATACACAAAAATTTACCAAAAGTCAGGACAAAATCATTGGATTCCATCCATATTTATTAGTTGTGAATGACCACAAGTTGTGTTCATTGAATAAACAACACCAACTATAATTATAAGGTTAAATCATACGGGATTCCATCCGTATTTATTACTCAGTGTGAATGACCACAAGTTGTGTTCATTGAATAAACGACACCAACTATAATTATTAGGTTATTGATCATACTTAGTCATAATAATACTATAATAATCTTGGCTTATTATGAGCGTAAACCAAATTAATTAAAGCAAAATAATATCGAACGTTATAGAAGATGAAGTTGCTTAAATTCATTATTGCATTAAACTCATTCTGTAAAAAAACTCTCGGAGTCCATTCAATCAATTCGGTTCCTCTCAAAACTATTTAAAAACGCAAATTGACATTTTATCCGTGTGTTATCCTGTAACTGACAGCTGACAACCCTGTCACGTGACCGGCCCGCACCTTCGCAGTTTGGCCAAGCGTGAAACCAACGGAAACTACCACGTGCCATACTCCCTCTTGTATCTGTGGTCATGTTCTGAAACCATAACGATACTGGCCATAAATATTTATATGATACTTTTTTCGTCTTGCGATAAGAACTTTTTTACATAATAACTTCATGCTACGAGTAGTTCGTTATCAAAATTTTTACTTGAACAGCTGCGGTTTTGTTTGTTTAGATATGTTAAGTTTGATAAAGATATTTGAAGACTCAGTTTTTATTTCGATAATATGGCTTGCAGTTTACGTAGTCCTAGTCATATTTCTTTCGCCGTAAGAGCGTCGAATAAACGATTGGATACGTCCAAACGATACTAATATATTTAGCTTATACAAAGATATCCTTCATGCATATGCAACTAGCTTAAATTTTATTCAAAAAGAATTCCAATTGTTGAAGCGTGAAAAAGAACATCGGTTCATCTTCACAAACGTTAAGATACATAATTACAACAAAAAAATAATTATAAACACGCGTTACATAAACATATAAAAATAACTATAAAACTAATAATAAAGTAGTATTACAGTCCTCGTAATACTTAGGGCTTTCTAGAAGGTCAGGCCGGATTTAAACGACATAAAAGTGACATAAATCCGTAACCATGGACGAACTCATCCTGTTATTGTCACGTCATGTCTCGTCACTTGATGGGACGTCTGGAGCAAGGCTGAACACAGGAGACTCTGGTTTATGTGTTGATGTCGTAAAATTGGTTAATAAAGCTTTTCTAGTATCCTTGGTGTAAACTTTGCTTTGTTTGGGAGTAAATGACGATATGTGATATGTATCCGGATTTTTTCATCGACATTTTTTTTGTACAATTATTCGGATTAATAGGAAAAATATTAAGAAACAAAGTTTAAACGCTCATACAAGTCCGGCTGATCAGTCTTCAAACAAAAATTAACAAAACATGGAAAAAGTGCCGTTTATGGTAGCATGTTAAGCCCCTTAGAGAATTTTAAAAGCGGAAGTCTAATAAGACATTTAAAAAATAAAAAGAGAATCTAAGTAACGTGTTCAAAACATAGAAACATCTTCTTCCGCTTTGTACTACATTTTTTGCTAAACAAATAAATCCTTGAGAGCAGAGGGGCCGGGCGGTGCAACACTCGTTCATTGTAACTGGGTATCTGGGGTACGTATGACGTTGTTCCGTCCCGTCCGTGACCCGGCCAGGACCGGGGTACGGGGCCCTTGACCCAATAACCCGGAGGCTGCGCTTTACGTCATTCAGGATACTGTGAATGAATGATGGTGTGTGAATAGAGGTTTTGTCAAAGAGGTCTGTTTTAAATTAGTTAAGTTTAGAAGTTGCTTGATTGTATTTTTTGGTGAAAATAAGGTTTCGAATAAAACTACTTAAACGGGTTAAATTGAAATTAATTGAGCGGTTTCAATTGTTTACTTACATTTCTGAATGAGGATAATTTATATTAAATAAATAATATTGACGTTTTCATTTGAATATCTACGAAAAGATGAGCTTTGAGGAAATTTGGCGGCATATATATATTTTCTGTAACTACTTTGAAATTTTCCAAAGAAATAAAACTCTTAGTTTTTCCTCAAGTGACACGTACCTCATCGTAGAAACTGTAAGAATCCCACTGAAACTGAAACAATAAAACTGTATGACGATTTTATTGACGACATTTGCAACAGATTTTTCCGTTTCTCAATGGTTCAAAATTTACGTACCTATAAACTTAATCTATGGTTTATATCCGGGGTTTCCTAGTGTTATTTTTAAAATTGGAATTATTTTCAGAAGGTTGACAATTATCAGTTTTATTTTCGTGACCATGGAAAGGTTGGGCAAAGGTTGTTACGCATTCGGCCTAAGGGCCATCTGATAATTAATTATGGAAAATCTTCCATTCCAAATAAACGTTAGTTGATTGATAATGATCATTTACAACTTTATAAATTAGTCTACGGTTTTTGGCGCCAAATAAATTAAAATAAATAAATGACAAAGTAAAATTAACTCTTATTTACTTCAGAATGTTTACACCAAATTCTTGTTTTACATGTTAACTGTCACGTTTTAGAACTAAAATTAATATTAAACATCAAAACAATGTACGATACAGGTTAGAAATAAGGAAATACCTACAACCTCTTTGGAGCTAAGAATGAATGAAAGAGTACATTCATTCAGCTCCAGTGTGGCTTATATTTGAATGAGATTTACAATATTACGTACGATGTCAACAAAACATAACGTTAGAAATATTTTGTTTGATAAAAATGAAAACTTTTAACAATTTCTTATTTTTTTTGGAAATTAATAAATCCCATTTAGGTATACTATTGAATGTACCTCCACCATGTACTAATAAAAGAAAATCATAGGTTCATACTGCCTTGCAGTCGGAACTTATATACAGGTTATACAACACTGTAGAACTTTTAAAAAAGATAAGCTAATTTTGTATCGAAGATTCAAACTAAAAATAGAATCAAAATTTAACTCAATCACGTTAACTTTTGCATCAAATCGTTCTGAATGAACGATGAAACAGGCTCACCAGTCTTTTAGTACTTAATTGGACTCAATTACTATTAATCTAAGGTTCAAATCGGTTTTATTCCTAAATTATAGCCCTAGGCATTTTATTTGCGTGTCAGAGTTAAAATATGGAAATTGGTATCGATATTTTATTGCGATATTTTGGCCTATGATCAAAATATTTCATTATGATAATGGACTTTGAAGATAGATGATAAAACGAGCGAACGATTAGTTTTTAGGGTTCCGTTGACATCATATATAAAAATTAATTATAATACTCAAAATATAATTCATGACAGTTAATTTCATTGAAAGAGAGTTTAATGAAAAGGTCTCCTCTATAGAACTCCATAATAATCACTTTCCTGTTTCTATTTACCGAAGGAATCCGAAAATCGAATTCGGTACTTTAGGCTTGTAAATCAGGTGTAAACCAATAGACCACCAATTTAAAAAAAAAATATAATAATATACAGAACCAATTACTATAATATAACTTTAAATTCAAACAACGTAGTCGGTAGCGCGTATATCCGTTTCTCGCACTTGCTTCTAAAATCGGACAATATTTATTGAACTGTGAAACTTAAAAATGTAGTTGAGTAAATTAAGCTTTATGTATATTAGGGTAAGGATTGAATTATTAATTCTGTTTATTTATTGTTAGTAACTACTTGGGATTGAAATAGAATGGTTCCAAACGTTGTGTCTTGTTATGAATTTTGTTTATTTGTTATTTTAGGATCGTCGTGTTTAAATTTTCTTACTTAAACTTCTTAATAATGAAACTTTATAAAGAAATGTGTATATTATTAACTTCATTATGTCAAGTAAGTAAAGAAGATTGACGATTTAATAAAAATATAGGTTAAATGTTGTATCTTTACACACATATTCTGAAAATTTGAACATTCATAATCTGGGGGCACGGCAGTGCCCCCCGCCAAGTCGAGCGCGAAGCAAACACTGCCGTACCATCCTTTACAGGAACCATTTCGCCGCATTTTCAGGCCCCTATTTGAGAACCTCTGGATAAGCCCAGAACGCTGAAATTTTCGTCAACCAGTAAGCTATACAGTCACATACTTAAAATAAAATTTCAAGACTGTAGGTCATTTAGTTCCGAAGTTAAGCGAAAGCAAAGTTTCGTATTTATGACAGACACTCACTCACTCACTCACTCACTCACTCACTCACTCATGATCATCAAAATAGAACTAGTACTTCCCATAAACCTAGAGAGCTGAAATTTGGTACAGAGTTAGGGTTTAATGGCCACATAAAGGGAAAACTATAAAAACTAGGATAATCGAACAGGAACGGGAATTATACGGGAACGGGAACGGTAATTGTAACTCAAGAACGGCTGAACTGATTTGGCTGAAAATTTGTGGGGAGGTAGCTTAGAACCGGGAAAAGAACATAGAATACCTTTAATCCCGAATTTCCCACGGGATTGGGAACGGGAATTTAAAAATCTAGAACGGCTTAATTGATTTGGCTGAAAATTGGTGGGGAGGTAGCCTAGAACCAGGAGAAGAACATAGAATACTTTTAATCCCTAAATTCCCACGGGAATGGGAACGGGAATTTATAACTCGAGAACGGCTGAACTGATTTGACTGAAAATTGGTGGGGAGGTAACTTAAAACCAGGAAAAAAATATAGAATACTTTTTATCCCGAATTTCCCATGGGATTGGGAACGGGAATTTATAACTCAAGAACGGCTGAATTGATTTGGCTGAAAATTGGTGGGGAGGTAGCTTAGAACCAGGAAAAGCATATAGAATACTTTTAATTCCGAAATTCCCACGGGAATGGGAACAGGAATTATAATTCTAGAACAGCTGAACTGATTTGGCTGACAATTTGTGGGGAGGTAGCTTAGAACCAGGAGAAGCACATAGGATACTTTTTATCCCGAAATTACCACGGAAACGCGAACGGGAACTACGCGAGTGGAACCGCGGGGCGCTTAATAATAAAATACTACTCCTAAAAATAAAAAAATGTGTCAAATAAGAAAATCTAATAAAATAAATTAATATAAACACGTTTCAACAAAAATAAATGAAATCCCACCAAAAACATTCTGTAAAAAACTAGCCAAGTCTCGATGGAGCTGCTTGTTTATCTCTAAAAAGTAATGAAATCTAGACAAACTCGTGCCAAGTCTAAGGTTCCTTACTGCGATTTCTTTATTATTATAGTTAATGTTGTGTGACTTGGCCGTTGAACATTGTTTAAAACGTTAGTAATGGGTACAAGTAAATCTGGGGGCACGGCAGTGCCCCCCGCCAAGTCGAGCGCGAAGCAAACACTGCCGTACCATCCTTTACAGGAACCATTTCGCCGCATTTTCAGGCCCCTATTTGAGAACCTCTGGATAAGCCCAGAACGCTGAAATTTTCGTCAACCAGTAAGCTATACAGTCACATACTTAAAATAAAATTTCAAGACTGTAGGTCATTTAGTTCCGAAGTTAAGCGAAAGCAAAGTTTCGTATTTATGACAGACACTCACTCACTCACTCACTCACTCACTCACTCACTCATGATCATCAAAATAGAACTAGTACTTCCCATAAACCTAGAGAGCTGAAATTTGGTACAGAGTTAGGGTTTAATGGCCACATAAAGGGAAAACTATAAAAACTAGGATAATCGAACAGGAACGGGAATTATACGGGAACGGGAACGGTAATTGTAACTCAAGAACGGCTGAACTGATTTGGCTGAAAATTTGTGGGGAGGTAGCTTAGAACCGGGAAAAGAACATAGAATACCTTTAATCCCGAATTTCCCACGGGATTGGGAACGGGAATTTAAAAATCTAGAACGGCTTAATTGATTTGGCTGAAAATTGGTGGGGAGGTAGCCTAGAACCAGGAGAAGAACATAGAATACTTTTAATCCCTAAATTCCCACGGGAATGGGAACGGGAATTTATAACTCGAGAACGGCTGAACTGATTTGACTGAAAATTGGTGGGGAGGTAACTTAAAACCAGGAAAAAAATATAGAATACTTTTTATCCCGAATTTCCCATGGGATTGGGAACGGGAATTTATAACTCAAGAACGGCTGAATTGATTTGGCTGAAAATTGGTGGGGAGGTAGCTTAGAACCAGGAAAAGCATATAGAATACTTTTAATTCCGAAATTCCCACGGGAATGGGAACAGGAATTATAATTCTAGAACAGCTGAACTGATTTGGCTGACAATTTGTGGGGAGGTAGCTTAGAACCAGGAGAAGCACATAGGATACTTTTTATCCCGAAATTACCACGGAAACGCGAACGGGAACTACGCGAGTGGAACCGCGGGGCGCTTAATAATAAAATACTACTCCTAAAAATAAAAAAATGTGTCAAATAAGAAAATCTAATAAAATAAATTAATATAAACACGTTTCAACAAAAATAAATGAAATCCCACCAAAAACATTCTGTAAAAAACTAGCCAAGTCTCGATGGAGCTGCTTGTTTATCTCTAAAAAGTAATGAAATCTAGACAAACTCGTGCCAAGTCTAAGGTTCCTTACTGCGATTTCTTTATTATTATAGTTAATGTTGTGTGACTTGGCCGTTGAAGGGTACACATGTACACAAGGGTACAAAACTAGGTGCTCCTTGACACTATTGCACCAATCTGTCGCCAAAACCGCTACCCATTGACGATAGAAAATTGCCACTTGAAAAACGTTGATTTAATATCCAGTCAATTGTAGGCTTGATGAAGCTGCGTATTTTAATAATGTTATAACATTACAGATTACTTGTAAACAAAATTTACTTGTACCCATTACTAACGTTTTAAACAATGTTCAACGGCCAAGTCACACAACATTAACTATAATAATAAAGAAATCGCAGTAAGGAACCTTAGACTTGGCACGAGTTTGTCTAGATTTCATTACTTTTTAGAGATAAACAAGCAGCTCCATCGAGACTTGGCTAGTTTTTTACAGAATGTTTTTGGTGGGATTTCATTTATTTTTGTTGAAACGTGTTTATATTAATTTATTTTATTAGATTTTCTTATTTGACACATTTTTTTATTTTTAGGAGTAGTATTTTATTATTAAGCGCCCCGCGGTTCCACTCGCGTAGTTCCCGTTCGCGTTTCCGTGGTAATTTCGGGATAAAAAGTATCCTATGTGCTTCTCCTGGTTCTAAGCTACCTCCCCACAAATTGTCAGCCAAATCAGTTCAGCTGTTCTAGAATTATAATTCCTGTTCCCATTCCCGTGGGAATTTCGGAATTAAAAGTATTCTATATGCTTTTCCTGGTTCTAAGCTACCTCCCCACCAATTTTCAGCCAAATCAATTCAGCCGTTCTTGAGTTATAAATTCCCGTTCCCAATCCCATGGGAAATTCGGGATAAAAAGTATTCTATATTTTTTTCCTGGTTTTAAGTTACCTCCCCACCAATTTTCAGTCAAATCAGTTCAGCCGTTCTCGAGTTATAAATTCCCGTTCCCATTCCCGTGGGAATTTAGGGATTAAAAGTATTCTATGTTCTTCTCCTGGTTCTAGGCTACCTCCCCACCAATTTTCAGCCAAATCAATTAAGCCGTTCTAGATTTTTAAATTCCCGTTCCCAATCCCGTGGGAAATTCGGGATTAAAGGTATTCTATGTTCTTTTCCCGGTTCTAAGCTACCTCCCCACAAATTTTCAGCCAAATCAGTTCAGCCGTTCTTGAGTTACAATTACCGTTCCCGTTCCCGTATAATTCCCGTTCCTGTTCGATTATCCTAGTTTTTATAGTTTTCCCTTTATGTGGCCATTAAACCCTAACTCTGTACCAAATTTCAGCTCTCTAGGTTTATGGGAAGTACTAGTTCTATTTTGATGATCATGAGTGAGTGAGTGAGTGAGTGAGTGAGTGAGTGAGTGTCTGTCATAAATACGAAACTTTGCTTTCGCTTAACTTCGGAACTAAATGACCTACAGTCTTGAAATTTTATTTTAAGTATGTGACTGTATAGCTTACTGGTTGACGAAAATTTCAGCGTTCTGGGCTTATCCAGAGGTTCTCAAATAGGGGCCTGAAAATGCGGCGAAATGGTTCCTGTAAAGGATGGTACGGCAGTGTTTGCTTCGCGCTCGACTTATGATTTGATGATTCGATTTTATGATTTGTCCTGGCCTTGTGTTACTTTAACATAGCCACGGTAGCTCAATTGGAAAGAGCGGTGCTACGGTTCACCATGGTTCCGGGTTCAAGTCCTGGCTGTGGCGAAAATTTTGAATGCATTTCTCAAAAATACTTTAACATAAGTAGTATATAAAACAAAATATTACTTTACAATCTTACGTAAAAACTTTTGTTAGAATCGATTATAAATAAACACGGAAAAGGAATCTCATTCACTGCGAACGAACATTAATTTAACTAAAAACTCATAACGTTAAATAATGTTGAAATAATTTATCGTCCTTTAATTTCAAAGTTACTCGTAAGCTCACCTAAATCAATTGTCGTTATTGTTTGAACATTATTAATGTACTGGCGATCAGGTGCAAGGAATTTTGGCGCGTAGGTATACGACCTCACCAGAAATAACCGCGTCTTTTGTTATAATTGTTGTGTGTTGTTCACAAACTCAAATAAACACGTTCAAAATAACCAGCCGGCAATTAAACGCTTTTG
This sequence comes from Timandra comae, assembly GCA_958496195.1. Lineage (NCBI taxonomy): Eukaryota > Metazoa > Arthropoda > Insecta > Lepidoptera > Geometridae > Timandra > Timandra comae. Next base: position 10,134,627 of record OY292358.1, on the reverse strand, counting down.
CAGGTGCTAAGTGTATATAGAAATGGAGTTACGAAAGAGAAATTCTATTGTTTACGTTACTGCTGTTGTGCAACATCTATATTTGGTTTGTGCAAACATTCCGACGGTATCAGTCGAGGAAACGTCAGTCCGTGTATTCAGTGACAGATTAACAATATTAAAACAACCATGTTTTATACAATTACATGTTAACTTCGACCGTTTATGGCTTAAATAATCATCATAAATATTGAGCGTTACCCAAAATAGTGGAGAATTTTAATGTTTTACATAATGTAAACAGTGATCAATATATGTGCGGTGTTCTTTAGTACACTTCCTGTCGCGTCAATTATAAAAATAAACAGTAATCACTTCCTAGGGTGTCGGGCAGGTCGTTATGTGTCCGTGTGATGGCGGCGCTTTTAATTTTAGGGCGGTAAAGTCTCCAATTTGCGTAATCAAGTGAGTTTACGCTACGTGTGCGGTCAGCGGCCGCCTTATACGGTGAGGACGTGCCCTTAGGCATCGACGTCCGCAAAAAAACCTATCGATCGATGACAATTAACAACGAAATTGCTTTAAATAAATAACTTTTGTATATATTTTTTTTACTAAAGTCATCAACATCATACAATATCGCAGATTGTAGGACCATACATAGACTATTCGTGTTGTAAAAATTGATGCCGATTTTTATTGGTTTGGTTCTTGGACGGTGTCACGGACTGTGAGTGTTATTTATGTGGTCGTAATAACTAAGTTGATGCAACGTATTAAGTACGAAAGCAATTTATTATTTAAATAAGCTTTATATGTAGAAAGTTATTTAAGTTGTTTTTAATTAATTTATTTTAAAAACAACTGTTTTATTTCTTAATATATATTAAACTTTATGTTCGATGAGCGACATTCTTTCGTCTTGCATTTTAACATCAAAGGGGACTTACATATTTTACAATCAATAATTTCTAGCAAAAGTCTTCTATATATTGATTTCGATTCTATCTATCTCACTCATAGTTCGGTCAACAATAATGCTTGGCCTTATATTTCCTTGCTGAAACACCAGTCTGCCTTCATAGAATGAATGAACCAATGAGCCATGATCTACGCATATTATAGAATCAGGTTAATGGATGTCGAAACAATAGGTGTAAGTTGCGTGCAACAGACGAACACTGCAATTTCGTTTAAATGCTAAATGTCGGTTACAGCATAAGTACTGCACGGTCATTGTGCTAAGTGGACACGTTTTTAGCAAAGCTTAACTGACTTATAGATGTAGAGTTACTAAAAAAAATCTCTTGCGCGATTCAGAGCTCGTCTGCAGACGCGCGAGGTAATAGGGATATCGACTAAAAAAATCCAATTAGTCCGTCAGATAGATTTCGCAAAAATATTGGACACGTATTTTTTCTTTTTTGATACATATAAATAATTAAGACGATATAGTGCATAGACGGTTACGTACATTTTTTACCAAGAATTATCGTCACAAGCCCCCACTCCTGAACTTTAATGCTTTATAAGTAAGGCAGTTTTATTAATTTGATAAAGCAAAAAAATTCGTGTCTAATATTTTTTCGAAATCAATCTGACGGACTAATTAGAATTTCATTTTGTTTTACCAGTCGACATCCCTATTGCTGTTGAATGAAACTGGTTTAAAATGAAAAGTACTTCAAAACACTGTATTTATCAAAAAAAAATCAAAAAAAAATTTTATTAAATTTATTGGAGTTTAAAGAAAATAAGCAGTTAAGTATAGTGAGTAGGTTCGGTTTCTCTAGTGTCGGGGAGTTAATGTATCGGATATGTCTTCTTTTTTTATTGACATCTTTATTTTGTTATAACTAGTATTACCTAGCAGATGTTCCTCGGTTTTAAATGTTTGTATCGTGGGAAAATCATAACATACCCATATGTAAATATAAGTATTTCGTATCGTACATACATACCCCAATACCAAACTTTTTAACGAAGAGAGGATAGGAAAGAACTGTGAACTCATCACAAAACTTGCGAATTCTCTCTGTGATTTAAAGAGAAATAAAAGAAAGAAAAACAAGAGAAAACGCACCACAAATCCAAAACACAACTGATTGCCTTTCCATTTAAACCATAAAAACAAACAAACATTCAAGTTAATCCTAGTAGTTTCTAAGATGACACTCTAATAAATTTTAAATACTCAGATAATGTATTAACAAACACTTATAATTAAATTACACTAACGTTATAATTACTGACAAAACATTTTCGTAACTCATCATGACACGCCATTGTAGTACCGAAATCATTCACTTCACCAACAGACATCAACATTATATTACAAGATGATTGTAAGAACATTATTCGTACATTTTTACGCAACTCATTTTATGTAACAGTACTCAAATAAATATTGCATAATCGTTTCTTTGGGCACGTGAATGCCAATGTTAGAAAATACGGCTAACAAAGTTGCTTTTCAAAACAATACGGGAATAGTAGGGAAAGATCTGGAAATTATTGTGTTTAGAGCAGGGAAAAAAGACGTAAGTTTCAGCTTTAGTTAAATATGTAACTGAGTATGTAACTCTTCTTATTCTAACCTTTATCGCATATCTATTTGGGATTGGTTTTCAGTTTTACCAGAAATTGGCGGAATGTCAGTATTTTATATGTATTTTACTGAGTATGTCACTTATTTTATTAATCAAACTTTAATTCAGTACGCCTAAAAGACGCTATATTATTAAAAAGTATACTCTCTACGGCTAAATTATTTATTTCTATATAGTGCTCTGTGATTTCTATGCTACGAAAAACTAGTTGTTTACATACGGTGGCCTTCATCAGGAGGAGTGAGATACGACAGCGTCTCGCACAAAATAAAAAATCAATAAACGAAATGTCCGACCCACCAGTAATTAAGGCACATGACTAAACATTGATCTAACTCAGCGATCCGTCAGGGCTGACCCAAATACTACAATTACGTGTCCGAATAAAAGTACGCTTAATCCTGTTAAGCGTTCGCAAAATGATTCGGGAAAATGTTCGGAATTCGGGAAAATGTTCGGCTCCGTCCTACATTTAGTGATGTATTGTGTAATACCTTTCGTTCACAATGCTTGTATAAACAGGATTCTATTTATACCCGTTTCTATTTGAAGAGCGCTTTAATTGGCTATTTACTCGAAAGCCTTACGTTTTCTTTGAAGTTTAATAGATGTTTCAATTTTATTGGTAATGTTTTTCGACGGCTTTTGTGAAGTGACAAAAGTGCTTTAAATGGCATCAAGCTTTTGTCCGATGTAAAAAAAATGTGTTTTGGTGATCTTAAACGAGAGCCATGTTTGGAAAATTCATCGTTCATCAAATATGCATCGTTTCATCCAGGAATCGATCACCTCTGGCTAGTCAAGAATATGTAAATTATTGTATTTAAGCGAAACTGATATATTGAAAATATAAGTACGAGTATTACAGATACCATTAAAGACATTCTTTTATGCATACGTAATATTTCCAGTAGTTTTTCAAACTCAACAGGAAAAATATTGAATTTCATTTTCTGTTTCAAGAATTCTGTCTTGGAAAATCTGAAAGTAAATATTCAAATGGGAATGGGAAGAGTTCCAGAGAAGTCCCTTAGTTTTATTTTGTCTCAATACTAATATAGATTTGGATTCAATATAATATAATCTATTTCTGTCTTCATCACCCACTAAAACACTCAAAAGACGAAAATATATCTATTTTCAGTTGTTTTAGATATAATGGTGTAATAAATAATCGCCTTTCTCTAACATATTATTATAGTAATTCACTCATATTAAGGCCTAATATTCTGATACACACAAAGAACCAAAATAATACCTTCAAACATAACAAAAATCTATTGAAGCTAGTTTAATTTAATCAATGTGTATACGTGTAAATCAAAGAAATCATTACATGGTAAACGAACTCACAACCGTTATTTAACTAACTGATATAGTAATCACTCTCCCGACTCAACACATCTACAATCGTATTTAATCACGCAATTCCAAGACCATCAACAATCCATTATCTAAATAAAATTTGTTAAGTCTACAAATCACTAATTGCGTTAAGATCAATGGAAATAAGCCATTAGTTCAATCTACGTAGTAGTCGGCGCGGTATGCGAAACATATCAAAACAACTGCCAATTAGTCACATCGTACACAATTCTGTGAGCGAATACTGTTGTATGTTATTAGAGCATTAGGTGTGTCAATATGAACATACAAGAGTTGTAATGAAGAGTGGCGTTACCGCTCGTTTCTGAAGACACCGCCGACCCAATTTCCAATTATTATAAAACATTTTCAATGACCTATTATGTCGAAATGTTTGGACACTTTCTTAGAAATGATCTTTATTCATAGTTGTGGTTTCTTAGAAGCTTTTATTTCGAGATATTTCTGTTTTATTGTGGGGGTTGGGAGACAAGTGGCCGGGCCCCGGGTTGTATTAATTACTGGAACTGACTGATTGATTCATCTATGTAGAGCACCAATTAGTGAGGAAGGTAGACTGTTTATTCGTGGGTTACTTTTGTGCGTAAATATGACAGGATTTTGGGAATTCCCACCCTTGAAGTCGTCAAATGGAGCTGAAAATTAATAAGAATCTCTATAATTTTTGAAGGTATAGCTTTGAAAGTCAGCAAGATATTAATAGAGACGTGTTTTATAGAGTACTTATTTCAAATTCAAATTCCGATATAACTGAATATGCTTGTGATGCCGCCAAAACAGTTAGTTAAGTAAACAAGATCGGTAATTAATAACATAACAAAGCTTGTGTTAAAATTACGATGATTTATTTGGTCGTGTTGTCTTCAAACAGTTTGTTTTGTTTTCCAGCTCAAAGGGAATATGACAAAGAGGTGGATCGTGTTTTGTGTATTAACGTCTTATATGTACAACGTGTATATATCAATTAGTGCGAAGTGTTGTTTCGTTGTCTCGATGTTTGTCCCGCAAGTGGGTCACATACCATCGACACCACTCAACCGACATTCATTAACTTCCTCTTCCTTTTAATATTTCGAACATTTCTCACTAGAACACGACACATTTCTGTCAGCGGTCCATTTATTTGGCATTTTCTAGAAATATTTTTGTAATATATTATTCAATTTCTCGTGAGATTAACTTTGTTATCTAATATTTGACGGGGGCCGTTTGTCATTTCGCTGTAACGATATGGGTATTTATGGGTGTGTCCGATGTATTTGGATGGTTGTTTGTAACTTACATATTTTTAGAATTCTTTGACTTGTCTTACTCAAAAATAGAACGTTGCAAACTAAATACGTGTAGCAAAATATAAATCGCTTGACTTTTCTTTACACTAACAAAATGTTTTGGCGATGTATTCGTTTCCTTCTAAACTCGTATTTTACTTAAACACCTAGGGAACCAGCCTTGTTTAACAAGCTTCTTAATACAACTTTCCTATACCATTCTTCATTAAAACAGAAGACACATTCCATTTTTAAAAAGATCCAAACAATAACATATAATTCTATAAATACACGTTATATTTAGACCATTTCCATTAACATTCTCGCCTTTATAGTATAGATTCACCAAACACTTGGAGTCAATCTACTCCAGTCTCGTGTTTTAGTGTCACCTCAATCCATTGACAGGACAATCAGATACCTCAATATTGGACCGGGTTTTTCCACCGACCTCATACTGGGGCCCAAGTCTGCTAACATTATTGTGAAGAATGATAATAAGACTGTGGCACCATTATAGTCGTAATTTTTTTTGACATTTAATTCTCATAATGACAACTATGTTAAAACAAATCTGACCCACCTCTGACTCAATAGTGCTAAATTGTGGAATTTCTAATGTTGTTGTTCTGAGTTGACAGCTTCTTTATTTTAATTTTGACAGGTAACTCGCACACACAGAGACCACAGACACACCATAGCTATTTATTTAGTACTAATAAATTTAAGTCGAGTACCAAATTTGTCACACTCTCGTATATAATATCTATCTATGGTATCTCCGTATGAAGCATGGACTTGTATGAAGACATTGTTAGACAAAATGTCATATATCAGACTCGGCCCCCTGACCTTCTGCCGGGGGCTGTTTACCAAGCCGTATAAAAGGTTCATAAACAAACAATCCATGGTTCGGGTCACGTTACACGCGGCTGATAGTTGCCACAATGAATAATGGAACGCCAACTTAATTGATTTGTTGTTTGTTTCGTGATTATTTTGTGTGGCGATGTGTGAACAAGGTTTTGTTGATTGTTGGTTTTACGTAGGTTTCATATTATGAATTACTAGCTGTGCCGGTTTATCCGCATAGTTTCCGATCCCGAGATATATCCTATGTCCTTCCCCGGACCAAAAGCTACCCCTATACCAAATTTCAAGTCAATCGGTTCAGTAGTATAAATAACACAACATAAGCATTCACTACATCATCTCATTATAGTAGTCTCATACAGTATTGCTCGTATGTTTAGCCGTGACAGTCAAACAGACAGAGTTACTTACCCATTTATAATATTACTAAGGATTTAAAGGGAAATACTTCTCTCCAAAGGCTTTCTTTGGTGATATAAGTTTTGTAACGATTTACATGAAAAAAGTGATGTAAGTGTGTTGTTTATGGGAACGTAAATCATAGTTTAATTACTAGAGAAAGTTTTCTGTTTTCACCCGAGCAGAGATCCGTCGACTGTCTGCCAAACGTACAAATTTTTCATTAGTAACGCAACGAAAAGAAACATTCCATTACAATTTAATTATTTACTTTTAAAAACGAAGTTTTCCACAATAATAACATGTCATAAATATGTCACTAATAACTTTTAACATTACTTTATTTGGTAATTATAATAAACTAGCGGCGGTTTCACCCGCGTAGTCCCAGTTCCCGTGGGAATATGGGAATACAATTATGCTAAAAACCTTCCCACTGAATCACTCTATCTATTAAAACAAACCGCATCAAAATCCGTTGCGTAGTTTTAAAGATCTAAGCATACATAGGGACACAAGGACATAGGGACAGAGAAAGCGACTTTGATTTATACTATGTAGTGATTGAACTATTCTATAAATATATATATACTTATTAATAGAAAAGTAGGATAAAAACAGTACAAAAATAAGGCGAAAAGAGTTATTTATTTTTCCGACACTTAATCAATTTGTTGACAGATCTTTCTAAATATAATTGATTGTGTTAACAAACTAAATTAGATTGTTTACTCAAACGTTTGCTTTTTATGAGAAAATAATACTTTTGACCCATATCAGTTATTAGTTTGCGGTTGACCGCAAAACAAAGATTTCGTAATACTGATTCAAGAGGTTAAGATACGAGCATAACATTGTTTTCTTAGAAATGTTGGTTTTGTTAGTAAATGTTGGGATTATCTTGGAGTTATTTATGATTCAAAGACGAAGAGATTTATCAAGAATAAGTTTAGTGAACCTAAACAATTTTATATAGGCCTTTAACATACATATATTATGAGTGAAGATGAATTCTGTTACCAGTTCACAATTAGACGTCTCTAATTTAGTTCTTTTACGTGTGCTGCGATATTTTTGGTTAACCTTTTAGTTCCCTATCTACTTCCCGTATTGACTGTCGATTATTTGATTACAATAACATTAATAATAAGGCAACCGTCAATTAACAACTCCTCTGAAATTAAAAAATGTTTATGAAATTAAAACACTTCGGTAATGGCCACCAATTAAACTAAATAATAGTTATTTATGGTACAAGCGAGGTGAGTTGGTGATTACTTCCGAGGCGCTATTGAGGCCCGAGCCGTCAGGCGAGGGTCTGAAGATAGCCGAGGATAGAAATCATCAATACGCGCGTGTACCATACAACGTTTTTCAACACATTTGCGAAGAAATTCATAATAAAATATTATTTTTCGCTAATAAATAACCAGTTTTTCTATTCGCGCGCATCCAACACAACAATGGGGATTGGCTTTGGCCAATCCCCATTGTTGTGACTAAAAGAATATATTTATTAAAAAAAAATCGAATGAATGAATGAATGGAATCGACCATAGACCTACCAAAAGTAAGGCAACATAGTTGAAGTTTTTTTTTAAATGTATGGAAAAAATGTTTGTGGTATCGAAACTTTTTTAAAAACAAAGCAATTTAAAAAAACAATCTATAACTCACTAGTGAATCAAGCGTGTCATTATTCAACTGTTTTTGCACAAATAAGAGCCCCTTTATGAGCAAGTGTGTTGAAAAGATACTTATAATGTAAATAAAGAAATACTCATATAGTCGTACTTTAAACACAATAAATAAACGTCTATTTGTGGAACAATTCGGGAATAACTACAACTCAATTGGGATATGACTGATAACATCTTTATTGCCAGGATAAAGTATTTATTGCCTTTTTATTATGAAGATAAGTAGTTATGAAAACTATATTGAAGTTTGTTATAATAATATTTTTACGCACTTGTAAAGTTATAGTTATTTTATTATATTTGCGAACCTTTAAATATGATTTTATTATGTAGTACTACGATTTATTTTCTATTTTGGTAAATAGGTTAATCGGTAAATATAATAAAGTATCAGTTAGCGTTATAACTGTACGCAGTTATGTTTGTGAAGATTTTCGCAGAAACTAACAACATTATTTTTATATCAAATTTATTGTCGAATAAAAATCTCTGTCTATATGTACTCGTATTATTCGTCGTGAAAAACTTTCCGAAAAACATTTTAATTTAATTCATCATTATTTAAATTAAACTTTAATTTAAAAAAAACTGTAAGGCAATTTGATTAAATCCATCACTATTTGAATGAAACCTACTTTAATACCGCTTAACTCAAATTAAATTAAAAACGTTCCACGTCATTTATTTTACAAAGTCCTACGTCACTTCTAAACTCTTCAAAATTAGTCTCGGCAGTCAGAAAACTTGTGAACTTTTACAACGGATGAAAATGAATAGTATTGTACTTCTAAACGATAGGGTGCTATGATGACGTCGCAGACATCCAGTGACGTCAGAGACTGGATGGCTTTAAGCGTGACGAAAATATAGTGGTAACTATTTCTTTGAACTTACGGTTTGACGTAGTAGTGATAATCTTCTTAGGGATTAATTGATATTTTGAGTTGTTGGAAATTTGCTTTCTGATAGATTAAGAATATTTTAATAAAGTTTTTTTTACCGATATTTTTTAATAAATAATACCCTCACGAATTTAATATTCGTATTTAATAATAATTCGTATATAATTTAATATTTATTATTAATAAAATAAACTACATTAAGTTACAGACACTGAAATAATTGTATATTATTATTTATCGCAATTTAAACGCCGAAAGAGTATTATTTTCGTTCAGAAGTTCCCTATGTCATATATTTTTGACACTCAATTATACTCACTCATGAGTTATTGTTTCCTGCGATTAAAACGTTAATAGATGTCAAAAAAACAATATATTTCTTAAATTTACACAAAGTCCTACAAAACAACATTAAATTGTGTTTATGACTCAATCAAAACATAATATTTTACATAGAAACATATTATTCTGTGTAAATATGATTTAATAAATCATAAAATACGTCCAATTCAGGTTAATTTTCCACTAAAACGTTCTAAATGTGTTCAGAGGTGAAAATGAGGTAAGATTATTTTACACTTTTAACATTTCTATCACATTTAATCAAAAATGCGCGAAGATACACTCACACACTCATTCTATCGAACTTAATACATAGATAAACTATAGTATAACTGAAACGGGTTGAGATCGATAAATACTATATTACGCATATTTGGTGCCCTCAAAATACATTTAAAAATTGAGTAGCGCTTTTTGAGTTGTGAAGATCTGGTGGCAGTCGCTTGTATTCTCGTAAAATACTGATATTCCGCTGATAAACATAACACAAAAGTTCGGTAGAAGACAAATATGTTCACATTTTGGCACTACCCTAGTGATTAAAGAGAATAAAAACACAACATAGTACTAACCTGAATCTATCACCACATTATCGTCAAACAAATGAATGGAGTTCCATTAAATTATCGAACTTCACGCAAAACATTACGTCAATACTGCCATCGCTCATTGCTTGTCAATTCTATTTATAGAAAAGGACAGTGTAACAAGTTGTATACTAAATATAGCTACGAGTATAATAATAATCACTGGGTCAACATATGAAGACCGAAGAATTAACATAACATAATCATTCACTACACCATCTCATTATAGTAACTGACCCCTAACTAAGTTCGAAACTTGTATCAGAAACTACGCACACACTCATTCACACACACCCAGACCGAGACAAACATTAATTCATAACTTTAACATTATCAATCATCGTTTTGAACTTGACCCTCCTAGGTTTAATGTATGGAACTAGAGTATCGGAAATATATGTAGACCACTTATATTAAAATAGTATGGGAATTGTGGTCGTTACCTGGTTTGGCATGATGTACTATGAAATATTCTGCTTTTAAGGTCGTCTGATAATTTGAAAGTATACTTTATATTAAGTACTTACTACTTAATAAAATATCATTTTAAAATCGTATCTTAATACTGCCGTTAGTACAGGAAAGTTTATCTTGCAAGATTCCATTGCAAGGTAAGTGCAAAAAATGCTCTTTCATTATTATCAGATTTGCGTGAATATTTATGTATTTTTTGTTTGTTACAAATTATACTCCAAAGAATCACCCATTTTAATGGAAACCTCCAAAGATATATCTCTAAGTACTTTATTATAAATAGCTCTTCAACAATATCGCCTAAACATGTCGAGTTTCAATTATAACTCCCGTCTCGGCTTTTATCGCTCGAATGTGATTACTGGAGCCTACGTAATACCACGCCTTGGCACTATTAACGATATTCCTATATTCACACAATCGAATCAGTTTAATTTAAATGGCAACTCGGTTCTGAATCGAGTAGGATTTTAATATGAAATATCGATAAATCTATTGTGAAATGTCGAAGTTATCATTATAGGTACATTATTATGTAGTTCTATGACTCGTATAAACGGGAGAGTGCTTTGTGCATTCGTTTTAAGGGAAAATTACTTATATCATACTGTTGATCTCTTTCATTAGAAAGAGAGGCATTTTCCCTGCAGTGGGGTCATACAGAACCAAACGATAATTCTATGAATTTCTATATAATGTTCTACATTTCATTTTCTTATAACCTTTTCCATTAGCTATACTGTACCTAACCTAATTAATAAAAATATGTACCGAACCTGATTAAGCGCTATAAAACTCCTTTTAAGTGTGTAATTGAATCAAAAAATAAAACGTTTTAACGGTACAATTAAACAGAACTCTATGGTCAGAAGTATATAATAAAAAACCGCTTCATTACATTACCCAATTTGTAACACAAAACTAAACAATAGGTACCTTTTAGTGTTAAAAAAGCGTACAAAAGGTTCTCTCATTGTTTCTGCTCGTTTGAACTTTTTATAGGAAAATTTTGATAACGAAACAATTTTCATTCTATTATATTTTTAGGCGAGAGAGCAATGAACTTTCGCAAACATTGTTGTATAAAATTGTCTTTGCAAGTTTTTGAAATATTCTGATTATTTAACTTCGAAATAAAAACTTCGTTTCCAAAAATATCCAAGTACATGTTCAAATAGTACCTAATATATTTTTAAATATTTCCTCTTACGTTCTGTAAATGTTACATACATAACATAATGAACAATCAAAGAAGTTTTCCCGCATTTAAAGTATGAATTTTGAGCACTCTGACCTTTACAAATAGGAAAGCGCTTTCCTAAACGATTTAGCGTAACGGTTTGCGGGTGAGTGACATTTCATTTAGCCTCTAGAACGTTACTAAAAATAAACTGTAATTAACATAATGGTATATTTCAATTAGACATTTAATATTTCTGTTGTATCAAAGAGAAAAGAACGAATTATACTTGATTGATTTTTTAAACTGCACTAACTATCATATTTTTTGTATCAAACAGAAAAGAACGAATGATTTGTGTATGTAATTTAATTTTTAAATTTTACTATAAATGTACTTATGATGAACGTTTCGGGAAATATATTTATATACAGACAATAAACTATAGTAAGTATTAAGTAGTATTTTTTAGTTCAATACCGTATTGTAACATCATAATAAACATATTCAAACGTATCACACACTTTTAACATAAAAACCACATGTGCAAAAGTTCAAAAACATTCAGTGAGTAAACGGGAATTGAGAAAAAAACGACCAATACTATTTTAAGCGTATGCATTGTCTTAATAATATTTCGGGGGCGTGTTTCCCTTTATTTGTGTGGAAAATATACAGTGTTTTGAAATGGAGGCATGCCGGAAACTGTCTCGGTACGGCTGTGACTCAAATTACTTCAAACAAGGCCTTTGATTTTGAACTTATGATTCCTTTTCGAGACATTTTGTTGGATTCCATGAATTGTTCCGTTTGGTGTTTTTTCATTGAACATTTTTAGCATTTATGAATGAAGAAAAGCGTTTTTGTTTACGTTTGGGATAAGGAGTGATTACCTATTAATTTTCACTTTTATAATGTCGCCTAAATTCAACATATTGTCTGCAGTGCAATATTACGAGTATTAAATGAATTGAACATATCTATTTTGTTAATGTTTCTATTTTGAACGCTACGTACAATATTTTTTTTCTAAATAAGTATTATTGATTACTAGCTGTGCCCCGCGGTTTCACCCGCGTAGTTCCCGATCCCGTGGGAATTTCGGGATAAAACGTAGTCTATGTCCTTTCCCGGACCATAAGCTACCCCTGTACCAAATTTTAAGTCAATTAGTTCAGTAGTTTAGCCGTGAAAAGGTAACAGACAGACAGAGTTACTTTCGCATTTATAATATTAGTAAGGAAGTAAGGATAATTCCCTTTAAAGCTCCATCAAGTATCGTTTTAGCAATCGTATTTATTATTACTTCTCGATTAAAACAATGCGCGTGGTAGTCAAGAATCGATTTATCTCTCGAATAAGATTACACATTTCAAGGCTGTCTTGTAAAACAAAATTATCGATTCAAATAATCGATTGTTTTCAAATATATTATGTAATCGATTAAATGTATTGTGATGTAATTTGTATAACCAGATAATTTTATAAGGATTGTTTTTATTACTTTTTAATCTCATCATTCGGTTTTACTTCAATCGATGTTTATCTTTTAAGAGAATTGAGATGAAAGGTGGATAAAATAATTATTCAATTATTAAACAATACCTGGTTAAGAGGTTGGTTCAAAAACAATCACATTGACCCAAATATTTTATCATTAAAATCAATGTAATACTTTAACTAAGAGATTCGTAATAAGCTTTATAATTCGAAAAGAAGCTTTATAAATTAATTTTCATTGTTTCCTAAGATAGCTTTACATTTGAATCTTTATTTTAAAGGAACGAAAAAATAGTCCGCCATCTTTGAGGGTCACCCATTTTGGATTTAGATTGACGTCACTTAACCAACACGCATTTTAAAATTCAGCTCAAGGCAAGTTAATTAAAAGATTGTAAAAAGAAGTTAAATCATATGTATACGTCATACATAACTTATTTTAAAAATACTCATAATAAATGTGTGTACATCAATCGTTAAACAAAAAAATTCGATCATCATTCGTAAAGTATATCAGGCTGAATTCCTTTTTAAATTTAGTGTCTTTGAAAATAAGAACTAATAACTCATGTAATAAGGTTAACTTTTGTTTACGCGTTGTAAAAACTTCAGCTTATTAGGATATCCAGTGCAAGTACATACTGTTGTAGAGTTTTTATTGTGACTCAATCTTTGTAAGACTTTTATTATTCATGAATATTTTAAGAATGCGCCCTAATTTGAGAATATGTAAAGAATGGAATTTTTTTCTGAATTTAAATTTTTAAATTGGAAGAATTGGTAATGTTTTCAGTATGATTAAGAATTGAGCATATTATCTGTAATGTATATGTAATCTTTTGTAATACGTACTGAAGTTAGCAAATCCTTTGGAATCTAGAAATGAGAATAACTGTGTATTTATTATTCTTTTCTTTAACCCGGCTGTAATGTCGATGTGATCGTTGCCACAAAAATACTGTATGCCATTAAAAACGTATAAACGCCTCAGTTGACCTGTTTTGTTTTGTTTACCTTTTTTCCGCGTTTATGCACTCGCCACAGAATATACGAGTGGAAATATGTGCCAAATTACACCACAGATTATACTGACGAAAATTATACAACGATCTGTAAACAAACTTTGATTCGAAATTCAAAAGTATTACGGAAATTATGAAACAAGACAAGTGTTAACGGATATCTGGTAGTTTTTAAAAAAAGAATGATTTACAAATAGTGTTCGAAAAAAGAAAAAACAGCGGCTAATTCTGCTAAGGAATGTCTATAATCTTCGACTACTTTTAACTTATTTTGGGTTGGGATACACACTACCTTTTTTTGCAATCCTTTATGTATTTTGTAATTAAAACCTTCCTTTCCTCTCCCCAAACTTACAACTCTACAAAAAATAAAACCGTTTGCTCAATTCTATAAACCACAAACTATGTATAATATAATTATTACTACTACGTAACAATTCAATTCATAACAACTACCAATTACCCTACGTAACGTTGTAACCTGAATCACTCGTTTGGCAAATGAACTCCTAAAGGAAATTAGGCACCAAAACCGAACACAGTCTCCCACACGCGACCCGTCACACATTAATTGGAGCCAATTATAAATAGAATGTTACTATTTTGAGATATATAGGTAATAGAGTTATGTCTAATGAATCAGACACACCCACTCAACCACCCTAATTCATAATCATAGTGTTGTTTAACTAGACACTCTTGTGTCTTTATAAATCAACTAGCAGCGCCGCGATTTTCCCCCCGTAGTTCCCGTTCCCGTGGGAATACGGGGATTAAATATAGCCTATAGCCTTCCCCGATAAATGGACTATTTAACACTGAAAGAATTTTTCAAATGGAACAGTAGTTCCTGAGATTAGCGCGTTCAACCAAACAAACTCTTCAGCTTTATTAGATTAAAAGAAAATTAAATTGGTAATTCTAGAAACCTTATAGGTACTTATGCACTAAGCTTTTAATAGCAAAAAGATAGATTTTAGAAAAAATCGTTTACTAGTCTTTTTAATTCGAGAATGAAAAATGAAATTATGCTAAAAGAAAAACAGGCGTAATTTCCTAAAATGAAGAATAAAATGGAAAATATTTGATTGCACTAAACACAAAATACGATGTGTGATAAGACAGTTTTCCGAGATTATCTAATACTACTAACCGCAATACATATAACTCTATTTATTAACTAATATACGATGTGTTTAACGCACAATTTCATAACAAGATTTTCTCAGAGATATGACAATAATTCAAACATATTATCACACGTAATAACTACTAACGCTTGACCGCCATTATTTAGATGTTTTATTTGTAAAGCAACACTTATGAGAGCGAATTAAAATTGTTTTAATTTGGATTCGCAAATTGAAGTAGTTATACATTTTACACAATTATTGTCATAACAGCATCTGTTACTAGATATCTTTAGATAACTAAGGATTTATAGATTAACTAGCGGCGCCCCGCGGTTTCACCCGCGTAGTTCCCGTTCCCGTAGGCATATGGGGATAAAATTATGCTAAAAACTTTCCCACTGAATCACTCTATTTATTAAAACAAACCGTATCAAAATCCGTTGCGTAGTTTTAAAGATCTAAGCATACATAGGGACATAAGGACATAGGGACAGAGAAAGCGACTTTGTTTTATACTATGTAGTGATATTATTTTATTTCCGAACAGATTTTTGTATTTAATTTGTTCCCATTAAAAATATCAAACTAGAAATATTTTCAATACGTATTAACCTTGAAAATCTCAAAATAAATTTACCAATAAATAGTACTGTCACAAAGATATGTGTTTAAAAATATTCAAATATTGATATTGAATAAAGAACAATTCCCAGAAACAGTCGTCTAAATAAATCTAAACATTGGCCTCGTTGTTCCGGTCTATTTAATTTCACGACTGTACTTTTTGATTTACTAATAAAACTGGCGAAAAGCTTAATTTGCGTAATGATAATGTATTGTCGTGGGTGTTTGTTTGTAAGGAAATTGTGTTACTACGACTACCGTACCTTGGTCGGTACTATCAGTGAGAGAAAACATTTCCTCGCATAACACCCTGTGAATCACATATAGAGTCACCAAGTTTTCTGTGCCGGTGGCAGCGTCGCTGTAATCGCATCTTTTGGTTGTCAGTTTATTGAAAATGTATCCAAATGACATTAGAATCAAAACGACAATAGAAGCTTCCAGTTTTGGCCGCCGGCACAGAAAACTTGGTGACTCTATAGTACACTTGATTACCTCTGACATTTATACGAAGTAGGTCAAAGTTGAAGTGCCGAATACTGGATAAGGCGATTGAGATGAAACACTACTCGGAATGACTAATGTATCAGGTGCTCCATCAAAATGGTTTATGCATTAAAGGTTTGGTCTGTGTTGTGTTATGCTGCAAAGGTTTTGAGGGCAGAAATAACCGTTAAATAAATGTTTATTAAGTTAGGATTAATAAAAATAGTTTATATAGAGAAAGCTACGCTTGTTGCAGGGATATTTACAATCAGATATCTTTAAATTCTCAAAACTAAGTTGACTATCAATTCAGAACTCGCCTCTTCTAAGAAGGGCCGATAAGAAACTCACAGGGGTTAACTTTTTTGATATTATTATTAGTATTCGCAGAAGTGACCCTATAGCGATATCCAAAAGATTTCATATTTTTCAAACGGCATTTATTTTAATATATCTTTATTAATATTTAGTCTCCTTACATTTTCTTCTTAAATTATCTCAACATTATAGTAGAACGCGTTACATTTTTAATAAACCAAAAATGTATACCTCAAAAATCATTGTCACTAATTATTCGGCAGCTCAAAGTAATTATTTAGTTCGAAATAGAGCTTTGTTTCGTATAATATTCTACAAATTTGGTTAAACGACAGAAATAGAACCGTCACTCACCCACAGAGCTCAGGTGAAAATGAATTTACCGTGCAATTCTCCTCAAATAATGGCTGCCTGATGTTTTAACGTTCATATTAAAGCGAGTTCATTTGATACTAAAAATAGACCTTAAATTAAAGCCTTAGCAATGTCTCATTCAAATGTTTCTTGTGAATAAATTTATCGCACTTTTTGATTTGTTTTTCACATTTAATTTCTTAATAGTATGAAATGTTGTTTCAATAGTGGTCTCTTTTAGTGTAAGTTTATTTGTGGAGTGTTTTTTATAAATAACATTTGAATTGAAGTCCTTAGTAATTGCATAGAGGTAAACTCCATTACATGTTGGTAACCTCAAACATAAGTCATGTCCGAAAAACAGCAAATGTCATATGAAAATGTATATATCTTTTTCTTCATTGGACAGTCAGATGAGTGCGTTTCTTATATACCGATGACAGTTCCAATTTCTAACAACATGCTAATGTTAACACGAACTCAGGCGCATGCTACTCTGACATAACTCGGCCGTGTTGTATTTTGCAACACAATTCTATAAATAATTTAGCTATTCGCCCATCCAAAATAACCAATGTTTATTTTATACATGCTTTAATTATAGTGCGGTGTCTTTAACCGTTAATTGGAACTTATCGTGTATGTAACTGAAATATTTTCTTAGAATTCATCGGAATGAGACTCACTCGTTCTATATTTCACTTTCCAAATGATGTATTACAATAAATCAAGGACGTCGCGGACATTTTTCTTAAGAAAGTGTTGTGATGTTGATGAAAAGTGTATATTAAGAGGCAAGGAAACGATGTGCTAGTGACATAGTTTCTTCATAATGAGAAGTAATTAATTCTAAGTAAAAATATTACTGGAATTATTTCGCAAATCTCAGTTTTCACATCAATCGTTTTATCTGACAGTAAAGTTTGTAATCATTAGGAAACTCTCTAATGAAAGAGGCTATGAAAACAGTAATTTCCTGCGTATAATTTTTAAATATTTTGTCTAGTAGACACGTCTATAGAATTTATTGTGTTTTAGTCAGAACAATACGCGTCGTAAATAAGATATATCCTGGAGATGGAAGATGAAAGAGAGAGAATTCCTAAGCGTCTTAATTCCAGTGCGAAGCGTTACAAACACATTCCGGGAAATGTATTGTCACAAATGAATGTTCACAATCATGCGTTCACATATAATTTACCGATGAAATAAACTAAAATTGTATGGTGACTGAATTAGGGAGCGTCGAGTTTTATATAAATGTTTTATTGAAAGCACAATCGCCAGTTATGGCTATAAATTGTTATTTAAATTGGTTTAAATTGTTATTCGCTTTTCTTTGTACGGGTTTTATGTTGCTACGAGTATCTTTGGTTTTCAGTGATTCAATGTGTATTAATAAATATCTGTGTCTCGCGGTTCCAATCTTGATTTCATTGGAATTTCAGGATTAAAATATTAAATCCATCCGGGTCCAATTTCATCAATATTCGTTACACCAATTATGCATAATTTGTGTAGGTATTAGTAAATTATATGTATTTACTTCTTTCTCTCTCAGCTCAGTTCATCATTCATCCGTACCGCCTTTCTTCCTTCTGCGTACTATCTACATACGAGGGGGGGTCAAAAAGTTCGCGGAACGGAGGGGAAGGGGGGTGAAATAAAATACTGTACTATTTTTCTTTTTCAATATATTCCCCCTTAAGTCGAATACATTTTTCAGATCTCTCTATTAACTTATTAATACCGTCGAAAAAAAATGATTTGTCTTTGTCCTCAAAATAGGCCGAAATCGCCGACTTGACTTCTTCATCATCGGAAAATTTCTTCCCCCGAAGCTCTTTTTTTAATTTGGGAAATAAAAAATAATCACAGGGGGCTAAGTCTGGACTATAGGGAGGATGGTTTAACATTTCGAAGCCACAGTGATGAAGGGCAGCCATCGCAACGCGGCTCTTGTGTACCGGTGCGTTGTCATGCAAAAGCAGCACACCCTTTGTCAACTTTCCCCGCCTTTTCTCCTTGATTGCTTCTTTTAATTGTCTTAGTAGATTAGCGTAGTATTCTCCCGTTATAGAAACACCCTTATCTTTATAATCTATTAATAAAATACCCTCTGTATCCCAAAAAACAGTTGCCATGATTTTTCCAGCCGATTGTGACACCCTGTATTTCTTAGGGGGGGGCTGACCCTTTTTATGCCACTGCATAGACTCTTGCTTCGACTCAGGCTCATAATGATGAACCCAAGTTTCATCTGCAGTAACAAGTCTTGCAAAAATTCCTTCCTTGTCGGCGCTACAGAGGTCTAAAAACTCCTTTGAATACTCGACGCGCAGCTGTTTCTGTGGTGGTGTGAGCATTCTTGGCACCCATCTTGCGCTGACTTTTGACATCCCAAGATTGTCGTGTAGAATATTTAAAATGGTTGTAGGTGATACTCCAACCATTTCTGCAAGTTGTTTCTTCTTCAAACGAGTATCCTCCAGTATAAGATTCTCCACTTTTTCAACGATGTTTGAGGTGGTGGCCTCAATCGGCCGTCCTGAGCGAGGGTCGTCTTCAAGAGACTCTCTGCCTTGCTTGAAAAGGCTATTCCACTTGTACACCATGGTTTTCCCAGGGCAAGAGTCCCCGTATACTGATAACATTTCTTCCAAAATTTTCTGAGGTGGTTTTCCTTGCTTAGTGAGGAACTTTATGACGGCACGAAACTCGATTTTTTCCATGTTCAAGTTTTTCTTCCGGATTCACTTGTTTGATCGACGACAGGTCAAAGGTTATTGACACAATCAGGTTCAAACTTGGCATATATACTCACAAAGAGTTGCTCATTAGTTACTACCTGCGGCAGGTCCCCCACCCCCCGCTATCCCCTCCATTCCGCGAAC
Source organism: Timandra comae (assembly GCA_958496195.1). Classification (NCBI taxonomy): domain Eukaryota; kingdom Metazoa; phylum Arthropoda; class Insecta; order Lepidoptera; family Geometridae; genus Timandra; species Timandra comae. The sequence continues at coordinate 10,114,594 of OY292358.1, read as the reverse complement.
TTTTTGACCCCCCCTCGTAGGTACGATTACGTAACATTCCAACCAAATGTCTTGCGTTAATTAAACTCGTCCAAACCTTTCCTAACAAAGATATCCGTCCGACTGATCCGGGTTACGATCTGATTAGTTTTACGATCAAAACTTGATTTAAACTCATTGCTCTGAACGGAAACTGAAACTTTACGATTCCAGGGAATATAAGCTGAGCTTACAGAGACTGTGTGACGCTTCTTATAAGTAATAAACCTAAATTTTGATGCCTAATCTTATTACGATCGTATGAGACATAAAGGAACACTTTTATTTTTGACGATTAATATTAGGTCTCACAAGTTTCTCATCGTATGATTTGGTATCAGAAAATTGATTCAAATGTTAAAGAGTTTTCGATTTGTAGAAGAAAAGGGCACTGAAAATCTATGCAGTTGTTCGTGTCCGTATAGCATTTCTTATTAAGCTGTAGTATATGAATAGGCCAATTCATGAGTTCAGTCTTATAAAAAAGTAAGATCAAACATTATGCAGCTCTACCTAAATAGCAATTTTGGATCTTTCGTAAAAAAATATTTACAAAAATTTTTTCGTAGTAGCAAAACGCGTAGTAGATATATGAATACAAACACATTCAAAAACACTGAACTTAACTAGTCCAAGTAAAAGCGTCCATAATAATACTTTCACGGATCGCTTTAAATAAAGACGTACCGACTCAATAGCCATAAATCATCGGTTATGCTCTGATTCTTATGTTTACTTAGGGATTGCTGCCGAGTTGTTAATCGAACTTGCTTTTTCTAACAGTTTTAGAGGCAAAACATAAGTACTGTTATGGAAAATGAATATTCTTTTATTAAACGCTGAACTCGTGTACATATAATTGTGTTTGTTATTTTTCTATGTAAGATTAAATAATAACATCGTATACTAAATAAGTAAATATAATCACTAACAGAAATCAAACTGGGTATAAATCGAGATGAATAAATTCACATAACAATACAATACAAAATATTTGTAAATGTATAATGACTTGCAGAGATTGATTGATGTAGTTTTAAAATTAATCCTTTGTTACCAACGTTTCGGAAGAGGCGACATGTGTTGACTTGAGCCCGTGGCCCGCCATTGTTTCAACAATGACAAACGAACAACACAATTAAATGTCTTTCGATTTATTTATACAATTGCACATTTTATTATGACGATCCTGCTTTAAATCCAGTTTAATTCCATTTAACATTCTGCAAATAAAACCAGGAAGAGTCGAGATCTCGGTTTAGACAAAGAGTTTCACCAGAATGGATTTTACGAGCGTTTGTTGCGAGCACACTACTTCAATGCTTACATAAATTAAGTCGTAGATCATGAATTACGACCTCCTTGGTTTTCAAGTGTCTAGACAAAAGAATAGATTGCAATTTTGAATATGGATCACGAGATTCTCTCTGGTTACGTCCATGGATTGCAACTTCTGCAATGTTGACACAAAGATGTCTTACGCCTTCCATGGTCCAAAATTTGATTATGAAAATAATAAAGGAAATTGGTAGCTTTTAAAAAAATAAGGTTTCCAATTGGGTAATACAAAAAATACCAGTAATTGGGAGGTTTTTAAAGAAAAATCATTCTGATTAATTTTTAACGTGCTTCCTTGATGCACAAACAGAATACTTAAATGTTTTTATAATATCAATATTACGAAAACAAAGCCTGCTTTGTTTTATGTACAGACTTTCATTTTTATTTATACACATACAAATTTAATTAGTTCAGACAAATGCCCATAAATACAAACGAATCGTTTAATTGTTCACATAATCATTTCTAAAATCATAAATCCAATTCGAACACTCTACTTAGAGTATAATTTCCAATATTGATTTCCAATAGATATTAAGGTAATCGTAATTCCGTGAGTTAAATTTAATTGAATTATAATTGGTCTATTTGTTCCGACGTTTATCGCACGCAATAAGTTACGTAAAGAGATGAACATTATGAAACAATCGGACAATGTCTATGGTCCATAAAATAACACTTATTCTTTGAGTCGTACAACGGCGGTCGTTACAGCGTCTATTGTTTTTGACACAATAGTTTAGTGGCAGTCAATAATTGTATAGCCGTATACTCACACGTACATGTAAGTACAAGTATTAGAGTTGTTTTTCTTTCCCCAAAGCTGTGTGCCATAGCTAAATGACATGACTTCTCATTTAGACGTCCGCAGTTCTGACGGGTTTCTTTCTTAAATAAATTATAAAGTACAGTTGAGACTTTATTTCTACTATCTTTGATAAAGTATAAGAACACAATAATATTATACAGCCGAAAAGTTAGGAAGTAGGTATACATAATCTAGTAAATTACATGTTTAAATGTTTATTTTCCATAATAAATAAATTGATACTTATGATATTGGTGTGGCTTCAAACCTCCTTTACCTTATAAAATTTTGTTGAAGATTTTCCTAATCTTAGGTACTCACAAGATATAATGATACATTTCAAGTCAATTGTTATTTTTTTTCACTTATATTTGGTTGAGAAATAATTACTCCACTAAGGTTTGTTTGCTTTGCACCAATTATTTTAATTAATAAATGATGAAAGAAATGTGTTAATTCAATTACGATTACTTAAAGATTTACAATGTGTTGACTAAGTAAATATATTTTTTATTATGAAATTGTAACGGTTCGAAAACATCAAATGCGCAATAGATATTTATGTGCCCAAGTATAAGCGCAATCATTTATTATTTTCATTCACTTTCAACTATCATTACAGGTGAAATAATTCATCCACAGGCAGTTTATTTTTATATGTCCTAAAAAAATTTAATACTCAGATAGAATATTTGTTTAGGCACTGTATTAGTAATCTTATCTGGCTTGACAAAGAATATTTTGGACGTAATTTTAAATTATACTTGTAGATTAAATTTCCTGAAATGTAGAGTTCTTTAAAGCGTAAAACATAATCAAACTCCACACGGGAAAAGACAAGGAATACTAGTACGTATAAAAAAAGAAAACACCCCAAAGAAAGACCCATATATAGTCCCTTATGTAGACTCGTAAGTACATATAAGTACTTGTCAGTTCGAAATTTTAATTAAGTAATTCTTTATTCAAAAACGGTGTCACACATAAAAGGTGTCTACGTATGACTGCACTTCCTACATTTCAATTCAATTGATCGTCGCAAGCGCATGTTTACGTAACATTGCAGTCGTAAATTTGCGTTTGCGCGTTTAATAACCCGAAATGATACCTCGTTGACGTATTGATGAACGAATTTAGGTCGGCATATTAACGCCGGATAATAACGTAAATATTATCTCATTATTGTTTCGTTCCATTTGAAATTTAGTTATGATTGATTGGCACACAAATTAACCGTATTTTTAGATTATTAGAAACCGTGGTGTAGTGGAATATGCAACTTTTTGACAAGTCTGTGGCCAAGGTTTCAAATCCTTGACCGAGCTCTGAGATTTTCCAAACATAGGTCGAGTTTGAGATAACCAACAAGCAGTCATTACACCTATTCCAACTCATGATAATGTAACTAACATAATTTCAGTGAAAAATCGACTTTGTCCTGCAGTGGGATTTTTACAAGCCAATAAAAGAAAATTCCGTTATTAAAAAATGAGCACATCTGAAATTGTATTGTGTAATTTATTTACGTATTCTAGTTAAAAAATAAAGAAAACAGTTTCGACCTCTTATTAAGATTTGTTGCTGTTACATTTCACTTTGAAGCATAAATTTATTTTAAAGAAAAAGATAAATTAAATTGCCCCCGAACATGGTACATCACAGAATAGAGACATAAAACATTAGTTTTATTGTTGGCCAGTATTTTCATTGTTTGTTTATAATGTAACCTACTTGCGGAGAAAAATCGGTTATCGTTCTGCGTTCTACGGTCCAATGAGCTTACGTTACATATGTTATGTTTTTTTACTTGCAGCGCTCTCGGTTTTACTCACGTAAAGTCCCACGGGATAAATTTGTTAAGTTGTAAATATGATGAAGCGAAAACTTTGATTATAAATGAACTTTAGACTCTAAAGAGAAGTCTAAAATGCAATTTATACACGACTAACTTTTGCCCGTGACTTCGTTCGCGTGGAATAAAGACTTACGGTAGAATTTGGGATTTTTCCCCTTTTCTCGGAATTTCCAAAAATCCTTAGTCTTTTAGCCTACTTCCCCCAACGAACACACGTGCCAAATTTCAGCTCTCTACGACCAGTAGTTTCGGCTGTGCGTAGTCTGTCAGTCAAGCAGTCAGTACATCACTCAGTAACGGAAGAGTTATATATATATATAGATAACGATTTCCTTATGTGGACAAATGTAAATTAAGGCATTATAATATGGCTTGCTTTTTTAATGCTTTTGCCCATGGCGATAGACGCCCTGACATAGCTATAGAAGTACGAGTATATGAGAACTTCTCATCGAGAAGTGGGCGAAATGGAACGCAGCAGCGGTCGCCTGTGTATCGTCTGCACTCCTTATTCAGACATACACAACACTAGTTTAGTAATTAAGCCAATGTGTGGGAATTGATGACGTATATTCAAATTTTTTGTTGTGTGAATTCTTATTAGGAGTAGAAGAACACTTTAAAATCTACCTTAGATCTAATCATCGGATCATTGGCCTTTACATCAATTCAACATGATTTAGGGTGGCATTAGATTAAAAAATCAATCTTAATAACTTTATCAAGTTTTCAGCAATCCGAGTACAGCTTTTGGTAGCTCAGTTGGTTCGGAAAATTCGCTCATTACTGCGTAAATATCTACACTAATATTATAAAGAGGAAAGTTTTGATTGTTTGTTTGTAACGAATAGCTCTTACTACTGCTGAACAGATTTTAAAAATTCTTTCACCATTAGAAAGCTACATTCACCCTGACTAACATAGGCTATATTTTATCCCCGTACTCCCTTGGGAACGAGAACTACGCGGGTGAAATCACCAGGCACAACTAGTATCCAAAAGAATTTTGGGTCACAATCCAAACGCTACTCTTTCTAACCTACAAAAGTAATCTGTATAAGATATGAAAACATTAAACAACACACGTACTAGACAGCTACATATCCAACTAATCTCGTGTATTAAATGATTTTCTGAGAACACAAAGTAAATTACTATTAAATCCTTACAAGTATTCCTTAGAGTACAAACGTGTAAGGGAAGTACATACATATTACAACTTACGTTATTAGGGACTATGTACATAATTGATATATTCGGATACCGTGGTTTTGACTGCGATTTTAGTATTACTGATTTTATGGAAAATTCATATATTATTACAGGTAAATTGGTATTTCTATAGTACTACACTATTATAAAATCAAAATGCCGTGTGTTACGCACGGCAGTACCAGGTGGATCGCTTGCACAGCGACCCCTCCGCGAGACCACCCATACCGGCCGGTGCTTGCGCAACCGGCAACCCAGATGTCCGATTTACCAAGAACAATTATGATTAGTAATAAGTTATAATAAGTAATTTGAATTAATGTTAATTTTAAGATCGCACTCTATGTTACCACTTCAACATAGAAGCACCTATAATGTTAATTAAGTTAAATAATTAAATTCATTATATTTAGAATTTTGGTTTTTTTTAAGTCCTTCGGCTGCGTACAACTTAATTGGCGCAGTCGGTAGGATATTCGAGTCAGTGCGCGAGTATAGGGTTCTTACAAATCAGTGCCCTACGCATACTAGATTGCACTACCTAGTGCTTAGTCGAATATCCGAATCTATGAGTGTTTCGCGGCCAAGGACGTACTTAGACTTCAGTACAGAAGAAAACCAAATGTAAGTACTTTGAAACTTTACTTAAGTGTTGCTTCCTTCGCAATCTTTAATTATCCTTTTCCAAAATTTTCCACCCACGCAAAATCGGGGAAAAATCGGCCTCTTCAAGGCAGATTAATAGGAATAGTAATTTAGATTCGAATAGAAATCTAGAAAATAGTGATATTGAAATAGGTTTAGATTTATTATTTAAGATGTCGTTTGATCCAGACGTCATTTACAAGGTTTTGCGTCCTGTTCCGGAGTTCGACGGGAACCCGAACATATTAACTAGATTTATAAGAATATGTGATCAAATAGTTGTACAGTATATGAAACCTGAGCCAGGTTACGAGTTAAGTAATTCTTGTTTAATTAATGGCATTTTAAATAAAATTACCGGCAATGCCGCCAGGACAATTAACTCGAACGGGATTCCAGATAGTTGGCTAGGGATTAGGAACGCCTTAATAAATAATTTCGCGGATCAAAGGGATGAAACCGCCCTATATAATGACCTTTCGCTACTTACACAAGGAAGCGACACTCCGCAGATTTTTTATGACAAATGCCAGACGCTTTTCAGTACTATTATGACGTATGTCACATTACATGACGAAGTACATACCACCGTCGAAGCTAAGCGCGAACTATACCGTAAACTCACCCTTAAATCATTTATAAGAGGGTTAAACGAACCCCTCGGTTCGAGAATTCGGTGTATGAGACCTGAAACTATTGAAAAGGCTCTGGAATTTGTTCAGGAGGAAATTAATGTAATGTACCTTCAGCGACGTAATGATAATTCGGAAAAAAGGACCTTGAGTGTACCTTTTACTGTGCCGAAACCATTTAATTTAGCTACGCCGGGTCCTAGCTGGCAAAAGGGTACGCCCTTTCAACCATCACCGCAGCACTGGAGACCACCCTTTCAGTATGGTCAACCCCAGCGGTCTGCTTTCCAGGTAAGTCACACCCAACAGCGCTTACCACCGGGCATGCCGACGCGTACGCAGCAGATGTTCCGGGCACCGCCACCTAATTATAACCCGCAAAATAGTCACTTTAAAATCCCACCTAGGCAGGTACCACAGCAAAACTTAGGGCCGAAACCAATGAGCGGCGTTAGTCATTACGTAGCGAGACCTTTCCCTCCTGCTATTAGAGGACATGATTGGTCTAGGTTTGGAAATCCACCACCATCTAATTATTTTAAAACTAAAGAAATGAACTATAACGAGACTTATGACTATTGTGATTACCCAGACTATTACTATAGTGACTTAAACCAGAATGACTACTATGACTCATCTATTGACTATGACTATTACGGATGTGACTCTAATTTCCCTGACTATAACTATGAAGCTGACCCGCACTTTGCGAACCCCGAAAAAGTAATAATTAGCGAAGTAGAGCCGTCACCCTCATCTACTACAGAGCAGAATTTTCATATAGGCCGGTCCGATCCAGGAGAAAAATAGAATTAAATTTACAATCTAAAAAGGAATTGCGATATATTCAGATTACCAATCCACCTCTTAAACTACTGGTCGATACAGGGGCCAATCAATCGTTTTTAAGCCCCGAAGTAGTTAACGAATATTTTTCGCATGTACCACTTAACTATGATCCTTTTGAAGTTACGAATTCATGCGTAACCAGCCTACATGAACATTCTATTACTATCCCACAATTTCCGGAATTCTGTGAACAAATGAATGTTAAATATTTTATTTTTAAATTCCATAATCACTTTGATGGCCTCGTAGGCCTAGATCTGTTAGAAAATTGTAAAATAGACCTCAAAAATAACATACTGACAACTGACTATGCGAACATACCTCTATTAAAATATAACCGTCGAAAAGTAAATTCATATGAGACTATCCCTGCTAATACTAAGCGATTAGTTAACATCCCGACTTTACACCCCGGAGGCGACGTATTTGTGTCTGAACAAATACTATGCAACTGTATAATACATGATTGCATTACTACAGTTACAGACAACTCAGGCATTGTTGAAATAGAAAACCCGACTAGTAAAGACATTATACTATCCTTTCAATACCCAATTCAAGTTAACTGTTTTAATATTAATTGCTCTCAATCTGACGACAAAATGACGCGTACAAATGACGTATTAAAACGACTACGGACTGACCATCTAAACGCGGAAGAAAGACTTAACTTAGAGACTCTTTGCACCCGATTTGCTGACGTGTTTTATTTAGAGGGAGAACCTTTGACATTCACGAATAAAATAAAACACCACATTAAGACTACTGAGGAAATACCCATCTACACTAAAAGTTACCGATATCCTTTTGTACACCGACAAGAAGTTAGAGACCAAATATCTAAAATGCTAGAACAAGGTATAATACGACCATCTGACTCTGCTTGGAGCTCACCTATATGGGTAGTTCCTAAGAAAGCCGACGCCTCAGGCAAGCAAAAGTGGAGACTTGTTGTAGACTTTAGAAAACTCAATGACAAGACCATAGACGACAAATATCCCATCCCTAATATAACTGACGTACTTGACAAGCTTGGTAGATGCCAATACTTTACAACCCTTGATTTGGCATCAGGGTTTTATCAAGTGGAGATGCACCCAGACGATATTCTTAAAACAGCATTCAATGTAGAGCATGGGCACTTTGAATTTTTGCGTATGCCCATGGGACTCAAAAATTCCCCCTCTACATTCCAAAGGGTAATGGATAACGTCCTCAGAGGGCTCCAGAATGAGATTTGTCTAGTCTATTTGGACGATATAGTCGTATTTAGTACCTCTCTTCAAGAGCACATGGCTAACCTAGAGAAAGTTTTCACTAGATTGCGTGAATCTAACTTTAAAATTCAGATGGACAAATCCGAATTTTTAAAGCTAGAAACTGCGTATCTTGGTCACATCATTTCAAAAGACGGAATCAAACCGAACCCCGATAAAATCTCCGCTATTCAGAAATATCCCGTACCTAAGACAACTAAGGAAATTAAACAATTCCTTGGGCTATTAGGTTACTACCGTAAATTTATCCCAGACTTTGCAAAAATTACTAAACCGATGACAAAATGTCTTAAAAAAGGTAACAAGATAACACTAGACACTGACTATGTAAACTGCTTCGAAAAGTGTAAGACATTACTGACAAATGACCCAATACTACAATATCCCGACTTTCAAAAAGAATTCCTTTTGACTACAGACGCATCTAATGTAGCCATAGGGGCTGTCCTCTCTCAAGGACCTGTTGGCTCAGACAAACCTATTTGCTATGCGTCCCGTACATTAAATGACAGTGAATTAAACTATAGTACAATTGAAAAAGAGTTGCTCGCCATTGTATGGGCAACTAAGTATTTTAGACCCTATCTTTTCGGACACAAATTCAAAATTTTAACTGACCACAGACCTTTACAGTGGCTCATGAACACTAAAGAACCAAATTCCCGATTGACACGCTGGAGACTGAAACTTAGTGAATATGACTATACAATAGTTTACAAGACAGGCAAATGTAACACTAACGCTGACGCACTATCCCGTATAGAAATTAACAACGAAGAGACTGACTCTGTAATTGTAAATGTTTCTGAAAGACCGCCTTCTCCCACAGGATCAACTACAGTAACTGCTCACACTAGTGCTGAAAACCCTATTCTTGAAATCCCTATTACAGACGAACCCTTGAATAAATTTCACAGACAAATATGCTTTACAATAGTAGGAGACATAAAACGACGACCGACAGCGACAAAACCTTTTGACACGCATACTAGAACATTCGTACAAGTTTCAGAATCTAGTCTGGAACAAGATGTAGTCAACGCAATAAAAGAATACGTTAACCCAAAAGTCAAAACCGCACTTAAAATACATCCACCTCTAGGCATGTATTCAATACTCCCTATCATTCAAAATAACTTCAAAAGCTCTTCTATGAATCTAGTTTTAGCAAAAACAGAACTAGAAGACGTAAAAGAATATCTCAGGCAGCAGGAAATAATTAAACACTATCACGAGGGCAAAACTAATCACAGAGGTATCAATGAATGTTACCTAGCCCTATCTAGGAAATACTATTGGCCAAAAATGAAAGAAGAAATAACTAAATATATTAACGAATGTACTATATGTGGACAGACTAAATATGACAGACACCCTATAAGACCCCAATTCAACATTGTACCACCCGCGACTAAACCCTTTGAAATAGTACACCTAGACTTATTCACAGCACAAAATGAGAAATATCTGACCTTCGTAGACTCATTTTCAAAATACGGACAAGCCTACCACTTAAGAGATGGCACCGCAGTTAGTATATTACAAGCTCTTTTGACCTTCAGTACGCACCACGGACTACCCCTGACTATTACGACAGACAATGGGACTGAATTCACCAATCAATTATTTAGTGAATTTACGAGAGTACACAAAATAAACCATCATAGAACTTTGCCTAACTCCCCTAATGACAATGGTATCATAGAAAGGTTCCACTCCACACTATTAGAACACTTACGAATACTTAAATTATGTAATAAGGATGAACCTGCAATAAATCAAATGCCATACGCTATATTAGCTTACAATAGTTCCGTTCATAGTTTCACTAAATGTAGACCACACGATATAATAAGAGGACATTTTGACCCTAGAGACCCGCTAGAAATAGACCTAACTGAACATTTAATGCAACAGTATATTATAAATCACCGTGACCAAATGAAAACTATTTATGAGACTATTAACGAATTTACTCTGACTGACCGAACTAATATGATGAATAATAGGAATAAGAATAGAGAACCAGAAGTCGAATATCACCCCGACCAACAAGTCTTTATTAACAACCCTCAAGCTAGAAGACAGAAATTAGCACCCCGTTACACACAGGACACAGTCCTTGCTGACTTGCCTATACATATCTATACTTCTAAAAAGAAAAACCCCATAGCTAAGTCCCGACTGAAACGTGTCCCTAAGACCTCCTAATTGTTTCAGGGCTCAACTGGTATATTTATTACTAACCCTTCACCTGACGCTGGCAATGGACATAAGACTTGAACGCTTAGACAATGGACCAGGACTTCTTCCTTTCAACCTCGGATACGCTAAACTTATCACCCATTATCACTCCTTTATACAATATGTTGAGTTACATGACTATGACCATCGTTTTGACTCCATTAATTTACAACTTGAATACTTTAAAACAAAACTAGACAATAAAACCTATTCTTTGTTTGAACTTCAAATAGATTACCTATCTAATAAATTAATTAACATAAATTCACAACTTAAAAGCTTGGAACCTAGTCGAGTTAAACGCGGATTAATAAATGGTATTGGCTCAATAATTAAAAGTATAACTGGTAACCTAGATCAGACAGATGCTGAAAGATATAATAATGCAATAGAAATATTAGAAGGTAATAGCGATAAAATTATGTCTGAATTAAATGATCACATAAGTTTAAATAAGGAATGGATGACTAAACATAGTTCACTACTCATAACTCTAGCAGAAAATCAAGATAAGATAAATAGTACATTAGAGTCGATTTTAAAGCATAACGCATATGCTACTAACAATCTGCTCAAACTAGCAAAGTTCGCTCAGATGTTAACTATTATTAGCGAAAATATTGAAGACCTAATGTTAGAATTAGTTAGACTAGAAGATATTTTAGCATTTATACGTGCATCGAGCACTCATCATAGCATGTTAAGCATTAGTAATTTAAGAGAAATAGTTGATAGGCTTAGAAGTATTTATAATAAGGATGAAATATTAGATTTCGATCTAAGAGAATACTATAGAATAATTAAACCCGGTTATTATTACATAGGAACAAGAATAGTTATCATATTTAAATTCCCGATTATTTCCCCGAGAAAATTCGAGTTATTTAAATTATCCATTGTTCCTAACCAGTACCAACAAACATTTATCCCACCATATCCTTTCATAGCAACCGATGGTAAAGCTTTCATGTACATGGAGGCTGAATGCCCGAAGTTCAATCTGCAACATCTCTGCGAAGGAAACACCAACCACCAGCCTAGAGAACAACGAGATTGCGTCCAAACACTCATAGTTAACCAATCTATGGATAAGTCATGTCGGCCTGTAAAAGTAACACTCACCGAAGAAATGATGGAACAACTAGATGACCAGCACTACACCCTTATCTTCCCACGCCCGACGAAGGTTAAACTACAATGTGAACGTCAAGAGTTCACTACTCTATCCGGGAGCTACCTCGCTACTATCCCACGGAGATGCTCACTGCGCACAGACGAATTCACAATCACGAACACACAAGATCGTATCAAAGGTCAACCACTGAAAATAGCTGAAATCCCTGAAAGCTACATAATCGGCGAGAACGATACTATTCCTCATCTTCAACTTAAAACTATTGATATTCAAGGACTGCACAGCATAGAAGACAAGATCCTGAAAGAGCCCAATATCATCCTAGATCACGTTACAAATGGAAATTTATACCACACGACTATACCATTCTACGCCATACTGATCTTCGCTATTCTAATATGTATCGTTATACTCACACGACGATACTTAAACCAGAGAAAAGCTAGAAACCCTATGACATCCGAGAACATTGACGTAATGTATAGTCACGCCGCCGCTGATCCAGAGACGTCCAGGGACGAGATATCTTCGCCAGCGACATTTGCCCTCAAAGTTCTCAAATAGTCGCTTCTCTACGGGGGGAGATGTTACGCACGGCAGTACCAGGTGGATCGCTTGCACAGCGACCCCTCCGCGAGACCACCCATACCGGCCGGTGCTTGCGCAACCGGCAACCCAGATGTCCGATTTACCAAGAACAATTATGATTAGTAATAAGTTATAATAAGTAATTTGAATTAATGTTAATTTTAAGATCGCACTCTATGTTACCACTTCAACATAGAAGCACCTATAATGTTAATTAAGTTAAATAATTAAATTCATTATATTTAGAATTTTGGTTTTTTTTAAGTCCTTCGGCTGCGTACAACTTAATTCGTGTAATAATAATACCCACCGCTACCAAACACAAAGAGTCAGTTCAAACAAACAAACAATCTAGTTTCCTCTCTAAAGTTTACTTTATATAACCCGAGGTTATTTAAGTTTATTAACCGAACCATAATCCCTAGTCTTTGTCCAAGGCCATAGATACTACGATCACGTGTATAGACTATAGAGCTCTATAGTCTATACAATTTCACGTGACGTGAAACGTTTCCTCTTAAGGGTGTTTCCTCTATAGTAAGGGTAGAACTTTGACCTTTGACAAACCAATTCCGTATAAATCCCTTTGAGAAGGGCTGAACGCGCGCACTGAAATGTAATTAAGTTGACGTTCATGTGTATAATATAATTATTTCTGTGAAATTATTTGTGACGTCAGTAAATATAAGTACTGACCGCAAAAAAAATAGAATAAAAAAGGGATTTATGTTCGAAATTCAAAAATATATAAAAAAGAAATCTGTCACATCTAGGACAAAAACGAATTGAATTAAAAAAAATACAAACTTATCTATAAAAAATAACCTTAAAGAATATAAATATAGAATGGAAAAAGGAATTTTGGTTCGAAATTCAAAAATAAATAAAAAAGAAATCTGTCACATCTAGGAAAAAACGAATTTAATTAAAAAAAATACAAACTTATCTATAAAAAATAACCGTATTCGCTACACTTTGTAGTTATTAATCTCTCAAACACGCAATTAAAAATATAATTTTAATTAAGTACTTCAACGAAGTGTAAAGAACACGTATCGAGGATGTTGTGACATTTGTTAATAAAAAATACAATAAAAATACCTACTTCATATCCTGTCGTATGTAATCATCATTTGCCAAAATAATCAAAAGGAATCCGTGTTATGTACAATACACTTTCTTAATAACGTTCATTTACTTAATATATAATTTATTATTCTTAAAAAAGAGCAAATATTTTGACTTTTGAATCTTGAAAGAGAAAGAAGAAATACTTTACGATTTTGACATTATTCTTTCAACTCTTATTTCCTTTGAATCTTGTATTCAATTAAACTTATTGCGCGTGTGTGGACTGATATTATATGTTATAATTTATTTTTACAGATAGATAGACAAATAGGTAGGTACGTAAGTCCTTTTGCTAAGCTGTAGTAGTGGGGTAATAAAGAAAAATCATAAAAACAAGTGACATTATTTGTTACTTTATTTTATATTTATAATATTAATAATTTATTATATTATTGTTACAGGTACGTTTCACAATATTTACTGTAGCTGAAGAAAATTTTCAGGTATTTATGGCAATTCTATTTAGCATAAGCACGTCCGTCATACAATCTCTATGATACCACAGATAATATTGCTTGTTACAAAAAAGTAATTATCACATTGATTACAAACAAGAAATCGATTAGGAATTCAACTCGATACATTAATCGATAGAGAAATTGAATGTATGTCGTTAGGAGAGTAATTTATTACTTATACGATGTAGAGAGAATTTTGTTTAATATGTAACGATTGCTCGTCTTTAAAAGCTTTACTACAGTAACTCGCCACGAATGTTCGTTAATTAAAAAAACAATAAACATTATTATAAAAAGTTTAAAGAATGAATAACACGGTGTGGGTGGTGCGAGGGGCGTTCGATTTCCAAAACATTCGAAAATCAAATTATTTAAAATTTTAACATTTCAATATAACCAGCCAGGTTCTTAAAAAATTAATAAATGTTGCTACTTAATAAATTGATATTTTGTAAGAAGGTACTTATTTTGAAATAGAACATCTTATTTTTATTACACAATGGTATAATATTACACAACTATTATATAAAAATACAACAAAGGAATCAATATCTCTTTCTCTAACAGCCCTAAAGCCATTATTTCCGACATACGCTTTTTAATATTAATCAAAGCTTTAAAATAAACTCGGATGAGTGTCTTATATTTATGTTCTAATCGTTTAAGAGTTATTTATACATTTGATGTTTGTCGTTGGACTGATTTATTGTACGTCTGTGGATAAGGTCGGTGTATAATTTATTTTATACTGGCAACATCGAGGTTGCATAGGACACAGATTGGCCTTATGGCGAAAAGAAAAACAAGTTTACTTAATAATTAATTACCTGCCTACTTTTAACTCGATTGATTCAATGAGATAAAGTTTATAAGGTTTTTAAATGGTATATTACTTAAACTCTTACACATAACTGAAAGGTTGCATTTTTGTAATTTTTAACCGTAATTACATTAGAGTCGGCGTTGATTCGTGAAGTATGCAATTTAAAACATTTTATATTGTTGATGCTCTATGCATTTCTGGCTTTGAAAACTACAGTTTCTAGAGAATTTTTAACAAGTATTTTTTGTTCTGCCAATTACGGACACAAAGAATACCATAATAGTCGAACCCTTCTTAAGTGATGAAGATTTTATATGCCGGACAATTTTCTTTTTTCATCCTTTTGGTGGGTCAATTTCCATTTATTCAGGGGACAATCTTCATTTATCCAGAGGGTACATAATCCATGTACCAGATTTAATATTTATATACAATAAACTAATTAATTACCACACATAGAACGTTAATTAGATCAAGGCAATAATGATATTAATTTCATTTCGTTTCACGGCCGCCGTTTCCGCGATAAAAGATTAGACACTTTTAAACAGTTCCAAATTAATGAGCAATAAAAGGTTTGTTTTTGCAATAAAAACACGGTTCTTATATTTCAATGGAACGGATATTATTTTGTATGTGTTGCGCAGTCTTAATGAATATTGCTGAACTAGTGATTGTATAAGTAAATGCAAATGTATTCGATCCTTAACGAGATGACGGGAATATTATAAAGTAAAGCCTGTAATATTCCACTGTATCGCAAAGCGTCTCTCTCACTTATGATATCAGTAAACTTGAATAGTTGTAATAACCTCGCGAGTTGGTGAGCTTAAAACTCTAGTCATCACTACATAGTATAAAATAAAGTCGCTTTCTCTGTCCCTATGTTTGCTTAGATCTTTAAAACTGCGCAACGGATTTTGATGCGGTTTGTTTTTATAGATAGAGTAATTCAGTGGGAAGGTTTTTAGCATAATTTTATCCCCATATTCCTACGGGAACGGGAACTACGCGGGTGAAACCGCGGAGCGCCGCTAGTAACTACTAAATACAAAACTTGCTTCGCTTGCCCAAAAACTTGAACCTATTTTTACAGGCATGTGCGTATACGTATACCTACTACTAACTAAACCGTCGAGGCATTATAGTCTCAATTTCAATCCTAATCCTAACTAATATTATAAATGCGAAAGTAACTCTGTCTGTCTGTCTGTCTGTTACCTTTTCACGGCTAAACTCAGTAGTTTAGCCGTGAACCGATTGACTTGAATTTTGGAACAGGGGTAGATTATGATCTGGCAAAGAATGTTTTATCCCAAAATTCCCACAGGAACGGGAACTACGCCGGTGAAACCGCGGGGCACTGCTAGTAATATATAATCATAATATCTACTTAACCGATCCTGAAAATTCCATAACAATTAAACTTAATTATCCCTCCAAATTGCAAGATGTTTTATCCTAATTTCTAATTCAATTAAAAAGGTTAGAGTGACACAGCTGGTTGTTTGTTAATTTATTTAAAACTTCAGGTTATTAACTCTATGAGGCGTTATAAATATTAATGTTATACAAACAAACATCAAAGTGTTGCCAGCGTTAATTGAGTTATTATAATTATTTACATTTGATTAAGTCATTTACTGCAATAGCTTAGAATTTATTAAATAACGAACACCTGTTTAGGTAATTGGGTTTTTAATACGCTACAAATCAGTTAAAAATTATTTAAATTCATGTATATTTCATATTATAATATCTACATATTCCCTCTATGGTTTACAAGAAATGATTATAATAAAAATAACATGCTCATCAATAGAATCAAAAGCAATATAAACGTAGATGTGGATATATGTATAACATAATCCAAAGTTGTTACAGTAAGTTAGGGCCCTAATTGTATCGCAGCAGTTTCAAAGGAAAATTGAGAGGTCTAACTGCGGAAAACTACCCACTGTTGTTATTCAAACGATTGGATTGAAACAAAATTGAGTCCAGATGTTCCTTGCTAACTTAGATTATCAGATACTCTACGTACTTTTCCATTAATAGCAGCACCGACCTATCGATCGGTAGCTTAACTTATTATTTTCCATTCAAAAAGCGATTCCGATGGACTGAAATATTTCCTTAATTAGCTTCATTAACTGTAGAGCCACAGCCCGTTGACGGTACTCCACGTTAATTAGCAACAGATTAACGTACAGTAAAGTAAATCCAATGCAAAATCCTTTCCCAGTTCTATATTTAACATGCCTAATTTAATACAATCATACATAGCATCACTTAGCAGAACATAATCATTCACTACATCATCTCATTATAGTAACTGACCCCTAAGTTCGAAACTTATAATAAGGTTAGTGTGTATGCATACATGTCTGTATAAAAAAAAATTAAAAAAAATTGTTTATTTTTTCCCGAAACAAGGTATAATTACAATGGACTAAAATGACTTAAAACTATAGAGTGGGAGACAGGAGCCCAAACTAGGTAGAACCTGTGTTATGGGTCTCCTGGCCTCTCCTAACATGAACTTAGGAGAGGCCTGGAGACCCACTTAGATACACTTAGACAGGACTTGCGTCTGTGTCTGAGGGATTCTCAAAAAAAAAAAAAAAAAACATGAACTTAAATGAGTAATTATATGCAAACTAGAGCATGGTACTAGCGTGAATTTAAGATCTTACATAGGTATTCATTCTATTTAACTTACAAAATAAATATAATGAGATAATTTTAATTACAGGTTTATGTTTATTCGTCTGTATACTTATTTATTACTTAGATTTCGAAAACTCGTTACACTTAGTCATTAATTCATAGAATAACTACTTGTTTCTACCAAAAAAAAAAACAATAAACTTGATGAAAACCGCGAGGGACATCTAGCACATAAAATAACATACCCAAACTATTATAACGTATTGAAAACCGATTCTAAAACAAACAAAAGATATAAATCCCATTGAATAGATAAAGCTGTAAAGATTAATGGCTGGTTAGGTTTAATAACTGGTTAGGTCTTGGCGTCGTACCTACGCTGTATGTGGGCATGACCTAGACGGGACGGGCCTACACACTGCGTTATTAAAATAACTGATAGATTTAAGCACTTAGTGTCATCATTATGTAATAGCTTTTGTATTTGGTGAGTGTTTTTAATTTTGTCTGAGTGGCGGATTTTTGGAATTGTAATTAGTTGTAAAGCTTATAAATATCGGAACAAATTAATATTACCTTAAATTTATTTCTAAATTTCAGTCGTTGAGGCCAACTTGTTAACATACCTAAACAAACTATACTTTTAAATACTAAATTAATTTATACTAAACAAATGCAATTTATAATATCTCTTTACGAAATCCTTGCGTAGCGGTATTCGGTTGTTCTCACAAAATTGCAACAAACACGCCCGTGCACGTTATCCAATGCTATCAGCCGTAAACATGAATGATTTACGCAAAAAGTAACAAAAATCTTCTAAATATTTCACACAAGACATTAATTAAAATAGTTTAGCGAACAAATTTGATGTTTTACAGTGTGAATCTAGAAATGGCGCAAGGCCGAGTGGCCATTAAAACTGATTCACCTTGTATTTGTTTCGGTCGCATCATATTGTTTTCCCCAACCATTCAACTATTCCCAATATCTTCAACAATAACAGGAAAAACTCATAGTGTTCCCCACATAAATAGATATAATGTACTGTTACTTCAAAACGAGAAAGTAATAAGCGACGTCACGCGTAATTTTAAGTGTAAGAGAATTGGGCCTATTTTCCAAATAAAATTTACCAGAAACTAGAGAAATCTTCGCGGAATTCCCAGAAAAATTGAACAAAAGCTTTATAAATAATATTTGTGTTTAGGTAACAAATGTAAGTGCTATAAACGCGTCCATTGATTGATGTACGAGTATAAATATAAAGCGTTATTTTGAGATTGAACGACGTAAACAAAAATACACAAGAGTCAATTCATGTGTAGTCTGCACCCTTGAACGTATGTTACAGGTTCTTAAAATAAAGAAAATAAGGATGATAATTGTTTGATTTACGATACAAGTTGTTGATACTTACTTTAGTAATGTTTCATGATGCTATCAAAAGGTATTGCCTCTAAAATAGTAATATCTTAAAGAGCTTTATTAAAGTGTCTGTAATATTGTAAATATTTGTATTTATTACCAACAAACTACGTAATATCTTTCTGGTTTTAGTTTAACCAGATTTGGCGGTAGTCACTATTTTGAATGCAATGACTGCCAACAAACCCTCACAACCACGTTAAGGGATGAATTTGAAAAAAACTTACGATCGCATACTCACTATAAAGGAAACCTATTGTATGTAGATTTTCAGGGTCCCATCCGTATTAGTTTCGGCTATGTGAATCCTTCATACAGACAGAACACACTGCCATTTGCCATAAGTTAGGGCTATGCGCTTGCAAATCAGTCAAATCAATGGGTTTGATGTATAAAACTATTCGGTTCGGCCTTCTCTACAATACTTTAATTACTAAAGTTTAGTGCACATACAAAATGTACATTAAAAACTAGAATACAATTACGTTGTTGATGGACGTCCTTTGTTTCGTAAAACCGCAATAAATTAAAAGTGCGACGTTTCAAAATCAAATGGTTGTTGTCTTAGATTCAAGGTATAGTTTTATGGGATGAACCGATACGAAAAGAATTCGAGTGGTTTTAGATTCCAAGGAAAACAATATATCAATATTTGTTTAATCTATACAAAACCGCGAAGAAATAGATAGTTATACACCCCTATTTTGAAAATATGGGACTTATTAAAATCAGAATATCTGTAGCAGTAACTGAATCCATATATCCAATAAAAATATCAAAAATGATAGTCGATTACTTATCTTTAAAAAATACAAAATAAATGTCGTATTACCAGACGGCACACTAGCTATCAAGTATTCTGTGACGGCTCGGGTCGATGACCGCGCTCAGCTGTGTATCGCAGCGTTCGGTGTAGAATAACAATAAAATTCGGCGGGATTTTGAAAATCTTTGACTTATCATAACTTTTTAAATAAAAGCAAAAGAAAAAAACTAACTTTACTGTTATATTGTCACCCGTCGTTTACATTAGCTGTGAGATAAGGTATCAATTTCAAAATAAGGGTGTATATAGAAAACGTTTCGAAATCGCTTTGCAAATTACGAACATACATTTAAAAACATCAATTTACAATCTTCTATTAAAAAGTGAGTTAAAAAGTGAAAAAGCAAACAAATCTAAATATAGTCGTATCACTCCATGACGTAGGTTCATTATTTCATCATTTTTACTGAAAGTTTTTGCTCAAATTAACTTAATTAAATTGAATACTACAGTATTTTGTAAGGTTTATTTAGCTGAAGGTTTCCAGCGAGCGTGGCGTTACGAAAACCATTCTATCAGATAGTATTAATTAGGAGATGGCTCCACGAACTGCCCGGTAATTAATTGACTCAGTGTACCGTGTTTCCATTCTCAGTTTTTTTATATTTTTACCGACAGACGGATGTATTTTTAGGGTAAATTCTAACTAATATTATAAATGTTGGAAATTAGAAGATTTCGAGGTTATCGCAGATAATCTATTGTTGAATATTATGAGTAGGTACAGCATTTTCTTAGTTGAGCTTTAGTTTTTTTTTAAAGGTTTTCTTGTATTTTTATCGATTAAAGTCAGTTAGTATGGGAGTGACGTCATTTGAAATTCAATATGGCGTACTCATTATTTTTTGTATACTTACCCCCATTAGTTGTAATAATTGTGTTACATATTACAAAAAAAACTATTTTCTATTTCGTTTCATGTTATTATTACATACAATTTTAAAAGAAATAAATTGTTACCGTCATTTCCTTCCTGTGGTCTAGTTTTTTGATCTTGATACCAAAAAGTTAGGTAATGAACACAATAAAAAAAAAACATTTTTAGTTTTTTAGGCTACACATTCTAAACCTGTACTTCAACAAGTAGGTACAATATGTACAACTAGGAAAATACAAAAAGATAATTACAGAATAAGTTACAGACAAACATACGTAACATTTGTATGTAACAAAAAACAACAAATCATCAAATAAACATTGTTATACAAACAATTAATAGAGTCTGCTTATTATTTAATTTTACATAACGTTTTGACATAAATACTTACGTAACACAATCAAAATGTCAGTGATCGTAAATTATTTCGCACATTTTACGACGCGACGAGACTTCGTGACAAAACATTTTTTTTCCAACGATAAAACTAGTCGTTAATGTCGCTATTTGTTTTATTAATAAAATTAGTGTTATTGTATACATTTTTAAATGTATTTTTATGGGATTTTAATTTGTTTTATGTTGAAAAAGAAACCTTCATTGTTTATTTATTGGGTTTTATGGAGTTTACGTAATATAGTTTTCATTCATACATAACAAAATAGTTTCTTTTATAGGATTAAAACATAGTACTTTTAGTACTGATATTATTTATTGCCCGTGTTTAAACCTAACCTGTACACGTTTTTATCCCAAAATTCCCACGAGATTAGCAAACCGGTATTACGCAACTAAAACCACACGGCATAACTAGTACACCAGATAACCACAAAATTAATACAACAGTAATACCGCAGAACTGATCTAACTTTAAGCTAATATGTATAACTCTCTTAGCTTATGTTTCCCTGGTACTTCCATTCAAAATATTATAAATTTAGCGCACTTAAAAGTTATAAAAAAGTTTTAAAATGAAAATTATTTTGTGGTAAATACTAGCATAATGATTTTTGTGGGTGAAAATATTTTTTCTTATAAATTTTCGAAAAGTGAACAAACCAAGAAAACAAGGATTAAGTAATTAATCATAGAATTAAATAATGGAAGGATTAATCATAAATAAACAATTATTCAAAGGGATTTGTAAAAATAAATGACAACATTTTTGACCTAATTTCAATTTTCGAGACCTCGTGTGTCTATCAAATGCAATGTCATTTGTCAAAATTGATGTGGAGAACAACTATATTAAACAGGATGTTATTTCATTGAGAGATCTTGTATTTTTCCTATTCAATGAACTTACCTTATTTAATACAGAATTGTGTATTATATTTATTTATATTGTAACTAGCAGCGCCCCGCGGTTTCACCCGCGTTCCCGTTCCCGTGGGAATTTCGAGATAAAACATAGCCTATGTTCTTTCCCGGATCATAAGCTACCCCTGTTCCAAATTTCAAGTCAATCGGTTCAGTAGTTTAGCCGTGAAAAGGTAACATACAGACAGACAGACATACAGAGTTACTTTCTTTCACATTTATAATATTAGTTAGGATTCATTGTACTAATATTTATTAATGTGTAAGTGTGTTTGTTTCTTTTTCTCATCATTGAAAATAAAAGTCAAAGTCATGTATTGCCTTAATAAGAGCGCTAGATAGTAACATAATCTATCTTTCATTACAAAATAATAAATTAATCCTTTTTAATAAAAATATAAATAAATTAGATATAAAACAAACTTCCAAGCAAATAAATCTATAAGCGAAAGTCAAATTAAATGTAAAACGTAATGAAAAAACTATCAGTGAAATTAAACTACAGAACGTGCACAGTTTACCTGAACTAGCAGAAGCGTAACACAAAATCAATTACTAAAACATCGCTCTATTCGGTTACTATGTGCCACTCCTATACATAAGGTAATATACTTAAAAGGTATCTGCATATATTATAGGCTACTATTACTGACTGACTGACTGATCACACAGCACAAACGCATTGCGCTAAAATTCGTCACCCAGAAAGTTACTACGACGTAGGTCCATGCCCGCTAAAAAAAAGTTTAAAAAACGCGGGGCACAGCCGGTCTTTACTAAAAAGTAAGGTGACATCAAACCTCATTTTCTAATTGGCATATTACTGGAAGACCACTTGCGTCATATTATCGGACTGTGAAATGTTGAAGGGGTGTCCGAATTGTGAGTTTGGGCGGCCGAGGGCGGGCGGGAGAGCTTCGAGGGCAGCATCGAGCGAGATCTGAGGCATTCGCAACGCGACTCTCTAACCGTACGCACGTAACTCATGCTACAAACGCGTGACTGAGATATACGAGTATAGATAGAAGATCGGTTTCAAACAAACAGTAAAATTTTCGTTTTTAAAAAAGGAATTCCAGTTTTGAGTAAAGAATTCTCGTTTTGAATAAGGGATTCTCGATTTAAAAAAGGAATCGCGATTTCAAATAAAGAACTCTTGTTTTGAATTCGGAATTCTCGGTTTAAATTCGGAGTTCTCGGTTTAAATAAATAATAGTTAATGGATTGGACATTAATAGTGTTGTAAGGTGGTTGTGCAAAATGACATTGGACAAGGGTGAAAGTGTCCTGGGCAAGATACAGCCCGCGGCGTCGGTGTCGTGTCTGTCTCAGTGCCAGAACATATTCGGGAAGAGGCTTAAACGATGGGGCTCTACTGGATCTTGGGTAAGATTAAATAATTAAATGTATTTGTTGATAGAGATAATAAGAAAACTTTGCTAAATAACAATTCAATATTCCTTTTCGAAATATGATATAAGGTCATTAAAACTAGTTGTATAAAAAAAAATACATATTTTAGTTTTAATTAATATTTTACTGTAAAGTATAATATAAAATAATCGAATAAAACTTGTATTCAAACTCAAAATGTTACTGCTATTACTAAATATAAAAATATAAACAAAATATTAGCACATATATGCAAAGCTAATTAGCATTCTATTTATATTTTTTTCGAATAAACTATATACATTATACACCTATTCATAGTTTCTTTATTATTAAAATATAAACGAGTATTAACTACTTTAAAGAGTTGCTATTTATAAATTCAATTTAAAATCTGCTTCATTTTCAAATCTTTCATCTAAAAGCTCTATCGTTTAATAAATGTTCACACACGAAAGCTTCTATCAAAGTTTCGTCAAAATAAATCATCGTTTCTGTTTGAAAACATAGTTTTTGTGTAAACATATGGGTATTAGGAATTCGAGAATGTGTGACGTCAAATTATTGTGATAATAGGTACTTTAACATTTAGTTATTTTTATTGTATATTTATAAGTAAATAAATTCTTTAGGCAAAGACAAGTAAATTCTTACAATTCATAAATTATGAATTATAAGATTTTTTTTATATGACAGTATCCTATCAGAAAATCTTCATAATTATATTCGTATAGATAAATATTCGCGCAAAAAAATAGTCTTTCTAAATTGCAAGCTATTTTCCATTATAAGAACTTTTTCCACTCATTTAACAAACAATATCAAAACTATCTATACTGCTCTACATAGACATAACGAGTAAATCCCAGACACAGACATGTATTAACAAGATGCTCTATATCTACGTACATCTCTTTACCAGACATGTATTAACTAGCTCTCGTAATATGAAGCCACATAAGGTTGGCAGACCTAGGACGGTGACACGCAGCGTGACGTGACACGTCACGTGATTACCGTGTCATTTCCGACACGTCTACCGGCAAATAGGCAAACTGCACGTTTCCTACGTTCGATTTTCGAATATTTGAATTTCGATTTATGAGAGATGGATTTTGACTTAAAATGTATCTATTCTATTTTCGAATGTTTGAATTTCGATTTATGGGAGATGGAACATGATTTAAAATTGATGTTTATTATGTGGTTGAGTTATACATATTATGCACTACACTACGTTCGATTTTCGAATATTTGAATTTCGATTTATGAGAGATGGAACATGATTTAAAAATTTTATGTCTATGTCTTTGTGGTATGGTCGTTTCTTAAGTACCTATCCATAGATTGTATAATATAATGTGAATATGCATTTAGGGAAAAGCTGCTTTTGCTATGTGTTATTTTCCCGAAATATCGGTATATTACATCGTTTTTACGAAGATATTACTTATATCATATTCTAGCATTATGTATGTTAATAATACTAACATGAAATTGCCGATAAACATACCGATTAAACACTATTTAGGATCGCATAAGAGAACAGTTAAACTATCAGAAAAAACATCTTATGTCTTCGCAGTTTTTATCAATTTTCCTAATTGAATATAGGTATCTACTTAATCATGTCTTCCGGTAAATTATCGTCGGATTAATTACTTAAGCCAGGCGAAGGCCTTGACTGAGGTTTAAATACTAACTTTACGCACGCCACTAGTCTAACGGGAATCTAATGTCTATTCCTTAATTACTTTAATTGAATTTAAAGCTAAAAATAGTTTGGATTACGATGAAGATAACGAATGGATAGTAACCAAAGTATATAAGTCGAAGTTTAATACGTAAGTTATTTTAAAAAATAAACAAAATTAGCTAAGAATACTAATTTAAAAATGAAATTGTTGCTCTAGGGACGAATTTAAATTAATTTATCTCTTTCTGAAATTCTGGGAATAAAAACATCCCTACTAATATTATAAATGCGAAAGTTACTCTGTCTGTCTGTCTGTTACCTTTTCACGGCTAAACTACTGAACCGATTGACTTTAAATTTTGCACAGGGGTAGCTTATGATCCGGGAAAGAACATGTTTTATCCCGAAATTCCCACGGGATCGGGAACTACGCGGGTGAAACCGTGGGGCACAGCTAGTTTTCTATATTTCAATCATTTTCAGTATCTACATATATTAGGTTTAAATGTGAAATTCAATTGTTTCTAAACATACTTTAATACGTAGTTCATATAGTCTAAGTATCTACCTTTCTTGTAATAGTAAAGTTGGAAAACATGTTCGTAAATTGTATTATTTGATATTGCTACCGATACGGGACCGGTTCGACTCGTTTTCGTTATATTTATACACTCTTAAGTGTTATCAACAGTTTATTAGCCAGTTTCAGTCCGTATACATTTCTACAGGATTATTTCACACGCGAATTTGTTTAAAAGTTAACATAAATAATCAATTATTAATTAAAACATGTTTTTACTAGAATTTATTAGTATTACATAAGTTTATTTAAGTTATTAATTGGTGAAATATAAAAGAAAGTATTAAAGTGTTCTATGAAAAAAACAGATATTAAAGTAATGTGAAATGCGTGAGTTTATATCAAAAATGTTTTACAAAATCGTGATGTGCCAAAGTTTTATTAGTCCCAAGAAACGAGTTAAGAAGAAATATGGAAATGAACAGGTAGATAATATCTTAGAATCTATTAGATATTTATTTTTGTACTATCTACATCTTTATTATACCTGAACCTGGCGTGTAAATTTTATTTGATTGGTCGTGCAAATAAAATAAATATTAAAAATATGTTTCCTCGTTATGTTGTACAATGATGTAATAGGTATTGTTTTCTTTTGATTTCAAAATAGTCAATTAAGTTTCTGAGTACCTAAGTTTATTTTAGTTACTTTTTTTTTGTTATTTTTAGACTGAGATGTGATGTTTAATTCCTATAGTTTTTCACTTTTCAGTTCATTAAAACCTCGCTTGTAAAAACTATGTACTTATTCAGCTTGAAAAGAGTTTTTTCACGTGTAAAATATTGAAAACTTTTAAAACGTTACCAACCCCAAAATAAATCCGCCACCGCGACGCTCGTTACGAATAAGAACTAAAGTGCGTTTTGTTTTTTTTGCATCCCAGTTGCGGTTTATAAAAATAATAAACGGGTTGATGGAGGGTAACGCTCCCGTGGAACATCGAGTATCGAGACGTACTCGTACATCGCTTTCCAACGAGGAATCGCCTCTACACACGATACAATTGCAAACTGATTTATGCAAACGGCATTGCTCAATACAAACGTGTACGCAATAACTCACACGCGTAGGACTCTCTCATTCTTATTAATAATTAAAAGAAAGCAGTTTTAATAACATGAATCAAAATTCGCAATCGACAAACTTCATTATCTTTTCAGATTTGATTGATGAACTAAGTAATAAGTATTTTAATCGATTAATTTGTTTTATGGTATATGAAAGTAGGTTTTCTATTATTTACTACGTTACGAGACGGTTGGTGTTTTCGCATGATATCAGGTCTGGTGCCTGGTGAGACCTTGCTCGGAGCTACAGAACTGGTCTCGATGCGCGGGCGCACCGAACAGGTTCCACTTAGGTGCCTAGGGCTTTACGTAATTTGCGGAATTATCGCTTTTGTAATGTCACTGTCAAAATTGTCACGGTTACAGCCCTTCAATTTGAATGTCAATGAATTGCGTGTCCCAAACAATTTAATTAGCATTATTGATGTAATTTAAACGGATATCGCAATTTACATCCAATGATAAATGAATCATATTGATTTTTCGATAATATTGAAAGTTATGTAATCACGACATTTTGGCATCCGCCTACCTATGAGGTCTGGGGTTTCAGAACTGTCAAAAAATGTCAACATGATTTAAAACTGATATACTTAACCAACACGTAAATAACGTAATCATTACGCCTATTCTTCCGCGCTGTAACAACGTGAAACAGGTCTTTGCGCTGAAAAGTAGTTATTCAAAACCTTTATATAAAAATCAAAAGGTTTTCAAATTAAAGCAGTTTATATTCTTTTATTTCATCAATCATGCTATATTGAATTACAAAACTAGTTAGTAAAACATAAAGTATTTACCCTTGAACATTTTCAATACTTAATTAACAAATATTTGTTTGATACAATACAAATAACATTCTTCATATTGTTTTGAAGCTCGTAAATTTAAAAGCAACGTGTATAAATAAAATGCTCTCCCACGCTACATGAAAACTAATATGTCAAGGTTCGTTTAGAAAATGTTTATCATTTCACTTGTGTGTAATTATCTAATTCTAAAACCGACCGCGGAAACTGACGTCCAATATATTATTTAACGTATCCTTCAACGATGTTTACGTCGTTATATGTTGATTAATTACCTAAAACCGTAAAAACTTGCGAACTTGCTTAAATACGTTTACGTATTTGTGCGAGTTTAGCGAAAATTTAAGGCTGTTTTTCATGTTATATTTATACTAGCAGCGCCCTGCGGTTTCACTCGCGTAGTACCCGCTCCCGTGAAAATGCGATTTCTAATAAAAACTGTGATGAAACCGTGAGGGATTCCATCCGCGCAAATCCTAACCCCTTGGGATTTTTGGATAAAAAGTAGTTTATGCTATTCCTGGTCATAACAAAGATCAACCAAAAAACACCAAAATCGGTGCAGCAATTACGTAAAAGAGTAACAAACTAGTAGAATAGAAAGTCCTACAAATCATCAGTATTTTGAAAGTGTACATAGCTTTTTATATCCTAGATACAGACAATAAATTAAGCTAGGATTCAATCGCTTTAAAATGATTTAATACATAATGATTACATATAACATTGTAGTATTTAGATATTGGTGAAAGTGCGATAATAATTATGTATGTCGAAACAATGGATGATATGTGTTTGTAAAATAATAGTTTATCTTGTCACAATCGTACATTATTGTGATGTATGTGTGAGAGTATTATGACGTTGTAATGTCAGGGTTACGCAGTTTGCTATTGTTTTCATTTCTCACTAGCTTTTGTTATGTTAGAATTGTAGATTTTGGATTTGAACTTCTATATTATTTCAAATAGGTAACTACTACTTATTCATTTGCTTACGAGAAATATGTTTTTATTATACTTCATCTTTTCCTAATTTTCCCATTAATACCTAAATATTGAGTGAGATAATGGATAGGATCGCTGTCGTGTCGAATAAAGAGGTGAAGGAAGCCGCCTTAGATAGGGGCAGGTGGAGGGAGTTTCACATGTTACAACGACAAGAGCAACAGGATGATGACCTAAATATTATACCTTCCATTATTACTTTAATTTTCATAATTTCAAAGATATTTTTAGAATTATAACTAAATAATTTCGGGTTATTCAAACATTTTTACAAAAAAGACCTTCAATAAATCATTCCTATTTTAAAGTATTGATAATATCCTAAAATATGTAGTCTAGTCTAAAACAGTTTACACAAACCACAATGTAAATATACTCCGTCCGTCTGTTGTGCAAATGTCCGTCCTGTGTCTGCATTAGATAATATTATTTGATTTAAAGCAAAAAGGGGTATAAATACTTCGAATTTTGTTATTTGTTGACGTAAGGGAATTCTTTATTTAAATTTTAACTTTTTTGTATAATATTTTTTAAAGTTTGTCGGTTAGTTAGGGTATGGTACGGACCTTTTTTGTTATTTAATCAAGGGTTTAAAGTTATAAGTTTTTAACCCTCAAGCCTCCAGTAAAATATTGGCCTGCAAGATCCCAACAGATTTCATATCGGCTATATTCTATCCTGCTTTTTCTCTAAACAACAATGACTTTCAGAAAACCGTAAGACATTGGCGTTAGTTATAAAATGCCACAAAATAAATATAAAAACAGGAACACATTAAACGTACCACACACTCAGCTAAACAACCTAGATAGTTTATAGTAAACCTGCGGTTTCTGCATCAGTGAAACCTAGAAAAATATATGTTTATGATATGATCTAGGTTTTTAGGAAACAACCGCTGGTTTATAGGTCGTGGTTAAGTCTCTATCGTAACTCTTAGCATTTGATATTATTATAGCTATTGAATAATATCTGAAATACATCATAAAAACACATAATTTTCTAGAATAATCTAACCCACGGAACAAAGAAAAAACTAGATTTAACCTATTTACCAGTCGCATCGATCAAAATAAGTACTTCTTTAAGTTTTTGCGTCATTATCTAAAATATTCAAAGCACACTAAATTAAGGAATAGTTTTTAAGTAAATTCCAAAGACTAGGAAATATTTTTAGTTATTAAAATATTTGTGCAGTAAGAATGTTCTACTTAAATTATATCCGTAGAGTTTAGTTAGCAACAGTTTTTAAGTTATAACGAGAATTCTTCTTAGACGAATATGGCGTAATGATTTTATACATTACATACATACGGAACTATTGTTTTATAATAAACAATTTTAGGAATATTATTTTTTTTAAACTTAAAGAATAGTTACAATAAGTTTCTTCTAATTTTAACATACTTATAGAACACTAGCAGCGCCCCGCGGTTTCACCCGCGTGGTTCCCGTTCCCGTGGGAATACAGGGATAAAATATAGCCTATGTTACTCAGGGTGAATGTAGCTTTCTAATGGTGAAAGAATTATTGAAATCGGTTCAGTAGTTTCGGAGCCTATTCGTTACATACAAACAAACAAACAAACAAACAAATCTTTCCTCTTTATAATATTAGTATAGACTAGCAGCGCCCCGCGGTTTCACCCGCGTAATTCCCGTTCCCGTGGAAATTTCGGGATAAAAAGTATCCTTTGTTCTTTCCCGGATCATAAGCTACCCCTGTACCAAAATTCAAGTCAATCGGTTCAGTAGTTTAGCCGTGAAAAGGTAACAGACAGACAGACAGAGTTACTTTCGCATTTATAATATTAGTTAAGATTGTATGTGCAATGTTCAGGTTCATAGTAAAGTCCATACCCGATCAAGGTAATTACCAACCCAGTTAAGGGTCGTCACAACTCGCTGCCCTCACACCAAGACGCGGCCTCATTTCATATGTATCATATAATTTTCATTCAACCTCAAACGTTTCCGCAGATCGGAGCGTCCATTCAATACGTGCGATTTCTAATCGTTGCGGTTTTATTTACATACATCAGTAGGGTTGTCACACATGTGTTGTTAGTAGGAAAACTAATTATTTAAAATACCATAATTAAGTGCTATAAATACTTCACTTCCAGCATGTTGTACGTCCTTGTTGTAATGAGAAGACGTTCTTCATTCCGTTTGACAATCCTTGACCTGTAAGATTCCACACTGATCATATAGAACGATGATGAATCGAAAATCTGAATACATTTCCAAAACTTACTCAAAATCTCAAATCATTCCAAAAGCGTTGCTGCCCAGTAATCAAACCTGCATCACATAAACATGCCACTAAACCATGATATGATATGAATATCACATATGACAGCCCTACACATCGAACGCCGGTTGCACAATGGATGGTTAGCGGCTTTACTCCCTGATTATCACGGCCTAATTGTCTCCGCATGGCGTAAGACTTACATGCCCATATTGTACCAATGTACACACATATTCGCTTAAAAATATATTATTATCATACATTATGCAACCAACTATAACAGCCTCGAAAACTTAACTATAATTTATTATTTAAACGGAAATAAAAGTTAAATATAACTTTAATTTAACCTTGTTCAGGTAAACTGCGATTTAAAGCAGTTCTAGTGAAAGGGCATTGATCGTAAAAATATTAAAATTCTTCTTCAATATCCAACATTTTCAATTAAGTTGATCAAAGCCGAAAGGTTAACGAACTCGGTTCTATTTCATCAATATAAATAAGATTTACAAATTCTTTGTGAAGCTTAATCGACGGTTAGTGAAGCCTTAAATGTTCTCTTAACGTTCTCAATTTCCTGTCTTCAAAGAATCCTATTCAATGTGAAAAGATCCGCGGAGCCTTTAGAAAAGTTTCAGAGGTCGTCGGCCTATGATAGCCTGAAAATAATAAAATGCCACTTAGTCGGGGTAAACGTCTCTACAAGTTTATAGCGAGTCATAACCTCGGGTAATTTGGTAATCGCATAAAGTTTTACAAGCACTTTAATTAAACGGAAGGATAGTCTACGCCTAAGGCCTACGCTTTGAACAATAAGTGAAAAATTGAAAATAATAAAATCATAGTTAAAACTCACGCATTACAAAATACGTAGTAAAAATCGTGATTGAGCTTCGTGCTATAAAGTTTTAAACAATATAAATTAACAACCTGCCAAATCACGAAAACAATCGACATTTTGTAAGATGTTCCCACTGCGAGCCTTGAACCCCGCCGATAGCCATTATTATATTCATCGTGCACATTATGCTTGTATAATATAAAGGAAAGGTTGAGCCGCGTGGCCTCGCCGGAGCCTGCTGAGGTTACATGTCTATGCCTCGGAATGGGCGAGAGATGACAGCCGCGATAAGCCGCTACCTGTCAATATGACTGACTGTGCTGACGTTATGCGGCATGCATCCGATATCCGAGCCCTTGATCATTGACAGCACCCATCTCATTGTACTCCAAACTAGTTGCGATAACATACCCAATACTTTAACCTGAGTCATAACTTCAAAATTTGTCGCCGGCAGCTACTTTACTGTTCTTATCATCGAGGAATTTTAAAGAGTCACCAACAAAGTTTGCAGTGAAACAAAATACAAAAGAACATTGTTTCAACTCTCTTATTGTTCCTGATTCATCGCTGATTCAAACTCAGTTGCATCACGGAATCGGCATAAAGATAACTTTATTATCATATTTTTGTGACCGATTATCGAAAACGTCAACAGTGCGTCAAAGTGGCTCGCGTTACCGAACATAGCGCTACATTGCACGCGCGCTCTTCTTTTATTAATTGTGATGTCCAATTCAGTGGAGGATATGACGGCATGGTGTCGGCGACGGCGCGTGATCCACCTGCAAATCAATTCCGCCACGCAATCGGCATGTATCCTTGAATAGTACGACATCAACACACAAAACTGTATTGTTATAATGTGGTTAAGTGCGTGCCATCGAAAAACTGGGCGGTCACCTAAATATGCACATATTTTGAACGGCCACCGGAAAAGAGAATTTAGTCAAATTGATGAGCCCCAATTTGTTTTGCTTATTAGAGGCTATCATTATGCGCATATTAGTTGTGTGTCCAAAATAACACGAAAATATATAGAAATCATTTATTATTATCATTTTGGACCATCTATTTTATAGCTAATGATATTAACGGCCTCTATTATGTCATAAAATGAAGCAATCCATAGGTTTCGTAATGTGGCATCTCTTTATGGGTTCACGTCGAAGTGTCGAAGCGCAAATCAATTGGAATCGTTTTCTATAAGTATCAGTTATTGTAATTGATTTGTGTACGCCGCGGACAAAGTACTTAGTTGCATTATGAAATGATATAATCGAATAGTATGGACTACCATACTATGTATTGTAGTGATAGTAGCTGGAGTATTACAGCGAATGTTAGTCATTGACCCTGAAAATAACTGTCTGATTACAAAATATCATTAATCCTAGATTACATCCAAAACTTTACCTCTTTATAATATATACATAGTATTGCTACATGGGCGTAGAAAAATTTTGAACAAAACGAAAACACAATTACAAAATATGAAACGAACTCGGAACAATAGGTGTGGGGCACTTTTTTGGATAATTACCAAGAAATAGCATGTAACAAATACATTTGGAGAGTGTCATGACTTCCTCATGATCTTACCTATTCGAAAACTAGTTTACAATTGGCAAAACTCGAGACTACCGTTTCTTATAACTACTAAAAATACAAAGCGTTGATAAATTGATTTGCTGGTTTGTGTTTCTGACGGAGAACGTTATCCGAAATTACATGTTTCATTATGTCGGGTTAATAATGATGCGTAACAAATATCAATGATAAGAATAGTGGTATCTAAGCCCTGAATATGCTTAAAAATACAGTAACTGGGGCTTTCTTTTTTAAATGTTCAAATTTGTTTGATGAACCATGCTAGCCGGAATGGTAAATATTAGTCTCCCGTTCGTAACAAATATTTAGTTGAGTTCTAGGCTTGAAGAGGTGACAATTGTAATTCATGACTCATATAACATTAAAACATTCATCATCAATGGTGTACGTGAATTTCACGATAACCGCTCGAATTTTAAAAATTCCGTTTCGCAACTCGCCGCGGGCGCCGGCCCTCGTAAACAAAACGTCCGTCACTACATCACATCGCATTACATATCATTTTATTACTCCTTGGCATAAGACGCTGGTTTCTTAACACTAAACTATTCCAGGGATTTCGAAAATATCATAGTTTACGGCGAGTTATGTGAGTGCCATTGACCTAATAGTGGCCGCTTTGATATCTCAAATTAAATAATTGATTTAAAACGTTCGCTAGGGGACAGGGCGTCGATGTCCAACGGGGCAAGGGCGAGCATTAATTCATCAACATATGCTTGCTGTTTGAAATTCGAACGGTAAACATTTGAAATTTATAAATGTATCACTGATCATGGTCGTTCTTTGATACTGACAATACAGTGATCTTACGCAGTGATACATTTCTTACTTTAACGGTTTAAAAAATCCCATCCTACATTTTCACATGCAACCTATCTCCTGATCTACAACTGCCGTATCTGAGCGTCAGATCAGTGCACTACCTCTATTTCCACAAGCGTCCGTCTGTCTGCAAGCTCAACATGTGGACTGGATTCTAAGAACAAATGTCTTCAACATGGAATTCTGCCTCATTATGGACCATTAACAATCTTCAACAACATTTCAAATGAAATTGTGTGTTTTTGTTGATTCAGGTACGTTGGCAGAACCAGTTTTGTTACTTAGTTGTTGTAATTGAAATTGTAATCTGGGTTACAATGTTGTTGCATTTTTTAAAGATCGAAGTAAAATATCTGGAGTCTGGACTCACAAAAAGCCTTGAACACTCAAAATTCTAACAGTGGCTTACCTCAAAAATACCGCAGCAAGAACAAAACTTAGCCTAATTGTGGTAAAATATGCCTTGAGTTGGAAACTTGTTACCTATGGTAAAACAGGGGGACTACAAAACCAACCTCCATGCATCGAGTATATTTGACATTGTAAATGATACTTGAAACTAAACGTAATATATAGTTTTATTAACAGTTATAGAACCAGTAATCTAGCATTCTGTTTATTTAATGGCTTCAGGTAAACCTACATACTTACATACAATTAGGTTCACGCACGTACATAAGTAAATGTTAATTGGTTGTTAACTGTTAGATATTGCGGTTGAATACACATTTAAATAATAGGATGTGGAAATAAATTATAGGTTAAGGTATATGATAGTTGGGATTACCTTGAACTGTGATCTGGGGTTATCTAGGTGAGGCGTAGAAAGTAGTTGTTAAGATTAATAAAGTAAGTATTATTTTATAAATATATTCAATACTAGTTGCGAGAGTCCTTTGTTTGGCACAGTGACCAAAAAGTCTAAATCACAAAACGAAAACCTCAAGTGAATCGATGATTTTGAATTGCTCGTTTAAAGCTATAAGATACTCAATAATGACCAGCACAAACAGTGCCCTCTTTCATTGCTTCTATGAAACATCGAGTTAAATCACATTTGTGTTCAAATGCAATCAAATAATAAAGCGAGCGACCAAACAAAACACTTGATAGTTGAGTTGGAAAGGCATTCGTCGTATATGGCAATGCAATGCGCGCGCCACATGGCCTGCGCCCTCGTTGCGCCCGCGCAGACACACTGTCTCGCTTCTGCGAATCGTGAGCAAGCCTAACCTAACAGTGTTTAAAATCATTCATCTTATTAGCTGTTAACAAGCTCTATATACCCAATGAAAATAAAATCAAACGATTCTTGTGAAATCAGAGGTGTAAGAAAATGTTTCGATATAAAAATAAATAAATGTATTCTGTTCTTTGAAATATTTAAGAGAGATACTGTTGATGATTTCATTATTGTTATTTCGATATTATATTTTCTTATTTTACTGATGCGCACTTACTGGACGTTCTTGATATTTTTATTTACTCCTAGATAAAGCAATGTATGGTTGATATATTCCAAGCTAACTCGGGTTTGGGATCACCAACACTCATGATGCAAGCGCGATACGCCAATTCCTCCTCATTTTAACAGTGCCTTGTCCTGGCAACTAAGTTTCCCGCAATTTTGGTTAAATCAACTAATAGAGTTTTGTCTTAGGACTTTTTATCTACACAACAACGGTTGCAATCAAAACTTAAGTATGTATAGGTATAATGTATTTTTCCGTAACTTTCCCAAGAACAATTTTCAAAGGCAATATTAAATAAGTATCTCAATTGTGCATCTGTACGTTGACTGTCAATCTTTGATCTCACAATCGCTGGTCTATGCGCACGCACATCGCAATGCGCAATGTCCGTCTGCATCGCTACCGGGGTCATTGGACTTGTACCTAAATATTAAATATAATTTCATACTATTATTATCAACGTTATGTATTTTTAGTTCATTTGTATTAATACTCAGATGTTAGTAATTATATGTAGCCTTGGCTTAAGTAAATACTACAGAATCTAAACTAGTGCTACTCTACTTCACGAAAGCTCCAACATTATTCCATCTGATTAGTAAAGGTTATCTTTTTATCAACTTTTTGTATAAACATCATCATCTATAAAGCTTTTAGTATTTGCTTTAAAATACCACAATATAAGGTTGGGAACTACTCTATTAAGGCCTAATCACCCTAATTCAGGGTAGGCTCGAGCCCCTCGGTGGGGACATTATATGAACTGATGATTATGAACTACTCTATTAAATAAGTATACAATAATTAAGACATTATAATTAACAACAAATTACCCATGACCATTAATATGTAATCCTTCAAACAACTTAAAACAAGGAAATATACAAGAATTCTTAAAATAGAAAAGGAAAACCCGAAACGTAAGATATTTCGAGACTTTCTTGTATCTGTAACATTTAGTTTATTCATAGCATTGATTTATAGTAACTGTTTCTCAGTATCACCATACAGTTTTATTTATAACAAGATTCTAATAAATATTATGACGACTGACTCCAGAGATAACGTGGTGACTAGGCTGGACTGTTTAAAAAGGGATAAGGGTTCAATATGTGTGTAATTCACTAAATTAACATAACATAACTTAACATAATCACTCACTACATCATCTCATTATAGTAACTGACCCCTAAGTAAGTTCGAAACTAGTATTTAGGGTATCAGAAACTACGCACACACACATTCACACACACCCAGACCAAGGCAAACATTTGTGGTTCACACAAATACCCCGCACGGGAATCGAACCCGCAACCTTACTTTTTATTAATGTTTATCTTGATTTTGCATTATATTTGTAAGTCCGCAGTTTTGTTTAAACTAAACTTAGCTACGGAAACCTCTTTTAGATCATTAGTGCATGCTGTAATATTTGTGGTTAAACCTGTCAAACTTTGAGGACTCTTACTACTGATAACAATTGCCGATTTATTTAGTACGACAACCGGGAAATTACAATTTTAACGTGCCCTCCGAAGCATGGAAACGTCAAAAGAAAACTCAAACAAATTAGAAAGTACTATTGCAACAATTTGTAACATAAAATTATTTGAATAAATCTCATTTTTTAACTGTTATTCGCCTAATATTTCACGTTATCTATTTCAAGTACTAACGTCAATTGTATTGTACCTGATACCTGAACTAGCGTCATTACAATATGTTGCCAGAATTGACTAGGTTTCATCTGCATCAGCAACGCGAACATTACTACTCTTGTTACGGGTAAAGACCTCTTAAATGACGGCCAGTTATTGAATACTTTATTAAATTAAGAAAGAATATATTATTTAATCAATATAGCACTTATTCAATTCTAACTTCTTTCGCTACGCGGTAGTATAAGGCTAGGCGTATGCTGAGACGCAGGCCGCGCAGGGCAGAACAGAGCAGATTTTGTAAAGCATGGAACGTCGCGAGAGAGAGCAGGACAGACACATATCTGCGTCGCCTGCGTTTCAGCGTACACCTAGCCTAATGTAGCTATTTGAAGAAATTAGGTTTGATTCATGAAAATGAGAAATGTTTTTCGGGAAAACCATTTTGACAATGGTCTTACCGCGAAGATAAATTCATGTTTATTATTGGTTCTCCTTCCTCAAGATTCAAGTATTTGAACTTGAACACAGTTTCGTAGAAAGGATTAGATACTTATATAATAAACACATTTTTATGAATACTTACAGTACAATTTCAACTGTATATTACTCACAAAATACCTTATTATATTATCATCGTGTCAATCTAGGTCTTAGACAATCCCGCCTACACGCATGTCCTAGTGTTTCCGCATCGATGAAGTAACTGAATCGAGACGAGTGGGCTGACGGACAACCAATTGTTCACTTTCTATATAATTGCATGATTCTCAACCACTGTTCTAGGGAGGAATTGAATTATATTTATGTTACCGCTACTTGTATCCATTAACCGTTATTTAAGCTATTGCATAGCTTCTATCGTGGACCTTGAGCGCGGGGACCGAATCCAGAAATTCCGTAACGAAAAAACCTCACGTTTTTTTTTTTTTTTATCGAAAACTTTTTTTTTGTAAATTTTCCAAAAAGTTTTTATAGTAATGTAGACAAAGTTTTTATTGTATGAAGTCCCAAGTACGACATCAAAATTTCTAAGGTTAGGATTGCAATACAATAATAAAAAAAAACAATTAGTTGATAAAATTGCTATGCAATAGCTTTACCGCGGCAGTCCCCGAGTGCCACACGTTTTTTTGTTATGATATCCAGAACTAACGTACTCGTAAATAACTAACTATATATCATTCAAATTTTACAGTTTTACTGATACCTATTTCAATAATGTAATAAATATTTGTAATTAACGTTAATTAATTAACAAATTAAAGTTTTCAAATAGTTTTACCTCTAATGAATCATCTCAAAATGTTTTACGTTAAATTAAATAATATTTACTTGACGATGCCCTTAGCGTAATTTCCGTTTGTGTAAGTATTACCTAAATGAGGAAACAATACAATATGATGAAAATTAAATATTTATTTGATTTAGGGCCTATTTCACGACCTTCAAGTAAAGTTACTCACCAAGTAAAGTTTGTACTGTCTCTTTCTTACTTTAAGTAAGTAAGTAAGTATATCAAGTGAAAAAGACAAAACATGTGACCAATTACTCGGAACGTTACTTGAAGATGGTGAAATAGGCCCTTAGAGACATTAATTTATATGTTGTATATAAGTACACTTTAATCTAAGTGTCTTTTAAAACTGGTGCCTCTTAGTTCTAGAAAGCAATAATCTTGGCCTGCTAGTTTTGTAATCTGACAGTAACATTCTAAATTCAAAACACATAAACACCATCAACGTCTTTCATAACGCTAAACTAACTCGATAAAAGATTAATCGATAAAAAAATATTTGAGATTTCATCTCGAGACAAGACGTTAATGTTTGCGATTTCTAATCACATCACTGTTATTTCGATAACTTTTAAATCGATTAATCATGGTAGTTTCTTTGTTTAAGAAGGAAATAAAATATCAACCCAAAGAAAGAAAGAAAGATTTATCGAACACACGTCATTAAATTAAACATATCGACATAAAGAAGTAATAAATTACAAAATAAAAAAGGTATATCAAATTATTGTGTCATGGCTGAGGCTTTGTTTTAGACTCTGAGCATGCAACTGCATACTCAGGCGGTACGGCAGACCTTTTTTGTTTTTCACGTTTCTACCTAAATTCTTTAGATCGACCCTATGACATATACCCTATGACCCAAATATAGTTTTAAAAGCGCGTTTATGCAAACAAACTTTCAACTTAGAAAGATATAGATGAGTGAATTAGTCCTATAAGTTATCGAACTTCTTATATTTAGACAAATTTGATAAGAAAAGCACAATTACCGATTCAAAGATCAAAGAAAAGTCATGGCCTAACTAACACAGTTATTAGATCAAAGTCATAGGATAACTAACAGGTATATAGGTAACGTGTGCAAATTAACACGCGGTGTGTTCATAGAAAGAATATATTGTTTATTTACACATTGCAACCAAAATTAATAAACACTTGCGCGTTCTCGGAAGTTCATATAATTTTATCTGAATCATGTTTTTTGCAGTTCAAAATTGTGTGAAAAATGTTACTTTTAAAGATTTTAATAGATCCTATCCTATCTTCCTATGTTTTAGATATACTTTCGACAACACTACATCAAAATACAATAACCTTAAAAATACAAATATCCATCAAACAAAAGTCAAGAAACCAATCACATCAGTTAATAAAATTAATCTATCAAACTGTTTGTATTACAAAAGCGGTTATGGCCTATTAATTCTTTGTAACATACACATTAACAAGTAGATACATTTAGATATTAACGTACATGACAACTGTAGTCTTACAATGAAGTCGTCAAAGAGATATGCTTTCCACGCGATCAAACGCCGATGATGCGTACACTTGATGGACCGATGGTTTTCCATGTCACCATAGCACAATTAAAATATACCTTATGATTTAAACAATAAGATCTATATTTACCAAACAATTTATTGAGGTATCTCTTTACGTTTAACAGCAATTTAAACCTTATTGCTCAAATAATAAGGATGTTAGAAAACATTAGTAACGGTTATAAAAATGTTCAGTGTAATCGTTACATTTGTCACTTAAATTAAATGGTTACAGTTTGACAGTTCGTTAATTTTGAATTACGATGTTTAATTAAAATAATTATTTTTCATTGTATGTCGTTATGATTTTGTGACTTGTTATGATTAGTTTTGTTTCGGGGTTATGACATTTTACCTGTATGTGAGAGATACAAAATGGGGATTTCATTTTGTGATCATTTCCGTAAAATAAGCGGAATATAATCAAGTTATTTTATAAAATACTACAATAACATTACACACTACTTATTCTATTTAAGATACAACCTAAATAAATTGCGGTTAGGAACTCAAATCGAATCAATATTACGATTATAATGAAATCCATTCATTTTATCGCCCGAGATGCAGTTATTGCAACATGTACTCCTAAATATTGCGAAATAATGTTTTACTTCTAGCTAAAATATTGATTTAAGTTATTCTCCTAAAATTAGGAAAGAACGTGTACCGGTCACAAGTCAACAACCACTTATTAACCGACTTCCAAAAAAACAGGAGGAGGTTCTCTATTCGACGTGTATTTTTTTTTTTTTTTTGTGTGTTTGTTACGCGATTTCTTTGTAATCATGAATGGAGCATTTTAAAATTCTTGTTTCATTAGAAAGCGGATATTCGCGAAGTGGTCCCATGTCAAGGAAATCAGGATCTGATGATGGGATCCAGGAAAAATCGAGGAAAAACCCGCAACAATGTAGTCTGGGGTGTCGATTGACATTATTAAAAGTAAAACTACCTGTGACCCGTGGTTTTGCTCGCGATATTCTTAATACCATAAGAA
This sequence comes from Timandra comae, assembly GCA_958496195.1. Lineage (NCBI taxonomy): Eukaryota > Metazoa > Arthropoda > Insecta > Lepidoptera > Geometridae > Timandra > Timandra comae. The sequence goes on along the minus strand of OY292358.1, from coordinate 10,073,403 downwards.
TTTCTGAATGAAAATTTTTTGGCTGTATTCTTTCGTATTTAAATCAAATGCTGTTCACAATTCATGGGTTTTAGATATAAAAAGTCCTGTTTTTTAATTCGTTAACACACACTGAAATAAACCCGAACCTACAACATTTTTTAAAAATGTTTTTTTGTACTATTATAGGTTCCTATTACACATATATCTACAGAGCGTTTTCATAAAACTTTAGTAAAAAAAAAAATATTTAGATATTACAAACAAACACTGCACCAGATTAGATTGTATATATTATTTTAATTAATAAATAGACAGTATAAACGTCAGCCTCTATTTTCGTTTTTATTTTGACTTTGGTTAATTTTCTAAAAAGTTCTTATACCTTTGTGGTTATAAAGAAGTTTTGTTATAAAATGATTGTTTAATTGGGATGATGAAGTTAAAAAGAAGTAATAAAATGCAGGGGTGTGTTGGATTATAATGAATCATGTGTAACATCAGCTCATGGGACAGGATTCAAGCGGTACCCGTTGAGGTTGAACTGCTCGACACTTATAGAGCAGCGAAAAAATCCCTTCAAGAGGCTATTGCCCTCGCAACTCTCGGGGAAATCGTGGGAAACGACCTCTCCTTGCCAAATGTAGTCTCCGGTATGGTGAGCGAGGAGAGGTCTTGGATTGGAGTGTCCACCTTTTGTAAGGTCGTACTCTCGCAAAAAAAAAGCTGCCGAGAGAGAGCGCGAAGCCCTCTCCACTAATATCCGTAGCAGAAGGTTGGGCAGACGGAAGCGGGACTACCACTTTGTCCTGCAACCGCCATACGCCCGACCTGCGGCAGTGATCCTCGGGGGGAGATCCACTGCCGCCATATAGGCCTCGAGGTGGCGCGCGATACTTTCGGAAGGGGGTAACTCAACATCTATCGCCTAGACCTACATTCTAGCTCGGAGGAGAAACCTTTAACAGGGTAGAGGCGCTGTCCGGGAACGTAGTAGCGCGCAGCCGCGTTTCTTCCGGTTTCGGCCATAAGCGCAGAGGTGGCACACCAAGGGGTTTTAGTTCCTCTGGACAGAGGAAAGACTTAAAGTCTTCCTCCCACAAAAAAGGATTCAAGTGATCCACGATTCAAAAGCTCTTCTGGAGGAAAATTTAAGCGTCTTTTGTAGAAGGAGACTTGCTTCCCACTAAAAAATTTAAAATAAAGTTAATTTAAAAACATAAGAAACCGACTTCAGCACTTAAAAGTAAGAAAATAATTTAAAATAAACGATATTATTAATACATATTTACAATTTCTAATTAGTTACTTTTGAAGTCGGTGACAGCCAAAGCCTTCATTAATATTATAGGCGCGTCTCGTGCTATCTTATAAGGAAAAAAAACTATCCTGGGCTGGCACTGACTCCAAAAGTAACTAATTATAAATTGTAAATATGTATTATTAATACATATCGTTTATTTTAAATTATTTTCTTACTTTTAAGTGCTGAAGTCGGTTTCTTATGTTTTTAAATTAACTTTATGTCAAAATGTCAATATTATAAGACTTCGCGCAAACATCATTGAAATCACTTTTGCGGCACTTTGTGAGATAAAATCTTTATTTTAATATTATCTTTGAGTGTTATTCGTAACACAAAGTACAATTATATTCGCAATTCAAATAAAAATATGTTTCATTCACTCGTTATCTCCGTGCGAATGAATGAATTCGCAATAAGTTTGTAAGCGCTAGGGTTGCCAAATCCCAATTTATATTACAGCCATTGATATACTGCAAACATATCATTATGCGTTCTACTTTTAAACAATAATAACGTTATAAATAGATTAAAATAGGTTATAAAACATGGGTGTATGGACAAACTGACCCAAATGCGTGTATGACGTCCGCGGCTCATGTAATTTGACGTAACATATCTGTAAGATTTGAAATGAGCTCATTCACTGTTTGAACTGATCCAGTTTCGCAAATTACACCCTAATTACGTTATATACACTTTTATGTTTACAGTCAAAATATTGTGCTTTGAAATGCTAAATGTTCACAAGTTCTGAGAACGGAAAATGCTATTTGAACTAGTTGAAAGTAACTAAAATAAGTTTAATAATAAAAAACAGGCGGCATATTAGGTAACGTACGGCAATTATTTTACTGGCAATCCATCTTAAAGATTTTTAATATCTTTGGATAATTGCTTTCGAGTGAGACATGTTTTTTATTTAATGTTTTATATTATGACTGACATTTCAATATTCAATAAAACGAGGATGTTTTATGTTTCTTTAAAAGATGTTTGAAATCTTAAAATTCTTTCCCTATAGAATTGGCGACATATTTTTTACTTTTTTGAAAGTTGAAGTTTCGCACTCCAGTTTTTTAACAGTTAAAAAGTTGCTGCATTTTTTTTGTAATAGAGTTAATAATAAAGTACTTACTTACTAAATACAATAGATAGAGAGTAACGCTCCCCGGGTTGACAACCAGATAATAAACAAATCGCCGGATACGCATTAGGTAAGTTGTTAATATGAAAATCACAGGACGTCCAATGGAAAGTTGGATAGGTTTTATAACCACCATGAAAGTAGTTTTAATAAATATTTTACACTCTCGCCTTTAAATGGGTTTGAAGACCTTTAGTAATTTTATAGCTCATTATGTAAATTAATAATGATTGGAAGTTCCAGCAATAAACCTTACCAAAGGGCATAAAATCTATTTACTTTCTAGCTTTAAACCTATTCTCCTAAAAGTAATATTAGGTAATATTTATTATTCTAAAAACCTTCCTTTTGAATTACTCTATCTAGCACTGCAAACCGTATCAAAATCCATTGCGTAGTTTTAAAGATTTAAGCATATATAGAGACAGAGAAAGCTACTTTGTTTTATACTATGTACTTAATGATGATCATTGAGCCGACTGCTTAAAACCCGACGCCCCTGATATCAGAAAGGAACTAAACAATAAATAATGACACAATAATAACATACAACGGAAAACGCACCCCAAATCGCCGTTAATGTCGCCATTTTAAACTTTACATAATGCGATATTAATTGCCAAATATCTAATATCAACGACAATCGCTAACATGAAATAGCCCTCTTAAAAGTCAAGTACTGTCTGGCTTTCAATGTTACGCAACTATGACTCATTACCGAATATTGAGGCTCTACTTGTACACTTGCCTTCTTCCCCTCATTCAACTATTGAGTCACCGATCTAAGATTATTGTTTTCGTACGTTAGTCACGACACTAAAGGTAAACAACACTAAACAGCCTCTAGAGTTACGCAAAACAAAGCAAATATTACGGAACGAGAAAAATCAATCCGATCCTTATTGAAAGAAAGCGTTGTTGACGAGATAACTACATTGAAAAATAATCCGTGTCCAATTGAAATCATTCATTCGATCGACGCTATTAGGGCTTGCTCCTTAAACATTTGTTATCCGAATAGTATTTTCAATTACGTCAATGAACGACTATAAATCAAACCATTGGCCTATAAACAAGTATTTCAGACAGGTATTTAAGGTGGTAGCTAGAACTGTAGGTACGTTAAGTATTTCCATACATTAAATTTTAACCCTGTGACTTTTGGCGTTCTGCCTAATTGTTCTATAAAGTTCCCGAATCAAAGAGAACATTACTCGGAACGAGAAAACCCAATTCCCAAGAGTTCAATGACAAGTCGACGACAAAAGCGGAAGGGTTGTCGCTCAGACCACGAGAAAAATATGTAAATATACGTGACGATTGAAATACGGTATCCTGTTATAAGGTGCTTTATCAAAAAATTTATTTCTCGGATTCACGGGAGTAGATGTGTTAATGTGACGTCAATAGTGATTATTCATGAGGAAAATGTTATTGTTCGAGTTGTTGACAACCCTGTGGCGTGGAGAGGAGGAAAAGCTTGACAAATCGCGATTAGCACGTGGCGCGTCCGATCGGGCCGAGTTAACAACACGACTCCGGCTCACGACTACTCGTACATTATAAAATCACTTTGTAATTCTATCCGGATCTGAGAACTTGATAGTGAATAAAAGCTCTAGCCTATTGTTGTAGGAAGTGCATGAAGTAATTTTCAATTATGATCTTCGGGCAAATGGTTTAATTAAATAAGATATTGTATGCAGTGTGTACCTTTTCCTTGGAATAAAACAATTATTTAAAATAGTATGATTTTAGTGCACATATGTTCTGCTTTTCGTTTTCACAACCCATCAGTTGCTTTGTACCAAAAATGCCTACCAATGAATAGCGACCAGATACAGCATCCTTTTGAATAGAAAAGAAAGCTGAAACTAAGAGGTATCAAAACAAAATAGAGAACCGTGATTTATTATTTTCTATTAGTTCTGAAAGTAAAAGTTACTTTACTATTGTTGCCGACAGTCCGTCCGGAAAAAAATACATCAATTTCCGAACCGTGAAAACGACAATTTGGCAGACGCCTCGGAGTCTGCGCGGGAGCACTTTCTCTGCGCAGTCGCAGCTCCATGTCATAGTCCTTCGGACGCACGCGAGAGACGCTCGCCGCGCGCACTCGCGCTTCCGCTACAATATTATTAACGTCTTGTGTTTTATTAACGGACTTCATCCGATCGCTCACTCCTCCCAACGATTGATTTATTTATCGGCACTTTCAAATCAGAACACTCAAGGCGTTCCGTCATACATTTCATCCGGACGATATTTCGGAAGTTTATGAAAGACGGTAGGGCCAACGGCCGCGTAGGGAATCGGTGTTTTGCTGAATCAATAAATAAATATAGTGTGGATTCTTGTATTATAATATGTGAAGTGTGTGCATTGTGTGTGTGTTAGTGCCAACATGTGACAATGACCATCAAGTATCACACCTGTGACGCTTGTGGATTTTAGCCAAATCATGACTCTTTGGTACACGGATATATTGGTGAGGTTTTACAATGCTCTTATCTACAACATTCTAACATTAAAATACATAAAAAATGCTCATAAAATTACCTAATTCTCTGTCACCTACATGGTATTGAAAGGAACATCAATAGACATTTACTACCTAATATCATTACTTGATTACTTGGTGATAGAACCTATCACCGTGCAGGCATTAGATGCTGTCATTTCCATTTCGAGGCCAATGTCGAATGGTCGTTAACATAAAAAACTTAATTTCTCTCTACCAGTAGGTAGAGTCGCATCGCACGCCCCGCAATTATCTTTATTGGGTAGTTAGGCAATTGACCTACAGCTAATATGTTATTACTAGCCATCGATAAAATGCCGCCGGTGTTTTGTCGGGTCAGTTTCGAATTTGAAACACTTTCTATGCTATCGCCAACGGTAGTCCAATCGAAAGATCCTCATTACGGACCGAGTGCTAATTGTGTGTTGGCGTTGAAGTATCTACATAAAGGAGTCGTGCGGTATGTTACGTCACCGTGCCCGTTCTGACGAGACGGTGACCCCCTAATTATATTTGATGTGAATAGGTTACGATCGCGTTGTGCTCTGCGGACAAAGCTGTCTTTCGTTATTGCACATCGCGCTCACAGCTTTTGGTTAAACTTGATTACAAGATGTGAAGATCATTTATCGATCGATACTAATATTATGAAGAAAATGTATTGAATTTTTGTTTGTAATAGACTCCGAAACTGAATGATTTTGAAGGATTTTGGGATTTTGCAGGTAAAACCGTGGAGCATTGCTAGTATATTTTGGCCACATGTTGATCATTACGGTTCGTTAAGAACAAATTCCTCAAAGATATTAAAATGTTTATTCTCCAGAACCAATTTACTTTAAACGCAATTAAAATCGGCACGTGAAAGCATACATTTTCAAATGCCTCCAAAACTATTAAGTATTTTCCCTCAAATGACGTTGACGTGACGATGAAGCACGCTGATGTAGGGAGATGAGATGAGTATAAGCACTTTCGATTTCCTGCGTGGAACCACATAGCAACAATTTGTAATATTGCCTCTAGCGACAATCTAATAACTAAACCTCACTACACCCACCCCATGTGAACTCTCATACGATACATATTAAGTTCAAATTGCAATAAAAATCAACTACTGCTCTGAATATAATCTACAAAAACTAAGATCTTGGTATTTGTTCGCATGAAGGCACGATAAATAGATATTAATCGTTAGCGTATTATGTGTCAAACATAACAAATTGCATTAGAAACTCAATGAGAAGCAGTGAGAGTGGCTGTTATTTATTGTAATAGTGACATAGGCCTACTTCCTACAATGTTTGTTTTATTATCATTAATATAATGGCGTAATTATGACATATTGTTATTGATTGCAACTTTCTATTTTTGCAATTTGTCAAGATTAAAATAGGCGGAGTAAAGATTCGCTAATGCTGGCGAAAATAATCGTAACGTTGTTTATTTCTAGCTGCTAAATTTGAGTCTACGTACCGCAACATAAACATCAAAAAACCTCCGAACCGCGGAAGCCGACGAGCTCACCAACCGAATATACGCGCAACTTCATAAAAATCTATTTCTGCTTCACGCACAGAACAATGGTGTAATACACAACAGCGAGTCGAACCGTAACACAACTGTTTTCAAGATCTGATTTTTTCGGTCAATTCTTGTCCTAATAATCTTGTGAGACATCAAACTATTTCGAACTTAAAACGTTTGCGGTGTTCGCATTCGACACAAAGTGTAACTCTGATTGATGTCGCCTCTCGAAGATAATGGAGCTATAAACGCGTGCAGCACATTTCAACCACTTGTCTATTCATTGAGACAGCTATAATTAGGGGTGAAAGCTAGACGAGGTTTTTATTTTGGTTCCGTGTTCGTTTTCGCTGGGAGTGCACGATTTGTCAGAGTCACAAGTTTCAAAACAACGCGCTCCATTGATCTATAATGATAATGACATTAATTTCGTTGATGAATGCAATGCTAATGTCTGCGCAATTTCATTGTTATGAAACCAATAATTTATTTTAGGGTGTGTGTGACTTTTCCACGCCTACTTCTGCGTTAAATTATATCATCAATCATTATCTCATTGCCGTAACTTTAGGTACGAGTGTATAAAGTGGGATGGTTTTAAGTAGGTCTTTACGTCAGCAATAAAATTGAAGAATCACAGTATTTATTTATATTCGACAAGTAATGATAGACGTAAAGCAACCGATGTTGATGTATTCGAATCCTACAGAAATTCCGATCGGTGACAACCCACACAAAATATACAAATAAACTCTAAATATTTTTGTTATTACTTATCAAGTGCATTCATGGCTCTGTACGTCATGAGTCAGAGTACTTAAACTCTTGGTTGCATTCACAGCAGATATAGATAGTTTTTTTAAGTTTAGGACTTGACGTATATTTTCTATTATACTAACTCCACCGTTTCTTCTTTACAGAGCCCCGGTGCAGTGACCGGATCAGGCACAGAGGCACAACCAGGCTCCAGGGATGCGTTAGAAGTGCGCTACTCATTGGCCACAGTCGCCGACGACTACACCAAGAGGAAACACGTGGTTAGAGTCACCACGGCAGCGGGCGCGGAACTATTACTACAGGTAAACTAAACTTACTACTTCATGGGGATACAGCTGAAGTTTGTTTAGAATAACGTGCTAATTTTACTATTGGTTCAAATGGAAAAAAACTTAGTGTTGGACAGCCCGTTTGTCGAGGAAGGCTATATAATACACACTACAACCCACAGAAACGGTGATGTTGTAAAGTATTAAAATCGTCACATCCATCCGTTGAAAACAAAAACAAATGTTTCGAAATTTTATCGATCGATTGTTTTGTTTCAGGCTGACGGTGAAGCAGATGCACAAAGATGGCTGGCGGCTCTCAGGCGACACTCCGCGGAGCCCCCTCCGGCGGACCCCGCTCCAGCCCCGGCCTCTGCCCCTCCAACAGCCACAGCAACTACTGAGTGCGCCTCACCGTTACCACCGCAGAGGAGTAAGAAGATCAGCCGTAACAGATCGCCTACTGGTTAGTAGCCAATTTTTCTAAATACATTTCTATCACAAGACATGTTTAAAGCAGTAAGAAATTTAACAATATATACCTTAATTCAGGCCCGCCAACACCAACGCTACCCTCATCCCCGAAAAACAAAACATGGAAGGGACGTGTGGCAAAGCAACTGAGGCGAATGCACGGTGGCAACACAACGACGCCCGCCGCGCCGGCCACTACCGGCTGGTTGGGAGCGCCTCTTGAAAGGTGCCCTTCAGATCCGGAGCACCCGCTTGTACCACGAGCTGTCACGCTACCAGCTAATGCGGTTGAGGTAACGTATCATTTATTTTTAAGATTATTACTATTAATGTTCGTTGCACATTAGCTAAGTATGCTCGTTTCTGGAGTGGGTTGACATCAATATTGCAACTCACGACCTCTGGATCGCCAGGCCGATTCCATAGCCATTGGGCTATTGTAGATTTAAATTGTATTGAGTTGAGTTGAAATATATCGAAATAGTTTTAATGCTAATAATAATTTGTTACCTTTATCCAGGCGTATGGTCTCCGCACGGTGGGTGTGTACCGCGTGCCCGGTAACGCGGCGGGTGTGGCGGCGCTGGCGGCCGCCCTGGACCGCGGCGAGCCCCCGCCCGCCGACGACGCGCGCTGGGCCGACGTGCACGTCGCCTCCAGTCTGCTCAAGGCGTATCTCCGGCAACTGGCCGACCCGCTCCTCACTGCAGATCTCTATCCCGACTTCATAGGTAATTACAACTACTTGATTTTGATTAGGACTAGGATTCTTGTGACTGTTTCGAATGTAAACTAATGATTTTTAATGGACGTCTCCAGCTGCTGACAGATCACCAGAGCGAGCGCGAGAACTCAAACGGCTCGTCCACGCGCTACCGGACGCTCACTACGAAACACTCAAGTACCTGATACAACATCTACGCAAAGTGGTGGCACATTCCGCATTCAACAAGATGGAGGCGAGGAACTTGGCGATAGTGTTCGGGCCCACGTTGGTCCGAGCGGCCAGCGATGACATGCTGGCTATGGTCAACGATATGTCCAGCCAGTGTCGCATCATCGAATCCTTCCTCAATCATGTAAGCACCATGATCAAATCATCAAACATGTTTTCCCAGTGTCAACATAAACTTACAAGTATTGTGTGTTCCCAGTACAATTGGTATTTCGAGGAGGATGAAAGCGACCCTCCCATGGACCCTCCTCCGTCCGCTGAGGAGTTGTCCCCAGCACCAGCGCCTTCCTCACGAGACCTTCTCATACACAACGTTAAGAAAATTGAAGGTAAGGTAACCATTTTAACCGTTGGATATTATCTTAGAATAATAATTTTGGTTACATTTTTGGTGACGTTTATGAATGGTTCTCCAGGTAAAGACGTATCGACGCGAGACATAGTGTCTTCAATAATATCGGCGGCGAATCGCAAAATCCAACGCAAGCCTCGGTCGAAGCCCTCGACGGACAAGAAGTGGGTGGAGGAGAAGCGGACGGACTCGCCGGGCGGGTCGCCCCCCCACTCGCCGCTCACCTCCCCCCCGCCGCACCTCACCACCTCGCTGGCGGAGTACGACGGCCTGCCGCATACACTCATCACCAGGCAACACGAGGGAGTTAATAAGTTAGTACAACCTCAATACAACGCACCCTTAGAAAGCTATAAGTGAACAAGTGTTTTATTTACAAATCAATCTGTTACAGAATCGAACTAGAATCTATGACAGCGCTGGGCCGCGGTCGGCAGGACATCTCGCGGCATACGCACGCGCTCACTAACTTCTCTATCGATGGTGAGTGTTGTTACTGTTCGCATTATATTGAACGTACATCACAGTGCACATTTATATTTCTACATACTGATCGTGTAATACAATAAAGGTGTCTACTATTTGCCCCACTAGGTGTCCAGTACTGACGTCACAGAGTAGACACAGCAATCTCATTCTTTTGTCCGCAATAAAAGGTATAGGAATGTGAGCGTGTCGAGTGTGCGTGCGTGTGCGGGCGGCCTAACAAGCCCCGATATGTTCGTGTTCATGTGTTACTCATAGCATCGCACCGTGTGAACGCAGTGTTGTCATAACGCGGGCGGGCGACGCGCCTCGTCCCACTAACGCTTCAGCGCGCGGTGACCGCACGGCTCCGATCATCGCATCCGCTGTACATATATCATCGCTCCTCATCTATCATACATCCGCGATCACCTAACGAGCGCGGCTCTATTCTAATCAGATCTAACACGCTTCAATTTATCGTTCGATTTTCCCTCCTCCACCCGCGCACCCCAACTAACGTCGCATATCGTCTGTCGCAGGAACCGGAGATTTGGTGTCTAGTCTGACGAGCACGTTCGACCAGAAGCTGCGCACGCTGAACAACTCGTCGCCGCTGGACGACGGCAGCATCCCGTACGCGGACGAGGGCCAGGAGGAGACGGAGGAGTCGGGCGACAAGTCGGGCGGCAGCTCGGCGCGCGTGTCGCCGGCCGCGCGCGCGCACGAGCTCAAGGCGGCGTGGCTCGCGCGCGACCACCGCCACTCCTCCTCCAGCAGCGACGAGCCCGACGCGCGCTGGCCGCCCGCGCCCGCCGCCCGCCCGCGCGCCCGCCCGCCCGCCGACCACGACGACTCCGAGAAGGAGAACTGCCCCGGGAAGGGCGCGCTCCACGACGACGACAAGGACGTGGACACGCGCTCGCAGGCCTCCGCCGGCGACGCCATGCCCGACAACGACAAGACGCTGGAGCGCGCGCTGTACCCGGCGTACGCGCGCCCCGCCGCCGAGTGCGGCAAGCGGAACAGCGCCGCGCTGGAGCCCGAGTCGCCCGCCGCCGACGAGAACAAGGACGAGGGCGCCAAGCTGAAGCGCTCCGAGTCGCTGAACCGCGAGCCCGAGCGGCACGAGGCGCGCGTGCTGCGCTCCGAGTCGCTCAACTGCCGCGCCGACCGGCTGCAGCGCTCCGAGTCGCTCAACAAGGGCGAGCGGCTCACCAAGCTCGAGAAGGGCGAGTGGAACGTGGTGCGGCGGCGCGAGGCCGGCGCGCCGCGCCCCGCCAAGCTCAAGCGCAAGAACGGCATGCCCGAGCGCGGCATCAAGCGGCGCCACACCGTCGGCGGCACCAAGGACTTCGACAAGGACGGCTGGAGCGCGCGCCACACGCGCACGTCGTCGCCCGACCTCACGGCGCCGGCGGCGTGGCCCGCGCCGCTGGTGCCGGCGCCGCGCCACCCGCTCGAGTCGCACGTCTGACGCCGGCGCCCGCGCACGCTCTGAGCGCCGCCGTTTCGTTCGACGGTCTCGCCGGGTCCACTCCCGCCGAGACCGCTTTATTCCTTCGTTCTGCCGACTTCCAATGGACGTTCCTCGATCTGAGTCGAACCCTCGCCTAGAGGGCTCCGCCCCGATACCGGACGGAGTCTGTCTCGGTGAAACTATTTTCATCCCCTTGACGACGCTGACCGTTCACGTTTGAACACGAAGAAGAGAGAGGCTATAGTTACTAGATTCGATTCGACTGACTGAATAGATTAGGTCACAAATATATATTTTATCGTATGCTATTGAACGAATTAATGATGAAATACTCAGTCAAATAGAATATAGGACGATTCTTATATTATAACTACATATATTTATAGTTTAGTAAAAAAATATCAAATGCAAAATTATATTTGAATATTTGGACGGTGCAATATTTATTGTTTTTTATAGAGAATGAATTCGAGAACCTGTTTTAAATACAAACAATATTGATTGGTAGATGAAAAGAACATAGCTCACTAAATAATGCCAAAGAATGTTATTGAAACTGACGATTGAGAGTAATATGCATGCGCGGAGCGTATACTAGAGTGACGGAACGAATCGGTGACTAGAATGCAAGGATTAGATATCAACGAACTCATTGACCTGTAAGGGAATATGTACCCACAATATTACACTATTAGCGAGTACTTAGTGCTCGCGCCGGTCGCTACGGTTCCACAGACCTGCAAGATATGTTTATGGCAAAACTCCCGTCGTAGATACTATACTACTGTTTACGGAGTTCAGTGGAACTTTATGTATAATTTAAACAAGCATAATATTAAATATAGTGCTACTAGAATATGTATGTACATTTAGGTAGTAAGTACACGATGTTTATGTGTTAGACAAGGTGCCCGTGGCTTAACGTTTAGTAGTGACTATACAACACAGGTGACCACTCTGTAACACCACTTAGTTTTAAGGTTTTAGTCGTAACTTTATCGTAGTTTCATTTTTAAAAGTTCAGAATAGCGATTCTATGAAATTATAATGTAAACGAGCGTACATCACCTACTTGCCTTTCGCAATAGTTTTAGATGATTTGAATTTATGCACAATTATCAATTTATTAAATATAACGAAGTTACCTTAGAGTCACGCGATGACTACGTTATGACGAGGTGAAAATATCAAATTTAGATGATAATTATGAAATATGAATACGAAAATGTTAGAATAAAATTATTATTGATCGATATCAACTTTATGATTGAAATGTAAATATTATAATAATTGCAATATATTAATTAAAATTATAATGATGTAATAATTATATGTAATGTCATGGATGTGTTTGTGTGTATGTCGGTCGTCGCGATTCCGATCAATGCAAGTAGAGGCGACGGGACACATACATTATTATATTATACACGGTGATAATATTCAAGTGATCCATCTTTATAGCTTTGTAAAAATTGTACATTTTCTTTTAATATTAATTTATATTAAATTTGTTATGTAGCTTTGTTGAATGCAATTATTTTTTATTGTTTTTGTTTATGAAAAAAAGTATTTTAGGCTAAATTCAATTGTTATTTATTTGTGAAAACTGTAAACGTGATTGGCGCAACATTTCTATAATTAAAAAGTATATAATAAAATCAAATGTCATGTAAATACATAAATATTATGTTCATGTCGATATGTTTTAGATTTTCGTTCTGTAACTTTGAAAATTTTATACCATCTTATGTTAAGACGATCTCAAGTTTGTTGTTTGCAAAGCGTTCCTTTAAAGTTTTATTTGTAAATATTAATGTAGGGACAGTGGATTACTAACTGCGGCGTAAGTAGACGTAGCGCTGGCGGGGGCGGAGGCCAGCCCTCGTAATCAAAAGACATGTGTCGACGAGACATCTCGCTCGTGTCGAGGAGACATCTCGCTCGTGTCGAGGAGACATCTCGCTCGCGTCGAGGAGACATCTCGCTCGCGTCGAGGAGACATCTCGCTCGTGTCTGCTTCAAAGCGATTGTATTCAATTTAATCTATTCATGTTCTTCGTGTAATCACTTAAATTCAAACAACTTCAAAGACATTAAACAAATATGGCTCGACCACATTTACAATGTCATTGTGTATATTTTGGAACAATGGAAATAAAATATTGAATCAATTTATTTTGGTGTTTTCTTTTTAAACATACCTACACAACAAAATGCAATGAAGTCTTGGAAAGAAAAGTGTCTACCTGCATTTATTGTCAGAATCTACTCACATTTATACACACACGCACTTTTTAATAGAAAAAAAATAATATTTTTCTACCCTCATTTTAGTAAAACATTTTTACCTTTATTTTTAGTGGTACAAAATATATCCCTTATTTTTAATACAACATAAAATATTTTCTATTGCCTACCCTCATTTTGTTGGGACAATAAAAGTATTTCTTCTGCCTACCCTCATTTTAGTAAACCATAAAATATTTTTTCTTTTCCCTACCCTCATTTTTAGTGGTACAAAATATTTCTATAGCCTACCCTCATTTTATTGGAACATAAAATATTTTCTATTGCCTACCCTCATTTTATTGGAACATAAAATATTTTTTATTGCCTTCCCTTATTTTGTTGGAACAAAAATATTTCTTCTGCCTACCCTCATTTTCAGTGGAACTAAATCTTTTTATTGCATACACTCATATTAATAGAACATAAAATATTTTCTATTTTCTACCCTTATTTTAGTAAAACATAAAATATTTCTACTGCCTACCCTCATCTTCGTAGAACTTAAAAATCTTTCTTTTACCTACCCACATTTTTGTAGAAACTAAGGTATACTTGTTTCTATTATACCCCCAAATAGAGGAATATCAAGGACTTAAAGGTAAGGATGTGAAACATAACCTATAAAACAAACCAACTGATACATTTAATCATTTATTATATTCATTTCAGAAAAATCCAATTTAACAACATCAAATGTTACAATTTTTATAATCAATCAAAAATAGAAGTCTTTGAAAGAGTTCTAAAATAGTATATTCATTTGGAGCTACTTAAATTAAATTAATACACGAGTTCGTGACACAAACCTTATAACTATTCAGTTCACCACTTGATCACACACTTTGAACTTTTCAGTCGAACTCTAACACTAAGCATTACTTTATTTCTGCATCTACACAATATTTGAACAAATTAGAACCTTATCCAACAGCAATAAGAGCTGTTTTCGTGGAGAGAGAACATTTTTATTAATTTTTTAGACTTAGAGCCACGTTTTCAGGTACTTTACAGACAATATCATAGTTTTAAGCATTTCAAACTTTACTACATTTTATTATTAGTTTAGAAAACTCAATTTCATTACGGGCTTACATTTAATTTGAGCTAATCTATTAATTAACGTGTATTTTCTACGTTTATACTGTCATTAATATGGTTAAAAATATTTAAAACATTGAACAATGAAACAAAATAAGTCCATAATTACTTAAATTTCAATTCAAATATCTGAGCGTTATACAGTAAAGTAGGTAGTTACATTATCAATATTAAACCCAAAATATTACATACAATTAATAAATGCAATAATAAAATCGATAATTTTAATATTAAAATAGCATCTTGTCAATTACTCTGCAGGTAGATTTATAAAACGAATATCAACATTTCAAACTCCCCATATACTAAAACAACATTGTACTATTAAAATAAGATATTAATTTTATGTTATACAAAAATAATATTACAATAAGAGATCAGTTTTATAAATTTTGAAAGTAATGATATCCTATCTAATGCCCTTAGGATCCATCAATAATTAAAAATGTTAACTTATTTTTTTTCCTCCACATTGTAAACGTGGAATCAGTTTGAGAAACTTAAATGTCACTGTCAATTATCTGTCACTGTCATTTTCGAAACACTGAGTATAAAATTATAAAGGAAAAGATTTTTTATTTTTCTTTGTTATGATACTCAAAAACAACGGACCAATTCACAAAATTAACTACAAGCTATATTAAGTATCATAACTCTGGTTTGCGCAGAGGCAAAACCGCATCTTATAGCTATTTGAGAAAAGTCATTGGTTTGACATTTCACGTGACATTAGTGGCTGAAGCTGTAGCCATAAAATAAGCAGTCCTTTGACAATTTTCATATTATTAAAAACCATATTAAAAATTGTAACATATAAGAAACTTGGAACACATATTGATGGATCGTATTAAACAAACACACGCACACACTTACATAAAAGCACACATTCAGTCAGTTTCAGTTATTTTTCTTCGAATATTTTTCCTTTGATTAGTAATTAAAATATTTTAATAACCTCTTTTAAAAAGACATCTATTTTCCCATGAAAATAAGTGTTTTTCACATAACATTTTTTACAGTTTCAAGAAAAATACACTTTTTAAACGAAATATGCATTCATTATTTTCATCAAAATAAAAAAAAAACTATTTTATTCTTATCCGTTCTTGTATTGACGCTACATTCGTGCATAAACTAAGTGAATATCTATTTTTAATAATAATACTTTCTGTTTATTATGTTAAAACATTTACTATTTTTTCGAAGTTAGAGCGCAATGACTTGTCAAGCGTGCCAAATGTCACTTTGACAGCAGAAAGCCGTAGTGACATAATCGTTTGAGAACCTTTATTTCTACTTGCCTGGCAATTTTCACACTAAAATTCATCCTCATTAGGCAGTGGAATTAATGTAGCCGTTAAATTGCATAATCTATACCGTGTGGCACAACAATAATTGTTATTATTAATTATTAATGGTGACATTATCACTGGTGCATACTAGCCTTGTCCGTGTTTCACTTGTGCGCCTATTCCGAATAGAACATAGAGCGCAGGCGATGCCAGAGAGGTCAGGCTGCTTCCTCGGCCTCGCGGCGATTCGATGACGGCGCAGCTTGAGCGGCCGGCGTTGCTTGTGACTGAAATATTACGTTAGGTTTACTTAGAAGGTACTCTTTCAGTTTATAATGGAACTATGAACACTATGACTGAGAGATGAACTGATGATCAACTGCTCTTCCCAGCGGTGGATTTACACTAGGGGCAGTCGGGGCAAGTGCCCAGGGCGGCAAATGTTTTAGGGCGGAAAAATTTTGAAAGTGAAAAGAATTTTTTTTTAGTGTTATCAAGATTCCCCCATATTATTAATTAATTCTATTAATTAATATTTTTTTGTTTAATTGATAATTCAAGAAATTCAATTCATTCATTATTTTTTATGAATTATAATTTTGACACTTTTTTAATAAAAATTATTAATCAAAATGATTTAATCAATTTGCTTCCTTGGAGATTTCAAATAATAATCGATTTTTCTATTTTCTGGAATTATAGTTATTTATGGTACAAGCGAGGTAAGTTGGTGATTACTTCCGAGGCGCTATTGAGGCCCGAGCCGTCAGGCGAGGGTCAGAAGATAGCCGAGGATAGTGATCATCAATTCTCGCGTGTACCATACAACGTTTTTCAACACATTTGCGAAGAAATTATCATTTTTCGCTAATAAATAAACAGTTTTTCGATTCGCGCGCATCCAACACAACAATGGTGATCGGCCATAGATTAAAAGAATATACTTATTAAAAAAATAATCGAATGAATGAATGAATGGTATCGACCATAGACCTACCAAAAGTAAGGAAACATAGTTGAAGTTTGTTTTTAAAATGTATGGACACGATTTTTTTTGGTATCGAAACTTTTTTAAAAGTAAACAATTAAAAAAAAAACTATAACTCACTAGTGAATCAAGCGTGTCATTATTCAACTGTTTTTGCACAAATAAGAGCCCCTTTATGAGCAAGTGTGTTGAAAAAGAAATTTAATTAGTATTTATTAGGGTATCGAGAACCGGTATAAATTTCAGAACCGGGATTTTCGGTACCAGTACTAATCAGAACCGGGATTTCCCGGGATTTTCGGTACTTTCGGGATTTTTTTCTTCTCTTTAGTTTTAGAGGTAAATATAGTCTAAAAATATTATTTATATTAAATAACACATATTGCACATTCTGGCATGACAAGATAACCATTGATTGCTTTAACGCATTAAAATAGCATCACGACTGAGCCTCTTAAAGCAGGAGGCAGGCCAGTGCTGCGGAAACTGCAAAAGCTGTTTTACGATGTCATCTCTCCGGGAGAAATCCAAAAGCATGGAACAGAAGCGTGATGGTGCTCTACTTCAAAAAAAGGGATAAAACCCTGCTGAAGAACCATCTCGCTTTTGAGCCATGTTTACAAGCTGTTCTCGAGGGTTGTCTCAATTCGTCTATCAAGAAGACTCGACGAATTTCAGCCCCTCGATCAGGCCGGGTTTAGAATTTGTTTTCTCATCGCATATTTCACAGTGCCTAAAAACAATACTTTTCAATCAGTGCGTCCTACCAATGATGACCTACGGTGCCGAGACGTGGACTGGACACTCACGTGGACCACCAATTTAAATTCACTTAAAGGGTTCTGAAGAGGGTTATGCTCGGAGTTTCTCTGAAATATCGCATTCGCAATGAAGTGATCAGACAGAGAACTAAAGTCACCGACATAGCTCAAGGAATTAGCTCTCTGAAGTGGCAGTGGGCTGACCACATCTGTAGGAGAACCGATGGTTGTTGGAGCAGAAGAGTTCTCGAGTGGACACCGCGACTCGGCAAAAGTAGTGTTGGACGTCCTGTGGCTAGATGGAGCGATGATCTGCGCAGGGTAGCCGGGAGAGAGTGGATGCGACGTGCCGCCGACGGGCACATTGGCGCAAGTTGGGAGAGGCCTAAGTCCAGTAGTGGACGTAAACAGGCTGTTGATGATTAAAATACAGTTATAAATTTACTTTTGATAAAGTTGTACACATAAGACCTTATAATTAAACTTTCTTGTTCTCTTGGTAATGTGTCTTCAATAAGATCAATGCATCTATAGTTGCATCACCTAATCGAGATCTAATTCTGTTACAAAAAAAGACCAGCTGAGGAGAATTTTTTTTCTGGCTCTACGCTAGTAGTTTCAATTGTAAGAAGGTGTTCGTAAGCTTTTTAAGTACCACATTTTGTCTTATGATGGAATAATGATCTACCACGTGCCTACGGATACAACATTTTAAGGAGAATATGGTTTTAGCTTGAATATTTTGTATAAAAAGAATAAATGCTGTTAATAGAAGATTAAAATCAAACAAATGATTATATAGTTAACATGATTCGTTATTTCCCGAAAATACCGAAAATCCCGGTTCTTATTCATTGAGAACCGGTTCTTTGACTACTATTAAAGAACCGGGAAATCCCGGGATTTTCGGTTCCGGGATTTCCCGGTTCTGAACCCTAGTATTTATTTTTGAAAAATTGAAAAAAATTCGGAATTATTTTTTGCATTTCTTAAAACATCAACTTTAACAATCAATCAATTTTTTTTTTTTATAATTTATCGATTTCACCAATTAATTCTAATTTAAACGAAAAATCGTATATTTTTGAATTTAATAAAGTTGAAACAGCGCATGCTAAAATACATATGTTTAAGGGGTGAAATACGTGTGAAGGCCGTTTTCATGCTGATTTTTATTATTATTTTTAAGTTATAAAAAATTAATATTATTGATTGAAAATATCAGGTTATTTCATACATATATTTATGAGTATTTATTCGTATTAAACAACAATATATAATAACTTATCAATAGCACAGAAAAAATGTTTAAATAAAAATTAGGAAAACGGTGGCCCTGAAGGCCATCCCTGCAACTTCCCGCCAATTCTATACCTAAACGCTTGAGATTGCACTTATGACGTTTTAGAGCTCTTCGAGCTCTTAAATACAATTTGTGTATTATTTTGAGCTCTCCGAGCTCAAAAAAATAGATTTTGCATGCTTTTGAGCTCTTCGAGCTCAAAAGTTTGATAGGAGTTTGATAAAACACTATTTTTTTTAATTTTCAAATCGCAATAACTTTTGAATGAATGAACCGATTTTCACGCGGTTGGCGGCATTCGACGCAGTTTTTTAAGCTTCATAAAAAATCTATCGACAGAGTGGAAAAATTCGGAGTAATTCCGAAAAAACGCTTTTTTCTGTTTTCTTTCGTCAACGATAACTCACGAACGAATTATCCGATTTTGATCGGACTGGCGGCGATCGACGTGGTTTTTTGACGTTAAGAGCTGATTAGTTTTTGAAATTGATCGGTAGAATCGTTTAAAAGTTATTTAAAAAAAAACACTTTTGAAAAAAAAAAAATTGTAGTTTTTTTACGATTTCTCAAAATCTATCGGTCCGAATCGGTTCAAATTTTCAGGAAATCTAAGTTTGAGCAAGCCCTTTCGAATGGCGACAACCGCGATCAAATCGGTCAAGCCGTTCAAAAGTTATAAGAGGGTCACATACATCCACACACACACACACGCGCACACACACACACACACACACACACACATACATACATACATACATACATACATACTGACACCACCGCGGGGGTAGTCAGGGAAGCTTCTTATGACCTTAAAACGTCGAGATCTGATGAAAACTCGATTTTTACAAAACGGGGTGAAAACAATAACTTCCCGATTTTTGAAAATCTGAGATTTTTAGCGGGAAGTTAAAAATGTCGCTTATGATGGAGGTCCATATTCAGCGTTATTGCATAAAGAGAATTAATTTTTATGTGCCATTGATTTCAGATAAAAATTATAGCTTCTATAGTGCACATCAACTGCTAAGTCGGAAGACAACCTACTATGTGTATCAGCTGAAATCTCCGCTACTTTTCAAGTTATATTGTCGTAAAATAAAGAAAAATATAAATATATGTATGAAATAACCTGATAGTTTCAATATATAACATTAGTTTTCATACCTTAAAAAAATTAATAAAAAAGTCAGCATGAAAGCGTCTTTCTACACGTATTTCCCCCCCTTAAGTAAAATTCTAGTAATAGGGCGGACTTTTTTCTGGTGCCCAGGAGCGGCATTGAGTTTAAATCCGGCCCTGGCTCTTCCCTTAACACACGTTTATGCCAAAAAGGATGCTAATGGCTGGTATAAATCAAAATTGTTGACGGGCAACAGTAGCTACTTACATACACGTCTGCTCGTTTCATCTCTATTTCATAAAAAAAGAATATAAAATATGCTTAATCTAAACGTAGCAGAAGTCATACGTCACTGATAGAACACATTTCAGAATGTTGGTATTGGGATACAGGTTATGTAGTATACGTTACGTGTGCATGCGTGTATTCGGGAGTGCGTGTATGTTAGTGTTGTTGTGTGCGTATTATGTGTGTTCCCGTACCTGGTGCGCGGGCGGCGCGGGCGGCGCGGCGCTGGGCGGGGACCAGGGCTGCACGGGCGGCGTGGGGGGCCGCGGGGAGGGCCGCGCCTCGCCCGCCGCCCCGCCCGCGCCCGCGCCCGCCCCGCCCTCCAGCGACAGGCTGTTCAGCAGCATGTCGAATAGGGTGTCCTGGATACACAATTTTTCATTAAAATACACATCGTACTCCTGAGTTTATTTGTTTCAAACACGCTAATTTCATTAGTTGCTGGTTAAATAACACTCTGGCACCGGAGAAGGGCCATACGAGTGCGGTCCAGCTAATTTAATTCGTATGAAATTTGATTGTTTTCATATTTATGTATGAAACCAATTACCAAGAGTGTAATATCAGTCGGTATACTCACGTTGTAGTCGAGTATGGCCTCGACGTCGTCGGTGTCGCTGAGCGCGGCGGGCGCGGGCCAGTAGTCGTGCGGCGCGGGCGGCGAGCGACCGCCGCACGGCGGAGTGCCCGGCGGCGTCAGGCCCAGGCCCGACAGGTAGCCTGCACACAGCGGACTATGAAAGAACACTCAAGAAACGACAAAATAGTATAATATCAGTTAATGTCTGTATGTATTTATGTCAGTGTGTTCGTATAAGTTGTGTATGTCTGTGAGTATATATCATACCGGTGTTGTGTCGCGGTCGCCTGGCCCGTGTCCGCGCGTGTTCCCGCAGCTGTCCGGGCGACAGCGGCGCGCGCGGGGCCCTCCTCCCGCGGGTAGACTCCCCGCCCTGCGTGCTGCTCCACTGGCGCTTCGGACCTGCGAGGAACATGCACATTGAACGCTGTGAATTTAACCTTTTGCTGTCGTACCCCTATTTTTTATGTGTCAGAATCGACAGAATACAATATGATAAAATGACGACATAGAAAGTCTTATTCTTTTATCTTCTTTTTTTCTTGTTGCTTTCTTCGAAGAAAGTGTAATTATACACTTTCTTAGAATTATATAAAATGGCGACATAGTCAAATCGTCTATCTTAGATTACTCAGAACCATCTTCGGCCATTCATACCTTGCCTGTTGCTGGGCTTGGGCGTGAGACCGTTGATGCGCATGAGGTTGAGTAGCAGCATGTCGGTGTGCGCGGCGGTGGACAGCTGCGGATCGTTGTCGTGCACGTCGCGCGGCGCCACCGGCGAGCTGCCGTCTGTATACACACACAAACGTCAACGTCACTATGACGTCAGGTAGTGGACTCGTTAATAACACGGTTCAACCCCAGATATGATTTGCTGATACAACATCAGTGAGTTTAGGTTATATTATTATTAAAAATCTTATCCAGATTATCAGTATAATATACATATATAATATTTCAAAGCATTTTGACAGAAAAGAACAGAATAATAAAGGACAAAAGCCCGACTGAAATAAACAGAAAGAGGGAGATAAACATTTACCGATAGTGTCAAACAAATACAGTTAAGTTAAAAAACCAAAGTAAGGAAGAAGTAAGATCTATAAAATTAAAAAACCACAATAAGAAAGAAGTTCTATAAAATGCCATTTAATTGTCATACCAGTGCCAGCGGGTGTAACAGCAGCCGCCGCCGCGCCAGCGCCGAGCAGCCTGTTCAGTATATCAGCGCTGTCAGCGCGGTGCGACTCCACCAGGCCCTCGACGTCATTCTCACCTGTCCAAACACAACACATTACACTTTGATACGCTTCGAATTGCTGGAGCACTGTTGTGCTGTAATATGACCGCCAGAAAAGTCCAAAAGTCCATACATACATTCATTGACGAACTTTTTGCACGTATCTTTTATATGTGCAATATTTGGTAAACTTTGGTGGTTATTGATTCGATTTCAGATTTGTGCTACAATAAGCTACGACTACGGTTTTATTGCTACGATTATGACTCCTATTGCATCTATTTAAATCAATCTGACGTCAATTCAAGTATCAAACAGACTTTGGTCGAATAATTAATTAGACGAATTTTATCTAGAGAATAGAATTTTATCTTTTTTTAGAGTAATTTTATTCGTCAATTTTTTTTAAGAACAAACGCGTATCTAATAAATTCACTTAGATACTATTAATCACAGGGTCATTTTTACAGCACAATAGCACTCAAAAATATGAAAAGACTACTTACACATTTGTCTTCATTATTACAATAATAAAAACAAATTGAAACCAAAAAGAATTTAAACTTGTTTATTACTGAAAGTGTGCTTCGAAATAAATAAAAAAAATATTAATTAATTAAAGTAATTAAAAACTACAACTAATAATTTTCGTATTGTACTTTTTACTTTTTTTAACAATTACAAACACTAAATATTTATTAAACGAAATTAAATAACTATAATTCTAAAGATAAGTGTGAGTGTATTGTGGTGTGAAACTAATTTGATTTTGTGTAATGTGAAATGAAAGTGTTTTTATAAATTACGTCACACTTCAAGAGAGAGGGGACACTTGACAGAGTGCGACAAAGAGGGAATTAGTTATAAGTTTCTTTACATCAAATGTATAAATATTTAGTAAATACACTATTTACTACTATTTATATCTCGTATTAACTTCAACTAAATAAAAAAAACTTTATTTTTGTTCGCAAACTATGTGACATCAATCCAGTGAGTGGTGTCACATCAATATAGACTGTAAAATCAATAAATCACAAAAATTCTATTGCAATATATTCGTGAGACGTACTTTATTTCTGATAATGGTCTAATGTAGCACAACGCGGTATCACTTTACTTTTTCAATTCTTCCAAAATGTTTCTAATTTCATAAAACAAACTAGATGTTATGTTTCCATTTGTCATTATTCAGATTTAAACATTTTATTATGGAAGGAAATATGAAAATTGTGAAATGTACCCGTGTGCGTCGAATAAGTGTTGATAAATTTGAAATTTTCAATTATGTATTCAAAATTGTATCAGTGAAATTCACTAGTTCTAAATCAATATTTTTACGAATGATATTTTTATTATTTACACATAATTTTATTCCTGAAATAGAGTTAGGAGACTGCAAGGTGTGTCAAAACACTAAATTGCATATTGATTTTGACCTCATATAATGTCAATCGCTTGAAAAATAAAACTGATTTAATTTACATATCGGATTTTCAAGGGGAAAAAATGAGAAAATAAAAGCTCTCAAAACCTTATTTCAACGCGGTTTGAAAGAGCGAAAAGAAACGAAAAAATAATATTTTTTGATAAAAATTAGGTTTTAGTTTAAATTTAAAGATAACGAATGGAAAATCTCTTTAATAATAATACATTCAGGGATGCTAAGAACCGAAATTATCGGATATAAAAAATAACATTTTATCCTATATAAAATTTCAAAAATCTATACAATATTACAGTAAAAATACTAACAGCATATAAATTCTCTTTTTTATTTTCTTACAAAAGCTAAAAGAATCTTGGTCCGTAACATCCCTGACAATAATGGCACCTAAACAATATGCCGATGTCAAGAAAGTGTGTCTCCAAATATGGCGATGTAATATAAGCGTCCAAGTATACCAATTTACAGAAAGCGTATGTCTAAATATGACGATGTTACGGTTAACGTCAAATAAAAGGCTCCACCCCTTTAATCTGACGCTGACTGTACAGAAACAGACGCTCTTTGTACACGCACATATTTGGACACACCCAAATATGTGCATGTACAAAGAGCGTCTCCAAATATGAAAGTGTATAAAGTCACCAAGTTTTCTGTGCCGGGCGGATAACAGTGGAAGCTACTATTGTCATTTTGGTTCTAATGTCATTTGGATACATTTTCACTAAACTGACAACTAAAAAATGCGATTACGACGCTGTCACTGGCACAGAAAACTTGGTGACTCTATATTATGTCTAAATATGTATGGTGAAAGTTGGTGGTTGTGGGTGTGTATGTGTATCTAGTCAACGTTATGCATGTGGTTGCAACTGTGGACGGGCGCGTGCGGGCGCGCGGGGTAGGGGCGCGCGCGGCGCCGGCGGCGCGCGCACCCGCCCGAGCACTGCGACGCGCCGCACCACGAGCACGAGCCCGCAGACGACCCGTCTGCAGGGGGGCAGAAGGGGGGGTGTAGGATAGGGGGAAGTGGTATAGGATATGTGGGGTTTAGAGGGGTAGAAAGGGAGGTGTATATTTCTAAGTGGGGAGGAGGGAACTGGTAAGGATATTGAATAATGTGGGGTTTAGAAGAGGTAGAAGGGAGGAGTACTACAGAACACTTTCGAATGAAAGTTTCTACCGAAATATGTATCTGTTAATTTAAGGTTACGCTACGTTAAGCGGGTAACGGCGCGGCGTTCGCAACGGGTGTAATGGCATATGATCTACGACTGGCGCGTAGCGTTTACATCACGTAGCGCAGCTACAGTAAATAGCCCAGGCGAACGCCTGCGCCAAGCACTCGATTAACACAGCGGACGCCCAAAGGGCGAGACATGGTACTCCTCACTTCTACACTCAATGGGAAGGAACTGGTAAGGAATTTTCCCTAATCCCAAAACATATTAATTACAATCAACACGTAACCGTTGCCAAACTTACCGGACATCGTTTCATCGTCGACGTCATTCTCTTCGTTGGAGTTCTCATCGATTTGGTTGGGGAGGTGTTCGTCGGCGAACACTTCCAACTCGCTGAACATCAGGTCCTAAATGGAAAACCAGCTGTAGCAGTAGTGGTAATGGGTATACTAAAGGACAGCGGTCGGCAACCTTTTGTAAAATTTTCATTTAAAAACAGTAGCGAGTTGAAGGAAGTAGGGGCCCAAGTTGGTGACCGCTGCCACAAATGTACCCATGCTACGCGACCCGCTCGCTCCGGGTCTGTCTTCGGGCCACTGAGGGGAGGGACGTATACGTATAACGTAGTATGGGTATGTCCGTGTGTGTGTGTGTGTTACCCCGGTGTCACTGCTGGACTCAGAGTGCGCGTGCGCGGCGCCCAACTCGGGCGAGGAGGCCGACGCCGCCAGCGCCGCGCCGCCGGGCACGCACGACACCGCCGCGCCTGGAGAAAGGAGCAACACGTTATTACGTCATTATTCTCACGGTGAGGGGAAATCCTCCTGTTCTGTGCGTGAGTGAGTGTGTGTGTGTGTATGTGTGTGTGTACCGGGCGCGGAGCAGTCCTTGGCGGGCAGCTGGGCGTCGTGGCGCGGACTGCCCTTGGCGGCGGCGAGGCGCGCGGGCGCGTTGGCGGCGCTCAGCAGCGTGTGCAGGCTCACCAGCGCCAGGTTGTCCGCGCCCGACACGTGCAGCGAGTTCGCCGACCTGGAACATACCAACACGTCTTTGAAGACACAATACTGGTTAAGGCGCAGGCCCGCCCCTATGGTCAGGCGCGTGAAGTTGTCATACAAATGAGGGCTCATTTGTTAACAACGCCTCGTGCCTGTGCGCAATGTCATACCTGGACGTGGAGGGTAAGCTGTACGAGGGTGATAGAGTGTGGTGCGTCACTCGGCGGTCGAGCGGCTGTCCGAAGTCCCCGTAGTGACTCGACACGTCGTTGTTGCGAGTGTCCTCGGCGAACATCGCGGTGTTTAGCACGTCCGCTGGATATCGTAATATTACTGGTTAATATGAAGCGCTTAAAATCTAATGCTAGCTGTCATGTGGATTAGGTTGGGCAACATGTTATAAGCATTGTCATAATGTTGGGCGGCCGTTACTTTCAAGAGTGTATCTGTGGAATGGAAAATCTTATCAAAAAATATCAGAACATGCAATCGTCAAAATCACCTCCAATATTTTTACGGTTCGAAACTTTTCGATGAATATCGAGTCTTCTCTAAGGGCTGACATTCCATCGCCAGATAACTTTAATCGAGAAATATATTGGAAATTTTATACAAAAACTGTCAAACGTCATTTTATTCCTGGAATAAAAGTAATCTAGCGATGGAAATCAGCCGTAATCCGTATAAACAGGTACAGTAGGTGTCATACCCGTGTTGTTAAGTCTCTGCGCGGTGGCGACGGCCTGCGGCGCGGCGAACTTCCAGGGGTGGTCCCAGGCGCGCTCGTTCCCGTCCACGGGGTGCGTGTGGGCGGCGCCCGCCTCGCCCTCCGCCACGGACGCGCGGCTCGCCGCCACCGAGTTGCGGGACATCTCCAGGGACAGGCGCTGGACACACACAATGGGCTTTACGTGTGTAGGTAACTACTACACATAGACACGCTGCAGCCGCTACACACGGATGCTTAGGTTCGTTTTATGATCAGAATTTACATACATCAAGGCATAGATCGACCAGAATCTCATGGCGAATAGGTAGATAGTAGATAAAAAATTGTTGTATACAGCATTGGGGAAACTGAATTAGGTAAATGGTCTTGATACTTTTGTTGTTGTGTACTAAACGTCTCATTCAGATCTAGAAAATAGTTCCAAGAACCTCACTTGAATTTCGTATATTTTCAGCCGCGACATCAATTCGTTCTTGATTATATTTGCAACCGAGATATCAATTATAATTACCTATAATTTGATAATAAAACCTCCTACCTTACCTCTTTAAGATCATTGATCTGCAGTACGTGTTGGTTCTGCATGGTGATCAGCTGGTTGATGTACCACTGCTGGTCGCGGCACCGCTGGTAGAACGTAGGGGGACGGACTTGGAACCTACGCATATGAAGTACCTCAATGTGTATTAAGACTAGATATAGTAAGATGTAACTAGGTTAATTATAATGCAATATACACAAATTCACTTGAATCACAACCAAACCGAGGTTAGCATTTATGATTTTGAACCACACAAATACACCCCTATTTTGAAAATATGGGACTTATTAAAATCAGAATATCTGTAGCAGTAACTGAATCCATATATCCAATAAAAATATCAAAAATGATAGTCGATTACTTATCTTTAAAAAATACCAAATAAATGTCGTATTACCAGACGGCACACTAGCTATCAAGTATTCTGTGACGGCTCGGGTCGATGACCGCGCTCAGCTGTGTATCGCAGCGTTCGGTGTAGAATAACAATAAAATTCGGCGGGATTTTGAAAATCTTTGACTTATCATAACTTTTTAAATAAAAGCAAAAGAAAAAAACTAACTTCACTATTATATTGTCACCCGTCGTTTACATTAGCTGTGAGATAAGGTATCGCAATTTCAAAATAAGGGTGTATATTCGGAATTTACTCAGCAATTTGGCAATTCAGCATGCTGACTTTTGATTCGAGTAGTCAAATTCTAATACAGTATATTCGTTTTCAATCAGAAATATGCATTCGCAATCGGACACAATCACAGCATTCTAGTATCCTTATTTCAGTCAGGCATCCAACACGAATCTATTATATACAATATAAATAATTAAATTTGACAGCATAAATCTTACCTCAATATAAGCGTATCAGTCTCAGGATTGAGATACCCTTCGCTCGCTAGCAGATCTAATCTGAAGAACCTATTGTAGCCCCAACACTCGCCCACTTCGAAATCGGACGCGAACTCTCGGACAATGTTCTTAGACGGGTCACGTGACACTTGGTGAAGCATCTCCACGCGGTACTCGTATCTGACAAATTTAGGTTTTAATACGTTAGTCGTCAGGTCGAGTTTTGAATGACAACAAAAGCGTTGATAATAGAGGAAAAGATACAAGGGCTGGTATAGAAGCTTTGATGAGTTTGTAAGGAATTTTGTGGTGGTTTTTAGAGAAAATATTTACAGAGTTATTGTTTGAATCATGCATTTTAAGTTTATAAAAATGTAGTCAATACTTAAACATATTTTTAAATAACTATATTACATTTTTACATGATAAGAACTCAAAATAGTTGACAATAAAACAATAGCATATTTTTTGTATTACACCAAAAAAATTACGTCATATAAGACAATAGATACACTTTCATAGATTATGTTATTTTAATTTCACAATAAAATGGAATGTGTAATGTTTCAACAGTGAGTATGAGACAATGATAAGCCCAAGAGCTCAGCACATAGAGATGTGACATGCGAGCACATGATACCGCTATCTACAGCTAATGAGCAACGCGAGGCTAAAGCCCGGTCGTAATTCCCAGAGAATATTGAACGTTGACCTGTAGCTATCTATATTTGTTGCACCGGCGTAAATTATAATGCGTCAAGCTCGCACGGATGCAATGGAGAGCGAGACGCATTATAATTTACGCAGGTGCGACAGAGATAGATAGCTACAGGTCAACGTACAATATTCTCTGGGAATCACGACCGTGCTATAATGAGCAACGCGAGGCTATATGGCCTTCACTTACCTCTTCCCTACTCTGAATTTAGCAGTGCTTGTAATAACGAAAGTCACGGCATATTTATTAGGTTTAGCATCATTTTTAAAGCAATTTCATTGAACAAAATCTTTACTTTAATTAAGTATTAGTATTCCATTACTGTTTAAAAGCTTAATTAAGATTGTTTAGCCAAAAGTGACTAGGTATTATGGGACAATACACAAAGGTGTTTCTAAAAGTGCCGCTACAATGTATTGTGTTGTCATTGAGCAGCATTTCATGGTTCCTCGAGATATAAGTGACTATTATTAGGGCAAAATACTCGAAAGTGGTACTAATAGTGCCACTACAATGTATAGTGCCAAACTTATCAGACCCGGCGTGGCAACCAAGACTAATGACGTCATTGTGACAAAAACATGAAAAATTTAAATGTGATTATAGCGACATCACCACTTGGTTCGAATTTTTTTGGCACTAAGTACAGTCACGGAATGAAAAGGTTCGTCACCTTAGAGTCGGTTTTCACTTGCACTAGTATTGCAAGAAACAATTATGCCAACATACAAGTGTAAGAAACAGTGATGCTAACATTTGAATAAATAGAATGACGTTTGTCATCGAATAAGGTTTTGCTTCATTTTTCTATCCTTTTTTTATACACTGCCTTATGCGCGCGGCATATAAAAACCTCTTTGATATTTTGCAATGATGACATTGATCGATTGACAATAGTTTTAACAGAAATAATAATGGCAAGTTGTACCAACAAGAAGGTTTTAGTTTATCAAAAATCTTGTTGACAAGATAAATATCCTGTCAAACAACACTGATCCGAATAATTTTGAACTTTATTATCGAGCAGTAGAACATTATTTTCCCTAACCCGAGTCTATTCTGTACCATAGTTTCAAAAGGTAATATGTTTTCGCGACACATTATACGAATCAATTTGAAAATTGACGAACCTTTTCGTTCCGAGACTGTACATAAATTGTTTTGTCATAGATCTTTCATGTTCGTGATATTAGAATGTGTTTCCACTGATGCGGAGATGTGCAGAGTGGAGCGAAACGGACCGTAAGATGACCAATTACAGTGCTCAAATTCTCTGGGAATTTTCGAGTGATTGGCCATCTCACAGTCCGCTCTGCTCCACTCCTCGCAGTACCGCTTCAGTAGCGACGCACGTACTTTATTATCGGGGCAGGGTTATAACATAACATAACATAATCACTCACTACATCATCTCATTATAGTAACTGACCCCTAAGTTCGAAACTTGTATCTAGGGTATCAGAAACTACGCACACACTCATTCACACACACACCCAGACCGAGACAAACATTTGTGGTTCACACAAATATTTACCCCGCACGGGAATCGAACCCGCAACCTTACGGATGGCAGCATGGTGCCATGGTCGGTCGCCGTACACTCAGGTAGTGCTGCTCACTTGGAGGTCTCGGGCAGGCCGGCGCTGAGCTCGAGGAACACGGAGAGGTAGTTCCCGCGCACGACGCCGTTGCCGTCGGGGTACACCTTGAGCCGCCAGCACAGCCCGTTGACGTGCAGCGGCGCCGAGTACACGGGCGCCGCCGCGTGCTGCAGCTGCGTGAAGTTGGCTAGCGGGAATGTGCTGCTGTCGTAGCTCGGCACGATTTCACTGGAATACAATTTGTATGTTTAGTTTCTCTTTTTCATCTTGTACAAAAATTGAAATCTATTACGATTTATAATGAAACTTAATTAAGAAGTTCTGGAGATTTTTTTGCCAGAACTTGTACACATTTTAAGTTCCTTTTAGTTCTATCAAAAGGTCGTAAAAAATAATTATTTCTGAACAAAAATCTAGTTTATTTTATCTCGCTATTATACGTGCTATTTTTTCTATCATAGAAATGAATTGTTATGGTAAACTTGCCTGTGGAAATCGGCCGGTACTGGAGCAGTGACGAAACTAGCCATCGGCTTCTTGCGTACTTGATGAATCATTTTAGAAAGATCACCACTTTTAGCGATCAGTTCAGATCTGTAACAAATCAAATGGAACATCTTATTTTTGTTTCATAAATATTTATTACGAGTTTACAGCACTGGTATTATCATATAGTTAATAAAAAATACAATTTCAAGGTCAATAGCTAAATGGCTAAGATGGCAGCTTGTTCGATCTCACCTATTGCATTATTCATGTGAATACACTCAGGACACAATCAATCCTAACTTTTTATTAAACGAAAAGTACGTCATTATTTATCATTATTTTTTGACGGGTTGTTTGTACGGTAATCGGTACGTACAAACAACCCTTCAAATCAAATTAATGATCATTTTTTTCTTAGTTGAACAAAAAAAATAGAAGAAAAATTATCAAAACTGATGAACACCATAAAAATGATACCTACCTAGTACTAGTATGAAGTTGATGTTCTATCTCCTGTAGCAGATGTTCGAGTTGCTCCGTCTCCTGTGTGAGGCTGTTCTTCTGGCCCATCAGGGTGAGCAGTTTGGCTTTCAGCGCAGAGTCGAGGCGGGAGATCATCAGCTCCACTGCGTTGCGGATCTCGCGGACACGCTCGTCTTTGGCAGCTCGTACTGATTCTACGTTACGTTCCTGGAAGCAATAAATATTTTTGACATAATGTAAAACAAGATTGTTTTACGACTTCGTTATGGATGCGCTTAGATCTTTTAAACTCTGCAACAGACTCTAACTCGTTTTTTATCAACAGATAATGAAATAATATTAAATGCAAAACCACAGAATACTTTAATAAATTATGCAGCTGCAAGTTTTAACTTCAGTTAAATAAAAGGAGGTATTTTTATTTTCTTAGTAAAATTTTTTTTGGAAAGACCGGTGGGTTTCATTTTCTTTTTAGTTGATGTTAGTTTTTCGGACAATGTTTTAATTAAGTATTATTATATCAAAGGCTTAATAGGTATTCAAAAATGTTTATATCCAATTTTCCACCACACGAAATTTGTATACTAACCACATCCTGAACAAGACTAATAAGCTCCATCAGCCGTCTCCTCAGCTGCGACACCTCGTCGCGTATCTGCGTCACGTGCTGCTCGTACACCTCCTCCAGCGGCTTGAACGTGTGTCCCGAGTGGGTGCCGCCCCACAGCGCGCACTGGTGGCAGATGCACCGGCGACATGTCCAGCAGTACACCGTCAGCTTCTCTTGGTGGGTCGAACATCTGGGTGGAGATGGTAGGGTTTTATAAGAATTACAAAATTATGGACTTATTATTGTAAAATTAAATACATTTTGGGAATCAAAATCAAAAATCATTTATTCAGTTATGGCCTCAATGGGGCACTTATGAATGTCAAATGTGAATCTACCACTGATGACGGAGAAGAACCAGCCGAGAAACTTAGACTGGTATTTTTTGTAAATAAATTAAAATACAAAATGTACCTTTACACTTTTTTTATTACTGGCTTAATTAGATGATTTGGATTTATTACACAATCCTTAATCACAAATGGAGAAGTTCCAATTCATTTTTAAAGTATGCCATTGATACAATTCATTTTCTAGATAGTTGCTTTAAAAATGACCTAATTTGAGTTGTAATTGGATTAGTATCATTTTAACATTATAAAAATATGAAATATTTTTTGTTTTGACAATGGGTCATTTTTTGTCGGGCACCAATTTTTTTAAAACACAAATAGATTATTTATGATTTCTGTTTATATTTTTGAGATACTTTTCTTAAACACCAGATACTTTTATAATAAATTGAGAATCAATATATTTATAAATACATATAGGTATCGTAAGATTGTTACGTACAAGACAAATAACATGCACAGTTAATTTTGAGATGTAAAATAATGTACATATCAATTTTTAAGTGATGTACATACAGATGAATGAATAAAGTTATTATATACACACTCACCTATGATAGTGTGCTGTGTGACTGTTATGTATGCATGAACCAAAATGTTTAAAGATTACAAGCTATGAAGCAAAAATTTAACGTTACATAGAATTTTAGCGAGCTGTCAGTTTATAAATCCAAGTGGATGCTATATGATTATTTTTAGCATAGCATACCTTTAATTTAATAAAGTAACATAGAAGTGAAAAGATTTGATTATTTTTAATGAAATAGGTAAAGGATTACTGTACCTGTCTCTATAATTCTCTCTTTGTGTAGCAGAGTTTGACTGTTGCATAGTCTCTATTTGCTGGGTGACCTCCTCGACCCAGCGGCAGTTGACCAGCTCGTGCAGGTGCAGGGCTGCCCTGCAGTGGGGACATTGAGACCGCTGCTCCGTCAGCCATCGTCTCACGCAAGCATAGCAACACAACTTCGAGCAATGAGGACACAGATGTGCGTCAACCAACTTTTCCATACAAATGAAACATCGGAACACTTCCGCCAATGTCTGAAAAGATAATTTATTCTGTCAATTATTTCACTACCAAGTTTACTCCCACGAAAATCTAGGCCACATCGATTTACCTCAACAATCTGCTCCTCGCCATTTCCATTGCCTTTGTCCCCTCTAGAAGCCATATTTACAGTTTCTTCCACTGTTTCAGAGGCTTTGAAAAGAACTATTCACTAAAATTTTGACATTTTTCTAATTACTAAAATAAAACATGTTTCGCAATGCGAGCGTCAATACACGAAACGAACGAAACACTTCCGTGTTCGAATATCAATCAATCAAAAATCAATAGAGAGAAACAACCAACCAAAATAAAAACAACAAATAATAAGTGTTACAATTTTTAAACAATAAATTACCCCATATGAATTAAGTATTGCCAACGAGAATTAATGAATTATTTGTTATAATTATAAAAAATTCTCTAATACGGGATTTCAAAAGTTGTAAAGAAAATAAAGTGAGAATGTGGGGATAAAATAATGCTAAAAACCTTCCCCTTGAATCACTCTATCTACTAAAAGAAACCACATAGTTAGATAACGGGAAGTAACTTTATTTTATGGTATGTAGTGGTGATAAAGTAAAAATAGTTTCTAATTCAAAAAAGTTAAAATAGTTTTTTCGACTCGCAATTGGGATCCTTACATTTTTGTAGAAATAGAATCATCTTGTAGTTAAACTGAATATATTTTTAATTGGAATCGTTCCTTATAAGCATTCATAACAATTATCATCTCATTATAGTCTCTGACCCCTAACTAAGTTCGTAACTTGTATCTAGAATATAAGAAACTACGCACACAATCATTCACACGCACACCCAGACCGAGACAGACCAGATTAAATCCGTAATTAATCCGTATTTGTCAGATCAATAATAATTATGTATTGGGACATTTGGACGAGCGAAGCCCTTTCTGGGATTATTTTAATTCATGTTTAAATAAGCACAACGTCGTTAATATTTTATTTTGTAGATGAAAAATGTTGTTTTTAAATGCCACGTGCAAAAAAAAGTGTTTAAAATTTTTACAAGCCCCCGCGAAATCACGCTCTTGCTCGTACCATTATGTATCACTACAACAAACTGATAAAATTATAACTACAACTTTAAAGTTTTCCAATATTTTGGGAAAATAAGAATTCAATACTAGCAATACAAGTCATTTTTTTTTTTGTTGACGTCAATGTCATTCCTAAGTCATACAGCCAAGGATGTTTTAGTTTAATACATCCGTGGTCAAAGCCCTAGACTAATATACAGGGTGTCCGGGCATCGATGTCGGATACTTTAAGGGAGTAAAATATGGTATTTTTTATCGACAAATCACGATTCCAATTTTCTCTAGCTACCTCCATTACAAAATGGCAGCCATTTTGTTTTTTTCAACTCGACGCACGGGTGCTTGTACTGATTTAGTCATTGCTATCCATGTAAACGTCTTGGGAAGATGAAAGATGTCTCATTTGAAAGTAAATAATGTAGGGTATTATTGAATGTAAGATTTTATTCCATTTCTTTAGCAAAAATGCATAGCTTATTTTTGAGTAAATATCCTGTACTATTAATAAACAACAACAAAAAATTAGCCTAATGGGTCAGTTATTAAGAAAAAGACAAATTTTCTAAAAAATATACGAAAACACATAATGGTTTTTGTTTTTATCATCCTCTTTTGTTATTTTTTGATAAAGATATGGAATAAAATGAAGCATTTTTATTAATTACCTTCACTTAGACGGACTTAATAATAGTCCAAGTCAGATAATCCCAACAACGCATTCCCATGGGCGAGCACGTCGAGCACTCCTCGCAATACGAGACGATTTTCTTGGCTAAGGATCATATTCAAACCATCGTAACTTTAGAACTATCATACATATGGCTATAAGCTGTCTGATTCTTTTTTAAGTAAATATTCTGTACTATCAAAAAACAAGATGAAAAACGTAGGTTAATGGGTCAAATTTTAACAAAAATTTAAAAAATGCAGAAAAAATCTGTAAAAAAATATTGATTTTTATTTTTATAATGACTTTTTGTTATTTTATAATTAAGATATGGAATAAAATCTTACATTCGATAATACCCTACATTATTTACTTTCAAATGAGACATCTTTCATCTTCCCAAGACGTTTACATGGATAGCAATGATTAAATCAGTACAAGCACCCGCGCGTCGAGTTGAAAAAAACAAAATGGCTGCCATTTTGTAATGGAGGTAGCTAGAGAAAATTGGAATCGTGATTTGTCAATAAAAAATACCATTTTTTACTCCCTTAAAGTATCCGACATCGATGCCCGGACACCCTGTATATCACTGGTCAAAGCAGAAAAGACAAACTGCTGCATTCACAACACATTTGATTTCTGTCTGTCAGTGTTATTTGTCAATCTAATCAGCATCTGTCCGAAAAGGCGGGAAAACTTGTAAGAGAAAAGGCGCGCTTTTTAATTCAAAATATTTACCTATTTGTAAAATATCTTTGTAAATTTCTGTAAGTATCTATAGTTATAAATAGTACTTAACACAGTCTTATTATCATATAAATTAGTATTACATCTTGATAATCAAAATGACATGACATAAAATAATATCAAGTAAAGTAATATCAAATACTTAATATCAATTGTACATGGTACAAGCATACTTCGGTAGACAAATTTAAATATCCTGAGTAAGTTAGATTGCGGTAACTACGACTGAATTTCATGCTTTCAGTATGGAAATGCTTTGCCAGTTTTTTTAATATTTGAATAGAGCCGTCAATTTGTCATAGATTTCATCATTAAGAGCCGTGATCTACCGCGCGACAACTCAAATTTCACTCACACAGACGCGCACGCGTGTCCGCATGCACACTGTCTATGTGGTGACGGTGCGCTCGCTCTGAATACTCCGGCCGAACGGTTTTGATCCATTGGAAATTATAAATTGTGTTAAAGTTATTGACAAAAGTATAAATACGAGTATATTTTTTTTTACGATTCGTAGAAGGTAGTATATGATTAGATATAATTTACGTAATACCTTTCGATTCGATATTCCATTATTCACAACAAGGAATAATGAATAAAACAAATACTTAGTTTTTTGTTTTTAAAATAAGACATGATTTTTTTTTTGGTAAGTAACGAATCTTTTTAAAAACAAAGCAACATACGAGTAAAAAAAAATCTATAACTTACTTGTGAATAATATATTTTTTGCCATAATGGGGTATTGATTTTTCATATACTAATTGCAGTTTTAGTTTTTATTAAAATCGCTAGCAATTTTCGATATTCCTTTCCTTATAGTTTTGAATATCGTCATCCACGCCTACTTGAAAAATGCCTCGTCTGTATATGTACAACATATATTATCGGGACAACCTTTTAGCGCTAAAAGCAGGACTTTCTAAATTATTTCGTTTCCTTTTTTGTTAAAAAAAAACCGACTTCAAAAACTAAAAAGTATAAAATAACAAATATGTAATGTAATACCTCTTATGCGATGTAGCACATAAATAAAATAAAAATGTGACCAATCCAAGCGGGCAAACGTTCGTTAACGGTCATCTCGAATTATAATTTTGTAGTTTATTTTTCTAATAGTTTTATTTCTTTGAGGCTTGGCACCGACTTCACGCTTATCAATAGGTAACATACACACAAAAGGTTATTATAAATTAGCATCGCATAAAAGGTGTATTAAATTAAATATTTGTTATTTTATACTTTTCAGCTTTTAAAGTCTTTTTTTTTATTACTTTTGAGTGTCACAACCTATCTGGTTGTAAAGGTCTCATCGATACAAATTAATCAAGCCCAAACACGAGGTAACTGCTGTTAGTCGTTGAAGAGTTCCCTCGACTGTCTTCCAGGTCCATCATCAGATCGACTCCAAACCTTCATTTAATTATAATGCTTTAAGATAATTAACGAAAAACTTAACAAATGCACTAATCACCCTACGATTTTCTAAAGTTCCTCTCAATTTCTCTAGAATGCCATCATTAGATCCTGGTTTCCTTGACATGGGACCAAACGGCAAGTCCATTCTTTTGAATAAAAAAGAATTTTAGTAATCGGTACAGAATTGACGGAGATATCGTTGAACATATTCATAAAAAAAAACATACCGGCCGAATTGAGAACCTCCTCCTTTTTGGAAGTCGGTTTAAAATAATGTTGTTTTATTGCTCATTATTTCTAAAACATTATTTGTTATCATAAATGTTAATATTTTTTTTTAATAAATAATTCAAATTATAAAACAAAAATTATTATCGAGTATCAAAACATGTTGATGAGTTATCGCATAAAATTCGTACGCGCCGCAAAGGTCAAACGCTCGGTAGGAGCGATACATCCTCTCTCTAAAAAGCCTCGCGGCAGACTGATTTGAATTGTTTTTGTTTCGTGCGTCCGATTTTATAGTAGTTTTATGATGATTTTAAAATATTTGTAGAAAAAAAGACAATTTGTTTTAGAGATTTTTTTTTAGTATAATTGTTGTAGAAAATATTCTTTTATTATTTGAGGTAATTTTAATAACGTTTTGAGCATCATTTATCAACGTAAATTACGATTTTCTTGAGTGTGATTTTTACAAATTCTAACTTTATATTTTTGTCGATTTCAATAATAATTATAATAACAATTAAATTTTCCTAAGAGTATTTCCTTAATAAGGATCTGGACTTTAAGTTTGTTTATTTTTAGTGCTAAATTGGTCGAATTACTAGAATCCGTCCATTATCGAGTAAAAACCGTCAATTATCGAGTTTCGGGCACTATTCTCTTTAGAAATAGAACCAATTTGCATATTTCTTTTCTTTTTGAAACTATTATAATTTTACAAATACTTACTTACGTTCATTAATGTTAATAGGCATCTAACGGCCACTAAATAATGTTATGGCTATAAAAATATCTAACAAGCTGCGGCAAAGAATAACAGACAGAACTACCAAAAAAAAAGACGCAACAAAACAAGTAAGTACTTTGCTATTACTTTTTATATACTTACTTAATATTATTATTTACTTACTATTTTCATTATACTAAGCATATCTTGATAAACAGACAGACTCAATTAAACTACATGGTTAAAGATGAAATATTGCGTAAGACAAATACAATAGTATACGCATTGCGCTTATCTCCTCAAACAAAAATGGCTATACAGCATCCTGCAAGACTTGTAGTTAAGTTGAGAGAAATATTATTCAATACAATTCTTAGTTGAGAAATAATATAAGTACTTAAAGACTATTCATAGAGCTAAGGTAGGTATGCCATCATTACATTACGCTTGTAATAAAATAATAATTTTATCTTCTTTTCAATTGTTTTAAGTTATCATAATATAATATACTTAACCACATTAATTAAGTACTATAAGTACTTAATTAATGTTTGATTAACACTCGTAGTTTTATACAAGCATATGGTTGAAATTTACGTTAGAGTTTCTTTTTAATTTCTAACCTTAAACCCAATCAACTTCAATGCGTTTGCTTCGGTCCGTATTATCATGTTTATCATCATTCAAAAATACATATGAAAAATCTAATAACTTAGAAGGTCAAATCAATTAATGTACGTATCGAAAACGCTGCACATCAATGAATAATTATTAATCATTTACTTTTAACGTTAGAATATTGTGAGAAGATCGTGATTAGTTTTTAACCTTACCGAAGAGATTGGTCACGCACGCTGTTTATTAAGCATATCTTACCTTGGTGAACCACAACTAGTAAACAAATTAGGTTCTTAAGTATCCAATTTGCCGAAAACAAGGATAGGAATAGTTTTTAGGTAATCTTATTCGTCTCCGTCAATCATTACGAATTTAACTGGGAATATAAAGTCTATGGAACTTATAAAGTTATATGTTATCTAGTATTACTCTTAATGCAATGTATTCATATTCTTCTAATGCGCTATCAAATATTCTTAACCAAAATAAGACCGCTGCCTCGAGAACGGGAACGGGAACAAGAAAATTTTTCTGTTTATAAACTTTATAAGTACCTAATCCCGTGTTACAATAAAAGATCACATGCAATTTGTATACGCGTTTGTTATTTAAATTTGTGATTTAAAACAGTTCTCATGTAATACGGAAAAATGAAAAAAAATAAATGTGTATGTTCGATTTTTAAATGTGTATTCTACTGTGTTATGAGGTCAGTATCTATTCAATGGATGCTATGAACAAATAGCGAATAGATAGTTGAACTTATCACTTCCTAACTACTTTATATTGCACCGATAGTGTTGTAACAAAACAATTTGTGTTAATAAAATATAATTTGAATGTGTTAGCTAATAGAATTATTCAATAACAGCTGGAAATATTTACTAACCCACTTACAGATTTTCTTTTTAGATTTACGTGTATTTTGTCATGTAAGTACCTAGGTACTCGTAGATGTAAGATACATATAATATTAAGAAGGAAAATAAGTACTTTAGTAACTTTCTTTATATTTACTTAAGTAGGTATCTCTGTTTCCATTACTGTATATAATGTATTTATTGGTCGTTTTTTGTACATATTTAAAGATAGATCTATATCTATTAATTCTGCGTAGTTTCTGATACCCTAGATACTTACAAGTTTCGAGCTTAGTCAGGGGTCAGTTACTATAAGGAGATGATGTAGTGAATGATTATGTATGTACTTATTATATTTACAAAGAAAATAATTCTAAATCAATATTTAGAATTATGGAAGGAAGTGTTTGTAACGAATAGGCTCCGAAACAACTGAACCGATTTCAAACATTCTTTCACAGTTGCAAAGCTATATTATCCCCGAGTGTCATAGGTTATTTAAGTATAAGTACTTAAAAAAATAGGTACCCTTACTAAAACTCCAATAATGTAACCCAAGGTGTTAAACATTAAGCTGAATGAAAGTAAACTAAAAATCTGCTGAACACTCCTGTCTGCATTCCTTTGTACATGGTTGGTCAACTACCGAAATAATATTCAAAGAGGCAAAATAAAGACGAACTGTGGAAAACTAATGGTATTTCTAAAAAAAAATTTGGTAGAGACAAAGTTCAAGCCAAAATTGTAATAAAAAACAAAGGTGCAGTTAACTACTTATTGCTGTTATCGCTTCATTTCTGGATCTGAAAATGAACCTTCTAATAAAATTCAGTAAGTAGTAAACTAAAAACACTGCTAACTCTTGTGCTCTACATAATTTTTATCTACTCGTATAAACCATTCTGTTTTAGGTACACTGCATGTGTCAAATTTCATGACACAACAGTTATAACATTAAAAACAGATTTCATTAACGTGATATGTTTCGAATACACGAAAAACAATTTACACATGACGATATTTATGGATTCACTAAAGGATTAAACTTGACAAAGTACATAGTACTGAAACTGACGGCTCGTTTAAATACGTTCTGATGTTAGGAATGGACACAATGTCGTTCCACGTTTCCTCAAAACTTTAGCACAAGTTTCAAGGTTTTTCCAAGGATATTTTTGGTTTGGTAATCAGGGATACCACAAGATATTTACTACTCTTCATTATCTCGTTATAATAAAAATGTCATTTTTTATACTTACATTCACTTATCGATTTATTCTAATCCAGGTGGCAGATAACACACACACACATTCCCTAATTTGATGGCAGCGCTAACACGAAAAAACTTATCTACCTTAATTAAACTCTGTGCTGATAAGATGGATCAATGTCAGAAATATATTATATGGGACACGTTCAAAAAGGCCGGTTCCGTCAAAGCATACGGGGAAGATAATATTGGTCCACCAGATATATTTTCAAACAAGTACTCTTTCAAATCTTCTCCGACAGACCATTATACGCGCCCGTTGTTTCTAAAAGGCGAAACAAAATTAAAATCCTTGGTATGCGCTGGGAAAATTCCTTCCGGACAACAGCTATTGAATTACGCATTAGATTTTGCAGATATCTGAAAACGACAACTTCTCGGATTATGCCGTCCTCAAGATGTTGATGCTATTATTGAAAACTTCTTGAATCAGTCATACTTTCATAATATTTTTGATTCAGTGAATATAGGATGTAAGTAGAATCTTACTCGAACGCCTACCTATGCTATTCATATGGCCTCCGTTAAAATTTAAAGGAATTCACTTCGATGAGTTAAATGCCCTAATAAAAAAACAAAAAAAGTTATTTATTCCATAAGATTTATATCATACGTTAGTCTATTATACATAATAGATCTTTAGGTACTAGAACTGAAGTAGTATTAGACTCGTGTCCTAAATGCCACAGTATATTCGAATTAGTGAGCGAAAATCGCACGTGTCAGGATGTCGGCATTCATGATAAGTGGTGTAGTTGTCACAAATTGTATCCTCTTCCAGTTAAAGACGTTGAAGGGGAAAAGAGTGTGAAACTAGCAGTGTCTCACATTCAATCAATAGTGAAATCTATACGAACAAAACCTTGCTGGTCGTGTGCATCGGATCTCTCATTACAAGAATGCATTTTTATTATCATGTTGATAAAATCAGTCTGATATACTCGTACTTAGTAGCGTTTACAATGAAGCCCATTAATACATCGTACGAAGCTAGCGTGCTTTTACAAAATGGCGAAAGAAAATTAATTGGACCCATTAGTGTTATTTCCCTATACAGACATTTACTGCACTATTAATTCTAGGGATCGATGGTTCTGTTCATGCCAATGAAATCAAAAATGTTGATCGTTAAAGTAACAAATATTTGTACATACCTACGTTAATAGATACTTAATAAGAATTATATTTATTTAAATTTTCCTATCTGTGATATATATTGCTGTTTAATATTATTTGTTAAAATAAAAAAATAAAACTTTGAATTGACATGTTGTAATTTATTTAAAAATCTATCAGTGCCCCGCGGTTTCACCCGCGTAGTTCCCGTTCCCGTGGGAATTTCGGGATAAAAAGTATCCTATGTTCTTACCTGGACCATAAGCTACCCCTGTACCAAATTTCAAGTCAATCGGGTCAGTAGTTTAGTCGTGAAAAGGTAACAGACAGACAGACAGACAGAGTTACTTTCGCATTTATAATATTAGTTAGGATTAGGATCTATCAGTGCTCCACGGTTTTACTCGCGTAAATCCCAATCTCGTAGTTTGGAAAAATAAAATGTATCCTATGAGTTATTCCTAGTTATAAGGAACATCTGTACCAAATTTCATTTAGGTACATCGGTTCACTT
This sequence comes from Timandra comae, assembly GCA_958496195.1. Taxonomy (NCBI): domain Eukaryota; kingdom Metazoa; phylum Arthropoda; class Insecta; order Lepidoptera; family Geometridae; genus Timandra; species Timandra comae. The sequence goes on along the minus strand of OY292358.1, from coordinate 10,030,902 downwards.
TATTAACTTTCGCGTTTATAAAAGAAGGAAATACAAGTAGGATAAGTACTTATTATTCTATTCTATATGACATAGTTTTCAAGTTCATTGTTTCAAACTATGAATGTAAGTATTGATTAAAACACCGTACGTTATATTAATAAATATGACAATGGCAGGTATTAGTATTATAGAACCCTTGAAAATACCTCAAGACTAGATTCTCTCTGGGTTTAACTATGAGTGAACCTTGAAACTATGATTAATTCACAAACCATAATTTAATAAGGACTCTGTTGCCGAGTGTTAATCAAGCTGGACTGACTAACTAAGGATGCCGGGTTGTATTCCCGTGCGAGGTAAATAAAAATGTAAGTAAGTACTAAGTTTAGTATATGTATGGCGCAGTTTTTATTAGGGTGCCATACCCAAAGGGTAAAAACGGGACCCTATTACGGAGACTTCGCTGTCCGTACATCCGTCTGTCACCAGGCTGTATTTTAAGAACTTATAATAAACAGTTGAAATCACAGATGATGTATTTCTATTGCCGCTAAAACAACAAATAAGTAAGTACTAAAAACAAAATAAATATTTAAGGGGGCTCCCATACAACCAACGTGTTTTTTTGTCGTTTTTGTGAAAAAAACTTACTTAAATACCTAAGTACTTATATAAAATTAAACGAAGAATATAATAAAAGTCAATTTGATGTTTATGTACCTGTAATATGTAGATAGTACTACGTATTTTATGTAGTTAATAAAGTATTGTTTTATAAAGTCACTTGATTAAACAAAATATTAATAATCTTAAACTTGATTAAACAAAATAATACTGACTAAGTATATATTATCCGTGTGTTTGTTATAAGTAAATCACATTACTGTGGGAGTTTCGGAATAAAAAATATTCTATAAGTATTCCCGGTTATAGAGAACATTGTTACCAAATTTCACCAAAATCGGTTCAGTTATATTTATAAGAAAGAGTAACGAACACCCATGGATACATGTGTATTATTTAAAACACTGTGAATAAAACAATCCATTAAAATTTAGTTTTATTTCAATTGATTTTTTTTTTATGAATTTTTGATTTTTTTATGAAACATAAGAAGTACTTATGTACTTTTGACCTGTATAATACATAATGTTGCTAATGATGGCAAGACGTGTAACGCTAGGCAAAAGGTATTTCACAACAACGAAAAGTAAAAAATATTATGATGTTTATCGTATAACAAAATTCAGAAGTTGACCTTACTTCTCAACTACCATTCCGCACATACTACAGTACAAACAAACATACATATATATACATTCATAATACACTTCATACTTCATATTCGTTCGTGTAGTCCAGTTACAATAGTTCGGTACAATAGACGCAATACCTCGATACTGGTGAAGATAATATGTGACACATTTTAACCGTATACTGTAGTATTTTAATTAAAAAATTCGAGATACTTAGTTGAACAAGTTTTGCAGTGTTTTGTGGTAATAGTGTCGATAAAGTGCAATTTTTTGGAGTTTACTCTGTGATAAAGGTTCCTACCTATTTAATGGTTACATTATATGTAGAGGAAAAGTTTGTTTAAACGCGTAATCTGAGGATCTGCTTATCCGATTAAAACAATATTTTGGCGTCAATTTATCGGCTACATATTGTCCATTAGGGGACAAATTTTACGTGAGTGAAACTGCGGGAAACAGCTATCTCTATATACCTATGTGATAGTTATTATAATCTATTAATTGTTAATTGTTTGATATATTTATTAGAACTTCAATCAATTGAATCATTGCTGGGAACGATTCATCTAATAACAGAAAATGATCGATATGGGAAGCATCTAAAGTGTTACAATACAATACATATTAATATTTGCACCTCAAATCGGCTATGTCAAAGAAAATATTGATCAGAAAAATGTGACACAGGTGTTTTGTGTAGAAACTGCGTCCGCGACTTTCTTTATATGGACTTCAGTGGACTTTAGATGTAATTTCCAAATCAGTGGTAGTTCATACCTATGGACCTTTGAAGTGCTTCTAGAGGGCATTAAAGTTTTTTTTAATGTAAGTATTGTCATATACCCATAACTAATTTCCTTAAATAAAAGATGTTGTAAGGATGTTTTTGCATAAATACATTATTGCTTTGGGTTTCATATACGCTTTCAATGAAGTACTATAATAAGAAAGCGGAACGTTTAGGTAGCCATCAATAAACCTTCTTAGTACAAACCTGCGTAGTGCGTAGGCTTCGCAAAAACAATATAACGTTCTAGGTAAATCGGCCATCGGCCGTTGATTTTCATTATGTTTTTGTAAGTACTAACTAATAATATTTTAAAATATTCGGATTTTGGATGACTGACGAAAATTTTAATTTATTCTATTTACAGATTCAATTAACTGATTTCAATATTATTTTCAGGTTTTCAGTAAATACCATGATTCACCAAAAAGTAGGATTAACACTAGTTTTATCATGTTTTGTAGTGATATCCGTAATTTATAAAAGTTATTGGTATCCATTTAATGTGATATGGTATCAAAGGATCTCTAATATAAATGGTATGTTTCATTTCTTTATTCGCACGTAAAAATAATCAACAAGATATCAAAATTAATTTCTAGATCAAGACATCTCAATGTCTCAAACTTTGATAAGTCAAGCATAAAATTAGGTACGCAAAGATTAATCTCAATTTCACCATGAGTATTATGAATAGGCACATATTTAGGTAGGTGTGATTAATATTATTCGCGAGATAAATACATATTTCTGTTAAGACCCTAAACTCGATAATTGACGGTTTTTGTACTTTTTAATCTAGTCATATTATATGAAAAGCGTATTTTATAAACATGCTTTTAGGTAATAATTAAAGGAAATATTGTCATCTAAAAAATACTCAGAGAAAAACAATATTATACAGAAAACTTAAAAAATATATCAAGAAAACTGAACATATGTTTTCTGAATTTCACTTTTAGCATTCCATGCCTTCGGATTCTAGTAATTCGACCAATTTAGCACTAAAAATTAAACAAACTTAAAGTCCAGATCCTTATTAAGGAAATACTCATAGGAAAATTTAATTGTTATTATAATTATTATTGAAATCGAAAAAAATATAAAGTTAGAATTTGTAAAAATCACACTCAAGAAAATCGTAATTTACGTTGATAAATGATGCTCAAAACGTTATTAAAATTACCTCAAATAATAAAAGAATATTTTCTACAACAATTATACTAAAAAAAAATCTCTAAAACAAATTGTCTTTTTTTCTACAAATATTTTAAAATCATCATAAAACTACTATAAAATCGGACGCACGAAACAATTCAAATCAGTCTGCCGCGAGGCTTTTTAGAGAGAGGACGTATCGCTCCTACCGAGCGTTTGACCTTTACGGCGCGTACGAATTTTATACGATAACTCATCAACATGTTTTGATACTCGATAATAATTTTTGTTTTATAATTTGAATTATTTATTAAAAAAAAAATATTAACATTTATGATAACAAATAATGTTTTAGAATGCAGGCATTTACCCACATTAGTAATGTAGGCATTTACCCACATTACTAATGTAGGCATTTACCCACATTACTAATGTAGGCATCTACCCACATTAGTAATGTAGGCATTTACCCACATTAGTAATGTAGGCATTTACCCACATTAGTAATGTAGGCATTTACCCACATTAGTAATGTAGGCATTTACCCACATTAGTAATGTAGGCATTTACCCACATTACTAATGTAGGCATTTACCCACATTCGTAATGTAGGCATTTACCCACATTAGTAATGTAGGCATTTACCCACATTAGTAATGTAGGCATTTACCCACATTAGTAATGTAGGCATTTACCCACATTACTAATGTAGACATTTACCCACATTAGTAATGTAGGCATTTACCCACATTACTAATGTAGGCATTTACCCACATTAGTAATGTAGGCATTTACCCACATTAGTAATGTAGGCATTTACCCACATTAGTAATGTAGGCATTTACCCACATTAGTAATGTAGGCATTTACCCACATTAGTAATGTAGGCATTTACCCACATTACTAATGTAGGCATTTACCCACATTACTAATGTAGGCATTTACCCACATTACTAATGTAGGCATTTACCCACATTAGTAATGTAGGCATTTACCCACATTAGTAATGTAGGCATTTATTTGTTTTATTCATTATTCCTTGTTGTGAATAATGGAATATCGAATCGAAAGTTATTACGTAAATTATATCTAATCATATACTACCTACTACGAAACGTAAAAAAAAATATACTCGTATTTTTACTTTTGTCAATAACTTTTACACAATTTATAATTTCCAATGGATCAAAACCATTCGGCCGGAGTATTCAGAGCGAGCGCGCCGTCACTACATAGACAGTGTGCATGCGGACACGCGTGCGCGTCTGTGTGAGTGAAAATTTGAGTTGTCGCGCGCCAGATCAACCCTCTTAATACTTTGACACAAATATTTATCTTTGTTTGGGCATATATAACAATGAAGATGGATCTATGCGAATTGATACTCTAGATCTAGGCAATGGTACTAAGCCTAGTTAAGAATTATATGCTAAGAAGATGATAGAGTGGTTGGTTATTTTATTTACATAGCACGGAACGGCTATGTGGAACAAGGAAAACGATACGCGGGGCGGGATTTCCTGTTCTGTGATATTATTGAACTTAGTTGATATGCCAAAAATAGACTTATTACGAGAGCATAAAATAATTACCCTACTAATATTATTAATGCGAAAGTTTGTATGTTTGGATGTTTGGATGTTTGTGACTTTGTATGTTTGTTCCACTTTCACGCAAAAACTACGGAATCGAGTTTGATTAAATTTGGTACAGATACACATAGGATACTTTTTATCCCGAAATTCCCATGTGATTGTGTATAAGTAATCGTATGTTTTATTGTAACTTTTTGTAGTCACTAATCCTACCAATAGATGGCGCTGTTACTTAATTTTTTAACACACGATGGTGAATTGTGCCGAGATTGTATGATACTACGAGCTACGCATTCTCACGGGAGCGGGTACTAAGCGGGTAAAACTGCGGGGCGCTTGCTTATAACGCTTTGGCGTGGTATATGCCTGCCATATTATGCCTTACTCTTATATGCCCACGAAATTGATGGAATACATTTTTTGCATAGGAAGGAAGGAAGGCTTGGAAGGCCCAAGTTCGATTCCTGGGTCAAACGACGCGTGTTTGCTATTTAAAAAACATGGGTAGGGTTTTTAAATTACCAGCACACTTTGGGTGTCTGTTGTGATATTACGTCTGAAAGAGTCTTTTGCCGAGAGATTATGGGTTCTTATTATAAAAAAATATTTTGTTTTTGTTTTCAGGAACAAAGAAATTCTTACGAAGCGGAATAAAATGCCATATACCTAATTATACCAAGACAATGATATTTAGAGAAGCTAAAGATGAAAAAAAAACTTGCGGAGAAAGAGTCATTTTTGTAAAGAGAATTAGTTACAAGAAAATAATGTTTATTGTAGACGAATCTTTGATGTTTAAATATTATAACCACAAGAAAAGTAAATACGTGTGTTGTTATAAATCAGTGAGTCGATCAAAGGAAAAATATCAGGAAGATAAAAGAATTATGTAAGTAAGTTTCTTAGTAAGTAGGTACAGAGGTACTTGCAAATGTTTGCGTAGTTTCTGATAGGTACCACAAATCATATAAGGTGATATTTTTTAATTTGAGTATTGCCCGTCTTGTCCGTTTAGCATAATATCAGGATTATTGGCAATAATGGTCCTATCCTGCGATGATAGACCACGTCCCATATACTTAGAGAGTGGAATGACCGCGCGTTTTCGAGAACCGACACCGGTACGTACTTAAGACCCTAAACTCGATAATTGACGGTTTTTGTACTTTTTGATCTAGTCATATTATATGAAAAGCGTATTTTATAAACATGCTTTTAGGTAATAATTAAAGGAAATATTGTCATCTAAAAAATACTCAGAGAAAAACAATATTATACAGAAAACTTAAAAAATATATCAAGAAAACTGGACATATGTTTTCTGAATTTCACTTTTAGCTTAGTACGGAACCTCAGAATCTACAAGACCATGTCGAAGACTAAGTTGCTGATGGATGGTTCTGGCTACTAGATTGTCTGTGCAAATACTCTCCGTTAGCAAGATGAGAACAACTAGAAATAACATGCCTATGTGAAACTCCAGGACGGCGACATGCCCAACAGATGTCGACCTTCCTTTAGGGAATACTTCCGGGAGTTGTTCATCTTGTATAACTTAATTCGTTCGTACCCTCAGCTTCCCCAAAAAGATCACCAAAACAGTCAGAACAGGTCAACATCAGGCCCCGTGAGGGCTTTGTAGAACCACCCGTGTATGTATAGCCCCTTGCCCTAATTACTTATTATAATTCCAGATATTCAGACTGCAAACCATTCCAAAACGGATCAATGGTAGAAATTGACAATGAACGTTTGATGGTTGTTTGCCTTAATAATGCAGGTTACAAACAAGTACCTACCATAATATACGAAGATGCTTATTTAATACTTATTAAACAAGAAATTCCAAAGAAATCTGTTGGTATTAAATGGAACGTGTTGGCCATTGGGATTGATACCATGTCAAGAGCTAGATTGTTAAATTCTATGCCACAAACTTTTAAATACTTGAAATCTAATGATTGGTTAGATTTCAAGGGATATCAAAAGGTAAGATATATTCAACTTGCTCATATTACAATGTAAATAATATGAGGTATACTTAGTGTTCGAATCGACACTGTATGTCACAATTTTTCAATCGTGACTAATAGGGCAGACCGATGCGAAATGTATGCTAACCTAACCTATCACTTTTTGTTTGATTTTAAAAAGAACACTAATCCTTAGGTTCTTAAAATGTTTATGAGGACGATATGTTCAGTTTTCTAGTAACATTTCAAAACTTTCGCAAACTGCATTCATTGTTCTTTCGTGAGTTCGTGATCATGGTCAGTGTCCGAAACGTCGAGATACTTAATAATGAAGTGATTTTAAATGTTTTATTTAAACACGGCTAAGAAGTGACCTGTGTTTTATAAACTATGGAATCAAATAATAATTTAAAGACTTATAAATACTGAATTAGAAACAATAACTAAAATATCCAATACACCCCAATATTTTAAGCCTATTACTTATTTAAAAAAGTATGTGTTACCTACCCTAAATGAACTAGGTTTATTACCTGAACTGAATCACATACACATAAGTCCTCATTACTTAATGCCGATCCACTCATTCATGTACACACCCAGACCTAAATAAACAATTGCGACAGACAATATTGACTCGACTGAAAATAGAACACACCCTATTAACAGTACGGTATAAAATTTCATACATTATTCTATTGAGTCTTTTAGCAATTACGGAAAATGTAAATTAATTTTGACTTTTTTTATTGTTGAATGAGGCTAAAGCTAAAGATAGAGATTTTATATGTACTTAATAATATCTAATTAACTAATAATAAGTAAGTAATATGACCCTTTTTTATGTTCAGGTGGATTACAATACTTTCCCCAACTTGATGGCAGTGCTCGCGGGAATGCCAAACGGAAAAGTATACAAAGCTTGTGCTGCGGGGATGCATGTTTGCAATCATTTAATGCTGTGGAGTGATTTTAAAAAGGCTGGCTATATGACGGCATACGCAGAGGATTATTTATCATTACCCGACACGTTTGATAGATTCAACGGTTTTAAAGATATTCCTACAGACCATTACACTAGACCGTTCTTTCTCATAGGAGAACACATTAGTGGTAATTTAATTTGCAATAAGCACCTTTCTTCTCCCAAACACATCCTGAATTATGCCTACGATTTTGCAGAAGCTTATAAGAATGATGGTTTCTTTGGATTATTTTGGCTCAATTCATTGAGTCATAATAATCAAAATTTACCTTCTTTACATGATTCCGCCATTGTTGAATTCTTAAATAAATTAAATGGAATAGAGAACTTACTGGATAACACTTTTGTTATACTATTCAGTGATCATGGAATTAGATTTGGAAATAATCGAATCAGACAAATAGAGTCTTACTATGCGGAGAGGCTACCAATGTTATTTATTTGGACACCGTTAAATTTTAGAAAAATACATGAAGAAAAATATATAAATTTACAAATAAATCAACAACGATTGATAACGCCATACGATTTTCATTTAACACTCAACAGTTTTGTAAATCCAAATAAGTCTTTAGACGTTTGCCCATTGTGCACAAGTTTATTCAATGAAGTGTCCGAATCGAGAGTTTGTGCCGACGTAGGAGTTAGAGAAAAATGGTGCGCTTGCCATGGAAGTAAAGCTGTTGACAAGGGGAGTAGAGAAGCTCATTTAAGTATCAATACTGCAGTTATATATTTACAAAACTTTTCAAAAGAAGTAAAAACAAAAGAGTGTAAGATATGTGGTATGTTGCACCTTAAGGAAGTGATTCGAGTACATTCATACCAACAGGACAACAATAGGACAATATATATAGTCGCATTTGAAATGAAGCCAGGAAAACGCATTTTCGAAGCAAATATTATGAAAGAACATAATGAATACAAAGTAATGGATTCCATATACGCAATATCGTCTTTTGGTGGCGATCATGGTTGCGCAGTAAATAGATATCACGAAATTTACTGTAATTGTTCATTAGACGAAAATTGTTCGTAATAGCATCTCGATCTCTCCATTAGAAGCAGTCTAATATAAGATTATGTGCCATTTTGTGTACCTAAAGGTATTTAAAAAAAATAGAACATTATTAGGTACCTACCACGGGTACCTACCTATAGATAGAGTTAGATGTTGTTTAGTTTCTTCAGAACTTTGACGACGAACTGTGACGTAGGTACCTATGGATACTACCTGTTTGCTTATTTATAATATAGTTTTTATAGTTATCATGGTTATTAGCACTCAAATTATTATAATTAACAGGATATTTAAGTACACGCTTGCAACAGCGTCGAAATATCGGAAACTCGAAACAAATAATATACATGGTAAATATTCCGTTAATTATAATAATTTGATTTATAATATACTTAGGTACTAAGTAGTAAGTGCTCGAAATTTTTTACAATTGAATTTATTGGATGTGTCCTAAAGTAGCACATACCGTAGGTTACCTTACTAAGATGATACAAATTAAGATGTTATACCCAAATTAATTATCAATTTAAGCCAGGTGAGGTCAGTGTGTACAGCTTTGAAATAAGTATTGTGTAATCAGGGAGTGATATTAAGTGCAATTTTATATTTATGGTACTGTGATAAAGTCAATGGTCAACAACCAACTCTTTTAAATTTGTGTTCTCTGGGTACTTACGGGTGTAATATTTTACCTTAAAAATGTTGTCCTTCGGGTCCTTATCCGTAGAAATCCATGTTACTTCTGATTCCCCTGAATCAGACTCAGTAGGTACCTCCTTCTTTTTTCTCTTTTTAACCATTATGAAACGATGTTATACTTTATAATACGATAATTTTATCTATACATACAGAAAACAAAGATATTGACAAATAAATATTTTGAATTATAGCGCGCCTTTCCTCTTACAAGTTTTCCCGCCTTTTCTGACAGATGGTAGTTAGATTGACAAATAACACTTTGACAGACAAATCAAATGTAAGTGCAGCAGTCAGCGGCGTAGCGTGGGTGTCGGCCGCCCGGGGCGGAAGACAATTTTGCCGCCCTCTTATTTAGATATTTCAATTTAATGTATATTATACATTACATAACATACATTTAAATAAAAAAGTTTATCTAAGTTTTACAATCATCTTTATTATACATTGATACATTTTTATATAAGGTACACTCAAGAACGCGTCAATCTATACACTTTGGACTTTGCACCATTCTTATTAACAAACGCATAAGCTCGAAACTTGAACTGCGAGTGTATAGCTTGATGTGAGCTCGACTGTACAATACCTATCACCGCAGATTAGGTACAGCTGTCGATCGTCAGATTGACAAAATTAAATAATTGGAGAATTGAATATAAAACGCAAATAAATTTTTAATAAAAACTAGAACTATACTATTATAATAAAAGACTTTGCTCTTAAAAAAAGTAGACGTCAAAGTAAATTTATACGTCTACTTTTTTTAAGAGCAAAGTCTTTAATTGCACCATCGATGTCTATAGCATCACACATTTCTTGCTCAATAGACAAGATAGCCAAATTAGTTAGTCTTAAAGTACTCATGGTTGATCTTTATTATTAAGATTATTAAGAACAAAGTCCAATTATTTCACGACCACGACACACGTATCTATTTGCACAAAAATCACAGTTTTAAAGCGTAACGTAAATTACGATACGAGTCATCAATAAAACTTTGTTTGAATCGTCAGTCATTCTCGCTGTTGTTTTGTTAGCCATAAACAATCCAAGCAATAAATAAAATACGGGGAATCCCCGCAAGTCGTAGACGGTGTTGCCAGCAGTCGCTACAAAATATCATTCAAAGAAAGGAGATTCCCCGAATCCGTTACAGAATAAGTAATGAAAAATTCCATGCTCTTTTCAATCGGTCCTTTGTAGTTGCGTTAAAAATATGAAATGGTTCAAATATTTTTATTATTTATTGTGAAATTTTGCCGCCCCGCTAAAATGTGCCGCCCGGGGCGGGCCGCCCCTGCCGCCCCCACTACGCTACGCCACTGGCAGCAGTTATGTCTTCGCTGCTTCGACCACGAATGTATTAATTAAACTACAACATCCTTGGCCGTGACTTATGAATGACATTGACGTCAACATAAAAAAAAATAACTTGTATTGCTAGTATCGAATTCTTATTTTCCCAAAATATTGGAAAACTTTAAAGTTGTAGTTGTAATTTTATCAGATTGTTTTTAGTGATACATATTGTACGAGCAAGAGCGTGAAATGATGTAATACTAATTTATATGATAATAAGACTTAGTGTTAGGTACTATTTTAACTATAGATACAGAAATTTACAAAGATATTGTACAAATAAATATTTTGAACTAAAAAGCGCACCTTTCCTCTTACAAGTTTTCCCGCCTTATCTCAGAAAGCATTTTGTAGGTTATGTTTTGTTTAAGGAAAAAATGAGAGATAGACCTTGACGATTAGTCATTGTTCAAATCATTTTTTCAAATTGACAAGATACCGAAAGACAATATTATAGAAAGGACGACGTAAGACTAGGCAATTTGGTCAAAAGACTATAGCCTATAGCCTTCCCTTCGGGGTAAATAAAAAAAAAACACCATCTGTCAAGTCAAGTCAAGTGTCAAGTCAAATTGTCAATATTACGTTATCGCCTGAAAATAACCTCAATGTTTTTGAAATTACGTTTTTACAAAATAAATCTATGTCCATTTACATGGTGAAAACAAACATAGATTCACGTTACGTTCGAGTCCACTTCGAAGAATAACAAAGTACTGTTACGTAAGTAAATTCACTGAAATTATAAAAAAGTATTAAGAACAAGAATTATGGTAATAATTACCACTCTTGAACTTGATTGATAATGTTTCGTAACATGATTAAGAAGAAAATAGTTTATAAAATAATCTTTCTACTATAATAAGTTTTTATATAAAGTATTTAACGAGACATACGTGTTATAATATCACGTCTGCAATAAGTATTGGATGTTTATTTAATTTATCTATTGACCTGTTCAATGTCTTGGCCTGTGAGATAGTGTAAAAAAATAGTTAAGTAAGTATGTACATAGTTTAGTTTTTCATATTACCTGCAGTCATGAGGAACTCTTAATTGTGTTCATAAGTTTTAAATCATAAAAATAAATTCATAATATTTTTATCAGTTCTATTGGTAGGTATAAGTACTGGCATTACTAATTTGGCTTATCAAACAATTTCCCTAATTATAAATGAGTTATTTTAGGAATTTATATTAATTATTTGCCCTTATTATTTCAGAATGTGGTTACGAACAACAGTTGTATAAATCACCATGTCTTATATCAAAGCTCTGCACTGCAGACTCTGTCTAAATCATGGAAACGCTGGGGTTACTGCTAAAACCATCTTGGCTCAATTCAGGGTAAGTAATATATTAATTAAAATTATAAATATGTTGTCTTGTAAGGGACTTGGAAAAGCTTGAAAATATTTAGATCTAACCCTCATTGTTTTACCTGTATAGTGTCAGTTATTCCACAATTTCTATGGTAATTTTGGAGATATTATGTGACACACTTGGTTATAAAAAATGTTACAATAAATCAATGACTTCCTAAAGATAACGCCTTTCTTTGACTTTAGCAATATTATCTATATTTAATATATACTAACAAATTGATTGATTGAAAAGGTCAATTATTGGTGATAAATAATTATAATGTAAAGATTTACTTACCCCACTAGTTCCCAATCCTGTGAGAATGCAGGAATATAATTATGCTAAAAACAATCCTCTTGAATCACTCTATCTATTAAAAAAACACTGCAAAATCCATTGAGTATTTTTAAAGATTTAAGCATACATAGGGACGGACAGACAGCAACAGTGACTTTGTTTTATGCTATGTTATGTAGTGATAAAATATATTTCACTTACATACTTCTTTGTCCCCAGTATGGTGCACTACAACAGCAACAATTGGCTATATCAACGTCATGTTGTTGGAAGACAAAGCTACCGGCGACCACTCAGATGCAAACATCAGCATCAATCAAGAGTAAAGGACCACCGCAAGACAATAGGATGTGGAAGGAGCTACCCTCCCTGGACAGGACAAAGAATGTTGTACAATACTGTATGATGCTATCTAAATCTAGATTGACTTGTAAGTATTGAATCTGTTAGTAATAATGTTGTATGGCTTTCTTTTATTAATAGTTAAAGCTGCTTAGTTTAATAACTTTGTATAGAAGTTAGCTTTTCTAAATAACAACAAACAACTTATATTGCTAGCAGCAAGTAATAAAATAATGCATTTGAATATTCCAAAGCCAATTATTTCTCTATCACTACACTATTTCATTTTATTTATATGTTGGATATAGTCTAGCTAGAGGTAGGAGGTATATTATAGTCAAATAAATTATTTTGAGTTTGGGTTTAAATTGAATATGTTTAATTTTTTTTGTTGCTGACCATGCCAGCTTAAATTATAACTGAATTTTTTGATTAAGTGTGGACCAAATATGCTTAAAGTTCTAATTTCAATGTACCTTCCAGCCCTAGTAGTAATGACGTCAATGGCCGGATACGCGCTCGCGCCCGCTCCCTTCGAGCTGACGACGTTCGCGCTCTGCGCTGCCGGGACCGGCCTCGTCTCGGCGGCCGCTAACTCCATCAACCAGTACCACGAAGTACCGTTTGACGCTCAGATGTCGAGGACCAAGAATCGAGTGCTTGTTAAAGGGTTGTTAGAGTAAGTAAAATCATTTTTTTATACCATAGACTGGTCACCTTGTACATGTAAAAACGGATAGGGATTTTTTCTGAAACTAGACCTCTCCAGTTTAGGTACTTTGTTTGTTTGCTTGTGTTTTATTTGGACCATGTTAGTTTCTCCAAGAAGTTGGCCCATCTATCACTAGATATATAGAAATTAGAAACCTACAACTTAGAAGAGTCATATTATGTTGCCAGGATTTTGGGGATAACATGCATTTTGTAATGTTACTCAATCCTATCGTAAAACCTCATGTCAAGGCATCCAGTGAATTTTGCATAACAACAACACAGATAATTTTGTATACAAAACAAAACCATCGCACGAAAACATGTTGTTCACAAAATTTTATCGAAGTTTTTAATAGTTCAAATACCTATAGTCGCCAATCATGCATGTCCTTATAAGTATAGTGAGGTTAAAAGTTAGTAATTTTGATTATTACATATCTTATTTTTTGTTTTTAGTAAACCTAAGTAGGTATTCAAAATAAATACTTATGTAATATTGTGACCGTGTTTTATCAGTATGAGTAAGTTATGCAAAGATAAATGTTCACTTGGGGTATGAATGTTTATCATGAAATTTTATTTATTTGTGTAGGCCTTCCATTTATCTATAAGTACCTAAAGTTTGTTTGATCGCTTATTTCAGCAAATACCTACTAATTAGATTTAATTATTGAGAAAGGAAAATAAGTTAGATAAATAAACTACCTAAGTATCATAATGCAACATACATATTTATCGCCCTGCGGCTGAACCCGCGTGATCTGTTACTATGATGCTAGAATAATTTCGTTTCATTTTTCAAATGCTTATAATATTGATAATGCCTTCTTGGCTGATTTCGGCCTTAGCTACTGTTTATTGGTTTCTAGAATGTCAATAAATTCGAGCTTGGTTATTCAACTCGTCGCAGGTGTGCTCGACAATTATACTATTAGTTACGATATTACAATTTTTTCTCTTTTCCAGACCAATTCACGCGATAGGTTTCGGTGCCCTAACGAGTACAACCGGCCTCAGTCTGCTGTATTTCGGCGTGAACCCGCTGACAGCGGCTCTGGGAGCCACCAACCTCGTATTGTATACGTCTGTGTACACGCCCATGAAGAGAATGTCCATATTGAACACTTGGCTTGGGTCTGTTGGTGAGTGGTCATTGAATATAATGGTTTGGTTATGTTATAGAAATTTAAATTGTGTTGGTTTTGTCATAAGGTACATTTTAGTATGGCAACATTGAAGACTTTTCACTTTATATAGTAGTAAAAATACACTTTTTTTAATTAACATCTCTGTCCACTAGACAGTGGTATTTCAGATTGCTGGGTCTAGCCTGGGATTGTGATATTATTTTGATATAATATGACCAATAAAATCAACATACAATTAGACAAATATTATGATTACGCCTTCATTGTACTAATATCATCTATTACATTAGCCTTTGCTTTGATTGAAGTAGTACATACTAAAATAGAATTTTTTTTTTTTTAGTGGGTGCTATCCCTCCCCTGATGGGGTGGGCGGGGTGCACGGGCTCGCTGGACGCGGGCGCGCTGGTGCTGGCGATGGTGCTGTACTCGTGGCAGTTCCCGCACTTCAACGCGCTCTCCTGGAACCTGCGGCCCGACTACTCACGGGCGGGGTACCGGATGATGGCGGTCACTGATCCTGGTCAGTTACTATAAGTTTGAATCGATTAATAGCCTGGATTATGTAACTTGGGCTATCTCGTAGCGACTTCATTGATTCCCTACTAATATAAAAGCACATTCTATTTACGTTTTAAACCGCTGAACCGATTTTGATTAAATTTTATACAGAACTGTTTGTCCATTCCCAAGCTCAGTCTAATAGCCAGTCTTAACTCTGAGCGTGGGAATGGACATCGACTATACACCCCTATTTTGAAAATATGGGACTTATTAAAATCAGAATATCTGTAGCAGTAACTGAATCCATATATCCAATAAAAATATCAAAAATGATAGTCGATTACTTATCTTTAAAAAATACCAAATAAATGTCGTATTACCAGACGGCACACTAGCTATCAAGTATTCTGTGACGGCTCGGGCCGATGACCGCGCTCAGCTGGGTATCGCAGCGTTCGGTGTAGAATAACAATAAAATTCGGCGGGATTTTGAAAATCTTTGACTTATCATAACTTTTTAAATAAAAGCAAAAGAAAAAAAATAACTTTACTATTATATTGTCACCCGTCGTTTACATTAGCTGTGAGATAAGGTATCGCAATTTCAAAATAAGGGTGTATTTTAATCCATAATTTCCCATGGGCTAAGATTCAGCGCGGGTAAAACCCCTAAGCGCTGCTGTAGAACAATACATCATTTATGTTATATAATGATTTAATAAACGTTTTATTTATTTATATTTTTTGTTTCAGCTTTATGTCGCAGAGTAGCCCTGAGACATACCGGTATCATCACGGCCACGTGCGTCGCGTCCCCGTATTTAGAAGTTACCAATATGTGGTTCGCGTTAGAATCACTACCGTTAAATATTTATTTTATGTACTTAGGTAAGTTATCTTCGTCTTATTATCAAAGTCAAAAGATATTATCCTTAAACTTTTTTATTTAAATTATATTCCAATTCAATTCCATTTATCTAAAATTTTCAATCTCTCATTTATTATGAGAGATTAGCAATTTTGAAAATAATTTATTCTAAACATTTCTTCATTTTACAGCATGGCAATTCTACAAAAAATCCGACAGTGCTACTTCAAGAAAACTATTCAGATTCTCTCTAATACACCTACCGGCGTTAATGTTACTTATGCTAGTCAACAAAAAGTATTGGAGTTCGAGCGAGACGCAAGAACAAGATTTATTGAAGTTAGACAAGGATGTGAATAAATTACCTGAGTCGAAGAGAATAACTGTATTGCCAAGAGGTCCCGTAGTTGCTGCACAAGACGCAGAAAATCAGTAAAACGATTAGTCGAAATTATTCGACAATAAGCGAAAGGATTAAATAGAATACAGAGCTAGCTTACGACTTAGTTAACGATAATACCAACATATACCCAATTGGTTATATGGTATATGTACTTATAGGCACATTGAGTTATTATCGTTTCTTGATAATATTAATTAGGTATTTTAATTTTATATGATATAAAAAACTGTTTGTAGTTTTTGGTTTTATCATTTTTTACTGTATTTATTTTTCAAAAAGTTTGGTATTAGTCGTCACTGTCCACAAAAAAATGTTGTGTTGTTGATTAGTTTTATGTAACACAGCGCTTTTGTTGCTTGCAAAAATGTGGAAGTCTACATTTCTTAGAAATCCAATCAATGTGCTATGTGTAAAATCATTTGGTGGGTTTTATTGGCATATATCTTTATCAACAAAAATTCTGTAATAACATTTAACCATCGGCATTAAGATAGTCGACGGGCGGAACACGCGAATGGTCTCACTGATCATTTCCAAAATTATGTGTATTAGTAACCAAACAAGTTAGTGGCTTGCCATTCAAGTCATAAAATAAGAAATTGAAAACCTAATAATTGTAATTGAAACATATCTATTGACAATATATTTCTTAGCTTACTTGATATTAAATATGAATTATATAAAGAAACTAAATTGTTTCAAGTGCTCTGTAATTTATCCTTTTGGTGAAATACCTATATGAGATTCAATGATGGTGAATGTATACCATGGTCTCGATAAACCCAGCGAGAACTATACTAAATGCCAAGCAGGGCATTGTTTGTTACTTAGTAATTAATATAATATAATCTACGTGGATGTAGATATTTATTTTTGTTGTAAATAATGTAAAATATAATTATGTGATCCAAATAGAAAACTTGTAAGTTGAATCAATGCAATGTTCTTTTTCTATAATTTATGTTTTATTTTTATAGAAATAGAACTGAGATTCTGATGGAATCTTTTTGGCTTGTTTAGAGTCGAACTTTGTGGTTCACATAAAATTATAGAATGCGGTACGCTTTCTGGTTTTGTAATGCGTTTTATTGTAGACATTGTTGTGAAAATAGCTTCCGTATACCACAATACTGTTATCGTAATCCGATATTGTTGTACAAATAATTTATTATTGTCAATAGTTGCTAGTTCCTAACATGACTCAGGATTAAATGAAATAATTGAAATAAAAATCTTACATTTATTTGTGTTGGCATAATTTAAATTACAAACACTGGAATTGGAAATAAATCTACATAACATACAAACATTCAGACCTGGTTTGAACTGCTCAGACGGACATTGGGTACAATCGTTTAGTGGTCGATAATTAAGTATAACAAAAGCCTGGACAGGCAAATTAACCCGTTTATTATCAAAATATCTTGCGTAACACTATTTCCTGAAACAAAATATTTTTTTAGATTAGATTCAGTTCACTAGTTTAGTACAAGAATTCTATTCTAAAACAAGGAATAACATATAGGATAGCTTTAATCCCAAAGTTGCCACAAGACTGGGATTTACGAAAGACGGGTAAAACCGCGGGGTGCGGCTAGTATAATAATTTGTATATGTAGGTGTATTTTTTATAAGTGACCTGTACAATTTTTTTCACATAGCAACACTAGACTATCATACCAACTTAAAAGGAACGATGAACTGGTAAAAAGTATCAAAAATATAATACGTACTTCGCTTTCTTGGGCGTGCGGTCGTGGTCGCGGCTGTCGTCCCGGGACCGTTTGTTGGACGACTTCTTGTCGTCGCGGCGGGACTTGTCGCGGTCGCTGTGAGACGACTTGTGGTGCTTGTCGCGGTTCTTCGATGGACTAGAAATGGAAATATATTTAAATGAATACACGCACAATACATAATATTATGTTATACTGGGTCTACGGTGAACATTAATGTTAACGCTATGAGTGTATATCTTATATTTCCAGGGTAGACTTTTCCAACGCATCGTATTCGGGCGAAGCGAAGACGAAGTATTATTATGATGTGGTCATTTTGATCGATCGGAGTTTTATACCGCGCAAACGCGTCACGAAAAATGTAGCCGTAGCATTGGAATAGAAATGAATAGTTTCAAACGATTACTCATACCTGCTGTGTTTCGACGGACTCTTATGGCTAGAACTTTTGTGGTTTGAACTGGAACTTTTGTGGTTCGAGCTGGAGCTCTTGTGGTTTGAACTTGAACTCTTGTGGTTCGAACTGGAACTCTTATGGTTCGAGCTTGAACTTTTGTGGTTGGAGCTAGAAATCTTGTGGTTTCTAGAATGTTTATCGTTCTTGCTCTTCTTGCCGTGATCCCCGTCGGACTCGTAGTCCCTCCGCCCGCGGTTGTTCTTGCGTTTCCTATCGTAGTCCTCCCCCCTGTCGTAGATGCGCTCTTTTTTATCCTCTTCCGCCGCTTCGCGTTCAAGATCGGACCAATCTTTGCCTGATTCTTCATCTTCCTCTGCTGTATGATGAACAACATAAACAATTAAAATGTATTCTTCTAAAATTCAATTGCTCCAATGGCTGTCTTTCACCTAAACTACTAGTCTAGTCTTGTGACATTAGTATTTGAATGCAAGCATTTTATATGGAAGGCTTTCCATCTGAGGGGTTCGAGCTTGTTTTCCTAGTAGCATGCGTCCGGCGCACCCTTGGCGTTGGGCAAGTCTGCGGACGGGTAGTCGGTAATGCATAGCTGATACTTTCACCAAGACACAATGGCAAATGGCTAAACTAGTCACACTAATATTATGAAGGTTCGCCTTTAAAATATTAGTTTGTGAGTGAGTGTATGTTTGTTACTTCTTCACGTCTAAACGGTTGGAACGATTTTAATACAATTTAAAGTCCGGTCGTAATTCACAGACAAATTTGTATGTTGAGCTATCTATCTCTGTCGCACCTGCGTAAATTATAATGCGTCCCGCTCGCCATTGCATCCGTGCGAGCGGGACACATTATAATTTAGGCAGAGTACAGATGTTCCTTATAATTAGGAATAACACATAGGATGCTTTTTATTCCAAAATTCCCACGAGACAAGGTTCCACGGGGCATATGGTAAATAGAGTAACTATCCTAGTTAATACCATCACTATCCCCGGAAGCGTCGGACTCGTCGGATGCCTCCGAGTCGTATTCGGACCCGTCGTCCGATTCCTCTTCAGATTCGGCGTCCGTCGGCTCGTATGCGTCGTCCTCTTCTTCCGATTCTTCGTCCTAGGGGAGGATTATAGGGATTTATTGATTGTTGGTTGTAATTGATGTTTTAAAAAAGTTTGAATTATAGGCTTGCATGATGGGGGGATCTTACAGGGCAAGCCTCACATTGATAATTGAAGTAACCAGACTACGCGTCATCATGACGCTTAACAATAATACGTGTTGGTGATCTTGAAGTCATGTTTGAAATATAGCATGCATCGCAAAAAAACAATTTTGTATTGCCTAGTCCCAACCATAGTATATAGCTTAGTTCTGTGTCCGAATTAAAAATATTTATAAATTTCATGCAATAGCAATATTTCAACTTACCGCTTGAGCATTCTCCTCATCGGACTCGGGATCCAGGAAGGACCAGCCGCCGTTGTCGAAGAACCCTTCAATGTCGTCGGTGATGGTCTTCATCACCTTGGTCCAGTTCAGGGATTGGATACCTTCAGAGTAACGAATGTCGCATGAACTGGAAACAATACGAAATAAATATTCAGTTATATTTTTGGTCATATTGTGTTGTATATAGTATAATTTCAAATTAGTGACACAACTACTTTTAAGCATTTCTTATGGGCTCCATAACTTTGATCAGATTTTGATATAAAACTGTACATATTGTTTTTGTAATCAAGATTAGTAGTCCAATAGGACTACTACTACTTCTGTTTCTATTAAAAGGAACTTCAATGACTGATCTATCAATATGGCATGCAGATATTCTTATTTTATTATGACGTAGATATTCGCTAAGTAAGAAAAAAGAAAACCACAGTATCCAAACAAACTTATCAAAAAACAATTTTCAACTTACTTGAGCCACTCCTTAACATGATCCAGCATGTTCATAGGCACAGCATTCACCATGGCGACCTTCTTGGCATAATCTTTGAACACGAACACCATATCGAAGTTCTTCAAATGGAACTGCACTCGCTCGAAGTGCACCAACTCGACGTCTTCGAGCGCGATGACGAAGGGAGGCCACTCCGTGAGGTTGACGAGCGCGCCCGACGTCGGCTGCAGGAGCACGGTGGAGCGGAACGGGGCGCCGGGGAAACCGAGTTCTCTGCAGAAGATAAAAGTGTATATATTAGTAAAATATCTGCCTATATGATCCAAGGCAAGTACGGAGATGCACAGTCAGAAGGAATATATATAGTTTAATACTCTTAACTAAATACAGATAATAATCCTTAGAGTTAATGGTCACTTGCTACAAGATAGTAGGAAAATTGATTACTTCTTTTTGGCATAAATAAATAAATTATAATTACAATATTCATACAAGTAATGTTGTAAAAAAAACCTACCTGAAAGGCGTATCAAACTCGACTTCCTGTTTGGTCATGTTCTCGACTCTCTCACAGAAGCTTCTGAACGCGACCTTCAGTTTATGTCTCAGTTCTCTTTCACTCTGTTCAGCCGCGAGATCATCTCTGTCGTGCATGTGTTGATGTTTACCTAAATCTGTCGTAATCTCACCCACTTCCGTATAAAACTGCACATCGACATGTTTCTTTTTACCTATAAATAAGTGCAAGAGATTGTCAAATAGATGGCGCTACTGGACTATGAGGTCTAGTCTATGAGGTTTACCAAACTTACCGAACATAATAGCATGTTTCAAATGAAAATGTAATAATATTATCATTTCTCCATCACATGGTTGGAAGAATGCGTTCTTTATGTTGTTATAAAGTATATCCACTTTGTCTCCTCTAACTGATGTGAATCTAAACCCGTTTGAGTGAGCTTCCAGTGAACCGCTCATTCTCTTAGTAACTATGTTTGGTCTAATGTACAGATCTTTTAACTTAGGGTTTCCTTTGCTCTGTGATAGCACTAGTGTGTCCTGTTTGACCAAATCCTCTTTTTCACGTTCTTCCGCCTCGCGAGTTTTGAACTTCTTCTGAACTTCCTTGATCAATCTAAAGCCAGTGTTGAGGTTTGACGATGGAGGCGATATCTCACCCGGTTCTTTTGTATTTGTACTCCTGTATGTCCTGTAAAAAAAAAATAGCGTCTTTTTTTATCTTTGTCAATGGACAAGACTTATATACAGCTCCAGTGAGTGACATGACATGAGGATGTCTAGTCTAGTATCGTAATATAGCTTCACAAAATACTGTTTTCTAGTGACAAATACTTACACTTCTTTAACAAATGTAGCATCAGGCTGTGTGTAACTCCCACCCTCATTCCTGCCCATTGTAGCTCCGGGGTGGAAGAAGTTGATCCTAAGGTATGTGTAGTCACCCTCT
This sequence comes from Timandra comae, assembly GCA_958496195.1. Taxonomy (NCBI): domain Eukaryota; kingdom Metazoa; phylum Arthropoda; class Insecta; order Lepidoptera; family Geometridae; genus Timandra; species Timandra comae. The sequence continues at coordinate 10,008,921 of OY292358.1, read as the reverse complement.
ACCGACTGAGAGATGTTCTTAATAGTTGATATGTGGAATGGTACTGGTACACCAAATATTGGGAGTATCACTGTCTCGTATTTACGATCTGGAAGAGAAATGTACAATTCATTATACATAGTTATTTCACTAGTAATTTAAATTATTTTGTTATTTTTGTAGCCATTGACACGAAAGAAGAAGAAGTCTAGTACACAGTAACGTCCCGAGCCCGAGCACAGCGTAATATGTGCTATGTATTTCATTATATCACTTTGAAAAGATTTTGTTTGGCTCATATAAACCTGAGGAAATTAATCAATAGTCTTGTCATTATAAAAATATGTTCAGTTTTTGATACTTTTAGCAACAGTAACAAACCAAAGGATCGCCATGTAACAAAAACGATCAATAATTACTAATCTCCTTCAAGAATAGAATAAATACTTACCAACATACAATTTCAACTCTTTAACTTCGTTCTCTCGCGGCATTTGGCTGACACTTTTGTAAGACACTGTATTTTTCCTCAACTTCTCCGAGTCTTTCCCACCGGACTGTTTCGCCAAACGTTCCTTCGCTTTCTCATTGAGTGTGATCGCTAACTCCCTCTGATGTTCTTTACGTTTCTCCTCAGAAGAATGTTCCGTACGTAGTTTCGACTCGATAACAGCCGTTCTTTTACCTCTACCTGCAATTTTGTAACTACTTACTAATAGTACTACTTTTAATTGATTAATGCCAATATATGGGGTAATATGTTAAAGCAAATATATGTATTGTATTTATATGTTGGATAGGGTAGCGGTAATACATCAGGCATTCTAATTTCAACATTCCTTGACTACGTAAGAGGCATCTTCCAAATATTATGCACGTGTACATTTTTCATTCACAAATTTTGACATGCTGCTTCGTAAGAATTTTAGGGTCACTAAAAGTTTTGATTATGATTCTTTTAGATTTCCAAATACTACACACTAAACTCAGGAAGTTTCTATAAAATTAACTTAGCATTCTCTAATCTATGTTGTATTATATAACTTTAAAAAGGTCGCAACCCACATATAGGACTTAAACGATAAGGGTGGCCCATCCCAAAAAGAAATATGGCACAAACAACAGTTTCCGGATCGCCTAGTGTGTATATAAAGCTATAATTCAATCAACTCATTATGTTGACATGCATAAATAATTACTATACAAGCACAAGAGACATGAGACATACAAATTCAAGCTAAAATATATGGCTGGCTTCATAGTTGTATGGAACACTATTTTATTATTAAACGAAACGTATGATGTAGGAGGTATGTCGCGGGCGCATCTCACTCATCCTCCTTATGAAAGTCACCGAATGTGACTGAAACTAGTCGACGGATTCGATTTCAATCGATAAGTACGCATTACTCGTACAAATACTACTAATAATATAAAGCCCAATGTTTGTGAGTGTGGATGTTGGTTCCTCTTTCACGCAAAAACTATTGAATGGATTTTAATTAAATTTGGTACAGATGTTCCTCATACCTTGAAATAACATATAGGATACTTTTAGGATAGGATATATTTATCCCAAAATTCCCACGGGATAAGATTCCACGCGGGTAAAACCGCGGGTTACAGCTAGTACAAAATAATTAAATATGGAACACTATGGTTTTACAGGACGCTGATTATTCGTTACAGGACTCGTTTCGCATAAAGTTCATAATATCTAGTAGGTCTCCCTTACAACATTGAACCAGTCTAAAGTGAACTATTAAACTTGCGTGCATATAATAAGTTTCTAGATATGCTAAAGCCCTGTCATAATTCACACGAAATATCGTACGTTGACCTGTAGCTATCTATCTCTGTCGCACCTGCGTAAATTATAATACGTCTCGCTCGCCATTGCATCCGTGCGAGCGGGACGCATCATAATTTACGCGGTACGACATAGATAGATAGCTACAGGTCAACGTACAATATTCTCTGTGAATAACGACCAGGTTTTAGTGTATATTTGAGTACAGAGAAAGCGCATGCTGTTTTATGTCCAATTAAAATTCGACTTACCGCCATTTTCTGTTCATCCACGATTTCATGTAAGTAAATTTGTTACATGTTAATCTTATATTACAAACTCAAATATTTAGTACATGCATCATTTTAAGTAAAACTACAGCATATAATACAGCTTTGGAAAATGTAACTAGAAGATTTCCCAAGATATATTTAAATTATATTGATTTGATTACAAATGAACCACACTACTGGAATATGAGGTCTATGAGACCTCATAGCTAAAGTATTATTCCATGGAATATTGAAAAGTAGCACAAGTAGGCCTGATTGCAAATTTTATAGTAGACTAGCGGCCCGCCCCGGCTTCGCACGGGACCAATTTTCCCGTTGATTTTCCAAATTTTTTTACATAAGAACCATCTCCTGACAATAACAAACACAACAAAAAAAGAATTGGCCAAATTGGTTCAGGCGTTGTTGAGTTATGCGCTTACCAACACATTTTGCGATTCATTTTTATATTATAGATAAGATGAGAAATAGTATTAAAATGCGTATGTTTAGACATCTTTCTGTAGTAACAGAACAACATATATGTAATGTATTGAAGATATATCGCTCATTTGGTGCTACAATGTCATAATTACATATATTTTTACATACACGTCATTTTAGTTATGCCTATAATTTAGGTTATTTATAATATATCGAAACGACTGGGACTCTAATAGACAGAATACAAATGAAAGCTACTTTTAAAATGACGGATTATTATAAGTCTCCCCAAAATGTCATACATTGAAATCATATCTTTGATTGAATCTCCTCTAAAAATTGTAATTACGTAAATACGACATTGTAGCACCAAATGAGCGATATGTCCTGGTTTTTTATATGACAAAAAACGCATTGAAAACCGCAAAACGAAGCTAGTTCACTTAAAGTGCCTCTTACCGAGTATTTCAGTCTTGTTTTCCTTTTCTTCCTCTTCCTCCTCGTCGTCATCCTTGAGGAAGATTCCGATGTTTTTAATCTTTTTCTTGGACTGCGTCAGGAGAGACGCAGGCTGTTCCTCGTTAACTAATACTGTGTCTCCAATGAATAAGGCGTAAGTCTGGAAAGAAAATTATATGAAAATATCTAGTAGCAAAAGTTGTGTTACAGTATGATAATAAAATGGTTTTAGAATAGTGATTTTATATGCGCGCGCACTTACGTACGCTCGCACGCAGACGCACGTACAAAGATACTGATACGCAAAAAGTAAAAGACGCCACAGTCAACTTACTAACTAGCTAACTACACATGATATTAAGTAACAATTATTTAAGGGAGCACACAAATCAATGTTATTTTCTTTTCTGTACAGCTGAAAACACAGGAAGGTTTCATCTATCGATTTAGATCCCATACAAATCTGCGTTATTGTAACGCGAACTAGGCACACAGTACCAACATGACAAGTCACATGAGTTATTCATAATATAAGTAAAGTTAATATAAATTCCTTACTTTGCCCTCCTTCTCGGTGGCAGCACTGTTCGTCAGGTTGGCTAGACCAATGTTGATGTTGAACACCATGCCCTTTTTGGCCACCGCTGATGTCTTTGGTCCAATCACGAGAGAACTCTCGCGAAATTCAAGACCCATTGCAAAACTGAAATAGAAAATTTTATTATTGAATTGAATAAAGTGCAATATGCAGTAAATTGAATCACTAAAAGATTGTTGAACACTGAGTAACAGGGATAGTGTAGATTTACTATCTTTAATCTAGAAATATAATAGTATTTGTAAGTATACCACAAACTTAAATGCATAGTTGAATAATAAGAGGGATTGCTTTTCTCAACACATCCTACTAATATTATAAAGCCGAATGTTTGTGAGGGTGGATGTGTGGATGTTTGTTCCTCTTTCACGCAAAAACTACTGAATGGATTTTAATGAAACTTTACAATAATTTAGCTTATACATCAGAATAACACATAGGATACTTTATCCCGAAATTACGGGACCTACGCGGGTGAAACCGCGGGGCGCTGCTAGTTTAATATGAAAAAATACAAACCCAAAAGACTTCGTAAGACTATCAACTAGCTCAGGCTTCTCTTTCTTAGCCAGTGCCAGACCAGCTTCATAAACTGATGACAACTTGGCTCCGGCGACTAAAGTTTTCATTACTTCCTCTTCAAGGTTTAAGAGAAAGTTGTAATTGCTTTGTACTTCATCTGTAGGGTTAACCAATAGTGTGCGGACTATATTTGAGCAGTAAGACTTGTATCTTGCGCCGAGTGAACAAATGATAGCTCCGAAGTGCAAGTGGTTTTTGTCGGAAACGGCACTGAACTTGAGACTGTAGTTGCCACCGGACTGTATTATGGGAGGATAGCACATGTCCACTTGACTTGTATCTACTCCTGTTACATATTTTTTGTCCGAAATAGCGGCTTCGACGCCTTCGGCTAGTTTTGAGTGTTTTACTTTCTGTAATTATGAAATTAGTTGTTAATATAAACTGTATTTGAACAGGACATAGATAAAACTTTCTTTTTTTAAAATATTTTGTTTTGGTTGCAATTTCATTGAATTTACAGACATTTCAAGTTAGAATTGTGAATGCATCCATTCTAAAGTGATGCCCAAACATACATTCAACAAATGATTAACATTTGAATAATATTGAATATCATGAATACCTTATCCGAATCAATAATCTCCATAATTTGATCTTTCAAGTATTTCGTGAACAGATCAACAGTGACCAAACAGGCTTTCTTTACTGTAATAATCTCGGGATCTTCTTTGGGCGCCATTAACAATGCAACAGCTGAACTTATATCTACATTTTCAAATTTTTCAGCTTTCATAACATTTTTCCAACTTTCACAAAACTCTCCTGGATAGTTATCTTTAGCGAAAACACCTAATGTCTTTCCTGATTTAGATTTCTTAATCTCTTGTAACAATTTGTTGAAGTTCTCTTTGTCTTTGTCATTCTGAAACAAAACATGTGTTAGTAATGATAATATTTATATTAAACATCACTATTATTGTACTTAATCTACACTGGCTGTGCCTTTCAGTTTAAACCTAGCTATAGCTCAATTTTCAAAGTTTCGGGACTAAAAGGATCCCTGAACATCCATAATTAATTTCAGCACCATGCAAAATTACAAAAGCAAACAAAAGTTCCAAAATTATATTTTGATGTTTATCCCCACAATAAAGTACCACCCATAATAGATTTTGTTGATATCTATAAAGTTGACATGTTGCATATTATATTAACACTTACTCGGTCTCTGACAAGCAGTTTCACTGGTGGTATGTCTGATTCTTCTTTACCATTTTCAATTTGTCTTAGAAATTCAATCTTCTTTTTACTGGCCAGGAAACACATGCTAGATTCTGTGAGAACTGTGATTGTGTCTGGCAATTCATATCCAAAGAGCCATGTCTGGAAAATGTATTGTAATGTTATACATTATGTAAATGAATATAGACAAGAGAGTGAGGAAAACATTGTGTGTGAACTTTGTTAATAGTTCCTCCAACAAGATGTTTTGATCATCATATCATGTTTTATTCATCATAAGATAGAATGAGTACTTGTAACAATTGGAACCAAATAAGATCATATTTACATAGATTTATAGGTAATAAACAGCATGACTTATTGAATGACATAAATATACACAAATTGAAAAAAAAGTAAGGACTTTGTTGTTATTGTAGAAGCATGCGTTGTTTGATTGTTGTAAGCACATTTTAAACAAAATACATGCGAACCTGTAGCGCCGTAGATTTACTGTACAGTGTATCTTCATAAACTCCAACGCAAGACACCAGACAGTCTACTTTGGCCAAAGGTTCATCACTCTTCGATTCAGCAGCCGCGGTCTGAAATCCATAAAAATGCTTGCATGTAGCAAAAACTTCAAAATTGATCATCATCAAACACATGAATTTAGTCCAACCTTCCATGCCGCATACAGCTTTTTTATTCGCCGGTAGAACGTCTCTTTGTCAAGAGATAAATTAGACATGATGTTAAGTACTAATAAAACTAAACTGAAACTTATTTTCTAGTAATTACGCCGCAATGGACAAAATTATTCAACACTCCACTACACGACATTACACAGATTTTGACAGAAAACAAATTGCCATGGCGGGCGGACTGGCGTCTTGACGAAACTCCTTGTCTATGGAAAATAGTGAAGTGAATTCTTTAGAATCAAAGAGAATGGAATTATCGATTCATATGACTATGCTGATTCTGCGCCTTCGCTGAAATCGCTGAATGAATCCTACTAATATTATAAAGCCGAATGTTTGTGAGTGTGGATGTTTGTTCTTCTTTCACGCAAAAACTACTGAATGAAGTTTAATTAAATTTGTTACAGATGTTCCTCATACCTGGGAATATACATAATATGATAGATACTTTTTATCCCAAAATTTCCACTGTATAAGGTTCCACGCGGGTAAAACCGCGGGGCACAGCTAGTACGGTATAACGAAAAAATAAACCAATTCCAACTATACGAATTGGTAAGTATGGAGAGAATTGAGCTCATTGGAGAAGCGTTCATGAGATTTTTGGAAAAGAACGTTTGAGAACGAATCCGATATAATGGGGTGGTCTATAGAAAGCCTTATATGCCTTGGTGACTTTTGATTGATTTATTGTCTTTGGTTTTGAATTTTGTTTTTTGGCGCTTTGATTGAAGTTTGAAGTTTTGTTTGTTTACAAATTCAGCTCACAACATTGACATATAACATGGACATCGCATGTTTGACTATAGAAAAAATAGTTATAGAAGTATGAGGCTTATCGACGCCAAAGTTATAAAAATATAGCCGTCTCTTTTTAACGTTCATAATTTTGCGTAAGGGAAAAAGGACAACAGTATTTCTGACAGTTACTATAATAGCCATCTGTCATTCTTAGTCTCATTGAAATACCTACTCGTGGCCATATTCGCCATATTATTTTCTAGCTATAACAAAAGGATTTACAACTTACTTAGTGATGGGCAATGAAACATCGTGACCACAGACTATAAACTATCGATATTTTAAATAAAACGTTATTTAAACACTTATTCAAGTACGTTTTAATTTTGGTGTTTATTTTTATTTCATAAACTTTATTTACATTTTGTGCATATATGATCTTAAATAATAGTGAGTAAGTATATAAAGTCCAATTTTCAGATTCTCATGTAGTATACCATAAGAAACCATGGATTTGAGGTTTGCTCTTGAGAATATCTGTATTCATATTGAAATATTCGTTTAATTGAATGCCTAACGTTTGTAATTAAATAAAACCCAATTAAATGTTACATCAGTATCGATTATAGTACGAAACGTCGATAATTTCTATCGTCATTTTTATATCCCGGCAACTAGAGTATAATGAATAAAAGTTTGATATATAGGGTGGCCCAAATAAAACAGTCAGTGGGGGGAAGTATAAAACTATAAGAGATACAAAGATTTGTTCTTAGGAACCATGTCATCCATTTTAGTTAAAATGAAAATTGCATTCAAAGATTTAGAAAAATACTATAACTCACTAAAGGAATCGAACCCGGAAGTTTTGAAAAAAATATTTTTAATTATTTGTAACTAGAACGAACGGCCGTATATACAAACTATTGCATTTTGTATCTTGAAATGGTGAATTTGTGTTGAAATGGGATATTAACTGGGAAGGAACTTTAATGATGTCTTGGCGAGTTTTGTACCAAACTATTTCATTTAAAAACAATGCATTTTAATGAATTTAGATATGATGTTTCTTAGTAACATTTACTTACTGCTAAAGATGTACACAATCCATTTCTAGTTTAAAATAATGAACATTAAATTTTTAAAAATTTCCGGGTTCGATTCTCAAAGAGAGTAATAGTTTTTTTTTCTAAATCTATGAATGCACTTTTTTTTTACTAAAATCGAGGACATGGATCCTAAAAACAAATCTTTGTATATCTTATAGTTTTATACTTCCCCTTACTGAGCGTTCTATTTGGGCCACTCTGTATGTCACAATGATCAAGCTATATTTTACAAACTATCTATAATGTTCTTTTACAGTAAGACCTATTTATAAAACTTAAAATTAATCAAAGTAAGAAAACATACTTACAATCTATTATCGATGTTATTTTTCAGACATATCGATAGGGACTGCACTATTAGCCGCCATTTTTCGCTCTCAGTGAAGTATAGGTATACACGTTTTTTTCGTAGGTATGCCCCGTCCATGTTATATGTCAATGGCTCACAATCACAAATTCATTCAAATAATAAATATCAAGCTCAAGGAATTGTTAGTCTTGTAGAAAGAAAGTAAAACTATTGTAAACTCAGTATCTTAGAAGATGACACATAAGTTAAAAAATATAAAAAATAAGCATTTAACGGAAAACGTTTTACGCGCTCTCGCTCAAAACCGAATCACTACAATACGAGATATTCTTCAAGAAGATGTTATTAAATTAACTACTATCACTCAGTTGAGTTTGCCACAAATACTCGATTTAAGGAATGATATATTTTCCAAATACTCGGCGCCAGTTAGAAATGGAACCAGTTTATTAGAAGCAAGTTCAAAGAAGTCCAAACTTCGCACGGGTTTTCAAAGGTTAAATATAACTTATTATTTAAGTTAATTACCTAAGAATATTGCATTTTTGTAATTTATTTTCAGTTTAGATACAATATTAAATGGTGGAATTCCAAGATGCAGTATCACAGAAGTGTGCGGACTAGCTGACTCTAGAAAGACACAGTTATGTTTTCAGTTGGCTATAAATTGTGTCCGGCGATCTAATAACGTTGTTCTATACATGGACACTAAAGGAGATTTTTCAGCAGTAAGGATACAGAAAATTCTTGAATCTTCAGGGTTTTCACATGAGGTAAATATAAGTATAGGTAGCGGCACGTAAGTTTAGCGCTGAGCGAAACGTAGAGGGGATAGCTGCGCATGTGTACAGTAGCGAACAAAATACAATTACTTATAACTCAATTACAATTACTATAACTACTTAAACAAATATTTTTAACAACCTATTTTATTTAAATAAATATTAAGTCTATCATGCACGAAATGTAGATGATATTAGGTACTGTTGCGCGCGCTAACATTAATAATTACCTACTTAATATTAAAGTTAACTTAAACTTTAATATTAAGTTGTATAGTATTGACCATCTACTAAAAATACACTAATAAAAAACCAAAAATATCAAACAAACTTGAACTTAAAAAAAACTATCCATGAACGGCAATAATAATATACTTTAGAACGCGACTGTTCATTCAGATGTCCGCGGAGTGTGCTATCGTGGCGGGGGACGGAGTGCGGCAGACTAGCCAATCGGCGCTGCGCACACACTCCCCTCGTCCCTCTAGCCCCCCTGTGATACCTTATTTTTGACTTCTGCGCAATAACGGTCAGCGCTAGAGTTTCGTGCCGCTACTTATACTTGCATTAAATTTTGGTGTGAGTACAAGAAAATATTAAATTATAAGAGAAATATGATTTAAAAGTTTCAAACTTTCAGGAAATGGCATTATTAATGTACAAAATAAAAGTTATCAGGATATGGACTTTACCAGAACTTATTGAATTTTTTCAAGAACTTAAGAATGGTAGCATTAAAATTGAAGAATTAGCCGCTGTTATAATAGACTCATTGCCGTGTTTAATGTTTCAATTCCTTGGAGATGAAAATAAGATTGGTAAGACTTAAGCTATTCTTTGATAGGAATAAATAAAATAAATGATTATGCATAGTGATTACACCTATTCCTCCTCACTGTACTAATATTATCTGGAAGCAAGAAACCTTTGTCCTGCAGGGATGTTACAAGATGAATATTAAATTTTGCTTAAATTAATGGTAAATCAATGTATTACTTAAATTAATGTTACATACAGTCCTCACTAAATAACTAGACTAAACTAACAAACTATAAAAAGGTACACAAAATTAGACAATTTCAAATAAAGTATATATTATAATTTTATTAAGTTTTTCTCTTTCATTATTTTTAATTTTATTTTTCAGGTTTAACATTATTGAACACATTAGTAAATTATGCAAGATTTTTAAGCAGAGAATTAAATATTGCCGTTGTATGTGTAAATATTCAAACAAGGTGGATTGATCAAGATATTTCAGATTTGGATGGTAATATACAGACTAAAAACTTATTTCCGATATGGATTACATAGTTTAAATAAATATTATATTAATTTCAGAAGACGAAGATCAATCAACAACTAGTAAAGAGAATTATATTGAGAAACGGAATAGATGTTTAGGCAAATATTGGAGACAGATTCCATCCTTAGTTTTGTTGCTAGAAAGAAACCAACAGAAAAATAATGAACCAGAAAATCAATGTTTAAAAGAAATACATGTGTCAGTGCTTAGATCAAATGTGCCTGAACTTTGTGACCGAAAATGTATTATCAATTTATCAGCCTTGAAAATTTAAGTGTATAATAAATAAGATATTTATTTTATCAAGTTTTTAATAAGTAATAAACCCTTAATTAAGTCACAGAAGTTGTGCTAGTCGATGTGATGTTCAGCAGTGGGCGTTTAACTGCGGCTGTCAACATTCTTTCTTTAGGCCGTGGCCCCATGTCTACGGTGCGGCGCCGACCGCCGTGCTACGGCGCGGCACCGTCACCGGTACGCGTCACGGCGCCGCGCCGCGCCACGGCACACCGGGCGCGGCGTCACGACCGGTGTCAACCATTTTTTATCCTTATAGTCCTCCTCTGACTTGTCCCAGAAAACGGGGCGTGCTTCCACTAGTGAAATCTAAGTCTGCCATTTTATGTTAATAAAAATAACACGTGCGTATTATGCATCAGCAAAACACAAATTAGTTAACCGCGCCGTACCGTCCCACGGCGGCTGGCGCCGCACCGTGGACATGGGGTCACGGCCTTACAGTTGTGAGAGTATTTGAGAACGTAAAATATACATGACTACATAAAACTGCATTTAGTCGACAATTCAAAAGAAAGGGTAAAATTGAATTTTAAATTGCTGGCAATATTATAGTGCACACAGGCTACGTAAGGACATTTAGTCTGTGGTTATACTAAAACGTTCATTTTCCACAGATTACTAATTACATACGTCCTTCCTTCCCCCTCTTGCCCCTGCTGCTGGTCGATTTTGATTTCTTGTTCGTTCGCTCAGTCAATCTTTCATTTGAGCGCGCGCCTCATTGGCGATGCGTGTTTCACTGTGATGGCTCTTTTTAACACTTTTGTAAATTCAACATTTTTATGATATTTAAGTGCTTAGTATCTTCTTCTTAGTATAATTTAATTTTTATTTATGCGTTTAAACAAAATGGCGAACCAATCTCAGAAAATGGTGTACAAGCTGGTGCTTACAGGAGGTAAGTTTAGCGCGTAAGATTATTGAGTAAATTTTGTCGATAAAACCCCTATTTTTTATAAAAACCACGTCGTTACTGTTTCCTTGTATGAAACTGTTTAGCAATTCGTCTGTATTGCTCAAGGTACCGATGAAATGTTATATTTACGAGTGCTAATAAATATCAACACGTGGGCTTTGCTCGCTACGTTTCATATTTCACTGATGAATTTTTGAACAGGGCCTTGCGGAGGTAAAACCACCGGACAATCTCGTCTCTGCACCTTCTTCGAAAACTTGGGATGGAAGGTGAGGAATCACATAGAATTTTATTATTGTATTTATTCAAAGTCAAAGTCAAAACAATAACTTCCCCATTGATAAAATGATAAGTGCGCTACTTACGATACAGAATCTCTGTACGATACTTGCGACTTTTAATCAAAATAATTTTAAAATAAAATAGCTATAATTTTTGCTACATTTTCAAAAAAAAATTGCCCAAAAAAAAAACAAAGAATTAAATTGTTTTTGCCTCAAAACTAAGCTAAATAAGCATGTAAGTAAATGATTCTTGTATAGTGTGTTGGTAAATGGTTTCTCCTGTAGGAGATCCGATAAGACATCGTTCCACGTTGTGTTTATTTCCAGGTGTTCCGGGTGCCGGAAACGGCTACCGTCCTCCTCAGGTACGAAGTGAATCTTCACATTTTCACAGAACATTGACTTGTTGATATGGCAGTTTGAATTTATACATATACACTTACTCTATATTATATTGATGATTCATTCATTATTTTCATATTTAATTTCATACAAAAAAATGACAATGATATGGGTATTTATTTGAACTTTAAACTATCAAATGATTTTAAAAATCACTTAATTTCATATTTTAAATATTGATTCGATATGCACAACCAAAATTTCCTTCATTTGTTATTCCTACATACAAACTATACTGGATATCTTAACTCAAGAACTAAAAATCCAAAATGACTAAAAGTGTAATGTATAAATTTAAATTTGTATAATGATTAGTTTCTGTACTGTGAAAATATTATAGTACCTACATTACTGACTATACACTTAGTTAAGTGGGAATCATTTTTCTTTGCGGGTTTTAATTTGGGTTATTTTTCAAAATGTTTTATCTTATTGTTTCTTTTACAGTGGTGGAGTGAAGTTTGCAGATCTAACACCGGATGAAGGTGAGTTTCAATAATGATATTACACATTGCCATTCAGTCTCAAAAAATGTACAGTCAGCATCAAAAGTAGATTAACACACTCTAATCCCATTATTCACACCATTTTTATGACTTTCCAAACCAAACTATAGTTTTTGATTATCTGACAAAAAAACTGAATACAGTTGAAAAATGTATTCAGCGTCTGGAATGCTTTTCCTTTATATACTTTTAATGCTGACTGTACTATCCAACATAAAGAACAGATAAACATACTCATATACTTTTTATAAGAAATATTCATACCTAAACTATATTCTATCTAAGTTCTAACATAATAGTTTGATTTGAGTAGATATTGAACTGCTACTCTTAAAATAACAGACATATTCACTATCAACTAGTAGCTATATTTAAAAAAAGCTATAAAATAATAAGGGCCTATTTTACGACCTTCAAGTAAACTTACTCACCAAGTAAAATTACTTTTGTCTCTTTCTTACTTTATATCAAGTGACAAAGACAAAACATGTGACTACTCGGAATCTTACTTGAAGATGGTGGAATAGGCCCTAAGTATGTTAAATATCTATGAATTTAATATTTCCATGACATGACAGCATAATAAACTTTATAATAACTTACCACTTCAGACTAAATGTATACATTAAATTTTCCATATTATTCCAAGAACTTATAGTGTTTGCCATAATAACATATATTTAATATTATGTCTATAAATTATTTTTAATCATAACATTGGTGACCTAGAAAGCGATTATAATATTTTAATTTTATTGAACTATTAGCTGTAGCCCGCGGCTACTTCTGGTGGACTAAATATCTATAGCAAAACTTTTTGACTATCTATACTAATAATAATATTATAAAGAGGAAAGATTTGTTTGTTTGTTTGTAATCCGAAACTACTGGACCGATTTCAAAAATTCTTTCACTAATGGAAAGCTTATTTATCAGTGCGTGACATAGGCTATATTTTATCCCCGTAATCCCACAGGAACGGGAACTACGCGGGTGAAACCGCGGGGAGCTACTAGTGTATAATAATTTATCAGGGCAGTTGGTCTTATAGTCGGGAATTTGTTAGATTAAAAAAGTTTTAACGTTAAACTTTCAATTTAAATGTCACATTTGTAATCGCGGTTGAAATTATTACCTCATTAATAATGTCAGTGTTTGTAGAGTCTCTTTTAAGTAAACTGACCATTTGGAATACCAAGTATTACCTATAAACAAAACACAACTTTCCTTTATAATTCCTATTATGGTTATCAAACAGTTCTTTGAACAATACATATTACGGGAAAGCGGTTGATAACCATAAACTGGCGTAAAGACATTGTTTCACCAAATTTGTAAACAAACATGTTGTGGAAATCATTTTCGATTGATTGACAGACTACAATTGGACCAAGTTTTAACTTTCATTGATGATAAGAATAACCAATGCACTATAACGGTCTATCTTTTAATTTTCATTGATAACACATGATCAATGAAAATTAAAAGGAAAATTTAAAGGCTGGTGGGACACTGCGAAGGATTGGGATGGTTGGAAATGTTTGGGGGTGACCTTTGCCCAGCAGTGGGACACTATAGGTTAAAAAAACACATGATCTATGAAAACGGTCGTATAAAGCAACAGTAGTTTCAGAGATTAGTCTGAACAAATATAAATATAAACATACACTTATAGGTATTTGATGATGACTAATTGTATAAAATAACTGAATGACTCTAGATTCGGTCGGTTCATGGTGACGTGTTTTGATAAAATCGGGGAAACACTTAAACGGATAAGACAAAGACCCTCAAGAGGGAAGATTGAAATCGGATTATTCAATTAAAATGATGCTGAAGGCTATCTAAACTTTAGGTTGAATATGTGGACTTAAGTAACGTTTAACACTTAGTCACTGTGAATACCCGCTTATCAGTAAATTCTATATTAATTTAATAACAAACATAAAAAATTGTTGAGTTTCCATAGTTAAAATAACAGACACATCATGATCCTTAAGCTGTGTGGTGTAGGTAATTGTTTCAAATGTATAAATTTAATATTTTGCCCTCATTTACTCTATTTATAAATATAGTCCGGACTGAAAATGCGGGTTTATTGTAATTGGCAACATTTCGACTGTCTTTGACCGGAAACTTTACGTGCCAGTTATTGTATTTAAAATTCTTATAATTGTTTATTGTTTTTGCCAAATCTTATGATTTTAAAATATTATTATGATTACATACCAATCAGTGATAAAGTAATTTCCAAATTGTTTTGTCCTTGAGTCTTGTTTGATAACACAATAATTTAATTTGATAATGTCATAATCTATTACTTAATTTTGCTTACGTATTGATTAACGTACACAACAACGCATTTATAGCTCAAAATATAAACAAACACAAGGTAATCTTTCGATAAATATGAATGTCGATGCATAGATTCTATAAATACGAGTATATCTGAAATGTTGTTCAAGAAAACAGAAGATTTCATTCATCAACAAAGTATAAAAAATATTTCGTTTTAACATTCGACTATGAATGTATTTCTATCGGAGGCACGACCGTGTTTGACGTCACAAACACGTGAGGTAGGTCGATGTGTTCCCTGCCAAGTTGCGATCTCTATCCCTTAGCGAACACTAATTATCCCATTATACACCTAAATTAGTTACGTTACGCGAGAATGACCTTCCAACGCTCACTTGGCTTGAAAAAGCAATATAATTTTACAAATAAACTTTAATGTACTCTATTAACATTGTCTAACACATTGTAATCACACTTCCTAAACATATGAATGTCAATATCAGTAATGTAGCCAATATCCAATCCCGTTGATAACCTTAACTTTGAATATATACACGTAAAATGTGGTGTGATACGAGGTATTTATTGTAACGATGATTGATTGAAGCTAAAATCGATTTCACCCAAAAGCAAATAGACACATAGACATATCGACCGACGCGTCATCTATACTAATATTATAAAGAGGAAAGATTTGTTTGTTTGTTTGTAATGAATAGGCTCCGAAACTACTGGACCGATTTCAAAAATTCTTTCACTAATGGAAAGCTAATTTATCAGTGCGAGACATGCTATATTTTATCCCCGTAATCCCACGGGAACGGGAACTACGCGGGTGAAACCGCGGGGAGCTACTATTATTTATATAGGTATCATGTTCATACAATTCGTCGTCTTGGACTAATGCATAGTAAAGTTCTTTGCCAAGACGTAGTAAAGGAATAGTAAAGTCAGTATGTTTAATTTGAAATCGCATGAAAGTGCATTATTTTATATACAATCTAAATATTGCGTAACCTTTGTGTCGGGTTTCGGTGTTTATTTCGGTTGTTTTGCGCCGGTCACGTGTATCTATTTTTGATTCAGAATCTTTCGCTTGAGACCCATTCGTCCGGTCCGGGCTTTATAAACACTATTTTGTCTGACAGTCTTCACAAATGAATGTCGTGGCTAGACTTTCTCTGACAAATGTTACGTATTTAAAAAGCTCTTGGCAAATAAAAATCTAATTTATCAAAGTTGCCGAGTCTAGATGAATAAAATGTCTACGTAAATAATCTCCTTATGAAAATGGAATTATGATGTGTGATAGGATTTCTTGACATGTGGGGCTTCGACCGCGTGTAGCTGCCCCCGGGCTGACACGTGTGACGTAACGCAAATAGATCGTTCACGGTCACGACCGCGTCTCGCTGGAAATGTGTTTTATTACAATTTACATACATAACAAATTGAACACATTATGATAAATCCGCTGGTACACCGATACCCCTGAAACATTATTATCGCTTCAATATTGATGTACTCGAATGCCGTGCGGTATTTGAGTACGTACTACATGCCGTACTGTTATTTTATTAATGTCAAGAACGTATGATATTGGGTACACGACGTAGCTATTCGTTTAGGTTATAATTTACGAACTGAACTCGTTATGCGGCCCTTGATAAAATAATGACAGAATTTTCTATAAGTACGTTAATAGGTTTCGAGGTTGAAATCAAGGTATTTGAGGAAAAGTTGTCGATTGTATTAATATTTTAGTTTCACCTATTTAATGACATACCAAAGTATATATTGGTTGTTCGTTATTGCATTTTAAATGACAAGAATATTTGGTAGATATTTCGTGTTGAAATTACATTTGATACAGAAAATATTCTGTCAACCCCAAATAGTACAATAATAAAGGGGAAAAAGCTATATCATATTCATATTTCAAATATAATGTGTTGTCTACTTTCCATGTCGAAAAGGGGAAGAAATTTATGTATTTTCTTGTATGAATCATCAAAGAATTTCTTAAGAACCACGAATTCCCCACGGGTAGGGTTAGTTATGCATAACAATAATATAATAAAAGGCTTGAAATATTGTTAGATAACAAATCTCTAGAAGTATTGCAACCTATTAATATAAATGATTGTTCAATCATGAATGATAGTCCAATTCATGCACGTGGACGCACCATTGATTGTGTGTTTACGCTCATTTACCTAATAGACCGCCGTCCGATCGCATTGTTTCCGATTGATTACGCCTTTTGATATCGTCTGCTCCGTATAAAATGACCACTTGTTCATACCGAATGAAACTTGAAATAATTGTTTCGCACTGCCCTCAATTTATACGCTCATTACGAATACGAAGAATGAGGGATAACATATGAAGATATGTTGTCACCACTTATTTTCGGATTGAACTCGTATAACATTGAATATGTTATACTATGTACGAGTATATGTAAAGTAGGAAATAAACAGACGTGACTGAGTACTGTATTGTTGAACTCGCATACATTTTGTCAGTTTTGAGGTGATTCGTAATATTGACGTCATAATTCTCATGTCAACGTTGATATGGTATCTCTTTTCATGTATGTAATTGTTATGTTAGTTCTTCAGCTAATGTGATGGCAATAAATATACATTATCTTTTATCTTCATTCAAAAGTTAAAAAAAAACATATGCAAATAATTTACTCTGGAAGTATTCTTTTATCTCTTAAAATTTGAATTTCCTTTCATATACATAACGAATATGTACATTTACAATGCTGGTTATAAATATGTATGAACGTTCATTTCAATGAACTTAAAATAGGTTTATGAAACACTAAAATTAATAAAAAGAAGTGGATTAAATGGTTCATTTAATACAGAAATGGTTATTGTTAAAGGTTGATAGCGTCATGTAAAATGACATCACTTTAAAAGGTCACCATGGAGCGTCCTTGTAAGAAAATATGGCAATACATTTGATTGAAATGGAAAAGTTAGTACCATTTGCTTTGTCACCAGTAGCAACATTAAATAGAGTTGACATCGCGAAATTGTTCCAAAGCAAGGTAACCTTGCTCCCGTTGGTCGACCTCAGACAATTTGTTAGATTAGTTTTTCTTAGTCCTCGTTAATATCAGATACACAATATAAGTGTACAATAGCGTCACGTATTCATTTTGTTGAAAGCTGTAAACAAGATTTCAAAGGCACTGATAGCGTTCCACTAGATCAGACATTTTCTACTCGAGCCTTGGTAATTGAAGTTTTTATGGCAATGTTATTGAGAAAGACTCTCTGTTTGAACATAAATTATACCTATCTCATTTTATGTCTTTTGTCTAGCTACATTTTTATTATGAGATTTTATAAAGTATGCAGATAATCTTATGATTAAATGGTGATTGTAAAAAGGCTATTCTCCTCGAGTTACTGTATTACCAACGCCATGATTTGGTATGATTGTAGCTGCGTCAATAGATGTTACTGCCATGTGCTCTGTGGACTGCAAACGTTGTACTGCAGCTGCTGTGGTACAAGCGAACCAGGGTGACTGTGGTGAGTCTTCACCATCACCGTACGGCTAATCTATTTGACCTTATAGTTTCCATCAGTGACAATATTCGATCGTATCATCAATGTCATTATCATTACGTGTTGCTAGTCCTATACCTCTTCCATTATTAGTTATTTTACTAATAGTATGGCTATCGTGTTCTATGCTATTAAGTAATTTGTCGTTAATGTCACAAACGTTTACTTTAGACCTCAAAAGATAAATTGAGTAGAAGCAATTACTTCGGCCGGGCGTCGGCCCGTAACAGTTAACGCATCTGCGATTTTCAGATGATCTTTTATAAAGTTAGGTATAACGCTTGGTAACTTGCCAGTAACCATATTTTAACATTCGCTACGTATTTTCTATTTTTAAAACGTTTTTTCTTTACTAATACCTCGACGGTATCTTGTTTTGTTTGGGTCGGTGCCGTTAATATAATTTGAAGTATAAGATGTACCGGTCCATCATTAGCACTTATTGTTTGTTCATTGCGATGACGTGTCGATGTCTCAAATATTCAGATTCTGTTGACGTCAGACAATATACGATGTTCAATGTCCACGGACGCGGAATGGTAAACTTCGTACAACGACTGTAATACTTGATATTGTTTGCCATCCAGCCTGAGATACCGCGGAAATCAATTTCCGAAATTGTTTTGTTTACATTCTTGGCACTTGTATGTTATTAAAAATTAATATTTTAGAATAAAAAACTGTTTACTGTGACAACTATAATATTTAGACATATGCTGTCGCGACACTTTTTGTAGATAATGATGAGTTCTGCAAAGTCGTAGTGAATGATTTTGTTCTATCATCAATAGTTTTCGCAGCGCACGCGACGTAAGGAATTTTTCAGGTCTTTTTTTACACCTTATGTTACATTATTGGAGTTTTAGTAAGGATCCCTAATTTTTTTTTAAATATAATATAGCCTATGTTACTCGGGGATAATGTAGCTTTCCAAAGATGAAAGAATTTTTGAAATCGGTCCAGTAGTTTCGGAGCCCATTCATTACAAACAAACAAATAAAAAAACAAATCTTTCCTCTTTATAATATTAGTATAGATAATAAACTACTGTTATACGGGGTCACTTATGTATACGATGTCTTAAAGAGATAGGTAAACGCGAATTATTATAGTAGGTACAATGTTTCAATTACTAAGGTATCTTTACTGTTGATTATTTTGAAGGTAAACGTCCTCGTTACCGTTGAATCGATATTCATAATAATTTAAAGCCTTACCGCAAACTTTGTCGTTAAATTAATGCAAACTTCTATTTATACCAATTCTGTTTGTCTTCAAATGGTTATGGATTATGTTAATTTACATTTGCACGATATCCGACAATAACAAAAGCGCGTTCACAAAATATGAAAATGAACTTGTCCGATATCTGTATATTGTAGTGGTTTATCTGTTTCGATAACATGTTATGAATACAATAATAATTAGGTATGTATAATAATGTATTTCTTATCCTATTCACATGTTTCACACGTTCAGATCAAGTGTTTGGAGTTTGCATGTCTCATCTCATAAGAGAATTTGAGAGGCATAGAGTCGTTTGTGTCCGTGTGTATATGACCATAAAATTTAGAAGAGATATGAAATTGGTTTTTTAACATGAACGTTGGAATTCAATTATAAAGTTTTTGTTGTATACTTTCGACCGAAGGTAAAATATATAGAACTTAATCGGGTTTAGTATATTTCACGATAAAAGGAACTGATAATCCAATAAAAGTATCAGGAATGTGCACGTTATCAGCCATCGTTATGTAATTATGTTAAACAGTAATGTCATCGACTCTTACGTCCGTGATTCTGATTATCGTATCACGGGTATTATCGCTAGATAAGTCGTGACCCGCGGCTCGTTCTGTCACGCGTGTAACATAAATATTTATATTTTACACTGGTTATAACTGGATCGTATGATAGGAAAAATCAGTTGCAAAAACACCTTCGAAAGAAACAATCCGCAGGCAATCTCAATTGTAATAAAACATTTCCTCAAGAAGACGAATGTCTTTTTCATTTCCTGTAAATCCAATAAATGTCACGTCCTTGATAGAATACCGTACCGACAAACGCCCTTTCAATCCAATTATTAGCAATCTAAACGCAATCAATATCTCTCGCTTGGCACAAAACAACTAAACACAAGAATTAAATTACGTCAATCCCACAAATCTATGCCAAACGTAAGCCTCAATGAATTTGTCTTCCTAACCTTGAACCAAAAAAACCTCCACATTCACAAGTTAATTTATGATAACCTATTTAGCATGAAAATTCGTAATTTACTCATTTGAATGGCTCCTATAAATTACTAAGTCACTGCGTAAATACCACATCGGTAATATTTAATTTACAATTTATATAATAGTTCTCTTTACTCAATAGCTTTTGCTACTTTTATTGGGCTATCAAAGTAAAATGGATTCCTATAAAAGGCAAAAACGTTTCTCTCCCTTACTGATTATAAATTAAGTAAGTATACAGTGAATGAATGTACTAACAAACGAATGAAGGAGGATCCTAACCTACTCTAATCCTCAATTCCTCACACTGCAAACACAAAAATACTACAAACGAAAATCACAGGAAGATTTCGTAAACCATCCAATGGCCTTTCTTTGTTTTGCGAAAGTAGGTACATACTTGCCAATTTTGATAATTAAAAACTTCTATCAAACAACTTCCCAAGAATATTAAACGAATTTTCTTATCAACTTAAGTTTTATCGTGTTTTGTTTACGTATAATCCATAAACAAAATTTGTATTAGATTATTAGAAATTGTTTTGTCTCGGTTTTTATCGCTATTGTAAATTTCCCAAAATACTTTTAGTACATCTTTTAATCTGTGCTGTTATATGAATTTGCTTTGCACATCTTAATTTATTGCAATTTTATTGTTCATTTATCATAAAATAAACGTTTGTGTCGTAAATTTTATCTATGAAACGAATGTCAACTTTGTCCCGCGACAGCACATCGTTCGTGACGACACGACAATTTGTTCAATTTTTCCGCAAACCTGTTCCAGTTTGTGTATTGATTTATCTTTAAACTGGATCACAAACGTGATTTTCAGTATATGCCATGGGTTCATTGGCAAGAGGTTAGAAATAAACTAGCTAGACAATCATGGCCGGCGGAACGCTCTACGTCTTGGCATTGCGGCAACTGAAAACTCTTTTTATTAAAAAAAACTTTTTTGAATTGTCGTCCAATACTGAGCCGACAATAACACTATTTTTAGGTACTTTATAGTAGTTATAAAGCAATTTTATTTGAATTTATTTATTTTTCATTGACTTCCTATTCCTATAATAATTTAACTCAAGTAGTTAGAGATCGCGGTAAAAACATCTTTCAAATATTAAACTGTCTGTGGCTGTTCAAATAACGTTCACGTGTAAGGACCATCAAACTTTCACATTTTAATATAACTAGCCGCTCCCGCATCGAATCCGGTTTTGACCGATCCCGATTAATTTTAGAATAAAAAAGTACCTACGATCCGCTGCCTATTTTCATAAAACTCTTATTACATTTGTAATATTAGTAGAGATTAGATAGGTCACCTATTAAGTACCACGTTGCATCCAATTAGAGCTTTGTTTATACAATTCAATACTTAATTTGATAAGCTATTCAATTACAAAGTGATATAGTGTGACACTCGAACCGCTACTTACCATGCTACTAATATGTCAAGGGGATCATTTTTCAACAATATGAAACCTATTCTGAACCGCTACGTTATCATTAATCTCGAGTTAGCATATAATTTTACGATTAGCGTGAAAATAGCAAGACAAAACATGATTATGTTAACGGCCGTCGGAGTCCTCGTGAGCTCTTGTTATAAAATGTGACACTCATAATTATAATGCTAAAAAAGATTTTTTGTCACAGTCTTGCGCCGTAGTAATTTCATTTAATGTTTCCTGTGTCAATAGCTATAATAAAAACGTCGGAGTTACTGACAGACATTTTATTAAAAAGCGTATGATTTTATGTTACAGTAATCTCTCTTTTTTTGTTTAGATTCAATTTCTTGTCG
Organism: Timandra comae; assembly: GCA_958496195.1. Lineage (NCBI taxonomy): Eukaryota > Metazoa > Arthropoda > Insecta > Lepidoptera > Geometridae > Timandra > Timandra comae. Next base: position 9,986,333 of record OY292358.1, on the reverse strand, counting down.
AAATATTCTTCGTTCTTTTGTGAATTTATCTTCAAATTCTTTTTCAATACTTTTCATTTGAATATTTTAATTTGAACAGAAAATGATTTTTATATTTTCGATGTTGAAAAATAATGAGTGACGATTGTCAACCTAGAGTTTATTTGGCAGATATCCACTTATATTTAGCACTCAACTTGTCATTATGTCCCGTTCATGATGATTTGTACTAATTATCATTGCATAACCCTGTCTATTGGTGTATACTTGCTAGGTTTCGCAGTTTGTATCCAGCCTTCGATCAAATGAATGAAATCAGTGATGCATAGAATGGAATTCGCTCGAGGGATTCCCAATAGACTGGATTTTTCATTTCAATTACAGTTCTTTTATTATTTTTTACCCTTGACCGTACTGGGTGGGTTTTATTGGAATTCAATTTCTAAAACCTTTCACAATTTTAAGGCGAGGTTACTAGTCAAATTTCGGTTTTTGAGGGGGTGAAGCAGACGGGTGGCGGACGGAGGATCTAGTCTAACTTCCCCCTGCCTCGTGACTGCGATTGTGCAATTGTACAAACTGCTTTATCTCAAAATGATTATTGTCAGAATGTTTTGAATTATAAGGCCCGCCGCTAACTATGATGTTTTGTTGCCGTGACTTTTTATCACTATCACCTGCTGTCACTCACAATGCGCTATACTGAATCTTATCTAGGGTGTCAAATCGCGTTAATTTTTGTTATGGGGTTCAAAGAGGTAGTCGTGATTGATATACGTAGTCCTCTTGAAATACGTAGAAGAAAAATGAAACGAAAATAAAAACGCTACTGGGTGCATCCTATATAATGCAAATGATAATAATAAGGAAAATTGTACACGGTATATTCGGCCGGCCGAATGACAATAAGTCACACCAGTGAGCATGTTTCATATCGCTGGAACTATTTGTCACGTTACCATAATGAGCGCACTCTTTATAGCTTACATATATTTTTCTTGCGCTCGACTTAGTGACAAAAAATCACAGTCAGCGGCGAGCCTAACATTTCGAATAGCTTAAAGCCTAAAAAATAGAGCAGATAACCGTACAGAGACAAAGCTTCATAAGAACGTGTAAAATTATTACCTGTTTTGGCAAGGTTGTCAAATAATAAAAGTGCTCTATGACAACAATCAAACCAATTTTAGTTTCAGAGATTGGCAAACAAAAATGTAAAATTAATGAACGATACTTCAAAATAAAACTAGGTAGTTAAAAACGTGACTTTGTCTATGCTCTGTGGGGTCTCGCAAGGTTTTTAATCACTCCAAGACTGCCTTTAACCCGCGGCATGTAAAATATGGAAATTCAATACAAGATAATAGTTATTTATGGTACAAGCGAGGTAAGTTGGTGATTACTTCCGAGGCGCTATTGAGGCCCGAGCCGTCAGGCGAGGGTCTGAAGATAGCCGAGGATAGTAATCATCAATACACGCGTTTACCATACAACGTTTTTCAACACATTTGCGAAGAAATTATCATTTTTCGCTAATAAATAAACAGTTTTTGTATTCGCGCGCATCCAACACAACAATGGTGATCGGCCATAGATTAAAAGATAATACTCATTAAAAAAAATCGAATTAATAAATGAATGGAATCGACCATAGACCTACCAAAAGTAAGGCAACATATTTGAAGTTTGTTTTTAAAATGTATGGACACGATTTTTTTTGGTATCGAAACTTTTTTGAAAACTAAACAATTAAAAAAAAATCTATGACTCACTAGTGAATCAAGCGTGTCATTATTCAACTGTTTTTGCACAAATAAGAGCCCCTTTATGAGCAAGTGTGTTGAAATGAGTATTTAAACGATTATATAAAAACACAAATTTTAATAACTATGGCAAATATCAAATCAGTAGGTATTGTAGTTTTTACGTAAAATGGACCACAAAACTAAATAGATTGTTCCGCCAGGCGGACTCCGCTTTGCTCGCCCTAATAAATATATGTTTTCAAAACACTTGCTCATAAAGTGGCTCTTATTTCTCTGCAATCAGGCACAGAATGACACCTATTACTCACCAGTGAGTTATAGATTTTTTTAAGTTGCTTTGTACATATTTAAAATTGTGTTCGCAAGTGTGTTAAAAAACGTTGTATGATACACGTGTGTATTGGTGATTACTATCCTCGGCTATCCTCCTCAATAGCTCCTCGGTGGTAAGCACCAACTTTACAAACTTGTACTATAAATAACTAATATCTGTATACTCATAATGATAAATTTTAATAAAGAAGAAAATCAATAAAAATAAACCACTCTACGTGCCTGTTTAGCAGGGCAACCGATTCGTGAGGTTGTATGAAGCTTTGTCTCTGTACGGTTATCTAATCAATAATCATGTGTCAGAGTATAACTGAGTATTTATACTTGCCGTGCCCCTCGGTTTCACCCACGTGCATTCTGTTTTTTAATGCGATAAAATTTGAAAATTCAGGTTTAATTTACCAGGTATCCAAGAATTTAATACGCGAAAGACAATTAATGATATAATAAGAAACAAACATTCTCAATATTTTTCATCATCATATTATGTCCTCACCGAGGGGCTTGAGCCTACTCTATTAGGCTTTTGTTAAAAGTCTATTAGGATATTACATTTATTTATTTATATGAGTTTATTGAACTACTGATTTCAAGTACCTGATAGGCTATATACCTAATCCAAAAATAATACTGAAAGTAAAACTTTACATTACTGAAGTAAGTATTTTAAATCAATCCAGTAACGAGTTGATTGGACTAAACTTTGAACAGTTTGGTCAAACCGTGTAATTTTTCATACTTTGTCAATTTTTGTACCCATCATAACTTCATAAAGACTGATCCGAATAATAAAATTTACACGTACATAAAAATGGAAATGGATCATCAATTTTTTTTGTCCTGTACTGGACAAACTACTTAGTTTTACTATATTTATATTATCATAGCTAGTGTCAAAAATCTTCTGGAAGTTTGTCAACGACTCGAAAAAAATATTATAGACGTGCCGTGTCAACATTCGCGACTCTCAAAAATAGCGTAAATTGTACATATGTATGAAAGAGACAAAGGCGCATGACGAAAGGGAAAGAAAATAAGTGCCACATCTATAGTTCATTCGTATTCGTTGACGATTGTGCAATCGGTGTTTATATTTTTATCTTTGTCTGAAATATTAAAATGTTATATAGAGTACCGCTTGTCTGATGATCACGAAATATTGTAGTAATGTAGTTCAGGCAATTTAAATCTTAGTTTAATTCATATCCCGTTGTTTAGCAATGTAAAAAAAACAGTATTGAGCACGAAGAGAAGTAATACACGTCCGTCTAGCACCACCGCTCAGCGGTCACTGTCGCACTGCATTGAAAGGAAAGAGAAGCGCAATGACAACCTCGAAACGGCTCAAATAAGACTGGATAAAAACATGAAATTCAATAATTATTAGTGAAAAGCTTTAATGATTAAAAAATCTTTCGGGTGAGACTTATTTATTTATCTTTACTAAGCGTATTCGAAGTTTCGTGGTACCAGCTCTTATACTTTTTACGTAGACCGCAAAAACAAATTTTAAAAGCACAATTTTCAAAATGAAAATGTATCGAGAAAATGTAATGCTATCGTGTTTCGGTGCGGGTCAAGTTTAGTTAAAGAACCAAAGTTGCATATAATACATAAAATAGTTTTGTACTAATAGTGGAAATATCATAACCAGTCTTCCGAAAACGGGCATTTGGCATCTCAGAGCCCCTTAAGGACAGAACCGTTGGCGTTGGTATCGTAAGGAACGTTTTATTTAACAATATTATTCTTCAAGAATAATCTTTTACGATACCAACGGTGCCCCTCGGAGTTCATCCAATATTCCTCTTGAATCACAGTCTTGATAAAAAAATAGCATTCAAATCTTTTGCGCAGTTTAAAGCGACGACTGTGTACAGTGTCGAAAAGTGATACAATTTAAAATGATATACAAAAACATATTATTTAGCCATTTGCTTCGTAATTGTTGACTAACTTTACTTTTTGTTTGATTAAAAACGATTCATCATTTCCTGTTCAAACGTTTTCCGTTTAAAGTAATTTTGCACAGAATAATTGTAATTAATGAACTTTTTCGGAAGCCTTATTAACTTTCAATGTCAAAAGTTATGGAGATAAAAGACGTTAAACGGTGATACTTTTCTACTTTTCCAATAAAGGTTCGGTCTTTATGATCATACTACAGGTCAAAGGCCTCTCTCCCACTGACGATATTAGTACAGTGAGGAGGATAAAGTGTAATTACCTCACTGTCTAATGCATGATAATGATCCAAAACATTTCCAACGTCTTCCACAAATTCCAATGTAGTTAGTTATTTACGTCAAGTCATTATAATAAGGTTCTAATTAAACTGGATATAAACAATGATAAGTACAGGGTGGCGCAATAGAACGTGCATATTGCATCATCTTTTTTTGCGTGGTAGAAGGGGCGTGGGCGGGGGGAGACCGATATCGTTGGGTAGCGCGGTTCATAAAGTTTTAGTCACTATGAGTCACTTCGACGGGAAGCGTCGCGCATTTTGCGTGCGCGCATTTTACGAAAACTCTCGTTCGTACGTAGTTGTCAGGCGACTATTTTGTTCTGAGTATGGTGTACGGCAAATTAGGGAGGCTCCGAGTGCTAATTTAATTAAAATCTGGATAAAGCGTTTTGAAGAGACTGGATCGACGTTTAAACCACACGCGAAAGGTCGTCCACGCACATCTAGGACCGAAGACAATATTGAGAGTGTTAAGCAGTCGGTACGAGAAGATCCACAATTGTCTACTCGCAAGAGATCGTCTGTCCTAAACATATCGCGACGAAGTTTGCAACGAATTTTAAACTTGGATCTTAAATTGCATCCATACAAGCTGCAATTAACTCAAGAATTGAAAGACTCTGACTTCATAGCACGGCTCACATTTGCTAATGAAATGCTCAATCGGTTTTCAAATTTTGAAAACATCCTTTTCTCTGATGAGGCACATTTTCATATGAATGGGTTCGTAAACCGCCAAAATTGTCGTTATTGGAATAGTGAAAATCCCAGACTCAAACATCAAAAACCGTTACATAGCCCTAAACAGTTTGGGCCGCAATATCTGCCAAAGGAATAATTGGTCCTTATTTTTTTGAAAACGCACGGGGGCAAAACATCACTGTTAATACCGAACGCTATGTTGCGATGTGGGAAGGTTTTTTGGCCCCAGAACTTGAAAATTCAAGAATAAAGAACTCTAGGACTTGGTTCCAACAAGACGGAGCTACCAGTCACACATCAAATGACTCCATGGCGGTTGTGAAGCAGATGTTCCCTGGCAAACTGATTTCGAAAAGAGGTGATATCCCATGGCCTCCGCGCAGTCCAGACTTGACGCCTCCTGACTTTTTTTTGTGGGGATACCTCAAACACAAAGTCTACACCAATAATCTGAGAAACATCAGTCAGCTCAAGGAGAATATTCGTGGTGAAATGGCAGCAATCACACCAGCACTACTTAAGAAAGTTTTCGGTAATTTCCGTTTGCGGTTAGAGGAGTGCCAACGTAGAGAGGGTCATCATTTAGATGATGTTATTTTTAAAAAATAAACTTCAGTTATCACTTAATAATTGCTTAGTTTTATTTTAACTATACCTTTTGTATTTATTTTTTAATAATTATTTTAATAATGCACGTTCTATTGCGCCACCCTGTACTTTATAGTATGAATAATGCATTATGTCAATATCACATTCATAACTTATTATAAAGCCAAGTTCAAGTTTGTATAAGAATCAACCGGTTTCATTAAACATATTGAAACTGGATAAACTAGAGAGCATGAGTATAATTCAGTATTTCAATTGGAAACAAACGTTTCAAATTAAACTTTCAATTGAACAATTAATGAAGATAATTTTAATATTTGGATGACAATCTCACCAATGTACGCGTTTGGCTACATTTCAATTTTGAAACAATTAGTTTTTACATTAATTTACATACTTATATCTATCTAGTCGTCGTATACAAAGCGGTCGTCACGTTGGAGACATTTGAAAGTATTCCAAACATTTTTACGGTCTACATGAAAGTCATACACCGCGTGACAGGATGAGACTAATCCAATAATTTATATGCCCATTTCTTCTTTTGTCAACTTGCCTGTTGTTGAACAACGAAGTAACTATGTATTAACAATAAAACACTAGAAGGCTTTGGCTGCGTTTTTGAGACTGCCTGAATTACTCAATCTTTTAACTAAAATACTTATAAAATATGTATTATAAAATATGTATATAAATCCTTTGGTTAGTGACGTAATTAAGGTTGCAAAAAGGGTCGGATACTAAACTGCCCTCGGGCTGGAGTAGGTCCAGACCAAACAAAACTTTATCTAGCTATTTTTACGATTTAGATAGGTAGGCCTCCATCAGATGAATTTTCCCCGGGCTTCCAGCGTAGTAAAGACATACAAGGTTAGAAACGGGACAAAAAAGGGTTAACTAAAGAGAATCTTGCTACATTTTTATTACATCAATATCTTTCAAGTATTCACAGTTTCTACAATTATACCTTCCCAGTTGCGATAGATCTAATTGGTCGAGAAATAAATCTCTGTGATTACGTCATGGAATCTGTAACATAGTTGTGTAAACTTAAAATAAGAATGCTAATAATGCATTAATAGGAAGTTTATCCTAACAATATTATTTTCGTCGTACGTAAAAATCTTTATTTTCAGCTTTAAAAATAAAAGTCGTAGCTCAAAAATGTTTAATAAAACTAAGTATGTAATTGGATCCGAATTGATAAATTTAAATAAAGTTATTGAACTTTTGTGTAACTTATTAGTTTAATCGTTTAATTTATTGTTTAAATTTAGCACAGAGCAAGTTCAACGACCTTACACAATGATACTAATTATATGTATTGTTTATTATTTATTTATTATTCGACTAGATACGCGTCGCGAACGCGATCCTATCAGAGCGGTAATTTAACACTTATTACCGTGGAGAAACTTAAAGTTTGGTAAAATACTGTTTCATTTTTATTTAATAACTAGCGGTGCCCCGCGGTTTCACCCGCGTAGTTCCCGTTCCCGTAGGAATATGGGGATAAAATTATGCTAAATACCTTCTTACTGAATCACTCTATCTTAATAGATAAACAAACCGCATCAAAATCCGTTGCGTAGTTTTAAAGATCTAAGCATACATAGGGACAGAGAAAGCGACTTTGTTTTATACTATGTAGTGTACCTGTCTTTCAGAGGAGAGATAGAGAGATATAACACGTATTATTTCATACACATTATACAGACAAACACTTCAATATATTGCTATAGATTAGTTGCTACATTTTTCTAAACGGAATTGTTTAATGCGTATCTAACTAAGTATGTTATATTATAATTATAATGTCAGTACATCCATATAAGTACGTGCGTATGATTTAATCATGAAACGTGTTTCCTCCGTAGGTATGTAACCTATTAAATGTGGAATGATATCGACTAATCTTGTTCGTTATACGACAGCTGTCTTCAATTACTGTTATTTATAATTGATTACATGTATTAATTTATTGCTTGATAACAATAATTTGTAGTTATAATTCATTTTATGCGTTGTTTGATGCAACTGTTTCTATTTACACCTTTAATTAATTTGGTGAAAATATTTTTGTTTGGTGTACTTGTAATTCTTTTGAAATTTTAATCTCAAAAACAACTGGACCGTATTATATTGTGAAGCCAACAGTTATCAGATCTCTTCCATTATGCTCTTCCTTGTTTCGTTTAGCCGTAGCAAACAGAAACACAGTTTTATAATATTAGCATGGATAAGAACTGAAGTCTGAATATCAGTATTTCCTGATATTTCAATAGTGAAACTTTTTGACGCTAATAATAACTAAAGGAAAAAAATATTCGTAAATAACTTATAAACTTCCTCATACATTTTTAATGTATATTTATATTATATAAGTACGTAATATTTTGTACGTTTGCCCTAATTTTCAAACAAAACTTTACCTATTAGCATTTTAGCCATTTATTTTGTGACTAAGTCGCTAGGATAATAAAAGGGACAATTTCCTATCTCCTTAGTTAATATTCTGACGTTCAACACCTTTAATTAACAGTTCCTTAGAAGGTTTCGTCTTATAGCCACAAGTCTGGCAACAAATTGAGATTTTGTTAAAAGGAATTCTAAATAATGTCTTGTTTTTGCAAACCTTTGTCATAGTCCTATGCATATATTTGCTAGCGGCGCCCCGCGATCTAACCCGCTCCTATTGGTCGTAGCGTCATGCCTTCCCCGATAAATGAGCTATCAATAACTGAAAGAATTTTTCAAGTCGGTCCAGTAGTTCCTGAGATTATCGCGTCCAACCAAACAAACTCTTCATCTTTATTATATTAGTATAGATTTAATGGTTACGTTTCATTGTTTCAGCCTTCAAATTCCAAGAGAACCTGTTGAAAACCATGATACAGATTGAGAACACATTCTTTGAACTGGGACGGACGTGCCAGAAGAATTGTCTCATTATTTGTGATAGGGGAGCTATGGACGCAAGTGCATGTGAGTATAGAAATTATTTACTTTTCAAACCTGACCTGTCGATATAGTATCGCTGATATAGTATTTTTGAAGTAATTTGCGATTGGCTTTTTAAAATTGAAACTCAGCCCAATACAGGCGCAAAGGTAGCTCATAAAATAAATTGAAAAGTACATTTAAATTCCATTCCAATTTCATTTAGATTACCGAAATAGGCACGCAACCTAAAATGTAACTGATTTCAAACCAATAAACAAAATAACTCAGGAGTACGTCAAAGTTCCAATTCTTAGGAATCCGGGTTATCTTAAAGAATACACATTATCATCTCGCAATCCATACCATTTTCAAGTATCCTTCATCTCTTTAATTTTTTTTTCCAACATTATTTCGATAGTCGAGAAATAATTTTAGACAATTCAATCTCTTATTTCGAAACGTATGGATAAAGAATCATTTATCTTGGTGTTACAACCAAGGTTAGGGTAATCCTATATCACAATGGGAGCATTAATGTCACTCGAAACAGAAGATGGACAGCCATACGCAATGTTTTAGCTCGTAAATGTGCTTAGAGTCTGAGCGACAGAAAATGTTTTCAAATGTAGTTCAAATTAAATAACGGTTTCAATAAACTTAAGTATCACCATTAGTTAGTTGTAAACAGGACGTACGTATTAAACGTTCGTAAACAATGCAGTTTAAAGCCTTTCGTCTCACATTATCACAGTCATTTACGTATACGTATGCGAACGCTATCTATGTCACAATCCTTATAATCTAAACTAAAAGTTACAAACACAAATTCCTGAAATGTTTCAAAGCAGCCAAACAAATAAATAGTTAAAGTTAAACAGATAGGAATGACGCAGTTTTATCTTGATGCATGCACGTACTATCATAAACAAAATCAGTTTCAATATTAACACATTGTTATCACGATAACCGCCCACGTAAGAGCACCGGTACTCGGGTACCAAACTAACCGTCTGTTTATGTTTGAGCTGTAAACGTTTTTATGGGGAAATATTTCGATTTGAATATCGAAGCCAGGACGTAAATGGCTTCCCCGCATCATCACGTGTGGGGGTGTGCCGACAATGAAAGCATTTCCTGCCTCAACCTTGGCTGACAAATTGAATTTATCTACTTAGTTATACAACGCTTGTGTTAAGATGTTTACTAACATTAATATACCTCCTTTGATGATTTATGCCGACGGGTAATGGGTATTATTGTTTGCGAAGCCATAAACTTGCCCATAATGTTTAGATTCATAAACAAATGTCTACTGTCTGCTATAAAAATTAAAATTACCGAAACGATTTTTCGTTTGTTTGTATTAAAATTGCTGTAGCTAGTCTATTTCTAACGTTATTTTTTCAAAATTGCTATTCGTGATACTAAATCAATATCATTACTGACCGACAAAGAACGAATAATGTAGCCTTAACCTTGCCTAGAAAAATGTTTTAGAACAATTTACGATAGCGCTGAAAAAGAGGTTTTATAAAGTCATAGCCTCAGGCCCGAAAGGGTCGAAAAGGAACCAAGCTTGATGTTACCTTTGGGAAATATGATCTTGTACGTTCTCGTACAGATAGTAATACATATTATAAATGGTTGTTTCATGTCATGATATATCACATATCTCTTGAAAATAGGTACTGGCCCTGTTCAGTTCGTTCACTGGCACAAAACTACAACATCCCTAGTGTCGAAACCTATATTGTATCCAGTTGTAAATAACATAGGGATAGGTCGAATTTAGAAGCACATTAGCCAGATATCGATCGTGTTGTATTTACAATCGATTGTATATCCAAAATACGTAGTGGAACCACAGAACCGTAAAGATGACATAAGATCGAATCAAACCGTGAATCTATTTTCGTAGTTAATTACTTATTTTAACCTCTTCCAATATAGTCTTATAAACAATTTGTGTATAATTTGGCACGAAATACTATCCATTAATGAGTTGTATCTGTTTGCAGTTATATCAAAAGAGAAATGGGAATCCATGATGGCGACGAATAACTTGAATACGGTCGATTTGAGGGATAACAGGTATAACCATATCGTGCATATGGTATCTGCTGCGAACGGTGCCGAGGACTTCTATTCTACTGAAGTGAGTATACTTTTCATTTATACCAACTTAGGTAGAGATATTCCAATCGTTTTTTATTATTACTTTGGGGTCCCGATGAATAAGATATTTCTTTAACTTATACCCAGGGCAGATTGCTTGATCGCGTCTCATGTTACGAACGTAGCTATCACAGGAACTACTGAATCTGTTTGAAACCATATTATTGCATTAGATAGTGAAACCGCGGCGCTAGTTGCGGTTTCAGTAGGCGCAATCTGTAAAATATTTATTTCATTTACACATCATTCTGCATTGTAACATGGGTTAAAAACACACACATAATAGCTTTCGATGTACCTTTGTATCTACGAAATCGTACAAAAACATCATAAAAATGTAACGATTACTTGGACTGACATTTACAAGCTTTCAATACAATCCGAGTTCTATGATCTTTATTATTACATCAACTATCAATACTGTTTAAATATTCAATATCCTCCATTATAAATATTTTGATTCAACTAGACCGGTGTATTCAAAATAACAGTGATGTTTGTTTAATTAACGTAGAGTTTCTAGGCTATCTATATAATCAATATTAGGTAAATTCCTTTAGAAAACTTGTGGTTATATAAATAATCAAAGAAAATGTTTTTCTAAGCTAACCAATAGATTTTGTAGCTACCAAAATATATTGTAAGGTTCGTACTTTGTAGACGTCGACTCATGAATTTCAAAGCCACTTTGGTAACGGGCCACCATATTAGGCTGCAATGACATATAATATTCGTAAAATCCAATACAGAGATGGTTCTTCGAATGATATTATTTTAATATCTTCCATTAATGAATGAATGAAAGTTTGTATAGTTTCTGAAATCCCTGACAGCCAGACACTAATAAAAAACATCAGATGACATAAAAAGATGATAGCCTAAATATAATTTTAAACCTTCATGAAGAATAATAAGCATCTCTGTCTCTAAAATTCATTTAACTTTTACATAAGTCAATTCTTAAGTACCTTATTTACTAAATCGACTACACATTATGTACTCAAAACAACTAATCAACTACAACAATATACAAACAATGAACATGTGAATCTCGGTCACAATCATCCAATCTCGTTCATTACCATTATCATATTGCCGCAAACGGCAACAATTTATGTGTACTACCTACTAAATGTACGTAAAACATGTGATTGGAAACGTGATATTAGATTGCTTGTTCATTGTAATTTAATAACTGTTTATTAAGTACGTTCACATTAATACTTAGTGCATGTAGCTGTGTTATGTACTACATTGTATGTAACTCATGTTGACAACTTGTTAATTGATTGTATACAAATGAATATCAAATCTAAAGCAGTGCTCTTGTCGGTGTATCAAGTGCAACTCACTCGACTTGCTTCTGCACGAAGCAGTTTCTTTCAATATACGACAGTGACCTTATCTTTTATTTGACTCATGTTCATATAGCTTATTCTGGGCCGACCCCTTTTTTATCTTCAAAGATGTTAGGTAGATATATAACTAACATAAACATTCACTACATCGTCTCATTATACTCGTAGTAACTGACCCCTAACTATAAGTTCGTAACTTGTATCAGAAACTACACACACACACTCATTCACACACACACCCAGATCATGAATGAATCATCACATTCATCACTTGTAAGAAAATCTATTGTTGTATAAATAACCAAACTAAAATTTAAACTATGTACATTATAAGAAACCTAACTTACTAACTTCTTGAATCATAGCTTAGAACTATCTCGCTGATGTCATCTTTCTCGCAAGAAATCAATATCGGTCCATTCATTTGGGCTCTACGATGTCGCAGACACACGTTGAATTTATAACTGTTTCAGACTTTCAGTCTCGTGGGTTCTAAATAATCCTACAAAACATAGTTCATTGACTCGTGTCTAGTTTTTTAAATTGTTATCGATGTATCAGTTAAAGAATAGTTTGATAAAACATGGCCTACTGAACTGCAGATTAAGATATAAGTAACATTGTTGGATATTATCTCTGGATACAGACAGCTTATTTCCTTCTCGTATAATTTCTTAGATAGACATACATATTTATAATTCATTGTTTCCGTATATATATTTATTTGTAAGAGGGGAATCCATTAAAAAGTATGGTATATGAAGAGCAAAACTGATTATCATGACATATTTTTCATACCAACCATTTTTAATGTAAAATTAATTACAATTTACGATGCAATATATGTACTTGCATTTTATTGCGTAAACACAACGTGTTATCGGATACATAAACATATAGCTGAAATATATTATGTTGCATACTATTAAATTTCGCGCATAGGTACCCTCATTTGTGTTCCGCCTAATGTGACACCGATTTGTCATTGGCATTACGCCATTTACGTCGATAAACACATCATCCCAACGAACGATGATGACTAACGATGATAGAGCTCTATGTATCTTAGATATTTGAATAAACTATATCAAAATATTTACTATTTTTTATTATAAAATAAATTAAGAGTTAGTCTTTTTATGGCATTCGTTGTTTATTGTAGGTAGTGTTTAACTTTATTCTAGGCTTTGTAATGATGTCACTTTAGTCATATTTTTCATCTGTACGTAGTATAAAACAAAGTGTAGAACTACCGTACTTAACGGATTTTAGTGCGGTTTGCACCGGTTTTCATCAATAGATAGTGATTCCAGAAGTCGGTTGATATGTATAACATTAAAGCGGGGCACATTTAGGATGGTACTACTATAAATATAACTATAAAATGACACTTTTTTGCACAAATAATAATGTTGCTTGTTATCTTATTTCCAGGATCACAATTGTCGATCAGAGGGTGTGGAACTCGCCCGGGAGCTGGACTACAACGCGGCCGCCGCATGGATCGGCCATCCCTACTTCGACGTCATCGACAACTCGACAGACTTCGACAAAAAGATGAACCGACTCATCGCCTGTGTCTGTCAAAAGATCGGCATCGACACCGGCGACAGACTCAACGTCAATTCGAAGAAGCGCAAGTTCCTCGTCAAAACACCACTCTTGCCAGACTCGGAGTTCCCCGCCTTCCAAGACTTCGACGTCGTACACAATTACTTGCAGAGCGATGTTCGCAAAGCGCAAGTCAGACTGCGCAAACGTGGTCAGAAGAACCACTGGTCGTATATTCACACGCTGAGGAAGTTCCACCCGACCAACGGACAGTCTGTCGAAGTGCGCACGCAGCTCACGCACCGGGACTACCTGAACCTCCTCCCGCAGAGAGACGACGCACACTTCACTATCTTCAAGAAGCGTCGCTGCTTCATATACAACAACCAGTACTATCAACTGGATATGTATAGACAGCCGGCGCATCCAAGGTGATTGTTACAATAGAATTCATAAATTCATTCAGTATTACTATGTTTATTATATTGTAATAAATATAATATTTTATTTATGTATTTATTTATGTTTTGTATATCCTTGTTTATGTTTTATTTTCTTCGTCTTTTTTTGTTCAGGTAATTATACACTTTTATGAAATAGATAAAATGTGTGATACATATACTGAATGTTATCCCTAATGTTATAGATGCAGAGGTCTGGTACTTCTGGAGACGTACAGCGCCGCGTACGATCAGAACACGCTTCTTGAGTCGCTGCCAAAGTTCCTAACCATTGAGAAGGAAGTGACCGGGGACCCCGCCTACTCCATGTACAACCTCTCCCTGAAAGAAGATTGGAAGAATTCCAAAAAGTACTATGCTGGTAACGATTGTTATGGTAAGAGTAAGTGTAGGCTGTGCTCTGTCGAACATTCTTGAACCTCATTCAATGTAAATAGACTAACAAAGCATACTTACTTATTATACTTACCTGTATCCATTGTATGTACCTGTATCTGTATTAGAGTTCGGTGCAAACGTCTCCCGATCTCAAAGCTACATTCTATATCAATTAACGAATTTCAATGACGTTTGGATCGATTTAAAGTATTTTAGATTGTATTTTACCTATTACTAACATTTGTTTGTGTCATCGTATGCATGTAATGTTTCTTGTGATTTGAACACTGGCGTAAATATTGTATAGTCCTAGTTTTTTATTATTAGATGTGGTAGTTTACTTTTTAATTTGAAACCACCAACCCAAAGGTTTGTATGTTTATTAATGTTATCCGTCTTTTCAAATACCTTATTCTTTGTTAGTGTGGGTAGCATAGACGGTCCCTTATCATTTAAAATATCGCGTATTTTCAGATTCGAAACATATCAAACTGGGACATAGATGCAGTGACATAAACACTTCATCCGATAGTTCTACTAATACGGATTTCAGTGCAAGTTTAGTTTAATCATAAATACATATTGTAATGATCGTAACGGACTAACAATTACGCCAGTGTTCGATGTTTTGTATGGGGGTTAAAACAACTTTTTATTTTGGTTATCAGGATATAAATACGCGAATGGCCACAGTGACGAGAAACTCGCTAATAATAGTGAGAAGATGAACGGCCACCTCAATGGCAAAATGAACGGCCATGGAGGCGACAGAGTTAACGGCCATACGGGGGAAAAAGTCAACGGCCACGTGGATAAGTTAGATATCCGCGTGAGCAAAATGAACGGACACCACATGAACGGCCACGCGAAACCCACCGGCGTTCACGTCACTGATTTAAACATCAAAAATGGCCACAGAATGGATCTCTCGTCACCAAAGATTCAAAAGGTTGCTGTTAAGATATAAAGTGGTAACTTCACTGTATTAGAATAACAATATTTTATATTATTCCACTTTGTAACATTTCAATGTTATTTATTATACACTGCGTCTTTTTGAAGTAATATTGTTATGCTATTTGAAATAAAATAATATCTGTAAAACTATATTTAAATTTATATCTATGCTAATGTTACACATCACTGAAACATGTGCAAGCTGAGTGACAACTACATGGAATATCATATATGAATTGAAATTATTTGTATAAATTGCCAAATGAAATATATTTTTGTAGTATACTTTGGATTATACATAAGTATTGTCTATTCGATGTAATACAAAAGTATTCAATGTCGTTGTTTAAATACTAAACGCCCTTTTAATATTATTTGTGCCTTTACATAGTGAATATAATATGGATGTACCTTGATGATATGAAACATGTTCAATCGAAGATTACTAGTACATAATGAAATAGCAATAATATACAAATTGTATCTGATATTAAAGTATTTTTTGCAGTATATGGAATGAATTAGTTTTATAGGTTCAGATTTATTCATTTATTAGCATTTTAATATTAGATTAAATTATGCGAATATATTATATTCACAGCAACACTGTTAAATTATTCTTTTGGTAGACGATAGAGAAATTATTTTTGTAGATTACTATTCGTAGTATTTAAATGTTTTGGTGTCGTGTCGTCGTCATGTAGATTCGCTTGTAACTTGTCTTAGGGGCATCTGTACACAATGAATTAAAATTGTTGAAAACATTTAATTGTATTGCACCCCTCCTGGTTCGCTAACTGGCCAGATTACTTATATTTTAGTGTTGCAAAGTGATTATTATGATCATTGTCCAAGGAAACTAAGTACTTATTTATATAAAAATGAAATTTAACCATTTAATTTTACAAAAGTATTTTAAGCCACCGTTTTTAGTATAATTGAATAAGATAGATCGATTACGTTTATGAGGGCTTATTATTAAAATCAACAATGCTATAGAATTGGCGTTGATCCATGTAGCATCTTTAATGGCTGTGCTATTGAGCAATTTAGTTAGAAGTAATGTTGGCAACGGTACCGACATTTTATCTATCAAGCTAGTTGCACCAAAGAAGAGAATAATTATATTTATAATTTTAATGAAATATCTAATACACTTTGTATTAGTGTATTTGCCGGCGCATTAATGCATATTTAGAATGCTTTGGTGCAACATCCTATAAGCCTTTGACGTAAATCTCGAAATGACATGTCTGTAAACTTGCATTGATTCTTGAATAAAGAAATCATGCGTATGCTAAACTTTGTTTTGTTTTACCCTAATAATCACCACACCTATTTTAAGGCGCAGACCCACGCAGTACACGTTGAGCGCCTCACAACATCTCTCAACTCTACACTATTCTGCAATTATAGCAATAATAACCGTAATTGAATCCACCTTAGTGAAAAAGTTTTGTTAATGTAATGTAGGTACCTATAACCAACACATAGTAAGCTATTAATATTAGTGTTTTATTAAAAGTAATTATGCGCGAAGATTCAACATCTACACTAACAATGTGTTGAAATCATTTGGTTTTAGTGAGTACTCTTATTGCAGAAAACTAACTTACAAGTACATTATACCCTTTTTGAGCTCCGCTTAGCCACCCAGCCTTCTTCAGACACCGCGCCGTTAGTACATATTGCGTAATTCAAAGCACTTTCTGTGACACTACTTTTCGTTCTTTACCAGGTGTGTGCTAAGCTAACCCTTGTCAATACCCCAAGAATATCTGCTATTATATAATTTGTTAATTCCTGTTTCTGCTGCAATGTTAACAAGTATATATTTTTGGTTTGTAACTTCCGACCCCAAATAGACATGGGATAAAGGTTCGGAAAAAGAGAACTTCAATCTCAAAATCTAGAAAGAGCCAAGCCTAGGACAGTAACATGTACATGTTCAAGTAAGTCTAAGCTAATACATACTACATACACCACTAACAGGTATAGGGACAAGGTATACAAGGTATGTATAAAAAGCTAGTGACGAAAATACAAAAGTGTTTACACTACTTTTTATTGGAATCTCTTAGTTTTTGTTTTTTATACATTTGTAACACTTTCTTTCCCGGAACAAGAGTTTGGCTGAGACCGGGACGCTTTAGTTTTCTCTTGTCTGTCTCTCCTTCCCACATGGCATCATCAGTTTTAGTCACAGGTTCTATTTCAGGTGGTGGCGATGACATCATTGTACCTGCACTCTCGCAAACTACTGAATTCAGACCCTGAAATAACAACATATATTAAGTACCTGAATATATTTGTTAAATAAAAAAATATCTTTTTAGCATACATCAAAACATCCAGAGATTTTGATGTAGTTTTATTATAAAGTTAGTAGTTTTATATTGTATATACCTTTTTTTCAGCTTCTATCTCCTCTAGTGTCTTCTGTATATCGGAGTCGTGTGCAAACTTACACTTGTGACCAAATCGACACCTTCCTTTTCTGTAATTCCAGCATATTTTCTTTCCATTGATCATCTGAGTGTCATCTTTACCTGGAACCTTACAGTTATGGCCTATGTACTTGACGATTGTATGCACAATTGGATACACATCTTTATAGTCATAATTACTAACAGTAATTTGTTAACAAATAATAAATACGAATCAGAATGGAGTATGAAAATTATTGATTTATTTAAAGTGTTACAATGCAAGTCCTTTACATAAATGATTACTCTTACATAGAGGACCTTGCTGGTTAGGTGTATTTAGTATTGTTTAAATGCAATGAAAGTGAATAAAACAAAAGGAAATAACATAGAGAACTCAACATTACCATTTTTACATGCTTTTCCAAAATAGCAGCCTTTGCTAATTCAGCCTCAACAAACGGATTAGAAAACACAGAGCATTGAACAGCATTTTCACCGAGACTTGGTGTGGGTAATTTAGGTTTAGTATCTTTCACAACTCTGAAAATTAAGGTAAATAAAGAAGGTAAAATCTGGGCGTTGATTACGATTTTAGTAAGCCAATTATTTACGGACTTACTCCGACTCTGAAGAAGATTCATCATCCGAACTACCTGAAGAGGAACCGTAATCTAATAGAGCGTTCATGGTGATGAGTCCAACCACGGTTTGGATAAATAGATAACAAGTTATCACAAAAATTTAATAAAACTTTTATGAATATATTAAAAACGCTCCTCCTCGCCTCCTCACCCACTTCTCTTTCAATTGATTTGACTGACAGTTTGACTTGACAGTGATTATTTTCTGAATTGTTATACTAAACATACTTTCTAATTTTAATATTATTCAGTATATTCTTTTTCTATCAATCAATTGTAATAGATAAAAAAAAAACTAAATTATGTAATTTTTTTTTTTTGGAAATTAAATAAACAAATAGAAAATAAATTTACTTTTCAACCTGTATTATTATACTCTTTGTTTACTAGGCATTAGCTTATTTTACTTATTATTTTCTTACTGGCAATTATTTATTAAAAAAAAAAATAGCTTGAATACTTTTTTTTTATCATTTTAATCCAGTTACCAGCTTAAAAAAATATTCCCTGAATAGTAGAAATTTCTTACATCATATTAAAAATACATTATTTTCTTAGATTTCAAAATGCAATAAATTAATAAAACCTCATAAATCTTATAATCTAACTTTATAGTAGAATATACAAAGTTTTCCTACATTTTGTTATTAAATTGCAAAAAAGTGTACATTTTTTCTTGTTTTAGTTAAGGTTAACCTAATTTTGTCTTAATTACACGAAAGGCCTACTATATTTAAAAAAATCACAGGTACAAGAATGAACTTATGACTTAACTTTATTTTCGCTGAAAAATCACAAAAACTTGCTTACGACACAGCGTGAACATGCATGGGGGATAAAACGATAGGTATTGCCTAGCCCGACCCCCATCCTACCCCCCTTCTTCGGTTGATCCATGAAGTTGTAGGTAAAAAATGGAGCCCACACTTGGAACAACAGCTTGAGTCAAATACCTACGTCTCTGTGGGCCCATCTCTCTTTTTCAGACACTCTCTTTCTAGAGGTTACCTTAGTTAGAATGAAAGAGCCTGCCCACAGAGACGCGATAGTGATACAGTCATATAGGTATGCTTCAAGTAGGTATTCGAAGTGTGGACTCCATTTTTTACCTCTAAGTTCATGGGTTCTTCACGTGGGTGTAACTTGACAGTAGGATCACTACTGTCAAGTTACACCGTGTATTGTTAAAATAGTATAGTAGGTTTTAATATTCTTCAATTTAGTAGATTTTTTCTTAGTAGTTGTTAACACTAAAATTTCTTTTTTTTTTTCATTCAAGGAGTGTGAGTGAGAAAGGAAATCTTGCTAGTTCGCCGCGTAGTGACGGCGGCATCAATTTCTGAATTAATTACCATTTGTCGCAAAAACTGCGCGTCCTTTATCTTTTCTAGACAAAAATTTGCTCACCCGATTGAAAGTTGTGACCTAACATTATCTAAATGGCATCTGATGATGAAGTAGACGGTTCTTTTGCAGGTAAATGTTCAATTTAGCTAGCATGTCATAGGTAAGCCGCGAATAGCGGTATCATGTGTTTACTTGCGGTATGCAATTAAAAATTTAGAAAATTTTTGATTTTATTTTGAAGTTTTCTCAGGAAATAAACACCGAACTTATGTGATATAATGCTAAATGACGATCCTTAGAAAGTGGTGATGGTGTTTTGGTGTTTCATGGTTGTAAATATTTTTGAGTGGCAGTTTGTGACAGAAAAGAACATGCGATATCCCCTCATTACTACTTAACAAAATGGACGCCGCCAAACAAAGGGATTAGTGACCTTAGGTCGAGGTGTCCACCCGTGGGAGCGAATGATGGTGCTTTGAAGATTTCCTGTTTGTGGGTCAAGTGTATACAATGTGTGAAGTGGTTTGACAAGTTTGTTGTGAACTTGCAGGTGACGAGGATGTGGAGGAAGGTGAGGGTCAGAATGAGAACTCTGGAGACAGTGATGAGGCACCTCCAAAGGTAAGTCAAAACACCATTAACATATTCTGTTATATCAGTAACATGTTGCTGACTGTTCTACCATTCTATTGACACCAAACTTTTGTTTACATAGGAAGATGAGGATTATTCTCCAGAAGACGGCAGAAAGAAGAAAAAAGGAAAGAAAAGGAAGGCTCGCGGTGAAGAAAAAAAAGGAAGGAAAAAGAAGAAGAAGCGAAAGAATGAAAGTGAAGAAGTGAGTGGTTTCTTACATAATTTTATAACTGTTTATTTGTTTACTTTTTCCCGTCATAGATCATTTATTCTTGGTACTATTGCACAATTTCAAATTGGATTAAAGGTACTGACTGTGTAAAGAAAGAACTGAAAATTCTTTTTTAGTTTTTTTCATTACAATATTCACATTACTTGTATCATTTTGCCTTTCTCACTAGTTTCATGTATCTAAACATATGTTTACAATAAAAAAACATAAGTTGTTATACTTCAATAAAACGTAATCAATCACTCTTATCAACTTTATATAGTAACTGACCCTTAACTAGGTTTATTACCTGCATTTATTTGATTTTTTATTCTAGGGTATCAAAAATTATACAGACTATTCATACGCACTCCTAGACCAATATACACACACATGGATCACATAAACATTTACCATTCACGAGAATCAAACCGGCAATGTTTTGTTATAAAATAAATATATTAAACATAATGTTGTCCTGATAATTATATCAACTTAATTAAATATAGTGTTGTCAAATGATAATATTTCTAAATCAACAACTAATATTATGTATATAAACTCCATCAATCTTTTATGACCTTGTCAACAAGATTCTAATCAAGATATCACATTGTTTCAATATTTGTTATCATTTATCTATAAATTATTAGTCATGCCTCATGGTTTTAACATCTTATAGCAAATAGCAATTGATTCGAAACTAGATTTATATTATGTATCTAGGATATCAAAAACTAAGCAAAGGTATGCTTACAGATCATTCATTGAACATCGGTGCCAAAATGGCACCGTCATGCAAAATACCAATCTGCAAAATGCATGACAATCAATCATGCACCTGCAGTAATGGTGCCATTCCACCAGAGCTATGCTATGTTGCTATGGATATGTTTAAAATCCACCAATCAAATTCATTAGTCCATATAGTAAAGCAATAACTAACCAATGACTTTGATTTGGTGGGTTATGGATGTGTTTGATACATGCATAGTGTCATACCATGGCATAGCTCTGGTGGCAAGACACCAGTGGCGAGGGGTGAAATTTTCCGAAAGGGAAGACGATCCAAAAAAAAAAACGACGCCTTCATAATTTTGGATGAGACTGATGACAAACTTTTTTCCGCGACTTTACTCAAGAAATACGTTTCTTGCTGATCTATGTTAATTTTAACATAAAATTATATTGACTATTTGCTATGTGAAAAGCCCATCAAAATCGGTTCAGCTGTATTGTAATTTGTTTGCCTTCATAAAGATAAACACACAAATTCTAACGGATTTATATACTTTTGAATCTAAAATAACAAACACAGGATGAACAATGAAACAATCGTTATGATGTAATTTAAATTTAAACTAGAAAATGCAACAAAAAATATGTTGCAATCATCATATTAATTATGCATGCAATTTGGTATAAAATTTCAGTTGTACAAGTTGAACCTATTTCAATAGACTAACATATTCAATTTTAAAAAACTGTGCAATTTTAAGAACAATACGAGTATACTTTACTTTCATACAGGTCGTTTGATAACCTTTAGTTGAAATCAATCTAAAAAGATTATATTATTACTTATCAAGAAATCACCCTACTTTCAAGTAGTATTTTAAGTCCTATTTACTAAATAAATTATTCTCACCTAGCAGGTTATCCAGTAAGCAACAGTTGCTCAATATGCAATAAACTTTTGTTTTGTTTTATTTTAACTTTCACACTTCACAACACGAAAACCAATAATATCGAATTTAGGTATTTAACTCACTAATTATATCAAATTTACAATTGAGGTATACGTAATAATAACTTTACGAATACTACATAAAACAATAAGTCGCGTAAATAATATTATCATGTAAAATCGTAAAAATCAACAAAACAAAAACAAACTGTTACAACGCGCGAAAACTTAAATGGCATGACACTTGACATACACGAATACGCTTTGCAAAACGTCAACAGCCGTGTTTTCTTTCTCTCTCTTTCTCTGGTCTGATCCTTGGCTGGCACAGAATAATTAATAGTATCTAGTAGCAAGACGGTGGCCGAGCGTCTTATTTTTGGGCGTGAATTTGTGCGAATATGTTTCAATGTGTGCGTGAATTTTGTATCGGAACGGTTCATTTGTATGTAGTTGTGAATACGCTTTTGTATGGCGCTAGACCTGCAAGGGAAAACGTTTTATTTTCAAGCGATTTTGAACCGTAATCTATAGAATTTAATGATTATAATGATTTTGTTTCAGTATGAGGTAGTTAGATCGTTTCTTATACGATGTAGGTGTATTGTAACTTTGTATAGCGCTAGATGCTTCCAAGCGATTTTGAACCGTAACTTATAGCATTTAATGATTATTATGATTTTGTTTCAGTATGAGGTAGTTAGATCGTTTCTTATGCGATGAATATTACGCTATGTATTCTTTTAGTGAATTACGAGTATTATTTTAATTTGATTTATTAAAAACAGATATTTTTTTAATATGTGGTTATAAGTAAGTAGGTGTCGTTAATATATAGTTGACGTATGAGTGTTAGATAATTTAGAGTTTAGTAGTGTAAGTTGGTCTGTTTTCAAAAGGGAAGACGGTAGGAATCGTCTTGTATGGACCCCTCGCCACTGCAAGACACCCTTTAATCTGAAAGAAATTCCACCTAAAACAGTTTAGTAGTTGTTGAAAGATACTAAACATAATTATTATGACTGAGTATGACTATGATATTGGAGATCCATAGCAATTGATTTAAGAGGGTTTATCCATATCTTAATGGAGTTCAAGTTCAAAACATTGATTTAAAGAATATTTTGACTTATAAGTCTAGTCAAAATATTCTTTAAATTATGTATGTCAATTAAATTACAGTATACAATTTAAATTATAATGCAGTATGTCATGAATTTTATTATTAAACGAAACATACATCATTATATATAAGTATGTAAAACAACGGGATGTTAGTATGTACTTATAGCTTCCCCTATTAATCTCTATATTGTGGACCAATCTTAGCAACAATATTATAATTGTTGAACATACATTTGTAATAAAATTATCATTTAATATAAATAATTTAAAAGTTAATAACAAGTTTTAAATAACTAAATTTATTTCAATTGTAAATATATGTGTTTGCCTGCTGATTTATTTATTATTCTCCATAGAAACACTATAATTATAAGTTTTTTACAGTATTAAAATATCTTATGAATATTAGTGAGAAAGAGAATTTATGTGTTTGGGTGATTGCTAAAATATTTAAGTTAGAGATTTTCTTAATAGTATCAGTTTGAAGCAAATATAACTGCATATTTATAATGTTAAAAACAATGAATTTGGTTCATAGTTATTTTAATATAAATTAAATTGTCTTTCATGACAACATTACATTACATGTTAAATGTTAGGTAAGAAAAACCTATTGTTTCTTTGAAAGTTTATATAATACCAACGCGATATGAGCAGTCTTTTGGACTATAAATCTTACTAATGTTACACATAACGCGAAAGTATGTTTTTCTTCGTATATGTACTTCAATCATTAGCGTTGTGTAGTTTTTGTTTATATAAAATTTTAACTCCCACGATTAGTTTCGATTCTGACAACAATTACTATAAAGTCAGTTGAGAAAACGTAGAATATGATTGATTACTTATGTTTTTACGTGACGAATTTGTATTTTCATCAGTTTTTTATTATGAAACTACTCCAGTCCTTGCTCCGCTTAGAGAAAAAAAACGAATTAATCCCTTTTAAAGTAACTACATATCAATAAAGTGGCATTGCCCTTTTTTACAATAGGACGATGAATTCGGTCTCGAGATGGAGGCAGAGGGTGACAGTGACTACGCTCTCAGCGCGATGTCTTCCAGTAAGAAATCTCGTAAAGGAAGAGGTAGCAAACACGGTGCTACACCTTCCACGCCCGCGGCTTCGGACTCTGGTTCCGGTAAGTGAGAAAGAAAGAAGTATTTATTTTGAACAAGCTAACATAATCTAGGACCTAGGTCAGTTATTAGTATAGTAAAAGGTAACAAAAAAATATATATTGTAATAAAAACTAGGTGAACTTCGTGTTTTGTGGAGAAAGGAATCAATAGAGTGAATTCCGGGTAGAGCCAGCCTTAGAGAATATGTAAGGAAATAATAAATATTAGGTACCTACTGTAGAACTTCATCTCACTTAGATTTCATGAAATTGTATGTTAAGCGACAAAACCTCCTTAACTCTGTTGCTTATATTATTCAAATCCTTATCAAATACATCCATATAACATTTCTAATTACTACTTTCAGCTGGCATGCCAACAGTAGAAGAGGTGTGCTCCTCATTCAGTCTCACAGACGTGGACATCCAGTACACAGACGCTGATCTCGAGAACTTGACCTCATACAAGTTGTTCCAGCAACATGTTCGTCCTATGATTGTTAAGGAAAACCCTAAGGTAATATTTGTAATTAATGTTTTAAGTTGTTGAAAAATTAGTATTCTTAACATAAGACTTTAGAAATCTTTGAAGGTAAGGGTCAGGTTGTACATCATGCATGACACTTTATAGTAAAGTTATAAATTTTGGTATGGACATTGCAATTATAAAATCATTTGAATTTGATATTTCCAAAAAGTTACTTAGGTAAGTAGTTGTAAGTATCGGCCTATAAGATCCCAATACAGAACGAAGTCCATACTCGTGCTGATGATATTAGTAGACTTTGTTGGTAGAGTAGGAATAGACGTAATCATCACGCCTACCCAATGTGTGAAAATAGCAGAGATGCCTCTACCTAGGAATTGATAGAAATTTGACACTATGATACTAAACCACAATAAACCCTCCAGGTTCCTGTATCAAAACTAATGATGTTGGTGGCGGCGAAGTGGCGGTTGTTCTGCGAGACGAACCCGCACCTGAGCGGACAGGGCGGGTCGCAGCACCTCGGCTCCGAAGAGAACACCAACACCTCCGCCACCTCCGACTACGGCGGCAAGGGGCGCCCTGCACGCTCCAACAAGGATGCTAAGGTATAGTGTTACTGGTTAATAATATCCTATTAAAGCCGCGAACCCATCGCGACGGACGCTACTCCCACGGCCACGCAGCTCAGCTACTTTGAGCTATAGCCGAGTCAGCCACAAATGTATCAATGACGTCATTTTCGTGCGTATCGTGTGCGTGTACTTCGGTGGGTTTTACCTCATACATTTTCATAGAAAGCGAAGCTGAGTACACGTGCGTAGTGTGTGCGTGTACTTCGGGTTTCGGTGGCTATTAAGGATGTTCTAACTGCTATTTCACTTGACTGAATTTAGTTACTGAATGATTTAGAACGTCTGAATTTACTCAGGTGGAATAAGGTCTTAAGCAAGAACTCAATTTGCTAGTGGGCTTATTTTATATAATTGTTCTAACACATCACATTAAAAGAGATGCTCATTTTTTCAACCTGTTCCGTCTCACAACTGGACAAAGGTCTCCCTCAATACTTTCCATGTGTCCCTGTTTTTGGCCTTATCCCACCATCTCTCATCAATCATCCATTGACCACAAGTTTTTATATTTACGCCCATCACAGAATGACGAAGTAGAAGAGATTGAAGACGATGATCCCGAAGAAGAAGCGAGTGACGAGGGCGTGTCGGCTCCCCGCAAGAGAGGGCGCAAGCCGAAGCACGCCGCCGCCGGCGCCACGCCGCGCGGCAAGCCCGGCAGGAAGCCCAAAGTACCCACGCTCAAGATCAAGTTCAGTAAGCGCAAGAGGACTAGCAGTGTGAGTATTGATAACATAGTTGCGAAAAAGTTTTACTTTTCTTGTCTCTTCTGTGATTTTAGTCCATATTTTTGCTGATTATGAAAACAAAAGCTCTTTAGAATCGTCAATTTTGCATTTCTGTACCCATTTAATATCACGTATACATTTATTCGTCGGCAATAATCTACTTACTAGTTCAAGCATCTAGTAAACTTTTTTAAGTTAGATTTTATTATACTTACTTACTTTATCTTTATTGGTGAATGTTTTTCCAACTACTTCTTGTTAGTCATACGTATTTATTCTTCTCTGTTAGGAAGAAGACCCCGAAGGCAGTGCGGGTGTGAGCGCGGACTCGGACGCGGAGTTCGAGCAGATGTTAGCGGAGGCCGAGGAGCCCAAACCGGCGCCCGCCGCCGCCGCCACGGAGGAGGGGCCGCCGCAACAGGACGAGAATGCTACTCCGGTAAATATAATATATAATGTGCTGCACTAACGTCTTAGATATTTTACCTGTTATGTTAGTGTAAGTGTATTAATAAATAAACAAATAGAGAAACATAGTCTATTTCTTCATAAAGAAGAAGAAAAAAGAAAGATATGAAACTTTTTCATTTTTTTATCTTATTGACCCCTCCAACAAAGCTTAAATTATGCTTGTGTATGGAGTGTGTTTACGTCGTAGTGCTATAGGATTAACTATCTTCTTGATCGCGAAGCCGACGCCGCCGTCGCCATTGCGCTATTGCCGCGTAATTGAACATTCCACACTAGGATAACTCTTGTTCAAATTAATTCAGTATTATAGAGTTTTAAAAACTAAATGGGTTCATTTTGTGCCTTACAGCAACCCAAAAAGAAGGCTAAAACAAAAATCGGTAACAAAACAAAGAAGAGGAAGAAAATGAAGACTACAAACAAGTTCCCGGACGGCGCTGAAGGGGAACAGGAGCATCAGGATTATTGTGAGGTGAGACACTTGGAAACTAACTATTAAAATAATACAAAATAGCTAAATTAAAGAGGTCTAATCGCGGAAAACTGCCTAATAATGAGTACTTAAATAGTAGAAATATAGCTAGATTACTTTAATAAATATGTGATACATAATGATATTTGTTTGAAAACAAAATTGAAGGCTTCAATTTTGGTTGAATCTGCCCTAAAACCTGTGATTTAAAAGGTTTTTTTTATGCAAATACTATTTCTCATACATTTTCATCAAATAACACCTAAATAATAAAATCTCTTTCTAAATATTGTATATAAAATTGTCGTTGCGCCAAAGGTGTGCCAGCAAGGCGGCGAGATCATCCTGTGCGACACGTGCCCGCGCGCGTACCACCTCGTGTGCCTGGAGCCCGAGCTCGAGGAGACGCCCGAGGGCCGCTGGTCGTGTCCGCACTGCGAGGCCGAGGGCAACCAGGACCAGGACGACGACGACGAGCACCAGGAGTTCTGCAGGTGATGTCAATTTTCATCTATACTAATATTATAAAGAGGAAAGATTTGTTTGTTTGTTTGTTTGTTTGTTTGTTTGTTTGTTTGTAATGAATAGGCTCCGAAACTACTGGACCGATTTCAAAAATTCTTTCACTAATGGAAAGCTAATTTATCAGTGCGTGACATAGGCTATATTTTATCCCCGTAATCCCACGGGAACGGGAACTACGTGGGTGAAACCGCGGGGAGCTACTAGTAAAATATAAAATAATTCGTATGTGTAATTCTGAGCGTGTATATATTATTGTTATGATAAGAATTATAGAATTAAAAAACAACCCGTGCTAATGAAGTCGTTATAAATTTCAGAATTTGCAAGGACGGCGGCGAGCTACTGTGCTGCGACTCGTGTCCGTCAGCGTACCATCGGTTCTGTTTGAATCCGCCGCTCGAAGAGGTGCCGGACGGGGAGTGGAAGTGTCCCAGATGTAGTGTTAGTATTCACTTATAGAGGTCTTTTGTATTCTACTGGTACTTAGCTTTGCTGCTAAGGTCGGCTTGCAAGGTACTAATGTAGAGCACAAGTTAAGACCTTTATTGGGAGATCCCAATGCAAGGCAGAAGTTAACAGAATTCGATAAAAAACTCTCCCACTGACAAAGGGATTTACTTTTGCTTCTTTTCTTTTTACTTTGACTCTCTCCTCTTTACACAGATATCTTTATTTCAAGTGTTATCAATCACCATACTTATATTAGACACAAAATAGCTTACAAGTATTTTTCAACCCAGTAATAACAAATATTTATTGTTACAGTGTCCTCCACTGGATGGCAAAGTATCCAAGATATTAACGTGGCGTTGGAAAGAACAGCCCGCGAAGTCGAAGGCGCCGCGTTCTAGAGAGTTTTTCGTCAAATGGCATGAACGCTCTTACTGGCATTGCAGTTGGATTTCGGAGTTACAGGTACAGTTATAATATAACCTTAACAATTGTGAGTCATTTTAAGACACAACTTAATTAGACATATTTTGCGTCTACTTTTTGCATATTGAGTGATGTTTTGAATGTAACTTTCAGTTGTTAGTCCTTTTTAAAAACAACTCAACCAGACATTTTGTCTACTTTGCCTATTGAGTTGTTATGAATGGAGGTTTTTTGTTAGATAATCCTTTTACTAAATACCTTAATCGTTGTTCCAGTTGGATGTGTTCCACCCGCTAATGTACCGGTATTACATGCGCAAATCTGACCCTGAGGAACCTCCCAAACTAGAAGAGCCGTTGGACGAGAGAGACAGCCGCTCCAAGCGCATCAAGAATCAAAAAGGCGAACAGGATAACGACGAGAAGGAACTGGAAGAAAAGTTTTACAGGTAATAAAAAAGCAAGAAAATATACTATTTATCGTAAATTAATTATATCGCAATATAAAATAGCAGGACAAATAAAACCTCTGTGATGTGTTATTCAATGAAATGTCACTAAATGATAATGTATTCTTCCAGATATGGTGTCAAGCCAGAATGGTTGATAGTCCACCGCGTAATCAACCACCGTACATCTCGAGATGGAACCACATTCTACTTAGTGAAGTGGCGCGATCTCTCATACGATCAAGCCACTTGGGAATCTGAACACGAAGACATTAGCGGTATTAAACAGGCCATTGAGTATTATCAGGATATGCGAGCCTTCGTTACGTCAGAAGGAAAGTCTAAAAGCAGCAAAGGCAAAAAGCCCGGCAGGAAGAGCAAGAATAGGGATGTGATTGATGAAGATGACAACAGTGCTGGTACCCAGTTGAAATATAAGAAATATAACCCACCGCCTGACAGACCTACTACAAACCTCAACAAGAAATACGAAGATCAACCTCCGTTTGTGTATGAGACTGGCATGCAGCTCCATCCGTACCAACTGGAGGGTCTCAACTGGTTGCGGTACTCATGGGGACAAGGAATCGACACCATCCTGGCCGACGAGATGGGTCTCGGCAAAACTATCCAGACAGTCACATTCCTGTACTCACTCTTCAAAGAAGGACACTGCAAAGGACCTTTCCTCGTATCTGTCCCACTTTCAACAATCATTAACTGGGAAAGAGAATTCGAGTTGTGGGCGCC
Organism: Timandra comae; assembly: GCA_958496195.1. Lineage (NCBI taxonomy): Eukaryota > Metazoa > Arthropoda > Insecta > Lepidoptera > Geometridae > Timandra > Timandra comae. The sequence goes on along the minus strand of OY292358.1, from coordinate 9,956,284 downwards.
TGATTTGTATTGTATCACATACGTCGGCGACAAAGACTCTCGTGCGGTAATTAGAGAAAATGAACTGACATTTGACGACGGCGCCAATAGAGGCGGCCGACCTTCCAAAATTAAATCCCAAGTGAAATTTAATGTATTATTGACATCTTATGAATTAGTTTCCATTGACGCGACTTGTCTCGGTTCCATCGAATGGGCCGTTCTCGTAGTAGACGAAGCTCACAGGTTGAAGAGTAACCAATCCAAATTCTTTAGGCTTCTAGCCGGATACCACATTAATTACAAACTGCTTCTCACCGGTACTCCATTGCAGAATAATCTAGAAGAATTGTTCCATCTTCTGAATTTCTTGAACAAAGATAAATTCAATGACCTCGCGGCATTCCAGAATGAGTTCGCGGATGTATCGAAAGAGGAACAAGTGAAAAGGTTACACGAGATGCTCGGGCCGCACATGCTGCGGCGTCTCAAGGCCGACGTACTCAAGAACATGCCCACTAAATCCGAGTTTATTGTGAGAGTAGAATTGTCTCCCATGCAAAAGAAGTATTATAAGTATATTCTAACAAGAAACTACGAAGCTTTGAATCCAAAGAGTGGAGGTCAAACAGTTTCACTCCTCAATGTGATGATGGATTTGAAGAAGTGTTGTAATCACCCCTACTTATTCCCCGTCGCAGCAGAAGAGGCTCCATTGGGTCCCCATGGAAATTATGATACGCAAGCTCTTATCAAGGCTTCAGGAAAATTAGTATTGATGGCAAAAATGTTAAAACTGTTGAAAGAGCAAGGCCATAGAGTATTGATTTTCTCTCAAATGACAAAAATGTTGGACATCCTCGAAGATTTCTTAGAAGGCGAAGGGTACAAGTATGAGAGAATTGACGGAGGTATCACAGGTACCATAAGACAAGAAGCTATTGATAGATTTAACGCACCAGGTGCCCAGCAGTTTGTATTCTTACTTTCGACGAGAGCTGGTGGTTTAGGTATTAACTTGGCCACAGCCGATACTGTAATTATCTATGACTCTGATTGGAATCCCCACAACGACATTCAGGCGTTCTCTCGTGCCCATCGTATCGGTCAAGCCAACAAAGTAATGATATACCGATTCGTGACACGCAACAGTGTCGAGGAAAGAGTCACTCAAGTGGCTAAAAGGAAAATGATGTTGACTCACTTGGTGGTACGACCGGGAATGGGCGGAAAAGGCGCCAATTTCACCAAACAAGAACTGGACGACATTTTAAGATTCGGTACAGAAGAGTTGTTCAAAGAAGAGGAAGGCAAAGAGGAAGCCATTCACTACGACGACAAAGCCGTCGGAGAACTGCTCGACCGGTCCAAGGAGGGTATAGAGCAGAAGGAATCGTGGGCCAACGAATACCTCAGCTCGTTCAAAGTCGCCAGTTACTCCACTAAAGAAGGCGACGGCGAGGAAGAGGTCGACACCGAGATTATTAAACAGGAAGCGGAAAATACCGACCCGGCCTACTGGATCAAACTATTGAGGCATCACTACGAGCAGCACCAAGAAGATCAGGCTAGAACTTTAGGAAAAGGTAAACGAGTGCGGAAACAGGTGAACTACAACGACGGCAGCGTCGCACAGACGGAGAGCCGCGAGGACTCCACCTGGCAGGAGAACGGGTCCGACTACAACTCGGACTTCTCGCAGGGCAGCGAGGACGACAAGGAGGACGACGACTTCGACGAGAAGAACGACAACGGCGACCTCCTCAGTCGGCGCAGCAAGCGGCGGCTCGAGCGCCGCGAGGAGCGCGACCGCCCGCTGCCGCCGCTACTGGCGCGCGTCGGCGGCAACATGGAGGTGCTCGGGTTCAACGCGCGCCAGCGCAAGTCCTTCCTCAACGCCATCATGCGCTACGGCATGCCGCCGCAGGACGCCTTCAACTCGCAGTGGCTGGTGCGCGACCTGCGCGGCAAATCCGAGCGCAACTTCAAGGCGTACGTGTCGCTGTTCATGAGGCACCTGTGCGAGCCCGGCGCCGACAACGCCGAGACGTTCGCGGACGGCGTGCCGCGCGAGGGGCTCTCGCGCCAGCACGTTCTCACGCGCATCGGGGTCATGAGCCTCATCCGCAAGAAGGTGCAGGAGTTCGAGCACATCAACGGGTACTACAGCATGCCCGAACTGGTGCGCAAGCCCGTGGAGTCGGCCAAGGGCGAGAGCGGCGCGCCGTCGCCCGCGCCGTCCACCGCCACGCCGCTGACGTCGGCGGCGCCATCGCCCGCACCCGCGCCGCCGCCGCCCGCGCCAGACAAGGAGGACAAGGACGCCGTCAACGCCGTCAAGGAGGAGAAGGGCGACAAGCCCGAGCCCATGGACGTGTCCGACGTGAAGGAGGAGCCCGCCGACGGGAAGGACGAGCCCAAGGACGCGGACGTCAAGGAGGAGCCCGAGCGCCGCATGTCGCTCGACGACGACTCACCCAAGGACGACGCCGACAAACTAGACGAGAAGAAACCTGAGGTGGACAAGGAGCCTGTCAAGGTCAAGGAAGAGGAGAAACAGGACGCCGACAAGAAGGAGGACGCCAAGAGTGACAAGGCCGAGTCCGACGGCTCGGAGAAACCTAAAGACGAAAAGAAGGTAAACAATTTTGTTTTCATAGTATATTTGCGATGAAAACGGAAACTGAATTGTATGAATTTTCAGGACGAGGACGATGACGACGTGGTGCTAGTGAAAGAGGAGGAAGATCTGAAAGTGGAGCGTCGCAAGTTCATGTTCAACATCGCGGACGGCGGGTTCACGGAGCTGCACACGCTGTGGCTGAACGAGGAGCGTGCCGCCGCGCCCGGCCGCGAGTACGAGATCTGGCATCGCCGGCACGACTACTGGCTGCTCGCCGGCATCGTCACGCACGGCTACGGCCGCTGGCAGGACATACAGAACGACCTGCGCTTCGCCATCATCAACGAACCATTCAAAATGGACGTCGGCAAGGGCAACTTCTTGGAGATCAAGAACAAGTTCCTCGCGAGGAGGTTCAAGGTTAATATCACCAACATAAAACATATCTCCAGCATTATCCAGTAGTCAATTTTAACTGATTGTTAAATATACGTATTTGTACAGCTCCTAGAACAAGCGCTGGTGATAGAGGAGCAGCTCCGTCGCGCGGCGTACCTGAACCTGACGCAGGACCCGAACCACCCCGCGATGTCGCTGAACGCGCGCTTCGCGGAGGTCGAGTGCCTCGCCGAGTCGCACCAACACCTCAGCAAGGAGTCGCTGGCGGGCAACAAGCCCGCTAACGCTGTGTTGCATAAGGTAACTGGGGAACTAAGTACATTAATTACACAATACTAGCTGTGTTTTGGTCATGTTCCCCTAGAAAATCACAGTATATGTCTCTTAAAACCACGGCCTATTTCACTCGACTTTTTGTAAATCGGTCCTGTAGTGTTTAAGATAATTACTTATTGAAATATTGTTGTATATTTCCAGGTATTGAACCAGCTGGAGGAGCTGCTATCGGACATGAAGTCTGACGTGTCCCGTCTGCCGGCGACGCTGGCGCGCATCCCGCCGGTGGCGCAGCGCCTGCAGATGTCCGAGCGCTCCATCTTATCGCGACTCGCCGCCACCGCCGGCAATCCCGTACCTGCCGGTTAGTACTCACATCATCTAGATCACTCCTAATTCTATAATGATCATAAAAAAGGAAGTATTTTACCGCGGATATTTAAAATTTTCTTTCACGCAAATCTGGTTCTGAGTATGAAATAAACAAAAAATATGAGCTAATTAGGTGCAGCAGCTGTAGTGAGTTAAGCGATACGCGAACAAACATTTGGATTTATTACATTTTCAGCCCCTTAAGAAACGTATCAACAAAGCGTACATGTAACATTATAATAACAGCCTTTATTTATATTTTGCAGCGCAAATGCCCCAGTTCCCGGGCGGGTTCCAGTCGAGCGGCTCGCTGCCAGGCTTCGCGCCGGCGGCGGCGGCTGCGGCCAACTTCTCCAACTTCCGCCCGCAGTACTCGGTGCCCGGGCAACCCACCTCCACGGGATCTTCTAATGTAAGGATTATCACGCCTACTATTTACTCTGAGCAAAAAACAGTGAATATACTCTACGATAATTAGGGTTAGGGCCCAACTCAGTCGGGCTCATTATAAAGGACAAGTGTAATCCCTGTTCGTAGAACTATTACATTAAGTAAACTGTTGGAAGCCTACTTAGGGTAGTGTAAACAGTATGCCCTTACTCAGATATGTAGAGTAGGGGGTCTAATCATTGTATAGTGTAATTGGTGTTTAATTTATTGTCTGTTGAAAATGAATATGAGAAAAATGTGTGAAAAATAAATTAATATTATGTTTTGTTTGTTCCAGAAATCATAAACCTTCGGTATATTTTAAGAAACCATGATTATCCGACTCTGCTCTTGTGCAGGTAAATTTTAATATATTTTATCGATAAAAACTGTAACTTTCAATTTGAATTACATTGTCATAGCATAGATTATAAATTGTGCACGTTTAGGAAAGATCCGCACTTATATCAAGCTCAAGTATTAGCTAAGGTATAGGTTAATATTTGTATTGTTTGTTTTAGTGGGCGGATAAATGGTCACATAGACGAATATTATAGGTATAAGCTTTCCAAGATTCCTGTTCCACCTTGGGTTTGAAGTGATAATTTAGTGATTAGTGCAATTATGTTTTAGGCAACATGATTTTAATAACAATACAGAACTCTCACACTATTTATTTCATCCTGATCTGTATGAATCTGTTTAATGTGTAAGTGAATGTGGACTTATGAAATGTTTATTTTAATTTACCAAAAATGAAATAAATCAATACAATTAAGTAAATACTTTGTGGTTTTATTTAACATAATAATCATTCACTACATCATCTCATCATTGTAACCGAGTTGTAAGTTCGAAACTTGTAGAAACTACGCACACACTTATTCACACACACATCCAGACCGAGACAAACATTTGTGGTTCACAAATATTCACCCAGCACGGAAATCGAAACCGCAACCTTACGGATGGCAGTCGGGCATGGTGACCACTCTACCATCGAAGTTGTCCTGTATTTGTTATAGCTAACTTGATTTTATTAGAGAACCAAATGCATATATTTGCCTCAATAACCTGCTCGAAATTAATTCAGAAGTCCTTATTCAGATGTAAAAAAATATATAAAAAAAGTCATCAATTCATTTCATTTATTTCTTACATACATAACAACATATACACTAACAATAAATTACCATGTATAAGTATCATCCTCTGTATTGTATTTGACGCTGTCCAAAGACTTTATACTGTTAGGATCTGATGAACAAAAGTGTTGTAACATGTTTTCACTGATTCCGCAGTCTGATAAGTTTTCTTTGTTGAAAGCTTTGGTAAAATGATTGGGTTCGTTTTCTTTTGTTGATTCATCTGAAACAATTAAGGTCTTCAATTAAATATTGACAAAAACACAAACACTCTATCTCACAGATATCTATAGGCCAATGTTTATGATCCAGACTATTTTGAGTAGGATGGATGATCTTAACTGACTCCATGACCTGTGATTTTGAGGCATTATGTTCTTCAGTGAAAGTTCAACTGCTGCTGATATGATGATGAATTATATTTTTTTTGTTGAATAGAAAAATATTTTTTCACTAAATTCTTTAAGAAACAATTGATAACACCAATATAAAAACAGAATTTGGCTAAAAATTGATATTAGTACTTTTTTCACACAAACTTTAAAAACATAAGCTTATTTATCTTACCTTGAGCAATACTACTAGCGGCCCACGAGAAAGCCAGCGTGGGTTGATGATGCGCGAACGTCGCACTGAACTGCGCTGACGAGCTCGTCTTGAGGACGTTGAACAGCGTGTGCACTGTGGTGGGCAGGATCGGGCCTCGGAGCTCTATGGAGTAGTACTTATTGCTATCGGAATGTATTACGTTCTCTTTTACCTGGGGGAGGTAATAATTTGTGATTAGAAGAAGAGAACTGTTAAATGAAATCGTCATATTTCTACTAATAGCTAGCGGCGTCCCGCGGTTTGTTGACGTTGGCTTATGCCACAGTATTCTTTCACAAAAAAAAATCCAATCAGTAGTTTCTGAGATTAGCACGTTCAACCAAATATACTCTTTAGCTTTATAATATTAGTAAAAAACGATTTTTGACACGTAATTATCTGGTTTCGTAGACGACTAAAACTATCATACGTCCTACAGGTCATCTACATCCTAGTCAATTAGGAAAAACAATTACCTTCAAAGACTGCAAAGTCCCTCCATGGAAGGCAGTAGGCGACAGTAACGTGGGGGGGACTCCCGCGAAGGGTCCCGTGGGACTCACTATCGACTTGCAGTTCAGTAAGAAGTTGAATAACGCCTGTGCGTCCGCGCCGCGGACCATCACTAGAGACTCAGCCGCGCTGTCCATGTTACTTTCAACTGTGTTTGTGATGCGGGCCTGGTGGGATGATATAGTTTTATTAGTTACTAGCAGCACCCCGCGGTTTTACCCGCGTAGTACCCGCTCCAGTGAGAATGCGAAGCTCGTAATATTATACAATCTCAGAACAATTCACCATCGTGTGTTAAAAATTAAGTAACAGCGCCATCTATTGGTAGGATTTGTGACTACAAAAAGTTACAATAAAACATACGATTACTTATACACAACCCCATGGGATAAAAAGTATCCTATGTGTTATTCCTAGTTATAAGGAACATCTGTACCAAATTTAATCAAAATCGATACAGTAGTGTTTACGTGAAAGTGGAACAAACATCCAAACTCACAAACATCCAAATATACAAACTTTCGCATTTATAATATTACTAGCTGTGCCCCGCGGTTTTACCCGCGTGGAACCTTATCCCGTGGGAATTTTGGGATAAAAAGTATCCTATGTGTTATTCCTATGTATGAGGAACATCTGTACCAAATTTCATTAAAATCCATTCAGTAGTTTTAGCCCTTTGGTCCACTATCGTAACTGATCTTTCGTAACCAGCTACGAACATGGATTTTTTTTCTTCCTTTGATAACCAGCTACGAAAACAGAATTAATTTGTCGTTTTGGTAACCAAGTTTCGTAACCAGCTACGATACAAGATTTTTATTTCTTTTTCTGTAACTGGTTACTAATCGGGAATAATTATTCTAGGTTTGTAACCATGTAAGTGGGTAAAAAATACACTGGGTAATATACTATTACAACAAATTAATATATTTTATGATTTTATTTGCCACAAATGGTACTTATTAACTATACGTAACTACTAACTATGCTAAATTACATTATAATAGAACATACCGATAATCTTTAAATTTTGAATAGACAGATGTACCGACATGGTGAAATTACAAGAATCCTCTTCTCGATTTCTCGACTACTATGAAACTTAGTAAAATAAAAATATCTAATAGGTACTAAATTAGTATAACATAAAATTAAACATAAGTATGAAGTAATAATCATTTTGCTAAAATTAAAAGCAGAAAGGTGCGATAATCTCTAAACAGTGACCTACACTTATAGTGTTGTTTTCTAAGTCTTGAACGGCAGAATTTATTTCAAAATCAATTTCTTGATCTGGGGGCACGGCAGTGCCCCCCGCCAAGTCGAGCGCGAAGCAAACACTGCCGTACCATCCTTTACAGGAACCCTTTCGCCGCATTTTCAGGCCCCTATTTGAGAACCTCTGGATAAGCCCAGAACGCTGAAATTTTCGTCATCCAGTAAGCTATACAATCACATACTTAAAATAAAATTTCAAGTCTGTAGGTCATTTAGTTCCGAAGTTAAGCGAATGCAAAGTTTCGTATTTATGACAGACACTCACTCACTCACTCACTCACTCACTCACTCACTCATGATCATCAAAATAGAACTAGTACTTCCCATAAACCTAGAGAGCTGAAATTTGGTACAGAGTTAGGGTTTAATGGCCACATAAAGGGAAAACTATAAAAACTAGGATAATCGAACGGGAACGGGAATTATACGGGATCGGGAACGGGAATTGTAACTCAAGAACGGCTGAACTGATTTGGCTGGAAATTGGTAGGGAGGTAGCTTAGAACCAGGAAAAGGACAAAGGATACCTTTAATCCCGAAATTCCCACGGAATTGGGAATGGGAATTTAAAAATCAAGAACGGCTGAATTGATTTGGCTTAAAATTGGTGGGGTGGTAGCTTAGAACCAGGAAAAGGACGTAGGATACGTATAATCCCGAAATTCTTACGGGATTGGGAACGGGAATTTATAACCCAAGAACGGCTCAACTGATTTGGCTGAAAATTGGTGGGGTGGTTGCTGAGAACCAGGAAAAGGACGTAGGATACGTATAATCCCGAAATTCCTACGGGATTGGGAACGGGAATTTATAACCCAAGAACGGCTCAACTGATTTAGCTGAAAATTGGTGGGGTGGTTGCTGAGAACCAGGAAAAGGACGTAGGATACGTATAATCCCGAAATTCCCACGGGATTGGGAACGGGAATTTATAACTCAAGAACGGCTCAACTGATTTGGCTAAAAGTTGGTGGGGAGATAGCTTAAAACCTTGAAAAGAACATAGAATACTTTTAATCTCGAAATTCCCACGGGATTGGGAACGGGAATTTATAGCTCAAGAACGGCTGAATTGATTAGGCTGAAAATTTGTGGGCATCTCCCCACCATCCTATGTGCTTCTCCTGGTTCTAAGCTATCTAGCTTAGAACCAGGAGAAGCACATAGGATACTTTTTATCCCGAAATTCCCACGGAAACTTGAACGGGAACTACGCGGGTGAAATTGCGGGGCGCTTAGTAACAAAATACTACTCCTAAAAAGAAAAAAATGTGTCAAATAAGAAAATCTAATAAAAAAAAAGGTAGCACTCCGGGAGTGCCGGCAGAAGTGAAAACTTCAATATTAACGTTGTGTTTAATTATAAGTATAAAAGTACTATCATTTATGAGGTAGAATACAATGTTTGTTTCTTACTTCAGTTATCATAAACGTCACGTGATGCTGATCTTACGCTTTTTCGATCAGCATCACGTGACCCTGACGCGAGTTTGAAAGTTTTTACCCATACAAAAAAAGTGCTCAGCGCCGCTAAAGAAGTTTTCACTTCAAAAAACAATATAAACACGTTTCAACAAAAATAAATGAAATCCCACCAAAAACATTCTGTAAAAAACTAGCCAAGTCTCGATGGAGCTGCTTGTTTATCTCTAAAAAGTAATGAAATCTAGACAAAGTCGTACCAAGTCTAAGGTTCCTTACTGCGATTTCTTTATTATTATAGTTAATGTTGTGTGACTTGGCCGTTGAACATTGTTTAAAACGTTAGTAGTGGGTACAAGTCAATTTTGTTTACACGTAATGTTGTAACATTATTAAAATACGCAGTTTTATCAAGCCTACAATTGACTGGATATTGAATCAACGTTTTTCTAGTGGCAATTTTCTATCGTCAATGGGTAGTGGTTCTGGCAACAGATTGGTGCAATAGTGTCATGGAGCACCTAGTTTTATACCCTTGTGTACAGTTGTGTACTTGTGTTCAGTGTATCCTTCAACGGCCAAGACACACACCATTAACTATAATAATAAAGAAATCGCAGTAAGGAACCTTAGACTTGGTACGACTTTGTCTAGATTTCATTACTTTTTAGAGATAAACAAGCAGCTCCATCGAGACTTGGCTAGTTTTTTACAGAATGTTTTTGGTGGGATATTGTTTACTTTTATTTGACTTAGTGTTTGTACGAATCTTTGTTTCTCTAACCAAAATTTCAAGAACTTTGGCCAGAGGTGGATTTTTACGGCCCACATATCTATTTAGTCGGGCGTGCCAACCCTCTAAATGGTTTGTTGTTCTAAGCTCTTCACCAAAGCAACACCATTTTTTAATAAATTGGACGTCATTTAACCAAAAATGATTAAAATACGAGTTAAATTTCACCACTTGTGGGCATTTTGGTGCTCGTTTCATTATGTATTTATACCCTGACATGATATATTTTAGAGGTAATCGAGCCAAACCCATGCATCTTGATACATGTCTTCTTTGCACTCTTGACTTTAAACCCAATTTTTTAGCCTTCTTTAGTAAGCTGTTGCAAAAATGATAAAAACAACCTTTAATTTCAGTTTTAGGAAAAACTTTTGCAATGGCATTCATTACAGGTTTTTCGTAATCCAGAGTAATTTTCACTGGATTCCATGTACGTAATCTACTCTTGAGCAAGTTAAATAATATTTCGTAGGTTTTTTGATTTTTATTGTGCAGGAATGCAAATATTAACGGAATTACTTGTTTTGTTGTTGTTTTGTAGCCATGAATGGTATAAATTTGATTAAAAGGTGGCGGACATGACTTAAACGTCCCATCAAGTAAAAAATGTTGATTGTCCTTTAAAAGCTCATGAATGTCAGGAGGGCAAAATACCATAATTCTGGTCTCTTCATATTTGTAGTCAGCCAATAAAAAATATTCATATTTTACTGGTATTGTTACTTCTAAAGGATTTTGAAAATGCAACTTAGTCACGCCCATTTTTTTATGTCTTTCGTTGTAAAGACTACTTTTAATGTTGTTAAATTTGGGTAATTCAGCAATTAAATCCACGCCATCATCTTGCAATTGACAAATAGTTTCTTCAAATTGTTTCTGAATTGGATCGAGATTTTCTCCAACTTTTATTTTTAAACAGTTAATTTTTTTCAAAATAATGTTTTTGGAGAAATTCGGGATACAGCCTTCGTCATGAGGTTTGTCTTTTAAAAATATATTATTAGGGTCTAATGTTATGTTTCCTTTACACTGAATTTTATTGTAACATTGCCAAAATGTATTCCCGTTGGTGTAAATTTTTCTTTTATAATATTGACGACCGTTAAACAGCATTTTCCTTCCTCCACGTTTTGTCGACACAAATTGAATGGGATTTGAATCATCACAGTCCATGTTCAGTTTTTTATTATTTACTAGCAAAATTGGTAGTAATAATGATAATTTAATACTGAACTAAATGAGTAGTCTTGAGTACTTATTGAAAATAAACATAGCAAAATGACATTTACATGACATCTAGATAAGTGAATATAATTATCTATGAAGTATCTACTATCCAATAATGACAAAATGCCTACCTACCTCCTTACATGGTTACAAACCTAGAATAATTATTCCCGATTAGTAACCAGTTACAGAAAAAGAAATAAAAATCTTGTATCGTAGCTGGTTACGAAACTTGGTTACCAAAACGACAAATTAATTCTGTTTTCGTAGCTGGTTATCAAAGGAAGAAAAAAAATCCATGTTCGTAGCTGGTTACGAAAGATCAGTTACGATAGTGGACCAAAGGGTTTTAGCGTGAAAGAGGAACAAACATCCATACATCCACACATACAAACATTCGGCTTTATAATATTAGTAGGATAGTAGGATTAACGATGATAAATTATAGTTCATTGTTTGAATATAACGACGCCTGCCTTCGTCTTCGTACGGGTACAATTTCCCAGTGCATGTTTTTCACACAAACCTTGTGCTAACAAGACTTGTAACAAACAGAATAAAATGTACATCTTAATTGGATCAGTTATTCTCAAGTTATGGCGTGACCAAGAGTTCGACCATGTAAATACGGAACTCCTAAGCTGACTCCCTGATCTGTGATCTAAATACAACAAACCTATAACATCAGAAGTACCTGTGTAATATTAATCCTCTTAATAACATCAGTCTCCAGGCCCAATTGTGACAAGAACTGGTCATGATCCTCCTCGTCCTCCTCCTCCTTCGGCTGCGGCTCCTGAGTGGTCTTCTCCTCCATTGTGTCATAACAACTGTCGAACGACGAATTCTTAGGTTGCTCATCTGATGTGTTCAGTCTTTTCTTACTGTCTGGCCGTAGTGGCATCGTGAATTCTACGTCTGGCAAATTGGTCTTATTATTGTTCAGTTAAAGTTCAGTTTTACTATGTTAAGCATGAAAAAACTGCTGCATGGATTCAGATAAAAGTTAGTAAAAAAAAGTAGTTATAGCTAATTTGATAAAAAAGTTTCTAAAACTTCATCTTCTTTCTACATACTGTACAATTGTTTGTAAACTAAGAACTTTTAAACTACGCAACTGATTTAAATACAGTTTTCATAAATAACTAAAGTTCATTAAAATCATGGGTACTAAATAAAACTTACCTTCCTGCCGTAAAGTCTGCCTAAACCCTCTGGTTGTGGGCGCGATCAACGCACAAGGTTCCGATATTCCACACAGGCCGGCTGCGCGGAATAGGCAGGTGAATGTGTTAGCACACACGTAGAAATATGGACAGTGGAGCGCTCGGAGAAGCTGAAAATAAAATTGAAAATCAATTGCCACAACAGCTAATTCATGAAAGCATTGATGCGACCATAGGCGAAACGTAACGCGCGATTTTAGATATTATTTCTTCGCGTGCAATAAAAGTTTGACAGAAATACTCTTCATCTTTTTCTTAGCATGTCGAATCATATTTGTGAGGACCAGAACTCAGCTACCGATATAGCATTATCAGTGGCCTTATACAAATACTCTGCGCTGCGCTTTGCCATTTGTGCCAGCTCTAAGTTAGTTTCAGACACTTAAAATTAAGAGACCGTAACTTTTGTGAGGTCAAGATTTTCAGAAATATTTCAATTACATCACTGGCCACATTACAAACCTGAAACAAAGATCGAAAGCTCTCCGTCCATTCTCTATGTAGCGCCTCTTTGACATCCTCATTAGTTGCCATAAAGCTGGTCGCTGCCACTTTACCGGACGACCGCGGGAACATGTCGAGCCAAGGTAGGTGTGGATGTTGCCAGTATAAACATGTTTGATGGAAACGGGCGCGAGGTGACGTGTCTAGGGTAGGGGAGTTTGTTGTGTCCAGACATCTTACGAACCTGGAAAAATATTATTTCACTGTTTGCTTGTTCATGTTAGCATACATACTTCTTGTAAGCATATCCTGAATAAATGGACTGTTTTAATTTTGTGTGATAAACTGCTTCTCAGAAGACTAACCTTCTGGATTCTGTGTGTGTTCTGTCAGACGATATCAATGTCAATGTGGAATCTCATCTCAATAAACATAACATTTTATGTCTGTGTTTTGACCTTATCATATAATGTAGCTAGCTAATTACTTACCTATAATTTACACTGTTTACAATCCTACAACATTCTTTAGGCATCTCTAAAGAATGTTTGTAGGATTAGTAGAGGTTCTCCTTATCTTTATAGATAGAACCAAAAGACATTACACTTTTGGATAAAACCTTACCCAGTGATACCTGATGCCTCTTCACTAGCTTTGAGTTTCAATGTCCATGCAAAGGGTTTTGGAGACATTAATCTTAATTTAGTCATGAGAGCCCAGTCAATAGGCAAGTGTTTGTATTTCTTTTCAATATTTTGCTAAAATAAAAAAAAATATTATATTAGACATCTTTGCGGTTTAGTGATATGTACAGCTTCCTATCAAGGCTAAGGTCTAGAGATCAATTCCTGGGTTGAGCAAGGTATGTTTGCTTTTTTATTTATTTATTGAGGTGACACAAGTTACAATCCAAATTAGACACAGAAGATACTTATTTTATTTTCAAGTGTAATATAAGTAGTAATATCTTGGCTGCAGTAGTACAAAATCATTTTAAACATCTATGGATCACATGAATTGAGCATTTAGGGTTTTCAAACATTTTTCACAGAAGTTAGCTATAATAAAATAGTATTTAAACTTACAGGTTCCACAGAATGTTCAGCTGTAAACTTTTGTAATAAATTTGAGAATGTTGACAGTTTCTCTGTATTTACTTCTTGTGGTGGTTTCTCTACCACTTTAGCTGGTAACTTGAGGAGAGCGAACAAGGTCTTATCACTGGACTCATCGAGTGATGTTACATTTTCTAATTTAACTTTTTTATGAGGTTGTGTGTTTGTTCTGCGAGTTTAAAAGGAGGTTAGCAATAATAATAATCTAGTAGGTATGTCGATCTTCGTATGTTTTAAAATTTAAATCAACTTCATTTGTTTTAACTTTAAAGTACTTACTTGGAAAATGGATTTTTCCTCTTATCATTATCTAAAAGTCTAGAAAAATCTAAATCAACATCTTGACTCTGTGTTTCTGTACTTGTGGAAGAAAGAGGTTGTTTCATACGTTCCTGAAATAATAATTAGTTAAATTAGCATAGAACAATCAAATAAAAAACAGGACCACTGTTTTGAGAAATTCAACTACATAACTAATTTTACATAGTATGACAACGACTTTTCATTTATTTAGGTATTCTCTAAACTTACTATAATTGTACATATTAACAAAAATAGTACAAAAAAGTTTTATGTAAAGTTTGCCCACCTGTAGAGCTTTCTTTCTTTTCTTCAGCTTGTGAAGCTGCATTACTTCGTTTGGTCTCTTCCATGGTGAAGAGGGCTCCATATTTGAGACAAATGTATTAAATTTATATTATAATACAATAACATTCATCATTGCACATAAAACATAAATATTTGATTGTCCTGAATTTATAAAACTATTACGTACGAAGTTGTTTACAATTTGGATTGAAATTGGAAACGGAAATTAACACCTGCTTGTCTACTGACAGCTAATTTTCAGTGTTGCGGCAACACTGTTGCCATGAATTCCTGCAGTTATGTCAGTACTGCCCACAGATAATTATAAAATGGACTAAAAACAAACCAAAAGAACGAAGATATTTTTTAAAGAATCAAGCAGAGACCAGATAGAATCCTGGTCGTGATCCTTATTCTATGGAATCAAGCAAAGCAAAGATCAAAGGAACGGCATAGGCACAGGTTATAAAAAAAATAACGAGGCGGTATTTTTAAAAAGTAAAATGAACTAACTCAAGTTGTTAATTTATTTACCGTATTGCCGTAATAATTATTTTGCAAAATTATATTGGGTCAATAATTTTTTTTTGCTCGCTTAATATTATAAACGGCTATGTAATGATGAATGACTAATTCACACACACGCAGATACATTTTCAGCGAGTCCTAAACTCGCTGAAAATGTATCTGCGTGTGAGTCCTAATTGGTTAAGGTAGTTGGTAGTCCTAAAAATACTTAATCGAAGTACCTACTTAAGTAATTAAAATTTGCATGGAGTCTCTTTAGCTTGGATAAATCTGAAGGGTGGACGTAATCTATATCTATAATCTATAAACTTACTTATATAAAAATCCATTGCTGTTCGTTAGTCTCGCTAAAACTCGAGAACGGCTCAACGGATTTATCTTATCTTGGTCTTGAAATGTTCGTGTAGGTCTAGGGAAGGTTTAAAAGGTGAGATAAATTCGAATAATTGCCGGGAACACGGGAACGCGTAATACGCGGGGCACAGCTAGTCATACATAAATGCTTCGGATCTTCAAAAAAGCATTTATTAGCGTAGTATATGTTGTAGTATGCACGTTGCGTTGGCGTTAAATCTAATCGCGGCACTGTAAAGTGAACATCCAGTGAAGGTGGATGTTCTCTAGTCCTCCGTTCTCACGACGAATTCTCGTTGCGAAGCGTTCACTGAAACATCGTGAAAATGTGAATAATATATACTTATTAGTTTTAATTGAATATAACATATAAGTAATGCGTTAATTTAAGTTAAAAAATTAATAATAATGTCATTGAAATTATTTATTTGTGATGGCTATGAGTTTGTAAGAACGCGAATATTTTTGGTAAGTTAATTTAGAAACTTTTAATTAGTTATGCTTATTGCTCACAGTTATTTTACTGTTTAAAATTAATGGTCAATAATTTTGTTTATTTTTAGTGCACTGTTAATACTTAATATAATTTAAAAAGAAATATCGATATCTATATCGAGTGGTTTTTTTTCGAATAAAAGCTGCTTCGGCATAATCTTTAAATATTACTTACTTAAAGAAAAAATAAATACTTACTTACATTATTACAATTAATTTTAAAAATAGAATTACTAATAGTATCTTTTTGTGTTTTCTTTAAATAAAGTACCTATGTACTTACTTACTTATAGACAATATCATTCTATAATTTAAACTTTAAATAATTCTAAAAAAATAAAACAGCTTGCGTTAAGTTTAGCCGAGATAAAACGACAGTGCAGGGCACTGCAAAATTCCAAGAACACGATGATCTCATGTCCTTGTTACTATCGTAATTTGGTTAGTAGGTAATAATTTTATGAGGAATTGTCGTCTACATAGAGGTAGGAGAACATATTTAAGACAGCACGTCTATTACTTACTCTAACAACAAATATGTCGTATTATTTACAAGATAACTAAGTACTTATACTTCGTAAGTATACGAGTATAAATATAAAAATATGAACTAAGCATTAACAATAAAATAGCTATCCATTTATATTTAGGACCTACGAATAAATGCTTACGCGTCTTGTTTTAGGAAATACATATTGGAATGGTATTTCGTCATTATATTTGAGTTTGCAATTTTCATATTGCAAATATTATCAAAATCTTCTATATTTTGTGCTAAACATCTGTATCGTTATTTTCTAAAATTATAGGTAAGAAGATTTAACCTGGAATTGTGATTACGTATTCTGTGTTATCAGTAGGGTCAGTGCTACCTGAATGAATTTTGATTGATGAGATTATTCTGCCTATAAAATTCCATTGTCACCTACTAACTATGTAATTTAATAACTATCATTTACTTACTATTTTTACTATGAGATTAATTTTGGGAAATTATAATTAATTAATCAATATGTGTGGCAAAATACTTTAGAAAGTATCTACATAAACATATCTTTAAATTTCAACCAAATTCGTTTAGGTTTAGGACCTACGATGCCGTACTCAGATATACATACATAAGTAATAAATACACCCTTCTTTTTGTCTGAGTTAAAAACGTGTCGATGCAAAATATTTGCATTTTACCCATTTTACCCAACAATTAAAAACGCATCAACATCAAACGCAGCATGGACTTCCACGTTTCTATCATGCAAATAAGATCTCGATGATAGCGGGATCGACACGCCTCCTGTAATTAATGCGGGACTGCACACCTAGCTGTCATCCGAAGCATTCATCAGTTCAATAGAGTCCTATACGAAGCTAGGTGTCTATGTTCGGTATGTTCCTGTATGCGCCGGCATAACACGCCCGCAAAGACTGAATAGGCTCTAGCTACGCACAGATTGAATAGAGTCTGAAGTGGTCATATAGCTGTGTGTACTAACAGCAGTTTACACTTCCGACGCATGTTCGTTCGTACAACGTACAACCACCGATGTGCATTGCATTTCATTATGTTAGCACAGTAGGCCAATAGTTTGTATTGGATTGTATTTAGAACCGTGTTACATACGAATATGTTAATTAGAATCTTAGTGCAGTTTATGTGCATTATGAATGGTATCATAGCTCAATTTGTCTGAAAAACTTTCAGACAGCTAGTGAAATTGAAATTACTTATACTTATTAGACAAATCCTACTAACTATGTAGAGAAACGATAATATTTATTGAAATAAATGTGACTAAATATTACTATTTATTGAACTTTGAACTATTAAAAACGTAAGTTAGTTATAATTTCACATTGAAAATGAACACACTCTTGTGTGAGCCACGAACCCACGCGGTTAAAGTGGACTACGTGCCCACGGGGCTGTGGGTTCGTGGCCTTATAAATATGACTGAACAGTCATTGGTTAAAGTTGCATAATGTGTCACATGTTTATCTTTAGTAGCTAAACGTACTAATAATTTAGACGATCAAATGTTTCGGCGCGTAAAAGAAGTTATTTTTACGATGCTTGACGTGTACTACATAAAGAAAGCATTAAAAGTTTATTAAACTGTGTCTGTTAGTTATGAAAGGCTGAT
Source organism: Timandra comae (assembly GCA_958496195.1). Classification (NCBI taxonomy): domain Eukaryota; kingdom Metazoa; phylum Arthropoda; class Insecta; order Lepidoptera; family Geometridae; genus Timandra; species Timandra comae. Next base: position 9,938,346 of record OY292358.1, on the reverse strand, counting down.
TCATAGAGAAATGAATTAGAAGAATATTAGTCACATTAATATGTGACATCACTACATGGATGGCTTCTTCCCAGTCGGTACACCCATTGTTATAACAAAGTCGCTTTGCTTCCCGCTGTCTGCTCCCAATGTACTTATTGAAGCTTACATTTTTAAAATTACGCAACGGATTTAGATGCGGTTTGTTTAAATAAATAAAGTCGTTCAAGAGGAAGGTTATTAGCATAATTTTAACCCCGTATTATCAAGCGAGTGGGACCTACGCGATCGAAACCGCGGGGCGCTGCTAGTTTTTCTATAAGTATACGATCTTTTGAAAATCTTATAGGTACTTATAAGTTTATATTGTACCGGTCAATACTTAAAATACAACTGCAGAGCCAAAGTCTCTGTATTATTAAACATCACGTTTCGCCAAAGCGTCTGAAAAAAATCTGAAACCCGAGCTATATTGTACTTAGTGTAAAACCGCAAACAAGCATCGCCGGACTCAGGAATCGACTTCCGGCTTTTACTTGGGCAGCTGCACAATGCATGTACGGCATGCACACCGGATAATCGAGACAGCCAGACGTTCTGAAAATGTGCTGTTGTCTGTTGTCTGAAAATTTACTTACTTATATCTAAAATTTTATGCAGCGATAAATTAGAAGATAATAAAATTGAAGCAGCGACTTCCATTTACGTTCAAACTGATAATTGCTTGAACTGTATTTTGTTGAAAAATAATATTTTTATTTATCAGTTAAAAATGAGAGCTAATTTTAATCTCGGTCGCTAATCCTTCATATGATATCTCTTTCGGCATCCTTTCCGGATTCGAACTACGCGTGTTTGCTATATATTTTCCAAACATGCTTCTGGTTTGAGATCACCAACACTTAGGCAATACGATAACGACTATAATTACTTACTTCTCACTGGTTTTATTCCAAAATAGTTCCAAATCTACTATTTGTCACGAGGCCAATAGTTAACTTTTTTAATAAGTAAGTAGGTACTTCTTACATTTATTTATATGTATTCTGAATTAGTATTTTGTTTCAGGTAACATGGATCTCACTAGTGTTATACATTTTTTATGATACATTTATTTATTATCAAACAGGACGACAGTTTTATTATTTAAGAAGAATTTTAGGGGTAAGAAATGCTATCCATTTTACTTCGATAACTTTTTTCTAAAAACTTTAGACTACAGTAGTTCATCACCTTTCAAATATGCTTGTGTAAATCTACTTCTTCAGTACGACTGCTCCTACATATCTAAGTATATCTCCTATATTGCTTTTGTAAATGCCAGGAGAAGCTTGGAATCAGAGAACATTGGTCACCCGTAAATTGCACCCATACGACGCAAACAATAATATCGTAAGTGTTAGGTAACTTAACTACTGTCTTAGTTTTACAAAGTTATAACTTTGTTACAGTTAGGACTATGCACGTCTCGGGCGACTGCCTCAGTACTGAATGTATGTGGTGCCATTATACTACTGCCACAGTGTAAGAAACTCAATCAAGTGTTGTACAGACTATTGTCCAAGTTATGGCCGGGCTTGTTCTTCTTCTGGTTGGAGAAAGCGAAGAGTTTTCATATGACGGTCGCTACGACATTGGTTTTGTTTGGAGGTAAGTAAGTGATTTAACTCAATTATTTGACAACCCATGTTGCAGAATAGCTGGACCTCATTATGCTCGACTGCCAAAACAAGGTGTTCCGGGTTCGATTACTGTGCGAGTTAAAAATGTGTATGATTTTTATTTTGGTCCAGGGGTATGTGAATAGTTTTTGATACCTTGAATACAGGAAATAAACCTAATTAGGTCAGGTTAGGTTTGGCTTATCCTACTCATGTGGCTTAGCCCTTTTATACGAGGAATCCACAACGGTATAGAATCTACGTTTCCACTCATTGTTTTTATATTTGTCCTCTATATTGTGTAGTACTATTCATCATCTTTCTAACACTAAAATTATTTCTCAAATTAGACTAGCAGTAGATATTATAACACTATCCAATAAAATATCCATAAAGCTCGTTACTGTAAGAAGTTGCTATTTGAATCAATGTGTATTTCTGGCACAGTAACAAATTGTGTACGAAAAATAAACAAGTCAGACAGAATGTAAATACTTACAAATCTCAGTAATCTTTTCCGCCTTGATTTTTTTATAAATGGGATCTTTATTATTGAAATCAATAGAAGAACGTTTATTTTTATACATCACATAACAGTAATATAAAGCTGAGGAGTTTGTTTGTTTGCTTGAACTAGCGCGTTCATCTTATAACTTAAATATAATGCTAAAATATGGCTCTGATTTAAAAAAGTTTCGTAAACTAGGAATACTTGTATTTAAGCATTTTTATCGCAAAACCCACGGGTTCCTTATGACCAGGAACTAAATAGGTTGTAGATATAACAAAGTACGTATCAATAGACGACATAACACTGATTTGCACAAGTAACAAAAGCAATCCGCTCCCAACTTGTTTCAAAACCCAGAGCGCAGTCACAAAGCGAATTGGGAATGGTAAAAAAGGTCATTACGCGTGTTAGTATCCCGTGAAAGTGCAACCCATTATGTCGTTGAGACGTACACTAATGGCGCAGAACAGTGCATACTACTGTTTAGGTACCTATGTGCATGTTTTGTACGAGTTATAAGTACTTACTTACCTTGCTCATTTCTAAACACACTGCTTAGGAACTAGTAGAGAATCTATTAGCTCAATAGCTATTAGTGATTTCTATGAAAATTGGAAACAACGTAACCTTCCGCAATCCTTCGCAACTCGTTTTGGTACGATCCTGGTTTCGGGTCCCAGTTGAGGAGATTTGGAGATTGAAATTGAACTTTATTTTCAGTAATACATTCCATATCTCACTTTTTAAACTTATGGAACTTCTCAAGAGGATACGATGAGAGTTACCAAGAAATTAACTTTGCAAGTTATAAAAATGAGGTAAGTTTTCCATTTTTTTACCTACTTATATTATGTTTTTGTTGCATTTTTTTGTACCAGAAAAATAACTCACAAAATGGCTGTACCGATTTTGACAGTACTTTCACTAACGGATAGCGTATGTTGTAAGTAGTGTCTAATACTAAATTTAATTTTGACAACAGCCAACTCGCGAATAACTGCAGAAATTCTTACATTATCAGCAGAAACGGGAACCAACATGAAAAAATCTACAGCTCTCAAATATTCAAAAACAAAACACTTTACCGACCGTTGCTCTACCTTATTCTAAATCTAATCAATTGTTACAGAATCCCCTAAAATTACTAATGAGTACAACAGGAATAACCGGTGTTCTGATGCTCCTAATGCTAGTGTGTATGGGAGTGACGTCACTGAGGGTAGTTCGAAGAAGGTTGTACAATGCGTTCTGGTACGCCCATCAGCTGTACCTGCCTTTTATGGTGCTGTTTCTGATACATCCTCTGAGGTAAAGAGGTTTTGTTATACTAATTTTAACACTAGGCATAATGCCGGTTGTAGACCTAGAGTAAGTTAGTTTATCTTAGCTCTCATAACTGTCTCAGTTATCCTTAGTGCGTATTTACAGTCAATCTGCACTCAATCAAGAAAACTTGTTGTTTAGAAGGTACGTAAAATTGATTTAATCGGAATAAAGCTTTGATGTCCTTATTTCGTAAAATCTTTCTTGAACTTTGATATTTAAGTCAACTGACATTCCATGATATTTTTTATGACCTACCTTTAAAAAAGATAGAATATTACAGCAATTGACCGACCTAGTATAAATAATATTTCGTTAAACAATGAAAATTATATTCAAGTCTCATAAACCTATTACTAAAATTTGGTTGTCTGTGTTTGCACCTAGTTTGTTAAAACTAAAACATATTTTTCCTCATAGTTTCAAACTTTTATGTCGCTTCCTTTGAAATACTCGTTACTGGAACAGCGCTACAAAACATGAATTTAAATCACATTTTAAAAGAACAATACAGAAAGGTGACGTAATAATCAGAGTTCCCGAAACTGTGATTCATTTTGTCAGCTGTTGTTATTAATAGTATAGTTATATGGATGTTGGTGCGGCAAGGTCCGATATAATCGGCCTCCTCGAAAGACCGAGAAATTACTTTTCAGACCGGTTTTGTGGATACATCCACTGAAATATTATAATATCGAATCGTCGTGTACCATTCGTGATTCTCAATAACAGTGTAAATATTGGATAGCTATAGGTATATTAATGAAAAAAGGGAAGAAAGAAAAATGTCAATTTGGGGATATTTTTATAACTCTGGTTAACTAAGCAGAATGCTCTAATGATCTAATTTTTATGGTATATGTTCATGGCAGAATGTTAGTAAATGCCTTCTTTTTACGTAGCCATTGCAAAGGGCGGTAACGTATCTATAGTTTATCACGTATCATTGGTGAAACTTGCATATAATAACTCTCACTGGGAGTTTGCATTCACTTGTTTTATTTGGATTTGTGACTCATATAATTGGAGGAATGTGTGACGAAATGTATTTTGCATGAATAGACCTACCTATAGTCAGTCATGAGTACGTGTTAATAGCATTTAGGTAATTATTTTATGTGAAGAAATAAGGAAATATTAATGCTATTTAAAAAGTTTGTCCGTTATATTTGTTCAATCGTCTTATTTCTTTACTTTTTAGAAATCAAAGTTACTTTAACATAGTTACTTAGTCAATAACTAATCGTAGCAAAAAAGTCACTCCAAGATGCCTGAAACCTTTTGTTTTCCGCACTAAATACCTAATGTATTTTTGTTTTAGCGGTGTTCTGAAAGAAGAAGTGATTGATAACGATCTGACAGAAAATACTAGTCATATGGAGAATTGGAATCATAACTCGACAATAAATAAACCAACATTTATTCCTATTGAATCTAAGGTAAGTGTATTTTATGTACTTATCTAAGGAGGTATTAGAAAATTAAGTAAGTACTTATTACAAAATTCGGTGTGATGGGTATGTGGATGAGTTACGGTAGCTCTCTAACACAAACTAGAGGGTTCTAATTGTTATAGAAAACTGCCCATAATCTGGGGGCACGGCAGTGCCCCCCCCCCCAAGTCGAGCGCGAAGCAAACACTGCCGTACCATCCTTTACAGGAACCCTTTCGCCGCATTTTCAGGCCCCTATTTGAGAACCTTTGGATAAACCCAGAGCACTGAAATTTTCGTCATCCAGTAAGCTATACAATCACATACTTAAAATAAAATTTCAAGTCTGTAGGTCATTTAGATCCGAAGTTAAGCGAATGCAAAGTTTCGTATTTAAGACACTCACTCACTCACTCACTCACTCATGATCATCAAAATAGAACTAGTACTTCCCATAAACCTAGAGAGCTGAAATTTGGTACAGAGTTAGGGTTTAATGGCCACATAAAGGGAAAACTATAAAAACTAGGATAATCGAACGGGAACGGGAATTATACAGGAACGGGAACGGGAATTGTAACTCAAGAACGGCTGAACTGATTTGGCTGGAAATTGGTGGGGAGGTAGCTTAGAACCAGGAAAAGGACAAAGAATAACTTTAATCCCGAAATTCCCACGGGATTGGGAACGGGAATTTAAAAATCAAGAACGGCTGAATTGATTTGGCTGAAAATTGGTGGGGTGGTAGCTTAGAACCTGGAAAATGACGTAGGATACCTTTAATCCCGAAATTCCCACGGGATTGGGAACGGGAATTTATAACTCAAGAACGGCTCAACTGATTTGGCTGAAAATTGGTGGGGAGGTAGCTTAAAATCTTGAGAAGAACATAGAATACTTTTAATCCCGAAATTCTCACGGGATTGGGAACGGGAATTTATAGATCAAGAACGGCTGAATTGATTTGGCTGAAAATTGGTGGGGAGGTAGCTTAGAATCAGGAAAAGCACATAGGATAGTTTTTATCCCGAAATTCCCACGGGAACGTGAACGGGAACTACGCGGGTGAAATAGCGGGGCGCTTAGTAATAAAATACTACTCCTAGAAAGAAAAAAATGTGTCAAATAAGAAAATCTAATAAAAAAAACAATATAAACACGTTTCAACAAAAATAAATGAAATCCCACCAAAAACATTCTGTAAAAAACTAGCCAAGTCTCGATGGAGCTGCTTGTTTATCAATAAAAAGTAATGAAATCTAGACAAAGTCGTGCCAAGTGTAAGGTTCCTTACTGCGATTTCTTTATTATTATAGTTAATGTTGTGTGACTTGGCCGCTGAACATTGTTTAAAACGTTAGTAGTGGGTACAAGTCAATTTTGTTTACACGTAATGTTGTAACATTATTAAAATACGCAGCTTTATCAAGCCTACAATTGACTGGATATTGAATCAACGTTTTTCAAGTGGCAATTTTCTATCGTCAATGGGTAGCGGTTCTGGCGACAGATTGGTGCAATAGTGTCATGGAGCACTTAGTTTTGTACCCTTGTGTACAGTTGTGTACTTGTGTACAGTGTATCCTTCAACGGCCAAGTCACACAACATTAACTATAATAATAAAGAAATCGCAGTAAGGAACCTTACACTTGGCACGACTTTGTCTAGATTTCATTACTTTTTATTGATAAACAAGCAGCTCCATCGAGACTTGGCTAGTTTTTTACAGAATGTTTTTGGTGGGTATTTAATTAATAAATATCTAGATAGAATCACGAAAATCCTATTAGACTAAGTATTAGGTAAAATAATGTACTTACCAACTTATATTACTTATTATTATAATATAGGTATATACCCCATACCTTAGTCAGTTGGGGAGGTTAATTAAATTGACAATACATTTTACAAGCACTTACGAACTAATGCACTATCTAATTAAATGTACGAGCGAGCGTCTACGATCTATAATTTGCCCTTAGTAACTTTGGCTAGACTTTTGGCAAGACGATTTTTTGTATAAACTTCATTTTAGTTATGATCCAACTTCATTTACTAAATTTTGGATAACAAACCGCTAATGTCAAATAAAAACATATTTTTTTGGATAGACGGGAGTTTTGTGTGTTATTCAACCGATGCTTATTACTTCTTCACTGACAAACAAATCAATTTTTCAACACACTTGCTCATAAAGGGGCTCTTATTTGTGCAAAAACAGTTGAATAATGACACGTTTTATTCACTAGTGAGTTATAGATTGTTTTTTTAAATTGCTTTCATTTTACAAAAGTGTCGATACCAAAAAAATTGTGTCCATATATTTTAAAAACAAACTTCAACTATGTTTCCTTACTTTTGGTAGGTCTATGGTCGATTCCATTCATTCATTTGTTTTTTTTTAATAAGTACCTATATTCTTTTAGTCTTTGGCCGATCACCATTGTTGTGTTGGATGCGCGCGAATAGAAAAACTATTTATTTAATATCAAAAAATGATAATTTCTTCGCAAATGTGTTGAAAAACGTTGTATGGTACACGCGTGTATTGATGATTACTATCCTCGGCTATCTTCTGACCCTCGCCTGACGGCTCGGGCCTCAATAGCGCCTCGGAAGTAAACTTACCTCGCTTGTACCATAAATAACTATTAATTCATAGTAAATGTTTACGTAGTTCAGATTTAAATTAAAAAGATTACCTGAAATAGAATCGGCAAAGTTGAATTTACATTAAAGACTAATATTGAATAATGAAATTTAGTTATTTCATGGTCAATAAACTTTACAAACTAAGCAATAAACAGATGTATTATACGATTCGTGCTCTCGAATAATGACGATATTGTATGGCTGAACTGAACGGGAGATATCTAATTAAGATAAGGTAAATGTACCTTGTATGATGTACGTAATCTATCTTCAGATTTATATTAAGGAACTAGCTGTGACCTGCGGTTTTACCCGCGATTTTGGTATATACTTATATAGAAACTTTGAAGCCCCTGGACTTGAAAATTTTAACGTGTATTACGTTAAAATGTTCAAGTCCACGCATGAAAAAAAGCAGTGCCTCTCAGTTTCTGGAGTCGTAGCATCAGTTTCACTGTCTTTGATATCGTAGCATCAGCCACCGAAGTCGTAGCGTCAGTCACTGAAGTCGTAGCATCAGTCACTGAAGTCGTAGCGACAGTCACTGAAGTCGTAGCGTCAGTCACTGAAACCGTAGGCATTAGTCACTGAAACCGTAGCATCAGTCACTGAAGTTGGAAAGACGATTTCTCAATACGTAGCATCCATCATAAAGTCTTATATCTGTTACCATAATTTGATACGAATAATTCAAGAAAAGAGCACTTTTTATCCACTGTTAAAAACTGAAGGTCTATCTAGGCATTATTATTTCATCCGCGTAGTTCCCGTTCCCGTAGGAATATGGGGATAAAATTATGCTAAAAACCTTCCCATCCCACTGAATCACTCTATCTAAATCAAAATCCGTTGCGTTAAAGATCTAAGCATACATAGGGACATAGGGACAGAGAAAGCGACTTTGTTTTTTACTATGTTGTGATACTATTACCTAATGTTACAGGACAAACATATGCCAGGAAGAACGTTGAGCCTCAAACTGAGTTGTCCCGACGATCAGTTCGGAAGTCGTATCGGGCAGTACGTGGTGTTACAGTGTCCGCAGGTGTCGCTCATTGAGTGGCATCCGTTCACTGTTGTTAAGGTAAAGGGATTGAAAATGGCTTTTATTTTGATCGATTAAAATGTGTGTCTGGGGTAATTTTTAAGTGCACTTACTTGGTGGGGTAACTAATTCTGAAAAAGGTGTAGTGAAAAAGACTGTAGGAGTTTCGAGGTCCATCTCGATAATGAAACATTTGATTTTTCGAAAAATAATATTCCTGACTTCTAGGTGGACCTGGTGGTGAGTTTGAAAGAATACCTTGGATATTGTTTGTAATATCCAAGGATGCTAAATTTTGATCACAATGGGCTTAGCGACGACTCTTGTACATTTTGTTCCTTTGAACAATTTATTTTAAAAGTACAAATATTCCAACTAGAATATTCGAACAACCAGAATGTTTTCCAACCAATTGCATGCAATCTTTATTGACGGCTGAATTTAAAATGCTCGTCAACACAAACACCATTACGGGACAGCTGTAAATATCATTAACTTTTAAAACGTGAGGACAATGACGCCCTTCGCGTTTTTTCTGGTTGTTTTTCAATGAGTTTAAGCAATTAGGTAGTTACCTCATTGGTACCTAATTGCGGCTTTTGTTCTTTTATTATCTCGGAAATTTTAGGATAAATAGTTTCCGCAGTATTCCCAGTTAATAAAGAATACCAAAAGCTTAATATTACCTAAATCAGTTTAGTAGATTAGATATCACGTAAAATTTCCTTACACGATATCCATTAATTTATTCTCTTTTTAAACTTACACAACCCCAAAACATTTTTTAATTTTCATAACCTATAAGACCCCACCAAGGGGCTCGGGCCTACCCTAAGTTACGACGGTTTTTTTAAACTATCTTTATCCAACATTTCAGATTCCTACTCCATGCCAAAGAAGTTTCGTCGTATGGATTCGTGTCAAAGGAGATTGGACTGAAGCGTTAGAGAAACTTATGAAAGAAAAGGGACCCAGAGAAGTTAGGTAAATAATTTTAAATAAGTATATTATACGAGTAAGTACTTATTACACTGATGGAAAACACCAACCATTATTGGAAAATTTAATAGTTGTAGAAATTGCAATGGAATAATAGTTATTTATGGTACAAGCGAGGTAAGTTGGTGATTACTTCCGAGGCGCTATTGAGGCCCGAGCCGTCAGGCGAGGGTCTGAAGATAGCCGAGGATAGTAATCATCAATACTCGCGTGTACCATACAACGTTTTTCAACACATTTGCGAAGAAATTATAATTTTTCGCTAATAAATAAACAGTTTTTCTATTCGCGCGCATCGAACACAACAATGGTGATCGCCAAAGACTAAAAGAATATACTTATTAAAAAAAAACAAATGAATGAATGGAATCGACCATAGACCTACCAAAAGTAAGGAAACATAGTTGAAGTTTGTTTTTAAAATGTATGGACACAATTTTTTTGGAATCGAAACTTTTTTAAAATGAAAGCAATTAAAAAAAACAATCTATAACTCACTAGTGAATAAAACGTGTCATTATTCAACTGTTTTTGCACAAATAAGAGCCCCTTTATGAGCAAGTGTGTTGAAAAATTTAAAAATCCCTGTTTCTGGCATTTCTTTCCCCAATCTTTGATGAAACTTGGCACACGTGAACCTTGTTTTTTTTTGTCGAGCTTTTTTCGATTGACGGAATAAATGAAGAAAAATATAAATTTCATATGTACTCGTAATTTATATATTTTTATTGTTGTTTGCGAGGTCTTCTGCCCAGTGTCCATAGGACAGGAGGAGTTTAAAATGTATCCCTTTAAAAACGCAATAGACCGATGTGCCAAGTTCCCATCCTTTTAAATCTATGTTTCAGATTATTGGTAGACGGTCCGTTTTCAAGTCCAATGGAGGGCGTCTCTCGGAGTGAGGTCGCGGTGTGTGTAGCAGCCGGGGTTGGCATCACACCATTTGTACCACTCTTACATTATATACTACAGTAAGTTTATTATGTTATTGGAGAACCAGATTTTTATATTAGTGATGGTGATGATTAGAGACAAGTGTGTGAAAGTTAAAGACGATTCTATTCGTAGGTCAAATTTTTCTTTTAAATTGTTTTCAGAAACCCCCGAAGTCGCTACCCCGGTCGCATCCATTTACTTTGGATCGTAAGAAACGAAAAAGAAATCACATGGATCGCAGATTTGGCAAATAAAACCATCTCACAACTACGAAGTGCCAACCGGCCCGATCGCTTACACCTCCAACTTTACGTCACAAACAATAATCAATCTAAACTACTTGACAATAAAGAACAAAACAAAATATCACACATGGTCATGTTAAACGACAAGGGCTGTCTCACGCACGTTTTAAATAAAAATATTGATGAAGAAAAAGCGACGTTATTGACACCTAATTTGAAAAGAAATGTGTTTAAAAAGAATAGTAATGTGATTGATGACAATAATTATGATATAGCTAAAGAATATCCTTTACTTGGATGTAGGGTCCGGAGAGGTAGACCTCATTGGGATCAAGTTTTCGGATATTGGGTGCATTTATATCCTAAGTAAGTCAATTATTGAGTGATATAAAACTAAAGATATCTAGGCATCAACGCTAAAATCTCATATTTTTTTGGTTTCTTTTCAGCGACCACCTTAACTTATATTGCTGCGGACCAAAGAAACTAGTGAAATTATTAAGAAAAACCTGCAAAGAAACTTCAAGGCGTACGAAAACTAAGTTCACTTTTGTTCATGAAGGGTTTTCTTGATTTATTTAACTTGAATAAACTTGCATTTATTTAACAGTTGTTTAATTTTTAATAAGTACATAATCAAGACTGCCTGTTTTTATTTCCAATGAAACTGCCCGTTAAAATAATGTTGTAATTATTATGCTCATGAAATCAGTGAGTATAGATTGTAGTAGATATGTGGACAATTTCCCGCTTTAATTTCGATTCTTCAAATCAGTACTAAGACTACTATAATATAATAAAAGTAACTCTGACTCATGAGAAGAAATACAGGAGTAAGATAACTTAGCATAATAACATAATCATTCACTACATCATAGTAACTGACCCATAACTAAGTTCGAAACTTGTATCTAGGGTATCAGAAACTACGCACACACTCACACCCAGTCCGAGACAAACATTTGTGGTTTACACAAATATTCACCCCGCATTTTCATTTCATTCTAAGACAAAGATGTTCTATAACTTCTCTACAAATAAATATTTCTTAAAATTTATATTTTTTATTCTGTGGTATTTACAACCTACATCTGACATTATTGAGTGTGACATGACCACGACACCATGATAGAAAAGACGATGGCGCTGACACTGACAGCAGTGACTGACATTTCTTTCACAGTCAGTTGACGTGTGTGTGTTTGTGTGTATAAATTTCAAATCATTGAAATTAAAATCAATGAATTTTTATAAAAATTAAACTTTACGTGGCCATAAAATAAATTTAATAAAACAACAACTAAACAAAATGAATATAAAATTAGAACTTAAAAGTTCTGATTCAATTCATAAATTGATATCTAAATTAGAAAATCCTGACCAAACGTATCAAAATTTTGTGAAGAATTTGGCAAAACATAATTTTCAGGTGAAAGCTATTATTCAGGTAAATACTTTATTGAAAATTAAACATTTACGTATACATCCTTGCGAGAAAACATGGAAAAATCTACAAAAATCTTGTCTACATATTTTAAGTGTTTATTTTTATTTTCCAGGATATTCTAGAATGTAGAAACTCAATGGAAATGTTAAACGAGCTGAACGAGAAGGGTCGAGCTGAACTAGCGCAGCTACGAGACGAGCTAGAGAATTTAGAACTGTATGGAAAAGATATTGGTGATCCTAAGTATGCAGCGGAGGTCGAAAGTCAGAGACATCAGCTTTCAAGGTAGGTACTACAAGTAATCATACGTTAATAACATTTTTAGTTAAACATAGACACTAAGTTAAGCTAAGCATTTGTAGATTATACAAATACAAATTATGGTAGACTTGAATTGAACCCATTGTTTGGTAGTCTGGTTTAGTTTTCAATTATCTCTATTGCACCCATTTTGTTATTCTATTTATAAATTAACCACAACTACCATTTTTTTTAACAATATTGTACCATCAATAATTGAAACCATTCTCTCTCACTATTCACTCTTTTTTAGCCTATTAAGAGAATTCAAAGAAGCGAACATTCTCAGTATGTTTACTATTGAGAAACAACAGAGGAAAGAATTGTTGAAAGGAAACAACAGCAAGGACAATGAGCTACGGAATAGGAAGAAGAAAGTGGACAGAGACGGGATATTGAAGATGTCTTCAGGTACTTGTAACTAGTTAGTTAGCGGGCAGTTTTCTGCAAATAGGTCTTTCTGGTTTGGATCCTTTTTGTGTCTTTAGATAATAAGTTAGATTGCATTTGTAAAGGTATAAAACTTTAAGAATAATCTTTAAGAATGTTTGTTATTTTATTAACAAACTAGCAGCGCCCTGCGGTTTTACTTGTATAGTTCCCATTCCCGTGGGAAAACAGGGATAAATTATAGCCTATGTGATAATATAGTTTTCCATTAGTGAAGAATTTTTGAAATCGGTTCTGTAGTTTCGGAGTCTATTTGTTACAAACAAACAAACAATCAAATCTTACCTCTATTAAATTAGTGTAGATAAACAATGACAAAAGCTGTATATTAATATTAACCATGAACTATGGGGCAAAGTGGTTTTAAGATGAATTAAGTTGGTTTAGTTACAACAATAGCTTTTGCAGCGGTAACTAAAATATGGCTATTGTTACAGGAGTGACGGAACAACTGTTGTCTATCAGTAGACAGTTGGCGGACACCACTCAGAGGAGTCAAGACACTCTAGATAACTTGGTGTCTTCAAGTTCAACAGTACAGGTACATATTCATTTTGGTTAAGTATTTTTAAAAGAGTTGATCTCCGCCACCTACCAAATGATTCAAATTTCGAATTTGTATGTATTGCCTGCAAAGATATTCTAAGCTTGAGTCTGAAGTCGACCAACCCTGACTATGTCAACATGTTATCTAAGGCTTGATCGCCATAATTCAGAGTAGGCTCAAATCCTTTGGTGGAAGTCATCAAGACCCATATATGAGGTGATAACAAACTTGATTAAGACTCGGCTATTATAATGTTAAGTGCCTTTATTACAGGGAACACAGTCTGAACTACAGAACACGGCCGGTTCAATATCACAATCAAGTAAATTATTAAAGAAATATGGACGGAGAGAGTTTACAGATAAAGTGATCATGTTCTTCGCGTTTCTATTCTTTTTAGCTGTATGCTTGTATATTGTACAGAAACGATTATTCTAGATCTCTGTATATAATGAATTTATCAATACATGACATGTATTTACATAGTATTTATCCAAGTAAATGTTAACTAATTTATTTTTATTATTGTATATTTAATTAAATAACTCGTTTCGATGTATATTTTTATTGCGTTCTTATTTCGATATAAACTTTTGTATGTAAAAACTAATGTAATTATACTAAAAATATGTTTCCTTTATTTCTTTCTTAAATAATTTAATTAATTAAAGATAAAAGTGGTAATTAACTTGTTTGTAAAATTTTGTTTACATACAACGAAGTTAGGTTCTAATTATGCTTATTTGCCATGGTAACGGCTAAAGAATAAACTTGCTATAACAACCCACGTACTACAAAAAAAGGAAAGATTTTATGCGGGCTATTTTATTGTTGACTATTACTAGCGTGGTTTTAGGTCCCGTGGTTCCGTTTAATATACAAAACAAGGATCTCCCCCCGCGGACAGGGTCCTCACCCGCGCGAGCCCCTCCGAGTAATATTCCGTGCTATGTGCAGCGTTAAGGAGTCTACACACCAAACCCGCCGACCCGCCGACACAGCCCGGCGGCTTGGTGTCGGCGACTTTGTTTCAAGAATCATGTCGGCGACTCGTACCCGCGCGTGCAAGTCGGCGGCATGGCCGGCGACTTGCGTACGCGCACGCTCAGTTGCCCGCCGACACTCCAGCGATAGTGACGTGCTTGTGTTTTTTTTGCTATTTTCTGCAATAATGGAATGGGACGAAGAAACCACTCTAAAGTTAATAAATTTGTATCATATAAAGGAATTATTATGGAATCCAAAACACTTGGATCACAAATGTAGACCTAAACGTTTTGATGCACTAAATGAGATGGCAAACGAATTAAATACAAATGTCACAGAAATAGAACGGAAGATAAAAAATTTGACGAGCCAATATTATAGAGAAAGAAAAAAGACGATTGAATCAAAAAAGTCTGGAACCAGCGCAGATTCTGTTCATGAGAGCAAGTGGTTTGCCTTTAAATCTTTGAATTTCTTGCTTAATAAAAATAAACCTACTGGAACAATCGATACGGTATGTAACATTTCAGTGATGTTGTATTATTTATTTCTAACCTAATTATTAGAGCACACAAGAATAATATGTAAGCTTGGCCCGAGTGAGAGAGGCGCGCGGTAAATAAAGACATAGGTACTTATTTTATCTGCCTTTGTTGTTGCGCTGCCGCTATTGTTATTGCACCGAAATATTTCTAAACAAATTATTTCTTGGAATGGCATGTGCACAGATATAATAGTCATTGCAAATGTATTTTTTAAAAACTAACAACTCTTTTCTCAACAATCTTTTGATTTCGCCGAATTTCTATTATAAACCGAGAGATTCCGTACCATTTTCTTTTTTTTTTCTTTTTAGGTTGTTTTAGAAATATTATTATTAATTATTATTTACATTGATAATTAGTATTAGGTATGATTTATGACCATTGTCTTTTTTTTCATATATTCCGTGCGGTGTACCTACTCGCGGGTAAAAGCTAGTGTATAATACATTTCATAAGTAAACTGTTGGTGATTCAAATAAAATATTATTTCAGGAGATAACAGCAACTGACAATAATGCCCAACATGCGGACAATGATGCTCAACATGGGGAAAACGATTCACCTCAAACGTCAAACATCATTCCCCAAGCGAATAAACGTTATAAACCTAATCCAAGTAATGAGATGGTGTCGGAAGCATTAAATTTAATGAGAACAGTCAGTCAACGGACAAATCAAAAAATAAAAGATGAGGACGATTTGTTTGGCGAATATATTGCGACACAACTTAGAAAATTTGATAAAACAACAAAGGCAATAATAAAACATCGGATTAACAATATCTTTTTTGAAACCGAAACTGGATATCGTTCAGACATGTTCGAAGCTTCGCCAAGACCTTCAACTTCCCATAGTCATCCAGGATATTATACAGTATCTTCAATGGATCAATGTGATGTAAATTCCTACTACTCATCATCCAACTCTGCCGTAACAAACCCTGTTTCACCGCCTCTTGGTGAACCTTCAACATCTTCAATTGAACCTTCGTTACGTGTGTCGCTTCAAGAGAGTGGTGATATTGAGAACATATTATCATCTATTGAGTCAGATAAATAGGTTTATTCCACAAATCCCCACCGTATGCACTCTGAGAATAACCCTATCACCTGATGCGAGATAACGTTATGTAGGCACAAGTATTTCGTCTTAATGTTGTTGTCATAGAATCGTCATAGTATACTCAAAATGCATAAAAACATCAGTGGGGATTTCGCGGTGGGGATTTATAGAATAACTCGGTAAATAAAACCACTTATAAATGAACAAAAACAAGTGATTTACGAACTTTTTAATACAAATTATAATAAAAATACAAGTACTAATACAAGTATGAGTTTCATTAAAACTTACGAGTTAGTCATTGATCATTCTGCCATGGTAATCTCCCGAAATCGGAAAGAAAATATTGAACCAATTCTGTCCTTATAACCTCAGGAGATTGTGTCCTTGTAACCTCAAGGGACTGTGTATTGTCTTGTCTAGGCAAGTCAGCAAACAAATTATTTTCACGTGGTTCCCTGCGCCAATCTCCTGGATTGATTTCTCCCCTACTATTTTCAGTATCATATTCATTTTGTTGTATTATACCATGTCGTTTTACATAATTGAACAAATGAATACATGCCAATGTTACAATAGTAACTTTTTGTGGATTTAGCTGGATGGGTTTGTTAAATATCTTAAATTGTTTTGTTAACTGTCCAAATACGTTTTCAACTACTCTTCGACCTCGACACATGCGATAGTTGTACACTCTCTTGGGAGACCCTTTCGCATGATTACCATCATAAGGTTTTAAAATATTGGTTTGTAAAGGAAACGCATCGTCGCCCAAAAAAAAATAGGGTACTGGCATAATTCTTCCAGGTAGAGGTTTTTTATCTGGCAAATTTAAATCATTATTATATAACATTCTGCATAATGAAGAGTTAGCAAATACACCACCATCGGAAATGCGACCCTGGCACCCCACATTAGCGTATAAAAACTTATAATCTGCATCCACTAATGCAAACAGTACAATACTGAAATACATTTTATAATTAAAATAATCGCTTCCACTTCGTGCTGGACATTCAATTCTAATGTGCTTTCCATCCATAGATCCAACACAATTAGGTACATTCCATCTACTCAGATATCCATCTGCAACTTTTGTCCATTCGTTTGATGTTCGTGGAATCTGAAATCGGAAATGTGCTCGGTGATAGGATAGCCATTTGCCTACTTATATAGTAATTTTTCGGAACATAGTTTTTCTGGAAGATTAAAGAAAGTTAAACGCCCATATATGTACATACCTTCACATAATCCGAAAGTCCATCTACGATAGCTTGGCACACTTCTGGAATAATGTAGGAAATAAGTTGAGGAGATACTTTAAAGGTGTCACAAAGACTGTTGAATGAATCTCCCGTAGTCAGGTATTTTAATGTTAATGATAATCTGTCCGTTGGTGAAATTGCACTTCTGTAATTTGTATTTTTTTTAACTATTGTGGGTCCAACAATGCTTAGTAAATATTCAAAGTCGGTAAACGTTAACGACATAAATGTCTTAAAATGTAAGGGTCTTTTAACAATCAAATCGTCTGTTCTTAAATCTATTATTCTATCACTGTTACTGTAACGACTGCGACTCATTAAGCTTGGTCTAACCCAACACTGTCGTTTTCTCTTCAGGGACCCAGCTAAAATTATTCCACATGCTGCTATTATTAGTTCAGCATCAGTATCCATGTTTATTGTAGGCTGCAATATTCGAGAAAAACACGTCACGTTCGTACACACTGCAATCACTAACTAAAAAAGTTGTACTGATTTCTTGCCGCCGACTAGCTCACCGACACAGCCCCATGACACATGTTGGCGGGTTGGCGGGTTTGGGTCGCCGACACCAAGCCGCCGGGCTGTGTCGGCGGGTCGGCGGGTTTGGTGTGTAGACTCCTTTAGCAACTTGAAGTGGACTAACTATCGTACCAGGGGCGTAAAATTATCGTACATGGATCGAAATTATCGTATTTTTTAGGATAATGTCTATTATAGATAAATAAATCATATAAATTGTAATATTGATATGCATGCAAGTACTCTATAGTTTATCTTTTTTAAACCACCGCTGTCAAATCAACAGAACACTGAAACCCAAATGTTTTACACGTGGTATACAGACCTGAACTGATTCCCTTTCCACTTTAAGTTCAATAAACGCGCCAAGCTTAAAATTCACTCAGACAAAATTTCACTGTTCCCATGCAAGTTGGGTATGAAACACGAAAAAATTATGTATTTATAAAGAAGAAATGGATATGAATGGGTAGTGAAATAAAAAATGAAAGAATTTCTTTTATATATCAATATACACTTATACTAACCAATAAGAAAGCGTGTACAGCAGGCGCTGGATAAAGTTACAGTATCGGCAGTGGTGAAACTTAGTAGAGCGGATCGTAAGGACCAATAGGAATAGAGAACTTGTATTTCCCGGTATTTTCCCAAGATTTTATTGGACAAAATAAAATCATGCTACTGCGATTTAGACTATCAACGCATGAGTGAAATAATATAAATTCTCAAATTTTGCATCATGATAGAAATTATCGTACAATCTGCGTACGATAATAATATGCTATCGTACATCGTACGTAGGCACAAAATTATCGTATGTGTACGATAATTATCGTACGGTTCCGAACGCTGGCTATGTGTGTGGTCTAAAATATGCGATGACAAACCGGCTTATTCTCATACATTCACGGTTCATTGTTTTCGTTAAATATTATCAAATATTTGTGTTTAGTATGAAAATGTTTGTAGTTTTCTTTGAAATCAGAGATCGGGAACAAAGTGCGTAGCGCGTTAGTCCTATATAGAGATTATGTATAGGTACTTACATGGTGTGATTTTGTTGATACAAAATAAGTATCGTTTGATTGAGTTTAATGTTAAACCCATGCTCAACTTGTTCATAAAGACGACGTAAATAAAATATTATTATAACTTTAAAAAACTTTGCTATGAATTGTTATCGGTTGTCTAGACTGCATTTTTAGATGACGCGGGATTTTTTGAAAGTCAGTTAAGTACTATCTAAATTCCTGGGTAAATATTGTGGATACGATAAGAACAAAAATCTTGACTGTCTGGGAATAAGCCGATAAGTTAACGATCTAAGTATATAAAACTCATTATGTATCACAGAATTGGCAAATTCGAGTCGTCCATTCACAAGACGAGCAGTGAAGTAGTCGATTAGTGACCGGTCTCTAATAAACATCGTCGGCTCTCCGCACCGCGTGCGCGATGAATTTTAATAAAATTATTTTCGTATTCATTTTCGCGTTGACATGTCAAACTCACGCTCTAAAGATACTCGCTATCGCCTCAATGCCCCTCAACAGCCACTACATGGCCTTGAGACCGTTCTTCCATGAACTTGCGAACAGGGGTCATAATGTAACAGTGATTAATAACTTCCCGGACAAAAACCCGCCGCCAAACTTAAGATACGTCTCGCTGCAAAACAAAGAGAATTATAACAGGATATCTTTCACCGATTTAGAAAGCTATGAAAAGCTTAATTCGAATTTTATGCATTTGTACAATTTGTACCTTCATGTGAAGACGGGTCGAGTGAATCTAAAATATGATTGTGAGAATTTGTTCACGAGCGCGGAGGTGGTGTCGCACCTGTCTGAACGCACCTCGTACGACGTGATATTCGTGGAGCAGTTCATGAGCGACTGCGGGCTGTCGTACGCGGCGGCGCTGTACTCGGCGCCGATCATCGGCATCACGTCGCACGTGCTGCTGCCGTTCGCGTACGGGCGGCTCGCGCTGCCCTTCCACGCCGGCGCCGACGCGTTCTACTTCTCGAACGCGGGCGTGCGCCCCTCGCTGCTCCACAAGGTGGAGACGTACCTGGCGAGCGCGCTCTTCACCACGCTCGGCCGCTGGTACATCCACCGCAGCATCTACGAGGCGTTCGACCGGTTCCTGCCCGCGCACTCGCTGGACATCGAGCGCGACGCCTCCGCCCGCCTCAAGATGATGTTCTCCTACCAGCACTTCTCGGTGACGGGCGCGCGCCCGCTCTCGCCCCAGATTCTCGAGATCGCCGGCATACATGTCGCCCAGCCTAAACCCGTCGCTAAGGTAAGCTCCACCTATCTGCTGCTTTCAAATCCTAGATTATCTGGATTTTCATCGGACGGTAAGTGACTTGTCTTCACGTAATGATCCAACTGACGATTATACACACCAGTTTTCATTCGGGCCCAGATCGTTTGATTTAATTTTTGGAATGAAATTCCAGCTTACTTAATTACGACTTACTTACAATCTTCTTCTTATACCTACCCTTGATCCTATTTCTGATTGGGTCAGATTTGGCGGAATGTCAGTATATTTTACGTGGAGCGACTGCCTTCAGACCTTCACAATCCAGACGCAATTCGACATTTTTAGGTCAACATAAAACATCATCTGCAAAAATCATCTGCTATCAATTACGTAGTTACTACAATGGGTTGTATCCTTTGAGGTTGTACCTAACGAATAGTTAGAACCTTGAAAGAAAAAAACCTAATAATATCATCATATCAGCTCATATATGTCCCCTCCGAGGAGCACAAAAAAGCATTTTTACCCCGGATAATCCTACATCTAGTAGAAATAGAAATCAGATGGGGCATAGGCCTAGTTCAATACAAAATATTTTTACTAAGTATCAACTTACTCTTACATAGTAACAACGCAGTGGAATCATGAACTACATTTTCTTATAACGAGACAAATATTGGCATAAGTACCTAATTAATATTCTCCTTGACAAACTGAGGGATGTTATCTTATCTGCCTTATTAACTAAGTAATTATATTTGAATAGAGGTAACTAACTGGAACTTCTATAAACATTAAACTGAGTAATAGGAAATATTGATACGCAATAAGTAACTAAGTACTCGTATCCACTACTGTATTATACTAGCGGAGTCTCGCGGTTACACCCGCGTGGTTTCCGTTCCCGTAGGAATACGGGGATAAAATATAGCCTATGTTACTCAGGTTGAATGTAGCTTTCTAATGGTAAAATAATTTTTGAAATCCGTTCTAGTTTTGGAGCCTATTCGTTACAAACAAACAAACAAATATTTCCTCTTTATAATATTAGTGTAGATAAAAATATACTTACCTAACTAGGTACTTACTCCTAGGTACTTATGGTACAAACTTATTCAAATAGTCATGGAAATGTTTTAATTTACTTAATTAAATAATTACATTTGATAACAATTCCAATGTATTAAAACTAAAATAATAGAATTAGTGTAAGTATCCATAAAACGATGATAACTAAGGTTATGCTATTTATCCTGGATTTACTGTAATTTTAAGTAAATACGGTTTTATGATTATTCAATTACCGTAAAAAATATCCTATGCGGAAAGCTTTCTATAATTAACGGATAGGTACATAATAGATTTCCAAAATTAATAGGTACTTAATCATTTTTCAGAATTTACTAAGTTTGTGATCGTGATAATTCTTTATAATAAAACTTGTTTCTTTGAAATTAACGTTAAGACAAGTTGGGATTTTATTTTTTATCACAATATAATTTTAAACTTTATCCAGGAATTTATCTGCATAGTCTTTAAGTAAGTACAGTCTCGGAATGAAAAGGTTCGTCAATTTTCAAATTCCATTCGTTTCATTTTCATTTCATTTCATTTTCATTCGTATAATGTGTCGCGAAAACATATTACTTTTTGAAACTATGTTACAGAATAGACTCGGGTTAGGGAAAATAATGTTCTACTGCTCGATATTAAAGTTCAAAATTATTCAGATCAGTGTTGTCTGACAGGATAAATATCTTGTCAACAAGATTTTTGATAAACTAAAACCTTCTTGTTGGTTTAACCTGCCATTATTATTTTGTTCAACTATTGTCAATCGGTCAATGTCATCACTGCAAAATATCAAAGAGGTTTTTATATGCCGCGCGCACAAGGCAGTGTTTAAAAAAAGGATAGAAAAATCAAACAAAACCTTACTCGATAGCAAACGTCATTCTATTTATTTAAATGTTAGCATCACTGTTTCTTACACTGGTATGTTGGCATAATTGTTTCTTCCAATACTAGTGCAAGTGAAAACCGACTCTAAGGTGACGAACCTTTTCATTCCGTGACTGTACTTACTTAAGAATGTTAATTAATTACTTACTTATAATAATTTAAGAACTGATCTTAAGTTAACAATCATTCATTAAGTCATGTCATTATAGAAATTTTTCCTTAACTTTCTGTATCCGAAGTATCAGAAACTACGTTTAGTCCTGGAATAACTGTCCTTATAAATCTAAAAAAAGGTTTTTGTAGAAGGCTTCTAGGAACACCTTTTTAAGATTTACTTAATTGTGAACTAGAAACAAATGTTTTTTATTACTTAAATAATGTTAACGGTATGCGGTAATATGAAACTTATAGATAAGTAGGTACCCTTATTATTATTACATACAATTGCCGTTGCAACTGTGTTGTTCATGTGATTGTAATTTGTACTATAGTGATTATGATAGTTATAAATAAATAGGCAGATGACGATCGGTCGTCGAACGCTCAGTTACATTACGGTTCTCAGTTAGTCAGTCGCTTCCAGACCGTAAAACTGTACTGACCGATGTATACGCGCTCACGCCGCCGTAATGTCGAACATAACACCGTATTTCTCGCTTTTCCTCATTCTATCTCCGTCCGCTCTATGTCTAAATATTCTTGCAATTGTCTCCCAGCCTCTGGGTAGCCACTACATGGCCTTTAAACCGTTATTCCACGAACTCGCAGTCCGAGGACACAAGGTCACAGTGATTAATAACTTTCCCGACAAAAACCCGCCCCCCAACCTAAGATACGTCAATGTGCGAGCTGAAATGAATAACACAACCCCTCTTTTAGAATTCTATGAGACTTTGGACTCTAGATCTTCGCGTTGGTATAATTTTATGCGACATATTACTTTTGGAGTGAAAAATTTGAAAGTGGATTGTGAGAATTTGTTCACGAGCGCGGAGGTGGTGTCGCACCTGTCTGAACGCACCTCGTACGACGTGATATTCGTGGAGCAGTTCATGAGCGACTGCGGGCTGTCGTACGCGGCGGCGCTGTACTCGGCGCCGATCATCGGCATCACGTCGCACGTGCTGCTGCCGTTCGCGTACGGGCGGCTCGCGCTGCCCTTCCACGCCGGCGCCGACGCGTTCTACTTCTCGAACGCGGGCGTGCGCCCCTCGCTGCTCCACAAGGTAGAGACCTTCCTGGCGAGCGCGCTCTTCACCACACTCGGCCGCTGGTACATCCACCGCAGCATCTACGAGGCGTTCGACCGGTTCCTGCCCGCGCACTCGCTGGACATCGAGCGCGACGCCTCCGCCCGCCTCAAGATGATGTTCTCCTACCAGCACTTCTCGGTGACGGGCGCGCGCCCGCTCTCGCCCCAGATCCTCGAGATCGCCGGCATACATGTCGCACAGCCTAAACCTGTCGCTAAGGTAATCGGGACTTTTAGTCATGATTGGCCAACACTTTTCGATAATGTTCTTTGTATTAATGAATGAACTCTCAATCAATTAGGTACAAAGCATAATGAGTCGTGCAAAATAGTTATTTATGGTACAAGCGAGGTAAGTTGGTAATTACTTCCGAGGCGCTATTGAGGCCCGAGCCGTCAGGCGAGGGTCAGAAGATAGCCGAGGATAGTAATCATCAATACTCGCGTGTACCATACAACGTTTTTCAACACATTTGCGAAGAAATTTTCATTTTTCGCTAATAAATAAACAGTTTTTCTATTCGCGCGCATCTAACACAACAACGGTGATCGGCCATAGATTAAAAGAATATAGTTATTAAAAAAAATCGAATGAATGAATGAATGGAATCGACCATAGACCTACCAAAAGTAGGGCAACATAGTTGAAGTTTGTTTTTAAAATGTATGGACACGATTTTTTTTGGTATCGAAACTTTTTTAAAACTAAACAATTTAAAAAAAAATCCATAACTCACTAGTGAATCAAGCGTGTCATTATTCAACTGTTTTTGCACAAATAAGAGCCCCTTTATGAGCAAGTGTGTTGAAAAAATATAAAACAATGAAACATGATTGGCAACATAAATTGATCTTCCTTATTCACTTCATGAAGAGTCTTGTTTTAGAATTAAGTGGATTTATTCTTAGAAGTAGTTGTATTACTATGTGATAACAAGATTTTCCTTATTTCTAATTCGTTGTTGTTATCACTCCGGACTAGCTGGCATAAATTAAGTAGCTTGTGTGTATGAACAATATGCAATGAATCTATTTAACTTACATACCTACTACCTAGGTACTTACGGCTAAATTGCAAACGACTAATATTCTTAGATAGGTAGGTACTTAAGTTATTTAACTGAGTTAATAACTCTTTTATTTTAACAATATTATGCTTGTATTGTTTTCGGGAATAGGTATTTTTGGAAAGTTGTTGTTGTCTTCCGTTAATTTTGTAGTTTGAAACTAAATGAAGATAATAGCTATTTAGTTTCATTGGAATACTTCAATAATTTCAAGTATCTGTGACTTGCGAGGTAAGCCCTTTGCCATGTCTGTTCGGTTAGTAAATCTGTGAGTTTGATGTAAAATACCAATGAACGCAGGGCCGGATTTAAACTCAATGCCGCTCCTGGGCACCAGAAAAAAGTCCGCCCTATTACTAGAATTTTACTTAAGAGGGGAAATACGTGTATAAAGACGCTTTCATGCTGACTTTTTTATTATTTTTTTAAGGTATGAAAACTAATGTTATATATTGAAACTATCAGGTTATTTCATACATATAGATTGAAGTGGTTTGAATAAACTAGGAAGTGATCAATATATTAAACTAGCAGCGCCCCGCGACTTCGTCGGCGTGGAATAATGACTTCCGGCAGAATTAGGGTTTTCCTCCCCCTTTCTACCTTAAAGGGTAATATCCAAATATCTCTTAGCGGATGCCTACGTTATAACATCTACCTGCAGGCCAAATTTCAGCCCGATCCGTCCAGTGGTTTGGGCTGTGCGTTGATAGATCACTAAGTCAGTCAGTCACCTTTGAGTTATGTATATTTAGATTAAAGCTTTCATTTCCAGGAAGTTGAAGAGTTCCTGTCTGATGCGGACCAGGGAGCTATTTACGTCAGTTTTGGCACCAACCTGACGGCCAGCACGATGTCTACTAAGAAACGCGAACAATTCCTCACAGCCTTCAAAAGATTGCCGTATAAAGTCATATGGAAATACGAAAATGCAACGTTTTCTGACAAAAAGCTTATGACTGGAAAGTGGTTTTCACAGTTAGATATTTTATGTGAGTATTAATTTTCTTCTATAAATAAGTACTTAGTGTTAACATAGTCCCATTGTTTATTTTACTGAAATAAGTTCCGAACACGTTGGAGTAGAACCACATTTATTATCTTGGGCTCTTCTACTATTAATCTAGGACTAATAATGAATATTTAATAGTCACACTTTATCATTATTTTCTTACCAAAAAGTTCTTGTCACGTTGGAGTAAATCCACATTTATCATCGTGGGATCTTCGACTATTAATGTAAGTCTAATAATTAACCGTCACCGCTGGAAATCATTGGAAGAAGCCTATGTCCAGCAGTAGACTAGCATAGGCTGATAATTATGATAATGAATAATTAACATTTTCATTCATCGTCACAATAACTAATTTTACTTTCATACATTCCAGGTCACCCAAAGATCCTAGCGTTCGTATCCCACGGAGGTATGCTCGGTTTATCTGAGTCGGCTCACTGCGGTAAACCTCTGCTCGCTATACCTTTCTTTGGAGACCAGTTCTCGAATGCGGCAGCTATCCGCAATGTGGGACTTGGGAACACGTTGTTCTTTGATGAACTTGATGCTGATAAATTAGAAGCTGATATACGGGAGCTGACGTCTGAAGAGTAAGTACTTACTCGAATGTGTTATACGACTTTTTAACTCCATTTTGGGTTAATGTTTTGATCAATAATACAGAAATGCTCATACTTATACATTTTTGACGTCAACGCAAAATAAGACCATCGAAATATCAGCTCATTCGAGCTACGGGGGCTAGACTGATACATAAAGAAAAAAAAATAGGTACAGAAATTAAATTACAATATAGGTAGGTACACATTCAAAACATCAACGAAAGTAAAAATATTTGAATGTATTGCTCAAATATTTTCAGTAGAGAAAGGTGCCAAAAAAATGTTTACGAGCGATATTTTTGTTAACCTTTTATAAACTCACGTTTGTGTGTACAATTGTTCTTAAATCAATAAGGAAAATCGTTGATAGATCTATTTATAACACATGCTATAAGATATTTTTATAGCCCATAGGTATTCATAATAAATAATTTATTTACAGAATGCAACAAAACGCGCAAAGAATATCGCGGTTATGGCACGACCGACCGATGCCAGTTATGGACAGCGCCATCTACTGGACCGAGTATGTAGCACGTCATAAAACGTCACCTCCGCCATTGCCCGCCGTCCACCTATCGTGGTTCGAAAACACGCTACTAGATGTCTATGCTGTGCTACTAGTTGTAATATTAATTTTAGGATATTTAATTTATGTGATTTTAAAATTAGTTTTGTATGTATTAAGAACTATTTTTGGTCTGAATGGAAGGAAAAAAGTTAAAGGTGAATAATAAAAAATATAAAGGTATGAAAGTTGATAGTGAAATTAAAGTTATCATTAAGAAAAAGAAACATGACGTATAATGTTAGTTGTTTTTATTATTTATCAGCCCATAGCAGGGTAAAGGTCTCCTTCACAGAAAAATACTAGACCACCTTCTTAATATGACATGATTAATTCCCCTATTCTTCCTCCTTCCTAATAAGTACTTCATAAAGTAGAATATAAGTACATACTTTAGATTTCTAAATAATATAAGTACCTACACCTTTACATAAGACCCTACTATTATATGATCTGTGGTAAGACGTACTTACAAAGACAAAGATCCTCGAATATTCATTTGGAGGTGTTTTAATCAACAAACATTATTATTTTGGCACTTACATAAGTTAATTACATGCAAAGCCTCTGCTCTCAACAGTGAGGTCTCTATAAGCTCCAATTTCGTCAACCAGTACGCATTAAACTAAGGCTGAATTTCCATTACAATCATTCAAACCGAACTCAATTACACAGAGCCTGTGATAGAAGCCCGATGTGAACACACCCTAACACAACGCTTGTAGTCTGAGAGCTCGCATTAAATTTAAGTACACCTATTCGTATTTATTTGACGTTTATCTTTTGTTTGATAGCACTTGACGTTGGATGTTGTGATGGTGTTGCTCGGATGAGACTATCGTAATACCACTTCAAGAGTCTTGAGATCTTATAGTATTTATGACGAGCAAGTACATTGTATTTATGTCCGGGAATGATAAATCTTTAGTAGATATGGAACAGTTATGTTCTTTTTTATCATTGAGGTGGCATATGATATTTAAATTTAGTTTTTTTTTATTTGTTCATAAAATAATCTAGTAAAATTGTTTTACGATTCATATTTTTAGGACCCACAAAAATGTGTCATACAAAGTACCCTAAATGTTAATCCAAGCAATAAACTATAATACCAAATTTTATCGAAATCCGTTCAGCAATGAGCATACCACACAAACTTTTGCTTTTGTAATACACATTAGTACATGCATGCATATATGAATGTAAGTAATGTTTGTATGTATGTATAAACCTACATCTTTGTAATATTAGTATGATGAACAATACTCCTCTGTTAAAGACAGAAGTAAATAACATAAGTAGTTAAATTATATCCAGAATGTTGACGCGACTTGGCAACTTGTTGCTCGCAAATAAAACTTTTATTAGGAGATATATCAGTTTTATTACCAACAGTTACAGTTGTTTCTAGAAGTAATGAAATGTGGATATTATGTTTTGTCCTTTATAAACGTAAGTAGCTAGGAAATTACTGATTTTCATTTCGCTGTTAAATTACTAATTTAGAATTAGAAGGGTTTTTTTTAAGTTTATAAGGATATAAGTATGGACGTTTGTCTCTTTCACGTAAAAATACTGATCCGCGTGGAATAATGACTATAGAATTTGGGTAATTTCCTTCTTGTCTCCCCCTAAGGGCGGAATTCCCAAAAATCCTCTCTTAGCCTACTTTTGGCTGTGCGTTGTCTGTCAGTCAGTACATCACTCAATAACGGAAGAGTTTTATATATATATATATATATATAGATAGATAGAAGATATCAAAATTCCCACCGGATTAAGGATTTCGGGGGTAACACCGCAGGGCAATGCTAGTACATTATAATTGAAATGCCCGCCTGTTACTAATGTAACGCCTGTTACATTACATTACGCTGATAATCCAATAATTATATTTAGCTAAGACACACAATTGGTCTAGCTAAGTTGCTAATAAGTTAAGATATTGACTAGCTAATTTAATCCGCCGTGTCTGAATTCTAATGTTATAATAACATAATTTGTAAGCCTGAATAGGTTTAGAAATTGTCTATTGTAGACTAAATAAATAAATCTATTAGTACGTTACATTAATCTAGACTGAATAATTTGTACTTGCATTAATATTATAAGGAGGCGAAGTTAGTTTGAATTCGCTAATCTGAGAAACTACGAAACCGATTCGACAAGACCTTTTTTGGCAATAAATAAATATCCTGTTTACAAAAGAAGACTAGAGACTAAGATCTTTATCACCTATAAAAGCCAAATAGGAATACAGAGTACTATAACAGTGCCTGTTTAAAAAAACATAATTATGTAAATCACTACAAACCATGCGCGGTCTCTTAGACTATTATGTAAATATGTTTGAATGAAAAATATGTATTGTCGCGTCGAAGCCCGCTAATTATGTGGAGTGTCTGTGCAGTTTCAATACAGACGTTATAGCGATGAATGGGACCCAGGAATAGGACCATAGAGAACACACGCTTGTTGTTTACTTTCTTTTATTTAAAGTAATTTAAATTTAATCTGTGCCCGCAGCCCTTTCATAAGTTCCTCGTTTAGCATATCTGAATAACTTTGTTTGAATACATAATGAATATATTTAAATGAAATACTAATTTCAAGTCGTTATACTAAGGTGGCTTTAAATACTTACTGTTGGGTTGTAAATAAATACTGTTGACAAAAGTTAATAAATAGAAAACAATAGCCTAATGTATGGTCGTGCATAAATTAAAGACTGCACTTAATTGTTAAAAATTCACTTTCAGAAGCTTTTGCGGCTTGAAACTGCTGAACCGATTTTAATAAAGCATGTCTAAGAACATAGACACACACATATACAGTATACAGGTCAAATTTCTCCCTCTCTTTCAACATAGGGGGTTGTAGACTTGTTACTTGTAGACAGGCTCTTCTTCGTAATTATACTTCTCGTAGTTGCGTCCATATTGCGTGAAGAGGTTGGGGTTAAAAAAAGATATAAAAAACGGTATTATCACACTATAAATATAATATAGTACACACGTCACCCGACAGGTCAGATATAACAAGATACAATTTGCGATGATTTCCACGCGTCGCCAATAAACTGACCTCAGTCAAGTTCATTGCCAGTGCGCGGCTGCGCGTGAGCACCGGCCGAGACTCTTCCTGGTTGCGGAATCCCGAAACTTATAACAATAACTGGTTATTTTTTATTTAATTATGTTTAAAATACATTTCCAGGGTTATAATTAAATGTTTTTAAACAAATTTCCGGGGTTATAATGTTAATGTACGTACAATGAGTAAGGTTATATACCTACGTAGTTGTCTTATATAGTGTCCTTCCTACGTATTGACAATTTATTTATCAGTTTTGGAAATTTAAATTGAATCGACTGCAAATTAATGATAACGAGTACTAATTAAAAATATTTTTAGTCATAAGAATTAAAGCAAAGGCACTTAACTACTAAATTCCAGACTCTAGATAAACTTCAAATCCAGAACTCTATCATAGTACAAAATTTGATCCAAATTGCCAGAGCCATTTTAGAGATATCGACTCACAAGAATTGTACTTACATATACTGTAAAAATGACTCCCAACAAACTCCCAATCCAACCGCGTCGAGTAACTCAAAAAGATATCCGTAACAATTGTATATTATGACAGATCGCAATTGTTCTCAGTACACTCCCCTATCCAGCTCAAGTCCATTGCCAAACGTATTTTTCCATTGATCATTCACACGGAATGGCCTTAAAAACTAATACGCGCCGAATATTATCCTAATCCCCCGAATGGCCTTTGTTTACAAGTGACGAATTATCGTAATGCATTTCAATGTCGTCTACGTTTGCGATCTGACTCATGGACTGTACTTTCAGTATCCTGACGGAGAGATTGACAAACAGACGAATTGAGATCGATAATTCTAGAATATTCTGCTATCTTTGCGAAGTTTGTGTGTGTGGATGGACGTTTATTACGCTTAAGGCCTATTTCACGACCTTCAAGTAAAGGTACTCGCCAAGTAAAGTTAGTTTTGTCTCTTTCTTACTTTATACAAAGAAAAAAAAAAAGAAAAAAGTTCTAATTTTTGTTTTTATTTTATAATTCAAGAAGATTTTCTTGTGTTTGTTATATTAATGTATAACTTTCAAAACATATTTAAATTATTTAATTTCAACATTTTATTTTGTCTATGTATTCATTTTATTGTGTAACATTTAATTTTTTATTTTTATTTATACTTTAGTACCTTTTGTAATTTTCTGACTAAATTGTATTCTATTTGCGTGTGCCCTAACAGGGTCCACAATAACTTGTACCTTGTATCTTGTAATTGTGGTGAGCAATAAAAATTGAGTATTGAACATGTGAGTAGTACTCGGAACGTTACTTGAAGATGGTGAAATAGGCCCATAAACTACTGAACCTATTTTTTACAATATTTGTAACACGTTCACGAATAACATGGGATATTGGAATATGAAAGGATACTTTTCATTTCGTGGTTGAGTTTTACGCGGCTTAGGTGGCTACTCAGCCACTAAAAACTCACCCACTGGGTGAGTAGCCACCTTGTGATTTTCTTAGTGGTCATCTCAGCCAGTACTTTAACCGATTGTGGGTGAGCAAACCACTCCAATTTTTGGACGTCGTCCTCTCACCCACTTTATAAAACTTAACCTGGGAGAGCGTACTAAGACTGTCAAATGTTACATTGTTTAGATATATCGCGCGATTTTGGGACAAAAGTACCAGGCAAACATGGGTTATTAGGAGTTTTACATACAATTTTGTTCAAGTAAGTAAAATTAAATTTGAAGTACTGATGGTTCCCTAGGGGGTAAACCAAATTGATGATTTTGTATTATTTTAAAGATAAAATAAGTATTCGCTTATATAATCTTTTTATAAAAAAAAATTGTTATCTTTGTAAACTACCAGGCCTGCAGAAATGTAAAGAGATCTTAATAATAACTTGGAGTATATATTTTTTTAAATCATTATTTATTTTTTTCCAAAAATGTAAAATAGTAATTAGAGTCCTTGATGAGAGTCACAGTAATCAGCAAAGAGAAAATTTTGGAATTGAGCAGGTATTACCACATCCTTCATTTTACAAAATCGTATCTTGTCAGTTTGCAATGCCTTATGTCTGTGTTTATTTTAATATTTTTTTTAGTTGGACATCAACATTCCCTAAAGTGACATAATAAAATTTTCGGACTATTCGCTGAATGCTAGATTCGTAAATCAGCAGATGTACACCAGTTTTTTTTTTCCTCTTTGCATATAATTACATTTTATATTATCGATATTTTTATTTAATCTTAGGAGAATTAAATTATTTTGATTTAAAAAAATATATGCTCCAGTTTATTATTAAGACCTCTTTACATTTCTGCAGGCCTGGTAGTTTACAAAGATAACACTTTTTTTTTATAAAAAGATTATATAAGCGAATACTTATTTTATCTTTAAAATAATACAAAATCATCAATTTGGTTTACCCCCTAGGGAACCATCAGTACTTCAAATTTAATTTTACTTACTTGAACAAAATTGTATGTAAAACTCCTAATAACCCATGTTTGCCTGGTACTTTTGTCCCAAAATCGCGCGATATATCTAAACAATGTAACATTTGACAGTCTTAGTACGCTCTCCCAGGTTAAGTTTTATAAAGTGGGTGAGAGGACGACGTCCAAAAATTGGAGTGGTTTGCTCACCCACAATCGGTTAAAGTACTGGCTGAGATGACCACTAAGAAAATCACAAGGTGGCTACTCACCAATAGGTGAGTTTTTAGTGGCTGAGTAGCCACCTAAGCCTTTTACGCGGGTGAAACGGGAAAAACTACAGAATAATATCGGACATTTTAAGTCTTTTTCTTTTAGCTTTCTTTTAGCTTTCGGCAGATAAGTCTGGAATTAAATTTCTGCACCCGCAACCTCAACATTTTTGATTATATAGGTACATATAAGTATTTTTCTATATTTATAGATTTTATTATTTGTTTTCATTTTTTCGTCTATGACATTGTACTAGTTTTAAGGAACTCTTTGTATTTTATTTTATTTAAAAAAAAAATACCAGCACGAGTTTCTTGCCGATTCTTCTCGGCTGATGTAATTTCCGAATCGGTGGTAGAATCAATTTCGACGTTCATTAGTGCCTCATTGAGGCCTTAACTGAATAAATGATTTTTGACTTTGACTATGACTTTGACTTTGATAAGCGAGGCCTCCTACATGTAGGCCCTGCTTATCCGCCTTCGGTATTGGAACCAAAAATGAAGACTTATAAATATGCTAATCATGTTAACAATGATTATTATTTCTAAACTTTTTTGTTAAGTTAAAAAATTCGTTGTTACCACAATGATCTAATTATGACGTATATTATGTTCTTATTCAAACAAATGAAAAAATTACGTAATCTAATGGGATGTAAATTAAATCCATGTTCTCAGGTAACGGGGCTATAGAACAAAAAAATAAATTTCTATATTAAAATTCCTTTTCCCCTTAAAAGGAAGTAATTAAAAATACCTTCCGAATTAATATGCGACAGGATTTTTGTTACATATATTGTTACTAAGTGATATTTAGGGTTTTTTTTATTGTAATTGACTACGACCCTTTAAATTTGTCACTACATTTTAGTCCAATTTTATGTCTAAAGACCAATCGCATAATAAAGAATAAGGTTAAAAGTATTACAAAAGTTTAGGTGCCTATATCTAAATCCTTACTAATATTATAAATGCGAAAGTGACTGTCTGTCTGTCTGTTACCTTTTCACGGCTAAACTACTGAACCGATTGACTTGAAATTTGGTACAAGGGTAGCTTATGGTCCGAAGAAGAAGATAGGCTATGTTTTATCCCGAAATTCCCACGGGAGCGGGAACTACGCGGGTGAAACTGCGGGGCACAGCTAGTGGAAAAATAAAATTAATATAAAACAATAATAACTTATCACCGCAAGGCAAGGCACATTTAAATATCTATGAAAATTGTGAGCAAAAAAAACAAATAATAAAGTCACAAAGTTCCAATAATCCAAATCATTGTCAATCATGATGAATATTCGTATTCTATCATTGTACAAACATCTTTAATGACAGAAAGGTCTTTGCCCTGCTATATTTTACAGACCAACACTTTATCCAAGACATGCATCAAAACCATGATGGCACCCGCCTGACCCCTTACTAAGATACTTGAAATGATTTAAAGATAATATTATGACGCTGCACTTCCATGACCCTTTGAGATGTTCACAGTATCTTGTCTCCTTGAACCCGACTATCTTCAACTTGTCATTTGCTGGAATTGTTTTTAGTGGTATGTATGTCGAGGATTATCGGTACTTAGAAATATGAATCGTCATAGTAAATTAATGATGAAATAGTTATTTATGGTACAAGCGAGGTAAGTTGGTGATTACTTCCGAGGCGCTATTGAGGCCCGAGCCGTCAGGCGAGGGTCTGAAGATAGCCGAGGATAGTAATCATCAATACACGCGTGTACCATACAACGTTTTTCAACACATTTGGAAAGAAATTATCATTTTTCGCTAATAAATAAACAGTTTTTCTATTCGCGCGCATTCAACACAACAATGGTGATCGCCAAAGACTGAAAGAATATACTTATTAAAAAAAAATCGAATGAATGAATGAATGGAATCGACCATAGACCTATCAAAAGTAAGGCAACATAGTTGAAGTTTGTTTTTAAAATGTATGGACACGATTTTTTTTGGTATCGAAACTTTTTTAAAACTAAACAATTAAAAAAAAAAATCTATAACTCACTAGTGAATCAAGCGTGTCATTATTCAACTGTTTTTGCACAAATAAGAGCCCCTTTATGAGCAAGTGTGTTGAAAATATAATTACTATATTGAGTCACAATCTTTTCTGCCAGTGACAGCGGCGACGACGCTGTAATCGCATCTTTTGGTTGTCAGTTTATTGAAAATGTATCCAAATGACATTGGAGTCAAAATGACAATAGGAGCTTCCAATTTTGGCCGCCGGTACAGAAAGATTGTGACTCAATACTATTATTTTCCTTTGCGTTGATTGACAGTTTACTTATAGCGTAAAAACATTTAAATGACCATTACCAGATTAATAATTTCAGGAATTATTGGTTCCATTCGGAAATATCTTTAAGCATTTGGTAGCCCGTTGATCCGATAGATCGCGATTGAGGAAAGTCGTTTTTCTTTTTTATGACATCACGCTACGATCTGTCAAAGCAGGCTCGTAGTAATTCACAATCACAACACAGCACGAACTAGTCAAATATTTATTTACTTATTAGTTTAAAATATTGTCGCTTCCTACCTGCGTTTACTATAAGTAAACAAAATATTTTTCTTCACTTCCAAACACATTACAATAAAAAAAACTAGTGTAAGTATCTCTCTTATAAAGCTTCATATAACCTGTAAGAAGCTAAGAGCCGAGTTTATAACCGTCCGTAGACGCGAAGGCATTATCGTTTATAAGTACGTCATAATGCGCGGCTCCCACTTGGCCATTTACAGGTCATTTAGCCCCATTCTATTGCCATTATACGCCGTTATGAACTAGACAGGTTATCTGGGGGCACGGCAGTGCCCCCCGCCAAGTCGAGCGCGAAGCAAACACTGCCGTACCATCCTTTACAGGAACCCTTTCGCCGCATTTTCAGGCCCCTATTTGAGAACCTTTGGATAAACCCAGAGCACTGAAATTTTCGTCATCCAGTAAGCTATACAATCACATACTTAAAATAAAATTTCAAGTCTGTAGGTCATTTAGATCCGAAGTTAAGCGAATGCAAAGTTTCGTATTTAAGACACTCACTCACTCACTCACTCATGATCATCAAAATAGAACTACTACTTCCCATAAACCTAGAGAGCTGAAATTTGGTACAGAGTTAGGGTTTAATGGCCACATAAAGGGAAAACTATAAAAACTAGGATAATCGAATGGGAACGGGAATTATACAGGAACGGGAACGGGAATTGTAACTCAAGAACGGCTGAACTGATTTGGCTGGAAATTGGTGGGGAGGTAGCTTAGAACCAGGAAAAGGACAAAGAATAACTTTAATCCCGAAATTCCCACGGGATTGGGAACGGGAATTTAAAAATCAAGAACGGCTGAATTGATTTGGCTGAAAATTGGTGGGGTGGTAGCTTAGAACCTGGAAAATGACGTAGGATACCTTTAACCCCGAAATTCCCACGGGATTGGGAACGGGAATTTATAACTCAAGAACGGCTCAACTGATTTGGCTGAAAATTGGTGGGGAGGTAGCTTAAAATCTTGAGAAGAACATAGAATACTTTTAATCCCGAAATTCCCACGGGATTGGGAACGGGAATTTATAGATCAAAAACGGCTGAATTGATTTGGCTGAAAATTGGTGGGGAGGTAGCTTAGAATCAGGAGAAGCACATAGGATAGTTTTTATCCCGAAATTCCCACGGGAACGTGAACGGGAACTACGCGGGTGAAATAGCGGGGCGCTTAGTAATAAAATACTACTCCTAGAAAGAAAAAAATGTGTCAAATAAGAAAATCTAATAAAAAAAACAATATAAACACGTTTCAACAAAAATAAATGAAATCCCACCAAAAACATTCTGTAAAAAACTAGCCAAGTCTCGATGGAGCTGCTTGTTTATCTCTAAAAAGTAATGAAATCTAGACAAAGTCGTGCCAAGTGTAAGGTTCTTACTGCGATTTCTTTATTATTATAGTTAATGTTGTGTGACTTGGCCGCTGAACATTGTTTAAAACGTTAGTAGTGGGTACAAGTCAATTTTGTTTACACGTAATGTTGTAACATTATTAAAATACGCAGCTTTATCAAGCCTACAATTGACTGGATATTGAATCAACGTTTTTCAAGTGGCAATTTTCTATCGTCAATGGGTAGCGGTTCTGGCGACAGATTGGTGCAATAGTGTCATGGAGCACTTAGTTTTGTACCCTTGTGTACAGTTGTGTACTTGTGTACAGTGTATTCTTCAACGGCCAAGTCACACAACATTAACTATAATAATAAAGAAATCGCAGTAAGAACCTTACACTTGGCACGACTTTGTCTAGATTTCATTACTTTTTAGAGATAAACAAGCAGCTCCATCGAGACTTGGCTAGTTTTTTACAGAATGTTTTTGGTGGGATATTTAGTTTCTTTTAAATGTAAGCACCTTTTACCGAATGGATGTAAACTTTGGATTTTGTTTTTAAAGTTGATTGGAGAACTGGATACAATGTCACTGCTAAGTGGAATTGTTAGCGGTCAAACCCGCTGTAAATGTGTGAATTTATGAAAGTGATAAGGTCTGTGTGTGTTTTTAAAGTTTTTAAGAACCTAGGTATATCATGCTAGGTTTAGTTTATACATATGTTAAACCACATGGAGTAGGATCACTATCGGCCTGTGAGTCCCATAAAAATTCGGACAGTAGTTCAACTCGAACAGTCAAATAATTAAAAAAAAGTGTTAATTCAATTTTTGCTAAGTATTGAAATTAAACACTTAAACGGATTTTTGTCGTGGTTGTATTTTGTTTTACATGTTTTATTTCAATGTGTAGTGTTCGTGTAAATCAAAGATATCAATATTTTGCAGAGTATTTTTAGAGACAATAGGTCCCTATGTACCAAACAACGTGTAAACGTTTATGTAACACGGAAGCATTTGAACATTGTAGGTTCTCTAGGTTACTCGTGTAATTCCCCAATAAAACATAATCGTTTCAAACACCCTTCATGTTTCTAGGAATATTCCTGTAGATATGTACCGTAGGTTTTAGTGTGAACGAATGTACTAGCGTTCACGGAAAATCGTTCTCTACTTATTCGTTATCTGTGGAGCAAAGATAAAAAAAAATATTTGGGCGGGAAATTTTTAGCGAAAATAATCATAATCATTCACTACATCATCTCATTATAGTAACTGACCCCTAACTAAGTTCGAAACTCGTATCTAGGGTATCAGAAACTACGCACACACTCATTCACACACACACCCAGACCGAGACAAACATTTGTGGTTCACACAAATATTCACCCCGCACGGGAATCGAACCTTAAATAACATAATTTACATAGGTACTCAGTTACATTACATCTGATTGATTTTTATTTTATTTTACAAATTTCATTTTAGTTTATGTTTGTATATACTTAATAATTCAATTAATATAAAGAAGGGATACTTAATGGTAATAATTTCAATAGACGTTATGCAAATATGTCTTTGTGTCGTCAAAGGAAAATCGACACAAATAGATAGTGAAGCAAAGAACCGGTTACCATACATTTTCTGTACTACGGGTAATTACTTAACTCAATAAGGTAGTACACCTTTATTACTTTAATGGTCAACACAAAGATGATACGTAGATATAATATAAATGTAGATTAATTTAAATAAAAGAGAAATACCTTTGTCATAATTCTTGACGACCACGATGGCAGAGTGGTCACCACGCCGGACTGCCATCCGTAAGGTTGCGGGTTCGATTCCCGTGCGGGGCGAATATTTGTGTGAACCACAAATGTTTGTCTCGGTCTGGGTGTGTGTGAATGTGTGTGTGCGTAGTTTCTGATACAAGTTTCGAGTTTAGTTAGCGGTCAGTTACTATAACGAGATGATGTAGTGAATGATTATGTTATGTTACTTATGATATGCCTTCAAACCAATAAACCTAGGGTATAAAGAAACACTATTTATATGTTGTAGATTGATTTATCATTTTATAACATAACATAATCATTCACTACATCATCTCATTATAGTAATTGACACCTAACTAAGTTCGAAACTTGTATCTAGGGTATCAGAAACTACGCACACACTCATTCACACACATATATATCAGAACAATGTTGAATGTTTTATACAGCCTTCCTTATTATAGCTACTTATAGACCACTGGCTGAATCTATTAAAATAAAATGTAGTATGAAGACACTTGGGTCCCTGGAGTAAGATATAGGATTGTTATCTTGATTTCCTTACGGGATAAACTTCAACACTATGATGTATGAGCCTTCCAGACTAACATAATATTCAGAAGTTAAAATTTTGAATATCATTATAGACATCTGTTGTCGATGATAGATATTTATGCAACTCTTCGTATGCTGTAGAAGATTAATTATACTTCCATATTTGTAATATATTTGTGATGATAATTAATCTTCTATTTATAAACAATCTAAAGTTAATTTATGTACAGGCTAACCTATTCATTGATCGCATATTGGACACTATGGTATTGCATTAGCTGTTATTGACTATTGACTGCTACGGACTTATCGGCCGCAGGATATTTCTAAACTTATATTATAAAGAGGAAAGATTGAATTGTTTGTTTGTAACGAATAGGCTCCGAAACTACTGTTCCGAATTAAAAAATTCTTTCACTATTGGAAAGCCACATTATCTCGGAGTGTTATATTTACGCGGGTGAAACCGCGGGGCGCTGCTAGTTGTTATATAAATGTGTTATCCTACGCTTCTTCTTCTTCGTACCGATAGACAAGACTGATTCAGATATGACTGCACCAGTGAGTAGCCACCTCGATGGTGTTGGGCTGGCACGACATGAGATCATCCAGGGTGCAAGAATACTAGGTGTGTTATCCTACGCAAAAAACATTCTATAAATACTTAGAACCAATAGTTCCTGAGCTCGCATTAATAATCCTTTTTTTATTATTGGCAAGATAGGAGATAGTAGTGATTTAGAACTAGGAAATGTTCGATTGTGCGGTGATCCACATTTATTGCTTTTAGATAAATCGAAGTGGACATATCCTATCTGCCTGTAATTTGAAATAAAAAGACTGGCCGACAGAAATGAAACTTGAAAAATCACTTGTGTATTTTTTAATCTCCAGGAGATGTTGTGGACTTCAGATCCTATACCTATAAGAAAACAGGGGAAGAGTCATCGTAACATCCCATATCAATTTTATCTCTATAAATTCTTCTTGGTTCTGATGATTTAATGTACTAAACACCAGATGTGCACGTATATTTATTTATTCTAAATCTTTATAATGGAGTCATTGATGCGTAGATTATAATGTAAGCTCACAATAAATTTAACGCGAGAAGAATATTTTATAATTTTTATTAGATGATCAGTTGGTTATAAAATTTATTGCATGCCGTATTATTACGTGGTAATGTTTAATCATTGAATAAATAATTAAATTGTTTTGTTTTGTGTGGTATTATAAGATCTATTTACCATGAATTGACAAGAAAAAAACTTATGTACTAGGGAAGCATAAAGCTTTAGGAGCTATAGATAGTTTCAAAAATATTGCCAAATCAATTTATATATGGTCCAAGAATATGCTTTCGAGCTAACATATCGTCTTCTGCAGCTTCATGCTTCCCTGGTACTTACAATATTGTAATTAAGTATTTATAAATTATCTTATAGTCTCTTATTTGTTATAATTTATACAGAAATCCAACTTAATTATAGAGTATATAGATAAATTAATAGATATTATTAGACAGATTGTACTTAAAGTCCATTAATCAAACGAGTTTTTCACTGCTCAGTAACTAAAGTAAATGAACTCGGTGCAGATTTCGTAATACAAGTTATAGATAGAACTATTTGATGGACTAACTTGTCAATTCCGAGGTCTCGCTTTTGGTCGCGTTTCGTAATTAAAGCATTTGATTTTCATATTAATTTACTCTCGGTATACATAAGTAAACGGAACTCATTTATTTGTGAGAGAGCAAAGTTGGTGCATGTCTACTTTATACATTAAGATTGACAGAAAATTTTGAAATAAATGTGTGCATTAATTGTACTTAAACTAGTTATTAGCCAAGAATAATGGTAAATTGTTACTCTAACAGTAGGGTAATGTAATATTGAGATAGATATTAGTGAAAGTGCTTTATCAAAAGTTTACGGCCTTATTTACACGACTGATTCAGTTTCAATGAGGTTAGTATGTATTGTAGTAAGTAGTCATGTTATACGAGGAAAAATAAATTACTAAAAACACTTATATGATTCCAAGCTTTTAAATAATGATAACCTTTGTTAAGTATCCAGTAGTGTGGACAAACAGACAGAAAAATCTAGTAGCACTGAAAAATACAAGGAGATCGTTAGGTTGTAGGTACATTATAAAAAATACACGATTTTTACATGTCTGGGTCAAAAGAAGCTCTGAAGAAAATGTCCCTCAGGGACCATTTTATTGATACCCCCGTACTTAATGTAGAGGTCACGTTTTGAATAATTGAAACCTGAATATGAAAGACAAAAATTTTAGGGTTGAATGAAATAAAAAGAGTTCCAATATCTACATGTAGTTAATGATACACTTTTCTGGATGCTACGGATTCATTTGAGTGATATTTTTTCTGTTCAGAACAAACCCTAATGTATGTAGGTATAAGTATTATTTGCGTATATGTATATTTACTTTATATATACTATACGGGCTATACTCGCTTCCGCGTTAACTGTAAGCGCCTTCAAGCATTCATCGATAAAGGGGTTTTGTAGTTGAATTATAAATGAAATAAGTACTTACATTTTAACTTTATTTTTATACAACCATAACACGATGACGACATGAATCTAAATAAACATCATAAAACGTTTAAGTATCTACTTATAACATAAAAACAGCTTTAAATCAAGTTACCCCAACAGCATTCATACATATCCTCAAGTATTTCAATCACGTACCAAAATCAACATAATCTAGAGTATTTATCGATTTATTTACAAAATTAATCGAATGACTAATCACGAATTCTGTACCGGACCAGTCATACGTGGAATGTTTGTCAGTAAATCAAGTATGCAGTTTAATGGAGCCAAAATAATTCGTTGGCTATGGAACTCGAATCAATCGGATTGCGATCGAGTTTATATAGTTACAAAACGGAATTGTCGGCTGCACTGTTGCAACTTAGTGCATTTTACAACGGCTAAATCTACAGTAATTAATGGTTCGATGCAGGTATAATTAGAGTTTGAATGAGGCACGTGAACTTTGAAGGTTGGATGCAGTGGCTCAACACTCGCAGCCTCTCTCTGTTAGGATATTATTAGACTTATAAGGCGCAAAAACTATTACCTATTAGAGTTAACTGGTTATTTTACGATTATATTTTATTAAGGTGTTAATGAAGAGTTATTATCTCATGTTACAGGTTATTTGCCGAGCCTTAGCGTGATGTCAAGGGAACCTTTTAGATGTTCTACAGTTTATGAACAATATTTTTGTCTATATTTGTAAGTACTTATTAAAATCTTAACTGAGTAGTATTTGTGATCATGTTATCGAAAAAACTATGACAGGTAAACGATTTTGATGAACTAGTTTAACGATTGTAATATGGGGTATTCTCTTATATTTAGGAGAATTCGTTTCTCTTTTATCATGCAAGCAAGAGGTTTGTCACTTAGGTACTAGGTAATACTTAGTAAATTATT
Source organism: Timandra comae (assembly GCA_958496195.1). NCBI lineage: Eukaryota > Metazoa > Arthropoda > Insecta > Lepidoptera > Geometridae > Timandra > Timandra comae. Next base: position 9,896,194 of record OY292358.1, on the reverse strand, counting down.
TAATAACTACTTGTCCTTGTCCCACTATGTCTCACTTATTCCTATTAATCACTCCTCATCAAACTTATTAACATTCTCTTTCGCAACTCATCCTTCCAAACAATCCATAAATCTGTGCGTACTCGTCAATAATAATAAAATATTTCCAATTATTTTAATGGTTTTGTAATTGAATACCTAGTTAATCTTAATTGAAAAGAAGACCTTGGAAATACGAAGAGATCCGAAGAGACAGATTAACAAAAACAAAGGGTATCTAATAAAACTGTTATTGTTACTTTATTAGTGTCTGTGGAACTATTAAACAGCTTTCGTTAAAGCCGCTTACCTCAGTCTCAAGTTAAGCCGGACTATAGTGGGCTATGAATAAGCCGGTTTATAAATAGATCTACTTTATTTTATAGCGACATTTATCGAGGAAAAGACCGTTTAATATATGAGCACCTGTGTACAAAGGACACGATTTCCTGCAAACATGTGTTTGGTGAATGAGTAAATTAGGTCGGGATGCGTTTACACCGATACGTTTGTGCGGCGCGTTCGTAGCAATAGAATGTTACGAGACGCGCGTCGTAGCAGATTCTCAAACCACTTATTACGAGTACATTATGCAGTTTGTTTGATAGAAAAATAATTAAGGAACCAATTAACATTATATTGATTAATGTTGCAAAGCTAGTAAGACTGTTTTGTGTATTTGTTGCAATTGTAACCATTTCAATAACTATGAATTATTATTTAAATAACATTACTTTTATGGATATTTATTACAGAAAATTGATTTCAAATTAGAACCGCGACAAAAAATTTAGTTATACTTAGTATTTATTCTAATAAGTATATCTAATCGTTCTAATGGTGTGACCGCAGTAAGTGAATGGCTAGGCAATAACTTAAATAATACGAATAGGACTTATAATATTAGACCTGCCTTTAAATAATTTCAAAAGTACTTAAATCACTTTTGTGTTTAGTAAATAGTTATTTACTATTAACTGGTTGCACAAAATACAAATCTAGTAACTTGGAAAGCAATTCTTGAAATATATAATTTATATTACATTTATTTTGTGTATCTTGGAAATGCCTTTGACGATTAAAATCAAATTTTTGGTAAGACTAATTTTGATTTCGTAAACTTTTTTACTTCTAGCTGGCTTTAAAAATACTACGTAAAGGATTTTAACGGGGTTTTCCATCAAGAGATAGTGAAGGACGAACTCATGAGGAATGTTAGGTTAGGTTAGTTCTTTTTTGTACCTAGACCGGCTTAAAAAACTTAAATTCTTTGCCGTTAAAAACCGTCCACTTACAGCAAAATACAATGGTGATATTAAAAAATTTCGTGATTTTATTATCCAGATTCTTTATTACCTACAATTACGATTTTTAATTTTAGAACTTTAAAAAAGTATTTTTTATATTTTTAAATAGGTTTTTATTTTATACAGAAAAAGTTACAGGGACCTCCATTGTAGTGCAAAGTTCTGTTTTAATTAAACCTTTTTTCTTGTGAAACTTTTGTCTTTGAGTTAATTTTTTGAACTTTTCCTGTAATTTTGTTGAATTTTGCTGAAGGTGTTCATCATGTTTAATTTGATATTTTTAGTTTTATGTTTTTGGGCTTCAGATTCAGGCCTTTTGTTAAACGTTTGGGTTGATTAACTACATTTTTTGTTTCATTTTTTATATAAAACTAGCTTGCTTTGCTTGTGACTTTACGAATGTTTCCTTTTTATTAGGGCTTAGAACAGAAATCGAATTCAAGGTCTGCTAATGATCCTGGCTTTTACGCCACTTAGCAGCAAATAATATATATTTTCTTAAGTTAAAAAGTTTAAATAAATTATTTCACAGCAAGCAAAGTAGCCCATAATAAACTTAATTAAATAAAATTAACTCTTAATCTACTTGCTAATTTAACGCATTAAACAAATATGGCGATAAATCAGATACTGAATTGTAAATTCGAACTTAAATAAGTTCTTGAATGACGTAGGTATGTGTTTACAAAAACAATTAGGCGTATTAAGCTACGCATCAGATTTGAAATAAGAACTATAGAATTACAGTTTTTTTAAAATATAAACGTAGATCCAAGGAGTGTTGTAAAAGTGTTCGTATTGGCAGACAGAGGTGAACGCACGCCATCCGGCCTCAGTCTCACTGAACTTGACACCACTTTACCTTAACATTGCCCGTGCATGCTAACCAACCTACTTGGAGGAAATTACCTAATCCGATGTAACTGCCCGCTACGTTCACCACGGAATATATTATAAACTAAACTAACATTTACCTAACGTATTCAAATTGACTTTAAATTTCGAATGCAACATGTGTTAAGACTAAACATTTAATTGCACCTAACATTAAATACGAATGTTGATCGAATTTGTTATCGTTTAATACCTTCTATTGACATCGAATTTTCAACGAATTCCAGGGTCTAAAATAAGAACATACCAATAAGTTACAAACAGCGAAATAATGTGGGTGCAGCCCTGATTGACCAACTTAAGTAAACTCTGACTTTATGCAGCTGCAACGTTCCACTTTTAGCTAAAACACAAAGTGTTCTCTGTCCGATTGTCTTCCTGTTTACGAAATTGGCACGTTGTGAAACACTGGTACCCTTCGAATATTCCGCGTTAATGTGTCTCAATGCGATTCCAGGGTAGAGACCGTGAACCCGGCGCTCGCGCACCCGTGTTTATACGCCGTCGGATGATCCGAGGCCGATATATAAGCGGGCGCGTTCACGCTAGCCACCATTCGTGATTATACTGCTCCGGAGCGAGCTTCCGCAGGCCGAGGCCAGATTGACCGCCAACTGATTGACACAATTGCAATACACCTTCCGCGATGCGTACCCTCGCGATTCTGACAGCAGTCGCGCTGATTGCGACCCTCGCGGACGGCGCGCCCTTCTTCGACGCGATATACGACGCCATCAACGGGAACGAGAGGAGATACTACCCGTACTACAGGCCGCGCCAGCAGCCCAGGCAGCACGTGGAACAGCCCGCCTCCAGGTCGTTCAAGGACCTGTGCCGCGTGCACTACCCCACGTCCGCGGCGATACCGGGCGCGGGCGGCATCATCTGTGGTTACTGAGGGTCAGAACGCGTGTTCTATGCTGTGGAGCGCCTGCTCCGACGTCGGAATATTATGAGGATGGGCTGACCTCATAGAGCGAACGAACAAACTTCATGATTCATTACGAAAGTTAAGTTTTTTTGTTGTCTTGTCATAAGTAATGTTATAGATTTCATTATAATAACGTAACGCTCTCTGAGGTCTTCCAACCGAATTAGTGAGACAAGAATGTGATACGAGATGTAACTGAATGTTTAAGTGTGAAGCAAACTGTTTGTGTGATAATGATAACCTTTGTGATATTCAGTTCTATAAATAGTTTGGTAATTCTCTTAAAATAGTGTTTTATAAGTGCAATCGTATGAACTTTGCGTAGAACACGCGATTTTAGATTCTAAATTAACATAGTTAAATGCTAAAATACGGAAAATTATTAATTGGCTTTTTGTACTTATTTAAAATGTAATCGGCCATGATCGATATTCCTTCAAGATTTTTTCAATTCTGTTACACCTGACACGTTATCCTTACAATGTTACTGCTGTGGTACAAACTTAGCGTTAAGATTTATTAGGTAAGTTAGTTATAAGTATAAAGTGTTTTGTGTTCAATAAAATTTAATTTCGACCGATAAACAATCATACCCGATTTTTATTTAATACTTTAAGTAAGTAAGTAATCATTCACTACATCATCTCATTATAGTAACTGATCCCTAACTAAGTTCGTAACTTGTATCTAGGGTATCAGAAACCTTTGATAAACCTTTCCTTGTTACTTATAAAAACGACGAACTTGAAATGCTAAGATAACTTAGTTCTTAGTTATCTTATATTCCACACTACTTTATTATAAGTACATAACTAAAACGAATTCATACATTTTAATACATAAAGCTTAAGTGCATTTTTATGTTTGAATGCAACTTCTGAAACTACACCTGTTTTGTTTTTTAATATAATTATCAAATCCTAATGATCCTTTACCCTAATGTAGAGTTTTTAAGAATTATTGCCAAAAATCTTTACAAATTCTAATTCTATTCGGGAAAACCTCGGGGGGATGATAGTAATTAGGGTTCCATACCCAAATGGTAAAAACGGGACCTTATTACTGAGACTTCGCTGCCAGTCCATCTCCGTTTGTCACCAGCCTGTATCTCAAGTACGGTGTTAGCTAGACAGTTGAAATTTTTACAGATGATGTATTTCAATTGACGCTATAACAACAAATAATGAACTAAAAATGAAATAAATTTAATATTTAAGAGGGGCATACAACATACGTTTCTTTTTGTCTTTTTTTGGTACGGAACCCAACGTGCGCGAGGCCGACTCGCACATGGCCGGTTTTTTATAATGAAGATTCACGCATTTGTTTGCAGGTATTTTTATAATCGTGTGTTTTCCTTTATTCATTTACGGATTGACTATATAATGTGTGTAACAGGAAATATTTGTACATAACCTGACGATTATGTGGTTTTACAACCGTTTTCGTAATCTATTAACGTGCGGTAAGCATTATACTTTCTGATTGAAGATAATTTATTGAAATATCTGTATGTAATTGGTGATTAAGTTATAAAATACAAATTTACATTGTAAATTATTAAACTATATGTTCGAGAATCCCTAGTTATTAGAAACATCGGTCAGAAATTACACAGGAGACATAATATGTGTGTCCTTCTTCATTCACTACATACTTAGTATAAAACAAAGTCGCTTTCTCTGTCCCTATGTCCTTATGTCCCTATGTATGCTTAAATCTTTAAAACTACGCAACGGATTTTAATGCGGTTTTCAGTAATCGATAGAGTAATTCAAGAGGAAGGTTTTTAGCAGAATTTTATCCCCACATTCCCACGGGATCGGGAACTACACGGGTAAAACCGCGGGGCACAGCTAGTATATTATATTTTTAAGTAAACAATAATAAAATAAGATTTTAAAAACAAATCCTTATCAATGCTTGTTTATATACATAAATCTCAATATAGTAAGAGGTCATAGTTATCAGTCAATTTACTTAGCGTAAACATTGATACACAGTACAAAGGTCGACCATTTTGTTTAGATCAGAAAAACAAGTGCAAGTACTTTCTTTAATATCTACTTGAAGGTAAATGTGAAGGTACCGCGGTATTTTTCAAAAATTCAAAAATCGATCTGTTTTAAAGAATTTATTTTTAAATGTATTCTAGGTCCCGCGGTATTTAAAAAAAACTAGTATCTGTTTTAAGGTATTTATGTTAAGAAGGAGTAATCAACATTATCATCAGTAACAAACATCATCATTCATTCATTCATACATACAAACGCTCAGATTTATAAAACTAAAATTACAGAATACACAATGTGACGTCATTAAAAATCCATTGTATACAAAAGCTGTAGGTTCATTAAAACTTCAAAATATATTTACGAATACCTGTAAAGTCCCTACCTTGAAAACCCCACTGATATCATTTTTATCACGTAGATATTTCGCCCCAACCAGAATACAAATATTCTTTATATGAAAATTGTGTCCTTGTTATATGCAAAATTATAGAAAAAAACTGCGTAAGTACTAACGCATTGTCCATTATTTGTGCGTTAAATAAATCAGGTTTATTTGCGTTCAATAAATCAGTTTATAATGCGTGCTAATTTATTCTTTGCACTTGAACTGTGAGTCATTTTAAAGTAAAGAACCTCGGTTCAAAATATGAATGAGTCCTCATTAGTCATTGTATGGTTATAATTATTAACCTTACATGTTCCTACTACTAGTCTTGCCTAATCCTGAAGGTAACCCTTCACATTGCAGTGTGTATCTAGTCCACTAGACATTACGAAGGTTAGACAGTACAAATATTTCACACTCAGCTTCACAAATCAATTAGCTCAGTTGGTTAGAGCAACGCCTCGTACAGACTAAATAATTGCAGCCTATCTGATGTAATTTTAAAGTTTTTCTATAACAAGTTATTTTGGGCTGATGGCAGTTGCTTCACATAAAATACTGACATCCTGTCAAATCTGGTTAAACTAAAAACCGAACCCAATTTATTATAGGGCAAAGGTTTGGGAAAAGAAGAACGGGCTGGATGAACAGATAGTACTTATCTTCCGTCGGCCATGAATCTCCATCTCAGGAAAGACACAAGGACATTGCCATCCTTTTAAAGAGACAAGGAGATGAAGAAAATAAGGAGGTGAGTTGGGTTTGGGCTAAAAGCCACATCGTGCGATACGCAGTTAGCTCAAGCTACTACCACCACGCTACTACTAAACGCCGATATTTCGTGAGTGTGGCACTTCCTCGGTCGAGCCGACCGTGTTCCAATCCAGTATCACACCAGTTTTGCTCTACCAGAAACGTTTTATAATTCGTTCACACATCACAATAATAAAAGTAATAATTTGACATAATATTTTAAGGACATGTATGGCATTGTAATACGCTGTTTAAGAGGTGTTGACGCGACAAGTTTCCATAATATATTTGCGACGCCTTTAAATTACTGACATGTTTATCGTTTCTTATAATTCGGTCGTTTAAATAAGTTTATTCATTGTTTATAATAGTTCCTGTACTGTTATTGTTCAGTTGGATGAATATCTGATACATAGTCATAACATATAAGTATAATAACATATATTGTTTGCTACCTCGGGGTTCCATCCGAGTTAGCTTAGCTCGTATTAGTCACAGCGTGATTGTTTATAGCCTATATTAAAAAAAAGGAAATTTTATTCAAACTTGTTAACAAACCCCACACAGAAACAGTGCATTAACATTCATAAGCTCCTCATATTATAAACTCTTGTTTTTAAATTCAGCATTTTCAAAACAAACTCATCGTTAATCCACGCGTGTACAGACAAAATCCATCGCCGAAATTAAATTTCTCGACTGATTATGTTGTTCCTATTCCTAATGTATTATTTCCAACGTAAATTGATTGTAAGACCCTTTGATACAAAATTACAATTAGGTGAAATTGTTTCGTTAATACGGACAGATTATGCGTATGATAATTTTGGCAAAGCGAACAATCAGACGATTGGATCTAATGCCAAATAGCTGGATTAGCTTTGTGTTACGATTTGGTATTAATGTTACCTACATAATAACTGTCTGTGACATGTTTAGTGTTTGGTTGGAGTTAAATCTATGGCGTGGAGGTTTATTAAAGTTTTTAAACGTGAGTTTGTGGAAGGCCTGCCCTGCTAATTATTGCTAGATGACAAGATGTAAGACAACTTGCTTCATTTATTATCGAAAAATTTGGGTACTTTGGAGACCCCTATCTATCTATCTCTACTCTACCTACGGGACCATGTGCTCCAGCCCAAAATCCTTTAAATACGGGGTGTATTTTAAGGAGTTTTGGACTACTTACTTCAACTGGTTTCAGAATTGTCAGTTTTCTTGTTTAAATATTTTTAATTGAAATAGTTTAACAAAACGAATTACCAAAAAAAAACTTAATTATATTCATCAACATTTTTAATTGTCCCTAATTAAAGTTTTACTTTCAAGAGCTTAATGTTTCAGTTAATATTTATACAAATTTTCATTTAAAAATGTACATTTGACTAATTTGAAACTGTTAAAACTTTCCAAGATGGCGACTAAGACTTGAAGTTTATAAAGTACTTAGAATAACTTAAATAATTGTACCTTTGAATTGCTTTAAGTATTCAAGTTCTTTATTTTTTATTTTCAAAAAGTATTTTAAAAAGTTTTATAGACTGTTTTATAAATTACTGATCATTATTCTCATTTCATATTTAAATAAAGTCGAATTTTTATTGTTGCTATATTTAGATTTTAGATACTTACATATAAGAAAACTTTTCTGATTTTTAAGGACCCATTCTACAAATAACGCCTGAATAAACTCAAAAGCAATAAAAAATTGTCTTGATAAAATTACATTAGGCGTTTAAAATAAAAACAGTAATATTATTTTACTTACTTATCTTACTTATCGTACTGAGAATCTGATCAATGTGCTCATGTTCAAACAAACAAACTGCCATTCATTCATTCATTCAAGACATTCGAATTTCACCCAGAGTTAGTTATACTTACGTACCATTTAAGAAAAACGTTTTCACAAATAAATATTCCATAATAAATGAAAACTAACAATATAAATACAAAGGAAACTTACAAAAAAATTGTAATAAAAAACAAAGATTCTTGTTATCACAGACAATGAACGCGAGATACAAGGGTTTTTAAAATTCTTTACCCTTTTCGCGTTTCGTAATACATCCGACATTTTTACAAATAAATGTTGTTGGTGATACAAAGAGATTCTGTTGTATTATATTAAATTGTTGTATTTACAAATGCATACCTTAAAACTCTTCCGCTTATGTACATAATTTTTTTTTTTAAATTTATTTAAAGATATAATAAAAAAACATACAATTTCCATCTGAACTTGTGTGACGCAAGCCCTTGGGCTTATCTGCACACAAGGCTAACTACCAGCACCACATGATTTCACCCGCTTAGTTTTCGTTTCCTTGAGAATAATATCTATTCTAAAACCTATGTTGAGATTAAACCAAATAATTACAGTATATTATAGTTTATTTACGAACGACGGCTTTAAACATATTTAATGTAAAAAAAAAACAGCTTTAAACTTATTTACGTACAGTATCGCTTTGGGCGGTATTTAAATTTTTATCTTTAACGTTTAAAATAAAACAGTATCGCTTTGGGCAACAATCGGGCGTAATATGGACATTACAGTATTTAACAAAGGGTGCTGTTGCCAATTACATAAAATTCGAATAATTACATACCTACCAATGTTTAAAACAAACTCGAAGATAATGTTGTAATAATGACGATTAAGTTAAAAATAACTTGTTCTTAGTTTAAATTACAAGAAAAACTAACATTGTTACAACAACGTAAGTTCTTCTAATAATCTATCATATCTGTACAAAACGAACAGTAGTTCAAATATTCGTTTGTCTGTCTGTTTTGTACACCCATTACACAGCTCAACGATATAAAAGTAAAGAAAACACTACATAATATAGGTAATATTATAAAATACAAAAGGCACCAAAATAAAACACGTTTTCAACACATCATTTGTTCAGATAAAAAAGCGGGTGACAGAATCCGGCTCACCAAATTGGACATTTCCGTGACGTAAAACAATAAGGTGTCCCTTTAGGGTGCTGACTCATGAACGCGAACACAGATACAACATATTATTACTGTGATAAAGTAGAGCAAGATCTAATATATAAAATTCTCGTGTCACAGTTTTCGTTGCCATACTCCTCCGAAACGGCTTGACCGATTCTCATGAAATTTTGTGAGCATATTCAGTAGGTCTGAGAATCGGCCAACATCTATTCTTCGTCCCGAATTCCCACGGGAACGGGAACTACGCGTGTGAAACCGCAGGGCGCAGCTAGTTTTTTTTATAAAATCAAGTTTCATCATGAATCCTAACGACTGGCTATGTTTGTATAGCTATGGATGTATGAATAAATTACTAAATAGTCTCTACGTTAAGGTAAATGGCTACATGCATTGTATTTATGTCACCAACAGGCAGAAGGCAAACTTGGTTACTTAATATTGAAATAAAACACTTAAACGGATTTTTGTCGTGGTTGTATTTTGTTTTACATTTTCTGACGTTTCGGATTCTTTACAGAACCCGTGATCACAGAAGACTAAGATGGAAGACGTCTGTCCAAAGTAATGTAAAAAGTAAATCAAAGATATCAATTGGTTACTACATTTTTAATTCTAAAATTACTCTTTTTCTTCTAACAGCAAACCTCGCTCCTACCTTTATGTTCTAATATTACCAAAAACTGTATACATAGATGCACATATAAACCTTATTTTTTCTGAAAGTTACGCTCAGAACTTCCATTACCTTAACAAGTTGCCCTAAAGTCCGCTGGATGGGGTTGCACGTCGTAAAGTTGAATAGATAAATAAATCGGTTGGTCAGGATTAAGGGATCACGAGTTGACAAGGAGACGCACACCAACTAAATAACTTTCCCGTAGGAAGTTTAGTTTAACTGTAGCTCTAACGATAAGTAAATAAATATGTTTTTTAGTTTCATTGTATTAGTTTTACATGTTATTGCATATGGGATCCAATTATTCATATTTACAATTTTATAAGTACAATTATTTAGAAGTGGTGGAACCATGGCAGAACAATGTGGGCAAATCCAAAGTCGACAGAACTATCGTTCTCTCTCACAGAATATTGGCATGAAATACGAGTAGCTCAAGCTACAACGTTTCACATGCCATTTGGCACATAGAGAATTTATTGCCAGAGGAAACTTTTACTTAAGATAATATCTCGAAATTTCCACGAACTCATTTTTTTTAGATTCGAGTTGTTTTCATAAGGCATAGTTAGTTCAATAAATCATCATCAATAATCTAGTTAGCTAGTGTAATAAACGTAAATAAGTAATAATCTTTTGATTCAAATCCTACAAGTCTTCCTCAAGTCCAACTGCATTACATCATTTAGGTAAATGTAACATTTTACATAAACATTTTGTACTTACGTTGAAAGTTATCGGTTGCATACAGAATACCAAACCAAACGAAGATCTGTAAAAGCGATTGTGCCGCTCAAAATCTATCTGATAAAACTTCAATACTATTTGTTACCTGGTCTGTTGTAGTGGGTGGACTGTCAATGTGTTCAAATAACTTAGCTTGTAATATATATAGTTAGTGACGTGCGTTAATACATTATGAATGATACGTCTGGGAATCAATTTGGAACTAACATTGTACTTAGTATATAGCTAGGTATTAAATGTTTGCAAGTGCGTATAATAAATTAATTTAGACGTCCCTGTGTGAGGAGCTAACTCTGCAGAGTATTACAGAACCAGACCTTGTTTTTATTACATTGAATAAGCTTGCACTCGACTGTAACACGCTTGATGAAAGCGATGATATAGCCTAAGATGGAGCGTGCTCGCCTAGAAGATACGAATCGACTTGAAAAGACCTAGATTGTATTTTTCAGGGAACAGAGAAGCTGGCAGGACACTCGCGCTGTTCGCATGATGAAAGTGGAGCGCTTCGTGCGAGCTGTGCTACTTATTTATCATATCTTTATTACTATCCGAAGTATAGATTGCTGAGAAGTGATGATGGTTCAAGATGTTTATTATAACTTTTGAACAGAACTAACGAAAAGGAACTTCTTCAAATAATACTTTCAAAGAAAATCCTTAACTTTTTAGTCTAAGGGCCTACGAGTATTTCACCATCTTCAAGTAACGTTCCGAGTACCTACTCTCAAGTTTTGTCTTTGTCACTTGATATAAAGTAAGAATGAGACAAAACTAATTTTACTTGGTGAGTAACATTACTTGAAGGTCGTGATATAGGCCCTAAAACATAGGTATTTTGGTTAAAAACTTATAAACTCTTGGCTTTGTTACTAACTTCGGGACTATATTTAACATTTATCTGTGTAAGGTTCGCATCAAGTAAAAGGATCAACGGAAACTCATTAAACCCTTTTCATTGAAAACGTGTAATTTATTGTCATATAATGTTTCCTTTTTGTGTAAACACACCTCTATAAAATACGCTGTGTTTCACGTTTGTGGTTCCAAGTCCTTGGGACGAAATTATCAATCTTTAATAGGTCCCTTTTGAAGAAGGTTTTAGTAGTTTCTTCGTAGTTTGCTACGAAATATATGTTTTGTTATTACATATTATGCAGGGTCGAAACGAAAACAGTATTCTTAAAAATAAAGCTGCCGAAAGTGGGGTTCAGATGTATCAAATGATCTAAAACGCAAGTCGTCTAGTTCCAAAACATGTACGTCTTACAAAATTGATACAAAAAAAATCACGGGGAAAAATCTAATCGAAGTAAAGAAGAAAATCAGTTATCGTGAAATTCTATTTATCTATCTGAACCACATACATAAAAATCTATGAACCATCCATTATAAATACCGTATTGATTATCATATTATAGTTACTGGGTTTTTTTAACAAAAAATCTAGATGACTATGACTTGTATTTTTTCAAACTAAAAATTAATTTGAGCAATACATCAAACGTCAAGTAAAGCAGACGGGAGCAAAATTTATAAAGTTAATAAAACATTTTATATTAAAAGGGTTTATGAGAGTTGTAATCGTTGTGCTAAACAGCTATTAAAACGTTGTGACGAATTATATTTAGGTAAATGAGTTATGTATGAAAATATGATATAATAGCTGTGTCCCGCAGGTTTAGGCGCGTTAATATCATAGAGTTAATACACATAGAGCAGGGAAGGCAGGCCTGTAAGCGGAAATGTCCTATGGTTAGAAAGAGAGAGAAGATGGCGGTCCCCTATTATTGTACAAACATTTGAGACGTTAAACGAAGAACCGCGATCGCCTCTCTCTTTCTAATCGAGAGACAACTGGAGACCCTCCCCTGCTCTATGTATGTATGTACCTCTATGGTTAAAATAGCCTATATCCTTTTCCAATAGACGGGCCATCTTTAAAGATTTTTCAATGACAGTTGTTCTGGAGATTATTGCGTAAAAACAAATTCTGCCTCTTTTATAATTACTCACTATTCCAAATATTCGTACTACGAGTTAAATTAGGAATATCACTGTCTTATATTTGTACCTTTCTTTACCTATAAGTAGAGTCAAAAGCCATTTTTTGCCATTTCATTTGAATCCCTTCAACTGTTTTTTCTTCAACATGTTAAAGTTTATTTAAACTTTATGTTTATTTAAACTTTATGCTTGGGTAATAAATAAATATTATCATTTTATAACACCAATATTCGATCTGCGGTGAAATATGAACAGCAATCAAACATAGTTTGAGTGTAAATAGAAAACAAATTGGTTGTTTCCTCTCAAAAAGCAATCAATGTAGTGTTGGAGTGGCTAACAACATATTCTGATACTCTCCTATCTGTACTAATACTATAACGCATGGCTTGTTGTGCGTGTGGCGAAAAATAGTGACGCGAGTTTGGGACAATTTTGTAAGGAAAAAATATTGGTGTATTTACACTATTTAAAATGTTAATTGGCAATGTACATTTTAGTAGCGACAATTTAATAAAGCATTCTAATAGTTATTTGTTATACAAGAGTGCAAAGTTGCTTTTTAACCGGGGCTCCAGTTGAGGACCGAGCCAGCGAAGGATTCTAAAATTGAATCACGAGCGCAGCGAGGGATTCAAAATAAGAATCCTGAGCGTTAGCGAGGGACTCAAAGGAGCACAAGGTTAAAAATTGTTTGCACTCGAGTGCAACACATTATTTTTCATCCCCCCTCAGCGAGGAAATTACCAAATGCAAAAAATAAAATACAATCACAAAATGCGTTTAATTTCAGTTCAATTATTTTAATATTAACTACTACATTACAAAATTCAAAAAATTCAAAATTCAAATTCAAAATTCAAATTATCTTTATTATCAAGGATTGATACAATCACTTATAATCGTCAAAACTTAAATTAAATTGATTTGATTGTTTTGATTGTTAGTTCACTACGCGCCCACTACTGAGAAGAACTAACAAGAAACTCAGTGGGGTTGTCTTTTTTATTGTGATTGTATTCACAAAATAAAAATATGTGTACATAACGAAAATAATAAGAGATATAAAAAGAGCAATTCATTTCCAAACGATTTTATCATTTAAATAATCTACTATAGTGTAATAAGCTTTTTCGCACAAATTACGTTTCACTACATTTTTAAATTTACCAATAGACAAATTAACTATTTCGTTTGGAAGTTTATTGTAGAAGCGTATACAGTGACCTTTATAAGAGTTAGAAATTTTATGGAGCCTAGTAGTGAGCACAGAGAGTTTATCTTTATTCCTAAGGTTGAGATTGTGGAGATCACTATTTTTCTTAAAATTTACATAATTTTTGTGAACATACAAAAGATTTTCATAGATATATTGCGAATGTACGGTCATTATTTTAATTTCTTTAAATTTATTTCTTAGTGATTCCCTGGGGCCCATCTTATAGATAGCGCGAACAGCTCGTTTCTGCAAGACAAAGATAGAATCTATATCCGCGGCATTACCCCACAACAGTATTCCATACGACATGATACTGTGAAAATAACTAAAGTAAACTAATCGCGCGGTGTCAACGTCGGTCAGCTGACGAATTTTTTTTACAGCAAATGCAGCAGAGCTCAGTCTGCCCGCTAACTTTTCTATATGTGGACCCCATTGTAACTTAGCATCTAACGTTATACCTAGAAAGACAGCTTCATTGACCATTTCTAATTCCTCATTATTGATTAGTACACTGGTTTTTACCTGTTTAACATTTTTTGTGGCGAATCGAATACATTTAGTTTTATTACTATTCAATAACAAATTATTGGCACTAAACCAGTTAACTATTGTTGAGAGAGCACTATTTACATCGTCAATCACTGCTTGCTGTCTATTAACCTTAAACACTAGAGATGTATCATCTGCAAATAATACTATCTCGTGGTTGTCCCCTACAAGATAAGGTAAGTCATTAATGTAGACGAGGAACAGAAATGGCCCCAATATAGAGCCTTGCGGCACTCCCATCGCTACAGCTGATCCACCAGATCGTTTCCCATTGACGTCAACTCTTTGGATCCTATCACTTAGATAAGAAGTGAGAAGATCCAAGGCGACGCCTCTTATACCATAGTGGTGTAGTTTCCTGACAAGCGTTTTATGCTGTACACAATCAAATGCCTTGGATAAGTCACAAAATACTCCATAAGCATCACGTGACTCTTCCCAGGCATCAAAAATGTTATCTAATAATTTAACTCCCGCGTCAGTAGTGGAGCGACCACGAGTGAAACCGAATTGCTTACCGTGCAATAATTTATTCTTATTGAAATATGATAAAAGCTGATTAAGCATAAGTTTCTCAAATATTTTACTAAACGTGGGTAGTACAGAAATCGGTCTAAAATTAGTGGGGTCTGATGTACTACCCGATTTAAATAGAGGAGTGATTTTACTACATTTCATCAAGTCAGGAAACACTCCACAGTCAACACATCTATTAAATACTATGACTAGATCAGGTGCAATAATGTCAATAAATGAATTTATAATACTAACAGAAACGCCCCATAGATCAGCTGTTTTTTTTATATTTAATGATTTAAAAACTTTAATAATATCTAATTTATTCGCGTGGCTAAAATGGAACTGTTCGGTACATTCAGGAACACTATCTCTAAGTAACGACTCTGCGATGGAAGTTGAAGAGCCTAAAGTGTTTGTTAAAGAGACTGGCATGGTAGCAAAAAATCTTTCAAACTCATTCGCCACATCTAGATCCGACTTAATAATAGTACCGTTAATACATAGCTTAAAATCTGTATCTCTAAATTTAGTTCTGCCTGTCTCTGCATTTATAATGTTCCAAGTGGCTTTAATCTTATCATTACTATTTTTAATCTTGGAACTAATAAACAATGATCGAGCTAATTTGCAAACATTCTTAAATAACTTTGAATATAACTTTACATATTCCTTAAACTCTTCACTAATATTGAACTGTCTTTCACTGTACAACTCATACAATCTCTGCCTACTTTTATGAATACCTACTGTTGCCCATTCGCTAAAAACTAGCCTATCAGTAACAGTAATCACCTTGGAAGTAAATATTGAGTTAAACTGACTATAAAATGACTGAAAAAAAGAATTATATAAGTAATTGGGACTTGCATCATAGTCCAAAAAAGGTAATGTATTAATTAAATTAACTCTCATACATTCCAAGCGACTAGTTGTTACTGGTACATAGCTTATATTTCTTTTAATCACCTGTCTTTTTTGTACTTCAAATCTTATTAATTGACCCGAGTGGTCAGAATCTAGCTTATTAATAATACTTTTGTAACTTGGTACAACATCACTATAAATATTATCCAAACAGGTAGCTGTAGTAGCACATATTCTAGTAGGCTCCATAAATAAATTAATTAAATCATGGGATTTGAACAAATTTAGAATCCGAAAAGACATTGGTGTACGGTCTAATAAATTAATATTAAAATCACCACAAACAAATAACTTTCTATCCGAGCAACTGAGTTTACATAAAACATCATCCATTATTTCTGAAAAAATTTTGAAGTCGCCAGAAGGAGGTTTGTATACACATACTACGATGAATTGCTCTAATTGTACACAAGCAAGTTCTATTATACATTCTACAGAGAGGGATACAATATCTTTCCGTTCCTTAAATTTAAGTTTTTTATTTAACAAAATTAACGACCCCCCATGTATTGTATTCACCCTGCAGAATGAGCTACCAACCCGGTGATTGCTGAAATTAAACATGAGCTGGTGCCCCTTTAACCAATGTTCAGTAATACACATAATATTAATATTCTCCGAGTTCATAAATAATTCCAGCTCTAACTGCTTGCCCTCTGTCATACAATATATATTCTGATGTACCAGGTTGATAGATAATACATTTGACTTATTACTAGATTTCTTAGGGCATTGTTTAGAAAAATTTATATTTAATTTATTTGCAAAATTAATTAATGAATTATTAAGTGAATTATTGCAAGAGGCTATCTCTATTGTCTCTATATCTAATTTAAATAATTAGGTGAACATGTCAGTTGATTAGAAAAAGAAATGTCAACATTATTATTAATACAATTATTGATGTCATTATAGGGTATGTCAGAAAACTGCTCAATAGAAGCAGGGGAAGTAGCCAAATTCTTGGCTGAAATATTAAAAAAATATGATAGCGAACCAGCTACCTGTCTTTTGAATTTACTAGTTAGGTAATATTTACCTACAGTCAAATTAGAATATATATTACTAACAAAACTGTTAGAGTCAATTAAATTAATATTTTTATTATAATTACTAACGGTGTGTAATATATTATTTAGCTTATGTCTATTATTATTTTCTACCTCTGGCAAAGTTTTACAATAGGGAAATGTAAACATAATAATGTTACTTAAATCTAAACTTAATAATGTGTCACAAAACTTAATTAAATCTTTTTTGCCTACATTTCCTCTATTTCCAATATAAATAATTAAGTTCCTACATTCCTTAAAATTATAATTTAATATTTTCACCATGATATCCTCGAAACATGATGAAGGAAAACAATTGTTAATAACGGAACGTCCCAGATGGTAATTTAATATTGAGCCCATATTCCTTCCAATACCATCACTGAACATTACCGTTTCATGTGCACTACTTGGGCCTAATGACTGCTGAGGACCAGTGAGTAAGCTGTCACACAAGGTCTCAGAGGAAGAGGGTCCACTCACCGACCGAGGATGACCTGCGCATTTTTTTTTTTTTTTTTTTTTTTTTTTTTATTCGGAATACAAACAGTTTAACAATGTCTTAAAAAAGTTACAATTTTAAACAGAAATGACTACAAAAACCATTAATATGTATTCGCATATGGTAATCTACTATTTTCTAATTGCAAGGTACATACATGTAAATTATCCATTACTATGTATTTATCTTTAATACATTTTGAAATGCTAGGAAATAATTTATAATTTTTAATTAATTTTTGTGTTTTCCTAATGTATTTATTAATTTTTACATACTTTTTAAGTTTGTTCCTGCTGCTGTGTGCCAAACCTAATGGAATCTGTGAATTAATTAAAGTACTATCTCTAGTTAGGTCAATAGTTACTATTGGAGTGTCTACTGCAGCAGAAACCAACTGCGGGGCACTCTCCTCTAACTCATTAAATAAACTAACATTATGTTGTGCGGTGACTTTGTGAGCGGCCTCTTCTAGCTCGGAGACGTGTAGGTGGGCCTCCCGAAGCTCCTGCTCCAGAGTCACAATCCTCCTCAACGCCTGCTCGTACTCATCACTACACCGGTCAAACTTACTAACTATATTTTGGAGAGTGTCCCGCTCCTCAACAACTGAATTTAATAGGCCATTTTCTTATATCAACAATAAATTATGAAATTATATTACTTGGATAGTTTTCATCACGGAAAATGCAAATATAAAGTTATTTTCCCATGAAAACCTAAGGTTAATTTTATTTTTCAAAATTAAAATTGAGGTTTCATTATCTGTATGTCACGTGATTGAAAACGCCGACCGCCATGATGTGACGTCAATTTCACTAAAGCAATGATACCGAGCTATGTAGTAAAAATAACCTCAAAGTCTCGTTTACATAGTAAAAAAGAGAGTAATATCGTAATTTAAATAAAAATCAATAAAAAAAGCTTATGTACTTACGTCAAAGTGATCCTCACAAAGATATAAATGAGATTTCTTAGAATATTTTACAGGATCTCGTCCCGCGAGTTCCAACCAAACATTTCTCATAGAAACGTCGGTCGGCACATTAATAAATAACTTTTCTGGAGTCTTCAACGTAGAATTTTTACAATTCAACGCTACACACCAACGATATGGGCTATAAAAACTCATTTTTACTTGAAATTAAATTATATTAAATCACTACAAGAGTACAAGACAAACTGGCATTTTGACATTTCTTCATTTTAGTTTATATGACGTCAGTCGCCGCCACCATCATGGCGGTCGGTGTTTTGGCGCGTATATTTTAAGTCAAATTTTTGATATATTTTTTTTAACATTTAGCAGGTATATTTTGCAGAAATAAAAATAATCCTTGATTATCTGATATATATGAGCATTTTAAAAAATATTTGAAAAAATAGGAGAATAGCCTATTGTAGATGTAAAGCAGTCATTTCACATTTCAATCTACTGTTATTATCTAATATTTGTAAGAGTTCCCTTTCATTATCCTCTCTCTCATTGTTTAGTTGTGAACACAAATCCTTAGAAATCTTTAATTCCTGCAAAACCAGTTGAAGTTTAGACTCCTCCTGGCGAGACAGAGCTTTACGGGTCATCATTTTTATCAAAACACAAGTAAAATTATAAAAAAGGAATTAAATACGAAGGATTTGTCCCACAAAACTCAAATGTAACAAAGTAACGGGTAGTTTGTTTACCGGTAAAATTAACGTTTATTCAATCAAATAACACAATTAATATGTCTCAGATTACTTATAAATAATTAAAATACTTGTATTTAAGACACAAGTTATTTAAATAAGTAATTACTTGATGAATTACAATTATAATATTCAAATAATAATTTCGAAAACTACCTGTCACTTGCACTTTATCAAACTCTCACAAATCACCAAAAATAATACATTAAACTTAAAAAATATTATGAACACTTAATACTAATCACTATATTAAGCGATTATATTGGAAATGGGCTATAAATTAGACAATATTTACACAAATTAAAATTAAAATTAGCGGGACACAGAAATCAGCTGTTAACGCTAGTGTTGCCAGAGGCCGAGTTTACATACACCGAGTTACATATTACAGAATAATATTTTTCTTTTTTATTATGTCTTTTTTCATCTTTATTGTTGCTTTTAGCATTGAATACGTACTCCATAGAGTGCTTGACTTCTTGGTTTCGGATAATTCAAAAAAAAATATGCCAGCAAAACGTTTTCTGAGAAAGTTTTGGCTCCTTTAGCCAGTCGCCAATTGTTAAATATGTCGTACTGTTTCAAATACTTCTCATGTGATTGTTGAGGGAGAAAGCTCATTTGCGCATTATTAACAACTTCAGCTAATTCTGTTGGAGTTAATAATTCATCGTCGCTAGAATTACTCATTTTTCACCTATTTATAACTTATTGTTAAAATAATATGTACCTACCTAATATGTGAAAAGAAAAAGGCGCGCGCAAAGCAAATTAAAAAAAAAGTGAGTACACCAAGAAGGTTATGCATCTGAGTTTTTAATAAATTAAAAAGGTTGTATGACAATTTGTGAATAAAAAACACAACTAAACCTTTGTACTTCTACCTCCATGGTGCTGATTGCCTACATTCGGTACCATGGAGGTAGTAATAAACAAGTTTTTAATTCACACAATTAGTGCACACGATGTTCTAAATTCAAATTTACTTTAACCTCTAGAGCGCAAAAACGACTTTTACTCCCAGTTATCGAAAATGCCTTGGGTCCTCCAGGGGCAGTCACAGCGACCCCGATATTTTCCACTCTTGAGATTAAAATCGACTTTTACCCCCAGATATCGAGGATTAAAAACATACTTTCCGAGCTAGTGGGATGAAAATATTATTTTCAGATATCGAGGATTAAAAACATACTTTCCGAGCTAGTGGGATGAAAATATTATTTTCATAGTTTCATCGTAAAAGTCGTTTTTGCGCTCTAGAGGTTAAAGTAAATTTGAATTTAGAACATCGTGTGCACTAAGTGTGGTGATGTTTTGAATTTACAAACTATCATACAACTTTTTTTTATTTAAAATTAAAACTCGGAACCTCCTTGGTGTACTTACTCATTTTTTATTTGCTTTGCGCGTGATATTTTTGCTTTTCACTCAATATTGTGATTGTTTTATGTTTTCATTTAGTAATTTCCTCGCTGAAGGGGGATGAAAAATAATGTGTTGCACTCGAGTGCAAACAATTTTTAACCTTGTGCTCCTTTGACTCCCTCGCTGACGCTCAGGATTCTTATTTTGAATCCCTCGCTGCGCTCGTGATTCAATTTTAGAATCCTTCGCTGGCTCGGTCCTCAACTGGAGCCCCGGTTAAAAAGCAACTTTGCACTCTTGTATAACAAATAACTATTACATACTCGTAAAGAGGGCAGAAAAGTTCTCCGACGGAAATTGAGAGCTGGTCCAGTCTTCACGTTGTCGCGTAGCGTAAGGCGGTTTCCGTGTAGACGAACGAACGCCGGAAATCCTTAAAGCCTACAAAGGTTAGCGCCTATGAGAATCTACATCCTATCGGGAACTAAAACCACAGATAATGTATAACAAATAAAAAAAATGAATTCATTACGCTTTTGAATATCAAAATCTATTGCTATTTCAGTACATTTTTCATTTGAAATCCGATGGGATGAGCGCGGGTCAATTTTCCGCCAAGTAACGGTTGCCGAGTAGTACGCACTGTTTGAATCAATTGCACCATTTGAGCTGCGCCCGCCCGCCGCCGCCCGGTGTAAATTGAACATATACCCATTTGCATACAGCCTTAGGACAGATTGAAAAAAAATAGAATTTTATCACACAAACCTGTATTTGTGACAGGACTAGGTTTCGTCGTCTGTCTTTTTTTGATGATGATATAGACTTTCACATTATACTACTTTAATAAGTAATTTTCTAGGTGCATTTTTAGCATAGACTTTTACGTTTTTATTTGACTAGCTGTGTCCCGCGGTTTCTCTCGCGTAGTTCCCGTTCCCGTGGGAATTTCGGGATAAAAAGTATCCTATGTCCTTCTCCTGGTTCTTAGCTACCTCCCAACCAATTTTCAGCCAAACCAGTTCAGCCTTTCTTGAGTTATAAATAGTGTAACTAACACGACTTTCTTTTAGAGTGCCACAAGGCTACAATACATTTTTTTTACACCAGCTCAGCTCGAATACCACTTAGAGTTTTTTGAAATTTAACAATTGCACTTGTTTTGTTGATTAATTTTAATGTTAATGATAATTACACTAAAATATGATTTAAATTAGAAAAACCTATGTATTCTTAACGCCCTTGAATAAAAATAACATCCAAATTAGTAATAGATTTTGTAGAATTAAGAAAAATGTGCACATAGTACGATAATTTCACCTACTTACTAAAAAACGTTATAACTTCAAAACTATGAGGCCTAGGACAATAAAATTTGGTGATTCTGGTAGATAACGGTTTCCCCTATCCCCCACATCCCGTTGGTCCACTACTTACGGGACACCCTGTATACAATCCTATCCTACTAATCCTACTAATATTATAAAGGCGAAAGTTTGTATGTATGGATGTTTGTTACTCTTTCACGCAAAAACTACTGAATGGATTTTAATGCAACTTTACAATAATCTTGCTTATACATCAGAATAACACATAGGATACTTTTTATCCTAAAATTCCCACGGGAACGGGAACTACGCGGGTGAAGCCGCGGGGCGCTGCTAGTACATACATACATAAGTATATAGATTAGTATAGTATTTTTTGCATAGAGTTCTTTTTATCATAGAGTTGCAATTTCCAATCAGGATGAGTGCAATAACAATATAAAGAAGTACTTACTTGAAACTAAAACTTTATCCTTAATCTTATGGATACAAATGTTAAGCTACAAAATTAACGTGTTACACCGTGTTAAAAACATAATTATTCTTACTTACAGAAATTACATTTCATACAAGAAAGTAATTCCCTTTTCAATACCTCCTCGACATTAAGAGTACCGAGGAAATTACGGTACTTAAGATAATTTAACTTTCCGAGTTGGAACAAAAAGTATTTTAATTATTTTATGCATTCGTACTGATTTTGATCGAATCCCTCGACTAGTTTCAGCCATGTACTATGACTTTCTACGGAGAAGAGAGATGCGCTGGCGATGAGATCTCATAACTAAAATAAGTACTTATAGGTAATTACATGGGAGGCCTTTTCCTCCGAAATTCAGAGAGAGGACCTTTGCTTTGCTGCCTTACTTGTGATGGTGTAAAAATATACGATATCTCTTCTCTTCATTGTAATACACTGCACTGTAGGTACTTATTATCAATGAGAAAGAGACATTTGCCCTTTCTGTAAAATACAAGTTGATACATTCTGTATTTATACTACACAAGTTCAAAACACGACAACTCATTTTTAATAGTAGATTATAGCCTCTTACATACACCTCATAACATAATATCTTGATCTTAATTTGCGAAGGCGATGACATCGGATTATAGGGATGGAATATGAGGTAACCCTTTGAGAGATGAAGGTCTAAGCTATCTCTATAAAGTTGTCATAATCTTAGATACACGCAAAGATAAGGAACAATATGTGAGAAACAATAGGGGGTATTAAAAGATTATGTAGTTACTAAGTGTATGATGTGAGTAAATAGTTAATATTATGTTTATGTATGATTGTACGTAGTTTCTGAACGGTATTATAGACACTTATGTCACTTTTAAAGTACATGATATTTTATAGATTTTATTAACTTTATATGAAACAAATCAAATTGTCAATACATATTTCAATTTTTATAAACTATATTTATCCAAATAAATAAAAATACTTATAAAGAATATATCAATCATTATAACGCAAAAAAATTAAACCAAAAACTACGTAAAACAAATCAACACATTCTAATTAAAATATACCTTCGAACTAACAATAGCATTGTCAAAACAGTATTTAAATTAAATTTTACGACGCAATGAAAACGCCTTGTAATTGTAACGTTTCAAAATAAACTGATGTACAAACGAACATGAATAAAAAAACATCACTATTCACCTGTGTCGCTTGTAGAAAAAAAAACTACGAAACATAAAATCAAGATTAATGACATTTTCTTCCCTTTATATCGCCCGAGGGATATTTAGTTATTTCGTTTCGTTATAAAAGACTAACAAACTGGCTGGCACAAAATTATTACGTAATTTCAAGATTAAACTAGTTAGAAGCGGATTTTAAGATTAGTCTAGTTATAACTGGATGTTTCTGGGACTTTCCGCTGGGTCATTTAATAGTGTGGAGACGAAAGTTTTTATGTATCTGTATTTTGAAACACCTGGGTAGATGTTTAATATTCTATCTGAAAATGATTAAAAGCAGGGCTTGTCATAGAAAATTTTAATTGCAAGGTTGAATTTCTTAAAATATTTTTTCAGTGCTTGCCTATAATGTACATAGAAGGAACCCGTTATTTTACAGACCTTGTAGTCTCAGCTCAGCGTTAATGAATCAGTATAGTACACATTTTTAATTAAACTAGTTCCAATCAGTTTTTTTACTATCATTCCAGTTATAACCAGTTAGTTTGAGAACATTTGTCTACGTTTGAATATTGTAAAGGTAATTGTCGTAGGACGTTTTTACGATGTGAATAGCTACCTTCAGTCCGTCCGTTTGTCAGCTACAAGCTCATAACTCCGCTATAGTGACGCGGATAAATGGAATAGGGTCTAGAGATAAGTCGCTAAACAGCGGGAAAATATTTTATATATTTTTTTGTGGTTGACATGAAGTATTTGCGAATGAGTACGAATAGAGGCTGGTGGGCGTTTTTAAAAGATTTTTTACATTTTTCACGGTAATTGGGATCATTTATGTTAGTAATACAAGTGGCTCATTTGTGATATAAGTGGTGGGTTCTAAAATATGTTTTGTTATTGTTTTTAATTCGTCATGTACTTACTCGTACGTAAGTCTGTATGTTACAATAATTTCGGTCTTTGTGATCGAAAAATGTATATCTTGGTCTGTAGGGTGGGTGTATGTATTTCTGATACACCAGATTTTAGTTTTTATTAGGGGTTGGTTGCTATACGAATATGATAAAGCATTAGAAAATCAACAATTACTTCAAAAAAGTTTTCTTTGCTATTTAACCTTTAAATCTCGTTCACATTTACCGCTTATAAAAACAACTAAAAGGCCACTAACATTAAAAATAAAATCGTTCCCATAATTCTTATTCGCAATCTATTCTCGGCTCCAACAAGGTGTTGGTGCATCAAGCCGTTCTGATGCATGTAGCGGAAAATAACCGATATCGGCTCGAATGCACTGCACAATGCGTTGTCCTGCTAATATGTTCAATGTGCCGATGAAAAAGTTATGATATGAGTCGTTGACCTGTTCAACTGTTTATGATGGTGATATATGATGATAGGAGAAGCTGGTTTTCTAGAAAGTATGTATTAGAGAAGCCGCTTTTCCAAGGAAAATATTATAAAGTGTTATGAATTTATGACTCGGATCACAGCTAGTAGCTGTGATCAGAGTTTTAAAACGGAAAATCGCGATCTCGTGGGAATTTTGGAATTAGATATATCTTGTGTGAATCTTTGCAATAAACTTTCTGTTAATTATGATCCTATCTATCGTGTAGTGAATGTTCCGTCGAAATCAGTGCAGCGGTTTCGGAGATGGACAGAAATAAAAGATGGATGGAGACGAGAGACGGTTTTTTTACAATCATGTTAAAAACTTGTTATTTTATTATTACAAAACAGAAGTCAATTTTATTTATTCGTGTTGTTAATGTTGTTGAAATTTCAATATTTATATCAAAGCAAACGTTTTCCATTTTCCATTGAATGGTCACCCAGCGTTTCAATGAGAAATTCTTATTCGATTTTACAATCTTTCAGAAATCAATTTTCTATCAAAATTGAACTTCAAAGCATGGAATATTTAAAATGAAATTTTATTTATTGAATATGTTAATTTGTATTAACTTTTCAAGCGAAGAAAAATATTAAAAAGTATTTAAATCTATTTGTTTATGAAATGTGTTCTCGGATGTGTGTGTGAGTAGAGTTAATGAATGTAGTGGTCAGTTGGTAAAATGAAAATGAATGAGTCGTTTTCAAGTAAGTACGTAAAATTACGTTGTTAAGAAAGATGTGTAAGACTGGCAAGGAAAATCTGAAATGAAAACTAGCCTAATTTATTTAACAATTCATTTATTCAATTACAAAAACAAATTTGGAACACTTTCTTATAAGTACTTAAAACATTTTGATAACTAGAGATAAGTGGAAGTGAACATATCATCATAGAAAAATCGACCTTAATGCACTCTAACTCTATCAAGTAGCTCAGTACTACTATTTTGTATACCAGCTACTGTGTTCAGAAGGACTAAAATCAGTTGTTGATTAGCTAGATCCTCTGCGGTTGGTACTGGCGGTAAGATCTTCTCATTTAGTAATAACACTTCTGGCTTATTTGAGGGTAAAAGTGGTGGTCTACGAAACTTGGCGAGGTTATAATTAAGAGACACGTAGGTGCTGTATGGTGCCGCCATTGTTGTGATGCAGAGGACAGTTATCAGGAGTAAAGATTTCTGAAAAAGAAGCGGCAATTATGTATTATTACCTGGGAAAGAGAGGTAAGATAAGAGATTTTGGAAATCGCTTTCCCAGGAAAGATACTACGCTAAAATGACTTAAAGTGGAGAGAGATGTAATTGTGGAACTGCCCGTTTACAAGCACCGTTTATTTGATAAGCTCAGTAAACTCTTAATAATCTATCTTGATAGGTAGATAGATTATTAATTCGTCATGTGTCATAGATAGATATCTTTATAAAAATCAATTACTGTTCGTTAGTCTCGCTAAAACTCGAGAACGACTGAACGGATTTATCTTATCTTGGTCTTGAAATGTTCGTGGAGGCCTAGGGAAGGTTTAAAAGGTGAGAAAAATTCGAATAATTGCCGGGAACACGGCGACCGTTACTACGCGGGTGAAACCGACGGGCGCTGGTAGATAATAATATAAAATTTGATCCACAAAAAGTATTCTTCATCTTTGTATTATAGTTGTATATTTTTACTTTGGCACCTTGATAATAACTAGATTAACAGACTAGAGTATAATGTTTAAATTAATTCTGAAAACAACAAAAACACTAAGACCTTAGAGAGTTTCGTGAACATAGAGCACCCAAGAGACTGTTCAAAATATATTCATGACCTGTCTTTACGCGAAACACAGAATATTTTCTCTTATTTTGTCTACCTATTTTACTTTTACACCTGAATTTATGTTAAAATTTTCAAAGTAATTTGATCATTGCGGAAAATATTAATTATTTTATCATGCACTTCCAAAATGACGGACGAATTTCGTATCAAAGTAGGTATCATCTCCTCCTAAATCGTTTTAAGGGGTGAGTTTCCAAAAATCTCTCTCTTAGCTCATCCAAGTTCGGCCTAAAAGTATTCGCATTCAAATTTTCAAGGTCCTAGACTTAGTAGGTAACTGTACTGTAAACTAGGTTACAGTGAACGAGTTGGTATATGAAACAGTTGGCGGCTTCATTGCTTCAAGTATGGTGCTTATCTACACTATCTACACTAATATAAAGAGGAAAGATATGTATTTTTGTATGTAACGAATAAACTCAAAAAGTACTGGACCAATTTCAAAAATTCTTTCGCCATTAGACAGTTATATTCACCCTGAGAAACATAGGCTTTATTTTATCCCCGTATTCCCACGGGAACGGGAACCACGCGGGTGAAACCGCGAGACGCGATTTTATAAACGTATTTTACCAATCACAATTCAATTTAAAGGTTTTAACATAACACAAATATATCAAAAACACAATGCAACTTACATAAACAATATCCATGATTCGCTCACTGAACTACACAGTTATCTAGCTCAAATTAAACTGAATCTATAACGTGATTTCCTGCAATAAATTAGAATTATTAATACATATAATCATTTAGTAGAAGCACTTAATAAATTATAATCGACACACTTTATGTGAAGAATTTAGTTGGTATAAATGAACACTAAAATAATGAAATTAACTATGAATAGATTGTCTAAACTAATAAATTTAAATGTATATTCAAAGCTGTCGAACCCATCATTATTATTTGCAGTATTAATGCATAATTTGTAAAATATTCAACAAACGCCAATACTAGTAATACCTTCATTACCTTGACCAAATGAAATCGTTTCAAATATGTATTACAAAATTCGCGTGCAGACTCCAATATCCATTGTATTTGTATGATGCTGTAATTACTCAATTAGGTTTTAGTATCAATAGTAGTTAGTGTATTAACTACGATTTATAGTATCTAATGTTGCCAGATTTCATCATGTTGCTCTTTAAAAGTGTAAACATTAACATCAACGTACTGTTTAAAGTGTAATCATAATCAGCGAACATGGATTGCTCGAATCAGGAATTGAATCTGGGACCTCAGACTTGGAAGGCAGAGACACATACCGCTAATCCACCGAGGCATTAGAAGTGAAATCTTGTTAGAAAATACTAGGTAACCATATAATGATTGCAATCCTAATAAATGCGAAAGTAAGTCTCTGTCTGTCTGTCTGTCTGTTACCTTTTCACGGCTAAACCACTGAACCGATTAACTTGAAATTTGGTACAGGGGTAGCTTATGGTCCGGGAAAGAACATAGGCGTTACTTTTATCCCGAAATTCCCACGGGATCGGGAACTACGCGGGTGAAACCGCGGGGCACAGCTAGTTTTTCCATATAAGGTTGTTATCCATAGAACTTCACCTGTATCCATAGACCCATTATTCACAAAAATACCATAGACATAGATACTATGGACTGTATTGGTTTGGTTAAAAGCAGATGTCGTCGGGTAACAGTTATACGACCCTCGTCACCTCCATTTTGTGTAAAACGTACGTTACGTTAATAGTACGTAGCACCAAAATAGTTTTAAATTCTTCTCTATTTCCAAAACGATTTGGGATAACATTGGGACGTTTGTTTTGAATTTCACGTTTAAATAGTTAAAATTTAGAGTAATTATTAGTCACTCTTGGTTAGATTTAAGCAATGGCTGTTAAGAAAACTATACACCACATAAAATGACTGAACGTAAACTATACACCACATAAAATGACGCATTAATATGCTGACTTCAATACATAACTCATAACAAGAAACAAGAGAACCTAAAAATAAAACACAGTGAAACAAATACTTGGTATTTCAGTGGAGAAAATGCAGTAAGATGGTATTATCATGTGGTATAATACACTTCTATGCGACCTGGATGGTTGGAATGAAAAGTACTCTATATGTTAATCCAGTAGATCTGTAAAACAGATTGGTTCAGACACACGGTGATTGAAGTGGCTTTTCACTTTTATATCATCTTATTTTTAATAGTGCTTTAAATTTTCGGTTGGATGTTCGGTTTTGTGAAGTCGGTTTATATTCGTATGGAATTCAATTAATTAGTAGAGTAGTAGTTAGTAGTTATAACAGTAGCAGTTCTGTAGAAACCTTTGAAGAACGAAGATTTTTCTTTCATTGATGTTATCCTAAAATTGCGTTGTCTAATGCCTCTTGATTATCTTAAGGATAAGCCTTTGAAAAATAGGAAAACACGCATCACTTAGCCCTGAATTTCGGCTAGATCTCCAAGGCATTATAATATAAATCAAAGCTTTGTACTTCCTATTCTTTATCATAATACCATCAATTCCGATGCTCTTTAAAAATGGCTCCATTAATAACTATTATTATCAATAAATATTATCCCTTTCTCAGCTTAAAATAACAACTAAACCAAATCCAATACCGGGTTAATGCCCACAGATTAACACAAAATAGACAACTAGTGGCGAATCTATACTATTCATTATAACGGTGGGCGTTCAGCAAACAGCATTACATTAAATAATATGAACAATATTTCGTTGAGGACGAAACCTTTGAAATGGGTATCGTGTGTACTGACCACTACTATGAGTTAACGATTTTTACTCACTTTTAAAATACATAAAAAGACATACATAACTGTTTAGGCCAAGTCCGAGAGGATAGGTTTCATTTTTTGGTTTGGTTTGCCATTTTCGAAACGTGGGTCAGTTTTAAGATCACCAACACCAAAACGCTCATTTTCCTTTCAAAAATAAGTTCTAAAAAATGCGTAGGTAATACTTAATTGAAACAAAACTAAATCACGGTAAATAATTTAACTTTTAATAAACCTTAACATTTTATTTCATTTTTCTCTTCACACTAACATAACTTTTTATCTACACGTGAATGTTAGCACACATCGTAAAAAGTAAAGTAGTTTTTATATTATGAAATTTTATATCAAATTTTCCCGCTAGAGGCGCTACTAACTAAACGTATGAAGTTTTATGAACGTAATATTATTATGAAAACTCGTACCAATGGTAGGGGTAATGATAGTTCTACCTCCGGATATATTAAAGCTATTGTACTAATACAAAGTAACGTATATAACATTGTTAATAAGCGTTTTTGAATTTTTGGTTTCGTTTCATACATAGTTGTTATTCGTACTTGTAATTATGATTGTAGGTTAGGCTATATCGTGTTTCTGGGTGTAGGTGGCAGTGAAAGTTATACATAATTATAGTTATAATTTTACCTCTTATACACCCCTATTTTGAAAATATGGGACTTATTAAAATCAGAATATCTGTAGCAGTAACTGAATCCATATATCCATTAAAAATATCAAAAATGATAGTCGATTACTTATCTTTAAAAAATACCAAATAAATGTCGTATTACCAGACGGCACACTAGCTATCAAGTATTCTGTGACGGCTCGGGTCGATGACCGCGCTCAGCTGTGTATCGCAGCGTTCGGTGTAGAATAACAATAAAATTCGGCGGGATTTTGAAAATCTTTGACTTATCATAACTTTTTAAATAAAAGCAAAAGAAAAAAACTAACTTCACTATTATATTGTCACCCGTCGTTTACATTAGCTGTGAGATAAGGTATCGCAATTTCAAAATAAGGGTGTATAATATACAATTTTTTTTCTTTAATTTTTAAAAAAATTGATTACTAATAGAAGAGCTTTGAAATAAAGGAACGTACAAAAGTTAGATTGAGTGAGTCTTGTATTGTAATTTGTAACGTTGCTAAAATATACTTAACTAACGGCGCCCCGCGGTTTAACCCGCGTAGTTCCCGTTCCCGTAGGAATATGGGGATTAAAATTATGCTAGAAACCTTCCCACTGAATCACTCTATCTATTAAAACAAACTGCATCAAAATCCGTTGCGTAGTTTTAAAGATCTAAGCATACATAGGGACATAGAGACAGAGAAAGCGACTTTGTTTTATACTATGTAGTGATTATAGTATAAATGCTACAAACATAACTACTAATCACCGACCGAAAAGTCAACATAAAATGTAATATTACTTCCAATAAATATACTGTACAAGCCTCTAAATAAATGTAACATTTCATTCCTTTTAAAGTGTGAATCTGTCAGTTAGAGCGTAATAGGAGGTGCTATAAAATCGCGCGAAACAGGCTCATTATAAAATCACTCGTTACTTCTGCAGACAAACATACTCTAGAGATCACAATGTGACCATAGTTCATGAATTATTTACATTTTAAAAGGGAATTACAATTAACTACGTAATAAATATTATGTAAAACAGATTTGGAGAAGCGAAAGTGTGATTTAATTTTATGTTAACTAATAAAATTATTCTCTTGTTAAAAAAGGTTTGAATATTTTAATTTATTGTTCGTACATGACCGTACAGGTATATTTTTTTTTCTATAGTATTTTTTTCCGTTTTCATATTTTATCATTATTAACGATATTTCTGGATAGTGTAAAAAAATCGACTGGATTCAACGTTTTAGTATTTTTGATTGACGTGACTACTGTCAATTTTTTTTCAGCATTTTTCACTATCTACATTAACATTTTGAAGAAGTAAGATTATTTGTTTTTATTGAATGGACTCCAAAACTGTTGGATTGATTAAGATTAATTTTGGTACAGATGTTCCTAAACTGGAATAAAATAGACAAACATTTGAGATCATAGTTTCGCTATGTAGCTTCGTACATTTTCATAAACTACCTTTACAATATAAACAGGATAATCCCGAAGCATGGTTACCGTGTAAGCTATAAAACTGTAAATATTTCGAGTTGAAACTCTGGTCCATTGTGGCGTTTATTTCTAAGTGTTTACAACCTCGCTGTTCGCGATATTGTTACTGTTCGGGATTTACATCTGTTTATTCCTTGATTGTACCGCGTTGTTGTTATTTAATGGTCTGAGAGAACATTTTTGAAGTAATATTTGGAAATAAAAAATATATTAAAACGCGGTTTATCACGGTATTTACACCGTGTTTATTATTTAAATTTTGGTTATAACGAATGTCTGTAACTACAAGATATACTTATTATATTATATAGTTTTACATTTTTTATATTGTGTGTTTTTTAAAACACCAAGGGCTGAAATGTCTTTTTCAGTGTGATAAAAGATGGTTTGAAATTTTAATGACTTTAGATTTACTTAAGTATCTTTAAGTAAATGACTTGAAAGTTAGACCTTCGTTTGTTTCTTCATATTACTAGATTTTTTATTAAGTCGTAACCAAATACAATAGTTATTTATGGTACAAGCGAGGTAAGTTGGTGATTACTTCCGAGGCGCTATTGAGGCCCGAGCCGTCAGGCGAGGGTCTGAAGATAGCCGAGGATAGTAATCATCAATACACGCGTGTACCATACAACGTTTTTCAACACATTTGCGAAGAAATTATAATTTTTCGCTAATAAATAAACAGTTTTTCTATTCGCGCGCATCCAACACAACAATGGTGATCGGCCAAAGACTAAACGAATATACTGATTAAAAAAAAATCGAATGAATGAATGAATGGAATCGACCATAGACCTACCAAAAGTAAGGAAACATAGTTGAAGTTTGTTTTTAAAATGTATGGACACAATTTTTTTGGTATCGAAACTTTTTTAAAATTAAAGCAATTTAAAAAAACAATCTATAACTCACTAGTGAATAAAACGTGTCATTATTCAACTGTTTTTGCTCAAATAAGAGCCCCTTTATGAGCAAGTGTGTTGAAAAATTTCTTTTTTCAACATAAAATACATAACTGAAAATAAAAGTAACAATAGTACATAAAGTACATAAACAACACACATTACATTACATACCAACATATTAAAACAAAAAGTTGTTGAAACTGCTACTTTCGTCAAAAGTTTTAGTAGGAGGAGTTTGTTAGCGCATGCGTGTTGGCAATGCCGAAGAAATGCTTGCAAGCAGTCCTCGACATTTGATGATGGCCAAGCACGATAGTCACCGCGAACAGCTAGTGCTGAACGGACGTAAGCCGAATGCACATATGACTTAGCCCACGTAGTGAAAAAAAAAACTCCACCAAAGACAATCCGAAAAAAAGTTAAACAACTTTCTAAGTTTGAAAAAGTTTTTTGTTGACGAAAAAAGTTTTTAATTTTTGTCTATGAAAATTCGTCTCTTATTTTTTTTAAATTAATTATTTTGAGAAGGTAGTGAAATATTAAATTTAATTAAACACATATTATTTAATGGTCAATTAAATAAAAATAATAAGGTATGTTAATTTAAAAGTAATCAATTAATCTTTATTTTTTATTAATGTGCTGTAATTATTTTCAGTTGGTAGTTACTTCTTAATTTAAAGATAAGTACTTACTTATTTAACTTTCTTTCGAGTAAGTTATCAAATAAATATTATTAGTTTCAAAGTAAGTACATATTTAAACAAAATTATTTATTTATTTGCGCTTATATTCTATTAGATACTACCTAAAATACAACCTATTCATATTCAATTATAGGTAAAAAAGAAATAAATGAAATTTAAATATATTAAAAGTTAAATAAAACCTTCTTTTAAAAAAAAAGCTGGTTAAAGAAGTCTTTATAATTATGAAAATAATAAAGAAACAGCCAATATATAAAAATAATAAATCGATAAGTAAATAAGTACAGTAAATTAAATCGAAACAATACAATTATATTATTGTTCTAACTTTAATACAAATAATAACTTACATATTTATAATTTAAAGAAACAATAAACGTCATAACAATTTATCAAAAGATACCAGTATTCCAAGTTTGAAACTTTGTCTCACAAAGTTATCCAACGTTAACATAACTACTTAAAAATGAAAACGTACAAAGTATTATCCCAATTATAAAGATATAACTTCATAATTAATACAAAGTACCTTAAAATGACCGAAAAGTCATTAGAGCAGAGAATAGTCTTGCGTTCGTTATTTTGGACCTCATTATCCCTTAAAATAGCTTAGTAAGTTTCCTTTGAAATTATATTCCGCGGGTAACGGTAATGTCACATTTTGCGGTTCGTACCTTCACGCACAATACTTTTCTAATTATGTGGAGTAATTGTAATTTTTTAATTAGTGTTTTTAATTTTAATTTTGTTTGTGAGGTCTTGTAAAGGCATTAGGGAAAGGTATGATTGAATTTTGTGTGCAGTCGTTTGATATGAAATAAGTTTGATACATTGACCAATATTTGGTTTACTTTGAAATGATATGAAATACATCGACTTATGCAAATGAAAAATAATTATGTTTAATAGTGCACTATTCCAACTATGTAGTTAACTGAATTGTTCTGTTTTCGTGAAAAAAATAAAATAGTATACTTAATAGTATTTTTAATATACTTTAAATGTAAAATACGAGTACTTCTCAATTAGGTACCACCTACTAATAAAATCTGGACAAATCCAGAATCAAACTTAGCACCCAAGTCGATGAGGTAATCGCCCGAAAAAAGGTCGTTAGCGAAAGTAATTCGCCTGTTTGCTTAATTTTCACGGTGAAATGACTAATTTTGATAAAATATTCTTAGATTGTTACCTTGGACCTTGATGAAGGACGCAGGGTGACGTAGGCATACGCTCTAGAGAAATTGGGATTCTCATTTTTCCACTCGATTACTTAAGTTTTTTATGAAGATAATTTTAGTACTTACCTTTTAATATGAAGAATTACATTTAGGGTCTAAGTGTAGATCATATGATACGTATAAAGTTTAAAATTATTAAATAAAATCCTTGTGATAAATACAAAAGCAGTAAATAGAAACTCATATTAAAGGAATTATTTAGTAAGATATTGAAAAATATAAGTGATTGAAGAATAAAAATGTTACGAAGAAACTAAGGCAAGTTCATAGAGAAGTATTTAAACAAATTTTTTTTGGATAAGCAATCGTACTCGCGGGAAAATTTTAATAAACATGAACGAAAAACAGAAGGAAATAAAACGTTAAATCATATTATTCAACACAACTTATGTACGGCTAATTAATACGAAGTTTTGATGAATGGCGCTTCCTGTAAAAACCATGTCTTTCTGAAGTATTTTTTCAGTGAACATGAAAATAAATCTCCATCATTATAAATACCGTATTTAGTTCTAAAAATGATTTGTGGACAGAAGCTTTCACGTTTTTCTGACAATTAATGAAAGGCGAAAAGCTTTTGCTGAAGATTTTATGGTATTTTTGGGAAAATGTTCAATGAGAATCTAACTACAAGTACCTTATTTATTAAATTGCAAATGTGAATATAAACGGGATTTTAGATATCATATTATTAGGCTATTGTTTATTTGGAAACATAATCTAAAGACAGTCAAACTTATAACTGAAATACTAATTAGACTCTTTTATTACATACTATCGGCGCCCCGCGGTTTCACCCGCGCAGTTCCCGTTCCCGTAGAAATATGGAGATAAAATTACGCTAAAAACCTTTCCACTGAATCACTCTATCTATTAAAACAAACCGCATCAAAATCCATTGCGTAGTTTTAAAGATCTAAGCATACATAGGGACATGGGGACAGAGAAAGCGACTTTGTTTTATACTAAGTATGTGGTGTAGAATATAAGAGCCAGATTTTTTCCTGTTTCATTTCGATGCGAGTTTCGGTTTTCCTTATCAATAAGATTATTGTGGATATTAATTAAGAACTAATATTTATTATATTAATTGAGTAATGCAGTCAGCCGCAGATGGGTTTTACTTTACTGTCTCGTTAAAGAAGTAGGGAGAGCTAAGGGCTCTTTGTCTTGAGAGGTGGATGGAAGGACTCTTAGGGATATTTATATCAATTTTCGCTTACGTAATTATGTGTTTCACGTGGTTTCATTTTATTTTTATTTCTCTCAAATGGCCGGTAGATAGAGACGTAGAAATAAGGTGATTATCATGCCAGACTATCGAAGTAGTCTCGGTTTGTGAGTGAATATCTGTGTGCGAAAATTTTTATACCCAGATACACAGATGACGTATTTTTGCCGTGAATTTTCCTAACTACATTTTCGTTCAGTCATTCGCAAATTAAATTACAACAATGGGAAATGATGATAAAAATAATATATTTATATGCAAATTGCAGACGACAAATGATTGTTTATCATAAGGTGTACTCGTGTATGGGGTTACAACTTTACCAAAACCAACGCACGAACTCAAGTTTCCCACTTTACATTATCAATGGGAAACATCTTCCTAAAAGTCACATAACATAAACATAATAACAGTTATAAACAAGTAATATACAACCTTATTACAAGTATATATAAGGTATATAACTAGGTGACAGTAACTTCGTTATCATCATATACGGTCTGGATCTCTTGCCGTAGGGCGGACGATTCCGTCCAACCAGCTTAATATTAACAAAGTTATCTGTTACCGATAAAAGTGACACTTTTTAACTTTATTATAGGTTTATTTGATGTTTATTAGTAAGTAGTGAAATATTTTTAATTCAGTTGTTAGATTTGTGGGAAAAATAAATTTCAAATGAAATGTTTGTTATTATGTTGTTGATAAAAGTTCTTAATAAAAGAACTAGAAATTACCGTATTTGATCAATAAAAGAAACTTTTAATTTAAAATAAGAACTACGGACACACGTTCATATTGTAATAATTATTTTAAGATGTAAATATTCTTATTTAAATTCAAAAGTACCTTTCATATTTCTAAATTTATTTGTTTTAAATCTAAAATACACAAAATAATACAATAACGATTATTTGAACACTTCGCAAGGTTCATCGTAAAATGGATTAACCGTTTCAAATCTTCCCTTTTTCTGTTTACTCTGTTTGACGGAACGACTTCAAAATTAACTTATATTTAAAAGTAATCTCCGGAAAAAAGGTAAAACAGCAATCAAATATTTAAATTTTTATGACTGTATTTGTAAATTGATTGCAATTTAATTCAAACATTTTTTTTTAGGAAATGCGAACTGAATGAATGAATGTAATTCATTTTGTTATTACGTTATCGACATTTTAAAATTCTATAATTTTTCGAACATTTTAATTTTAAATATCGAATTAAGTAGTTCGAAAAGAAAAAAAAGAAAGAGTAGTTAATTAAAGCTTTTCCACTCCGATTCGATATTTGAAATAATTAAAAAACGTAGACAGATAAAAACGAATATCTTTTTTTGTAATAAGAACAAGATTTAAAAAAACGAACGATGAGGCTGTATAGTAAACTTTTCTTCAAGAATTTAAAAAAGTGGATTTAATATTCCGTGGTACATTTATGTTTCTTGTCTAGAATTTCTGTACGAGCCTTCTGCATACATATTTGATTTTATAATGAGACTTAGATTATCCACCCAGGAACGTGAACTACAACAAAATTTTTCTACATTCTCAATTCTCAGGTGAAATTGCTTGAGATTTTTTTATTCTGGTAAGCGAAACACGTCTTATGATTATAAAATATACATATCCTCTGCATTTTATAACAAAACTTGATTTTGTATTCACCTACGTTAGCTTATTATTGTGTGTACGTTCCGAGATGTTTGATACGTAAATGTGTCCATTTAGTTTATCTATTGACTCCGTAAATTGACTAGTCTCGAGGTTTTCATTGAAATATTCTCTCCATCTTTATTTTTTTAAACAACCTCACCACGTATTTGATTTAAAAATTAAATATAACACGTATTTATTTTATTTGAAAAAAAAACGGTCGATCCTGGACCTGTATCGTATATTTTTATTTTGAGTTAAATAAATATTACATCACAGGAATATTGCAAGGGTAAAGTTTATACGTCTTTGTGCTTGTGTATGTTTGTTACTCCTATTCGTTCAAACGGCTAAACTTCTCTAAATAGGTGAAATTTAGTATACACACAGCTTAATACCTAGATTAACATCTAGGATAATTCTTATCTAGATTAACATCTAGGATAATTCTTATCCCGAAATTCCCACGGGATAAGTACTAAACAAGATACAAATAACAAATGAATATCGCAATGCGTCACGAATTAAGCGTATCCAAATCTCAATCTGAGAGCCAAACTTTTTGTTTTAAACTGAGCAATTTATAAAAAACTTCTTAAAAATCACTGGAAAGAAATAAGGGGAGCTAAGTTATGTACAAAACTGTTTCTTAAAATAAACATTTATGTAATCTTGAAGCTCGAACAGACAGATGGTAACAATAAATCAATCACTCGGTTTCGCTATTCATTAATTAATATTTGACGGCCTTTTGTACGAAATTATGTAGCTAGTATTGTTCCTAGTTTGCGTTTAAATAAGTATATTGTTTACCAAGTGCTAAGAGGTTTTACTTGTATTCGTTCTGATTTCATAAGAAATAATAATTAGGTACATAGTATTTGTAGAGTAAGTAAGTACATTAAGAATATTCTCGTATACTTACTATTTGGATATTTGATTTTGGGTTTTCGGAGGTTTTAGAATTGTTTGAAAATTAGTCTTTGTTGTGTGAAGGCTTCTCTCAAGGTTTTATTTTTTTAAACTATTTGTCCTACTGCTGGGCAAAAGTCTTCCAAATATCATACTATTGTCCCACTATCCCCTGTTAATTAATTTGTGCATACATTTTTACATTTATTTTTTTGTGATGAATAAATAATTAAACCACGCAACCCGAGAACAGTTAATTAATACAATTGCTATTATTCGACCGAGTTGTTACCTCAAACCAATTTCCAATCAATCAATAAAGTAAAACGTTGATAAGTGTCGTTTGTCGGGAACTCGGCCGTGATAAGAGTCGACTTTTGCCCAAGATCTGGGCCCTTTGACGCTACTTTCTGAAGGCCCATTATTAGGAAGGTCTTTGTTTTGTCCGAAACGCTTCTTTACAAAATAATATCGCTCAAACCATTCTTTTTTTCTCACAATTTCCTTCACCAATCTACAAGAATATAGTGGCGGAAATTCAACGATTTTTTTAAATGTTATTTTTCTTATTCATCGTTCGTTTTGTTTACCAAAAGAACCTTTAGTTTTTAAATTGTTTTCGTAATATATTCACGGTCGTATTATCGGATGTGGATCATACTCATTCATTTTTATTGCCAGTACCGTCATAGAAATATGAAATTCCTGGCAAAATGGGGGTTCGAGATTCGTATGAAATATAACGTTTTACTATTTGCTTTTATCGGAGTGCTAACGAAATATAAAAGGTATTTTTTGTTTAGCTGTTGATGAAGTATGTTTATAAAGGTCCCCTAGCTTTGCAGCCCACGGTTTCTTTCGCGTTAATTACTATTTATCCGCTCTTATTGATCGTAACGTGTTATAAAGCATATAGCCGTCCTCAATAAATAAGCTATCAAATCTTTTCAATTTACACCAGTTCAACCAAACAAACAAACTCTTTATCAAATAAGTTTATCTAAATTCGGAGTGTTGAAACAGTAAGTGCAATGTCAGCGGTACATTTAGTTTGAGGTTCAGTCTCGACTTGTTGATTCACTAGTTTGGAAAGTTCGAGACGCCAACAAAACTAAGTTAACCATTAAAATAACGTTACAATCTGTATAGTTCAGTTCGCAGTTTGCGATGCAACGCTTTTGAAACTAATATTGAACAAGGCGTTATCTTGGCAAATTGTTTAATGATTATTAATTTTGAGGTGATTTGGAATAATTAGATTTCATTATGGTATACTCTAGCAGTCGATTGCGGTTTTATCCGTATTAATTTTGAATAACACCAAGTATCCATTAAGAAAATTTGTCGTCTAATAGCGTGATTGTATGGCTCAATGTGAATAATGATACATTACAGCTGCATTATTCACATGTTTTTTGGAATACGTTTAAATAAAAGTAAACCATGTCGATGGAACGATGAATATTGCCACAAAGAAGAACTCCCAAAAGCATTGTTAAAAACTTTCAAAATAAAGTTAAGTGAAGTGCAGAAACTATCCGCACAAACTCTGAGCGCGTTGTTTCTGTTTCGTACAACGATCAGCCTTTGTTGAATGCTAAATATGTGGTGTATGAAAATAATTTGGACGAAGTTTCGACATGCTACGCTCAATTTTAGAGAACATGCATTGTCAGCTAAAACATCTCTTTGGTGCTTTTTTCGGGCATTCACGCGGAATATTGTCGTTAGATTAACAGAAAAAATGTACGCTTTTCAGCATGGACGATTACGATACATTGATTCAAGCAATTGATAAATATTTATATAACACTAGCAGCGGTCCGCGGTTTTTAGTTCCCGTTACCGTAAGAATACGGGGATAAAATATAGCCTATAGCCTTCAAACAAACTCTTCCGCTTTATATAATTAGTATAGATTTTTTATTAATTTAAAATATATCGGTATTACTTTTCTTGTGTTCATTTACGCATTAGCAAACAAATTCAAGGCAGTTCTTTATCAAACACTTAAAAGAAAATGACCAGACACGTTGGTAGTGTTGTTCAGAACAATCCCAAGATCTCGAGATAATTGTTGTTGTTTCACAAACACCTATCATACGAGTAGAGGTTCGTAACAGTTACTTGGATAATCGATTTGGTGCCAACATTTCTGTGTGGTTAGAAATATTCGATTTACGTATTTTTACATATCGAATAATTTCTTTCTCGGTGTGTTGATTGGATGTTAATTGAAAATTAAGGAAGGTACTGTTTGCTTACTGTCTGGACGCAATCGATATTAGTGTAGACATTTATGTCGAGTGTCTAACGTTCTTATAATAATAGTGTCGGACACTTTTCCCTCTCTAATCATCCAATAAACGCGCGATATGGATAAGTTCCAAAATCATCTTTTAAATAAAACGAACATGTAACTAAAATAAATGTTTCCATCATAAGATCACTACATTCCTCAGCCCTAAGATACAAAAGACATATATCTATACTAATATTATAAAGAGGAAAGATTTGTTTGTTTGTTTGTTTGTAATGAATAGGCTCCGAAACTACTGGACAGATTTCAAAAAATCTTTCACTAATGGAAAGCTAATTTATCAGTGCGTGACATAGGCTATATTTTATCCCCGTAATCCCACGGGAACGGGAACTACGCGGGTGAAACCGCGGGGAGCTACTAGTACTTAAATAAAGATCTTACAAAAAACTTTCCGTGAAAGTGTTCGCAAGTGTACCGAGACACGGAACAAGTTCCCGCGGGCGAACTCACACCGGATCCATTTGACAGTATCGCCGCTGTGTGACGTCATTGTTTCACACGTCGACCCTGTTCGAAAGCCTACATTAACAGCCTTAACGTGGCCATTGACGAGTCAGTTGAACTGATCAGTCCAGACATAAAATGTGCTGTCACTCCAAAAGTTTTAGGAAAACTAGATTTCCCCACTGAAATCTGGAATTACTTCGGTGATTGACGACCATTTTTGGATGGACGCCAGTGCAACTGATCAGTCACTCCAAAAGTTTTAGGAAAACTAGATTTCCTACTGGAATCTGTAATCGCTCTGGTGATTGACGACCATTTTTGGATGGACGCTAGTTCAACTGATCAATAAAACTGACTCTTCAATGGCCACCTTTAGAGCAATGCTCTAAGTTAACAGCAGTTATTTGCAAAACTTTCGCCTGAAACGCGAGTTAAATGAAACTGTTGGGATCACTTTGTAGGTGTTTATGTTGACATTTTATTTGAGTATTTTATGTACGAAGGTTAACAGTTTAGTTATTATTAAATTGAAGGGTTTAAATTAATTAAGGAAGAAGGAAGGGATGTGTATGAATTTGTGTATTAGTATTTTGTTTACGAGTATTTAAATACATAGTAGTTTTGTATAAAGTAAATAGTTAGCTATAATTTCCGATACTATTTTATTTTGCATTTTTCTTTATTTCCAAACGTAGTTCTTGTTTTTGATTACTACGCATTAAGCGTTACTACGCATTAGCTTACGCTATAGCGTAGCGTATGCGTAGTAATCTCTTTGTGAATGAACATTATTATAATTTATTTTCACCACATACGCTTTTAAAAAGAGACGATTTTTCATAACAAGAAACCTATTTCCAGTAAATGATATGACGTAATCGCGGCAAACAATGCATCGAATGTTCGGTTTCGGTTGAATTGTTAAGAAAAACTGAACGAAAATGATGTCCCAACATTTAACGAGTATGTTTGAGCAAATTGGTAACTTTACTAAGAACAATTTGACTCATAACTCTAAAATTGTGAAAGAGAAGGAGAATAAGTCGAACTCTAATCATGTGGGAGTGGGAGGGGAGAAGCAGGCGTCTCCCTCGCACAAAGCGCACGGGCAACCTCCACCGCCTTTGAAGAAACCTTGCAAGCTGAGAAATGTGACGTCAAAAGCTGAATCCTATGACACGCTCTATGGAAATAGCTCGCTGGTAAGTACTAGATTTAAAATTAGAATATTTCAAACAATATTCAATTGTTTTGTAATGATTTATTAACACAGAGCCTAGTCTAAGAGTCAAAGTCATAATCAACAATTGTAATGGTGACTGAAAATATGTTATTATTGTACTTATTGGTTTTATCTGACAGGAAGTATTTGAACTTTAATCCTATCTGAATCCTTTTAAAACTTCAATTTAAATAAAATGCCCTGAAAAAGTTTTAACTATTTATCTAATACAAAAAGTTAATCCATTGGTGAATTTATTAGTCAGGAACAAGTATTTTCGAAACAGATTCTAGGTTTAATAAGGACGGATAGAAAATGAAATATCTTTTTCGCGTTATAATAAATCTTAAATACCGTTAATTATACTTCAAGATGGAAAGGATAAGCTGGATTAGTGGTGTAATAAATTTAACGGAATACTGATTGTTTTCTTGGCTTTACCATTCCTATAATGTTAATCAAATCGTTTATTTTTCAGAAGACTCTTTGGCTAATTATTATTTTTCATTATTGATTAATGGTTTTTCGTATTGGTTGAATATTTTTATAATACCATGAGTAACGTTGAATTCATTTTCTTTTTACAACATTACGTCAATCTAAATTATTTTCGTTTTAGATAGATGTACTCATAATAGGTGATGAATTGATGATTTCATCCCTTTTTATGCATCGAGGATAAAAATATGTGTTTGTTTGTTTTTTTTTAATTTCATTTCGATTTAAAAATAAACTATTCAAAAATATATAAGAACAAGAAGAAAATATATAAGATATAGAACAGTCTGCACTTGCTATAATAAAATTTAAGGTTTAAAATACATTGCTTCCCATTTAAATTTTAAAGATTTTCATGTGCAATAGAGTCAAAGTTATGGCGTAAACAAAACGTCAAATTGTAAACTCTTTTAATTTAATAACAATTTAATGTAACTCGATCCTTATGGTGTTTAACGTGGTAATTCTAATTGGCGTTTTTCCCTCGTACGTTAACGGAAACGTAATCAGTTTATCGTCATGTTAATTTGTTACATCGTTTCTGTATTAAAACACTTGTGATAATGTTACTCATGTATATGTTTACGTCATTGTTTTTAATGTTATATTTTTATAGGTTTGTTTTATTAAAATACAAGAGAAATT
Organism: Timandra comae; assembly: GCA_958496195.1. Lineage (NCBI taxonomy): Eukaryota > Metazoa > Arthropoda > Insecta > Lepidoptera > Geometridae > Timandra > Timandra comae. The sequence goes on along the minus strand of OY292358.1, from coordinate 9,852,729 downwards.
TCAACAAAAAAGTTTAATATTACAAATATAAGTAAACATTATTTAAATGCATAATTGTGCTTCATTGAAATGATTCAAGTGTTTATAATAGAGCAAATTTTTGCTTCCGATTCGAGTGATTGGAACATGGAAATATCTAGAAAAACATTCTTTTAAAATGATGTTTAATCGTATATCCGATCATTTTTACTATGAAAAGCTAAAAATACCTTGCAACTTATCAACATTCCACAGTCACAGGTCCAACCATAACAATTTAAAAAGATATAAACATACCACTTGGTTACATTTCGAGTGAAAAAGAAGATGTAATATTTTTATGGTGCTATAAATCTTACCTGGTACTCATAAAGTACAGGAGAAGTGAAAAACTGTGCCACCTGCGGAGCTTACGAAATGTATCCGATGTACCTCAACCGTCGCTTGCTCACGTACGGCTGTAGGGTATGAATCAAACGACAGAACAGAATTGGTTGCTACACTCAACCCCTCAGGGAAAACGTCGAATATTCAGACATATTTTGAATAAAATGTTTTCTTTATGTGACTCCAAGCCTTTGTGTAAAGGATTTTCTTTGGACGAAAGGAAAAGGGAGATTTTTGTAAGTTTCCCTTTATCATTTTCTTTTGTTTGAATAAGTATCTATTTAAAGTGATATTATAGACGAAAGTACTTTTTTGATGTTGTTTCTGGGTAGGATATAATATCATAAAAGTAAAAGTCACACTTGGTAGGATACCTTAGGAAACAATGAAATGTTTTTTAAATAATACTACAAGTAGCCGTAGGCTGCGATAAGTACTTTTCATATGGTCAACGTAGACTCGTTGGCCCTTGCTTTTTTATTCAGACTTAACCTTTAAGAAATAAAACGGTCGCAAGACAAGATCAGTGGAGAAACGGGAAAGCGCCGAAACAGGAATAAAATAAACCTATTCAAAATTCTTCCAATAGTGCTAACAAGAAAGAGTTCCTCTCTTTAAAACAACATTGTATTACAAAGCATTTAAACTCCTAATTAAAAAGACTTAAAGTCTATATTTCAAGTAGTACAAAGTAATTGTAGAGCTAGTTCTGTAATCAACCACATCTCTAATACAAATCTCCTAGCACCGGATTAGTTAGTGTTGATAGTAAATTGTTTGCACTACTGTCTGTCTGCACACCAATGGGAGAGGGAACAAAGGCTCTTATACAGAACCACAGATACGGAGATAGCCTTTGTCCTATATACCTACTTATATATGGACACTGTTTATACTCGTAATAGGATTTTAATTAACTTTGTATTTCTAAGTTGTTTTCTGTACAAATATTGCATTGGTTCTGCACTGTTTCTGGTTCTGATGAGTTTCGTTTTTCAAATTAACTGAGTAATCTTTCTACAAATCATTTAAACTCATTCTAAAATCAGCCACTAAGGCCTTTTACTGATAGCTTTAGCACAGTTGAAGGAGATTTTCGTACAATGACGTCATTTTTAGAAATGCCTTTTCCGATGGCTAAGAAACTCTGCCTATTGAAACAGTTCATGTTCTGTGTATTTAGATCTTTAATAATAACTAATTAATTCCAAATTATTATAATAGAAAATATAATACTAAACAGTATCCTATCAGAAATTTAATTAGTCATTACAATAACACAATCGAAGTATGAATTCTAACTCTATTTCAATTCAATTAAGATTTACACTAGTTTGTGTTGAGTGGTCTCATTACGGATTAAAATGGTCACATTCCTAATATTTGTACAATACAGTCTCAGGATCCCATTTGTCCCTTTGATTCTGTCCAAATGGAGCAATATATCCTTATGGATACAGTCAATATTGTAACTTATATGTGTTAGTTTAAAGTTGAAATTGTCTTGGTAGTTTAATTTAATAGATTTCTATTGTTTGTTTAAACCTGTATTGGAATAAACTTTGATTGAAGAAATACATAATATGTATGATTTGTTGTAAGATTTCACAGGTATGGTGGAAATGTTTAGCTAAAAATATTGTTAACTAGCAGCGCCCCGCGGTTTCACCCGCGTAGTTCCCGTTCCCATGTGAAAACAAGGATAAAATAGCGAGCCTATGTCACGGTCTGATAAATTAGCTTTCCATGAGTGAAATATTTTTTTAAATCAGTTCCGTAGATCCCGAGATTACCCCTTACAATTTAACAGACACACAAACTTTACTTCTTTATAATATTAGTATAGATTTAATAGTTGTACTAAACTTACTCAACAAAACCTTCAAATCAATCATTTTATTCAATCTCATACCTGATCCCTAATTAACTTAAAACCCGTACGTAACAATAATTCATTTTAATCACGTCACCTAAAAACTGACACAATTCGGCATAAAAACTGGTGCAAAAAAAAGTAAAATTTCACACTTTGTTCAACGAAATTGATGGGTGATTTCAATCCCGCAGTTGGTTGAAAATAACCCCGACTTGAACCGGGTCCCGGGTGAGAGGCAAGCGACTATAAAATAGATATTTTCTACTGAATTGACGATACCACGGCGAACTCCCTGCAATTTTACGCATAGATTGACGACTACAGTTATCTTGCTATTTTTATACGGAAGGAACCATTCTGTGATATATATTTTATTCATTTAGGAATAATGATTTCAAATTGTTTTGTAGTAAAGTGGAAAATTGGCTTTTTATCTAGTTTTAAAGGTTTTATTCTCTGTTATTCGTATTAGATTTGAATTTATTAGGGTTCCTAGTTTTATGTTGTATAGTAAATGTTTTATATTGAGTTATGTTTTTTTAAGTAGGTAATACAAAAGAGAGACTTTTAACCATTAACCATGTATAATTAAAGAAACCTAAATAATTCACTAAAATCAATCAACTTGCAACTCAAGTCTCGATCATAAAACAAATATAAATTACAAGGAAATTGTTTTCTGAATTCATAAAGTCCCTGTAATGAGCCTGTCTGTTCTCGAACATATTATAGTGAGGATTGTACGTAAATCTCTAGGAAATAGATATTAGATAGCTTCGTTCATTCAATAACAATGTTATTAAAAACCTGTCGTAACATAAAGAGGTTCATTATAAGTTTACTGTTTACATTGACCTTCTTTCTAAGATGTATTATGGTCATTCGCTTTTTTATAATGTGCAAACTATGCCCAGGTTTATTTTTCTTTGATGCACAATTTCACGTGTGTTTTAAGGGGTTCTTTTGTAGGTTGAAAAAACGTGTTCAGTTCCGATTTCAGCTTCGAGGGGCTCTAAATTAGGGCGATCAGGCCTGGTCAAGTGCGGGCTGGTCAACTTCACACACAACCTTAGTTTTTCCGCAGGCGTGTGCTTCACGACGATTTTCTGTACCGCAAGACTCTCTGATAAATGAATCATACTCTCTCTTTTCTGAACCATTATCATAGATTTGGCGTGACATCCCGCCAAATCTATGCTTATCTGTATTTTACGTGAAGCGACTGCCATCAGACCTTTTCAACCCAGAGGGCTATACGACATTTTTTGGTTAAACCAAATGCTAGACATTTGAGGGCTAAACTACCCGTAATGATTGTCGATGTACGACAACCGGGACCGACGGCTTTACGTGCCCTCCGAAGCACGGTCTGATAAATGTACATACGAATTCGAAAATTGAAACACTTAGATACGTGACGCGGTTCGAACCAGACACCTTCCAAATGGAAGTCACAGGTCTAAACCATTACTCCAGTGACGCACTATTGTTATACTAAGCTCAAACTTGACAAAACTCTCAGCATAATACTGAACATAGGTTTTCCGGTAATAAAATGTACAACATAGAATTCATTGTGTTTTTATGTTAGGAATCTTTTTTGTATACTTTTAGGGTCAATATTATAATTTTAATCCATATGCATGAACACAGTAACAAATAAAAGGTACACCTGCCTATGAATATGTATTAGATGTAAAAAAATGGGACAAATTAATAAAGGGAACCGAATTCAAATAAATTCAGAATTAAAAATAGAATAACAAGAATTATTCATCAATACTTGTCTTTTCGATGGCTTTTCTTTTTGATAAAATAATGTTTATCTCATTTTTCGAGTATCAAATTTTTCTTTCTCTGTTTTAGTCTCAAATTAAAGTGATAAAAAAGGATGCAGTACGTAAATACAAAAAACTGACCATTATGTATTTGAACAGATTGATAAAAACACCACAAAAAGTGCTTGAATAGTCTTACTTCAGACATACATAAAAAACTTCCTTTTAATTTATTAATACTAAATAAAAACACTTATAATTTCAAAACACATCTCATACCTAAAAGCACCAAAAATAAAACAAAACAAGTGGCAACAATCTTTAGGCACTTTAAATAAAACTCGCAACTCGGATACAATCTCGAAAACACTTTGTAAATTGAAGGCCTAACTTTATTATTAATTCGTATTACTTTAACGGATTAGTAAGTTTAATTATTAAAATACCACGTAATATAGACGGGTTATTAGGGCGGTTTCAGACTAGCATATTTTTCTGCGCGTCGTTTCAGCATACGCGCTTACACGCTCGCTACATTACGCGCTTCAAAATACCGGACTTGCGTAAACGGGCATATTTCGGCGTATTTGCTCGAACCGGGTGGTGTATCTCTCGCGGCTTGCGCTTATACAAGCTTGGAATAGAAGCGCGTTATCGCTCGTACATAACATAACATAATCATTCACTACATCATCTCATTATAGTAACTGACCCCTAACTAAGATCGAAACTTGTATCTAGGGTATCAGAAACTACGCACACACTCATTCACACACACATGTACTCATAGGGTGTGTACCAGAAAGGCGCGCCTATACGCGCCTACATGCGCTTCCAAAAATGAGCTTCTATGCGCGTATAAAACGCTGGTCTGAAACCGCTCTTAACTTTAGGTTGCGATCGACAAGTTATATTAATTTTAGGTTGCGATGTTAGCTTGTGATGGGCCGACGGTTCATACTGCATTAAAACAATCTATTAATCTATTGGTATTCGATTATGGTTCAGAGCTCGTGTAAGCCGATTTAGTGGGAAAATCAATTTGTATTACACTTTTTTTGCCTTTTTGTGGTTTTATCTTTATTAATATAACAATTTATTTGTGTATAGTATTGTATAAAGTAATGTATGATTACAGTGAAGGGTAAAAGTCATTTCCTTATTGAAACTGAAAATAAAATATAAATAACAAAAGAAATTAGTGATCTCAAACTCAAGCTTTTTTATACGAGTATTAAACACATAGTCCAAACTAAAAAAAACAATATGACAATTAATGAAAAATACTTAATAAAACATGAAATATAAATTGTGTAAAAAGAAGTAGAAAACTACAACTCAGAAAACTTATAAAAGATATTTTACAAGCATGAATACAGTTTTTAATTTGTTACCAACTCAATCGATTCATATAAAAAACTGAACCTAGGAATTGGCTATAAAATATGACGATAAAAATCTTAATATACGTATTAAAAATGAGTTATTTTTTATCCCTTACGTTCCAAAATCATTCAATGATGTGTGTGAGTGTGTAGTTTCAGATACCCTAGATACAGGGTGACACAGGTAATAAACCTCATTATGATTCAGTACTAGAAGAATATTTATTTTATTATGATTTTCACATACTAAAATGGAAATAGATATTTGATCTTTACATAATACATACATAGTTACAAAATAAAGTTGCTTGCGCTTTTTGTACGCTTAAATTCTTTTCACTGTGAAACAGATTTTGATGCAGTTTTTAGCAATAGCCAGAGTGATTCAAGAGGAAGGTTTATAAGGTTTGAAATTTAACGATACTGGAATATTAAAAAAGGATTTTAAACTAGTTAATAACAACTGGTTATAGAAGATACCAAATCAATTTATCAAATAATCTCCACATATACATCTAGTTCTGAGCAAGTCTTGTACAATGAATAGGTACAGCCAACATACAAAAGGTTGGAACGTAATAATCGACCCTTGTTGCTGATCCTACTCGATAACGGATTAACATACCATTTTTACAAATACATATATGATATAAACTCACGTATTTAGCAAACGGACATGTTTAAGAGGGGTGTACAGCATGTATATCTTAATAATAAAGAAATTATGACATATTTCTCCTCTCCATTTTTTTTATCAACCTGTCGTCCATCGTCTCACTGCTGGGCAAAGGTCTCCCCCAAATCTCTCCATTTCTCCCTGTCCCTAGCCAGCTCCTTCCAATGTATGTCAAATCTCTGAAGGTTTGCCAAAACTTCTTTATTATTAAGATATTGTAAAAAAAGAGGGACATGGCCATAGCAGGTCCACACTTTATAAAAAAAAAAGGTAGCACTCCGGGAGTGCCGGCAGAAGTGAAAACTTCAATATTAACGTTGTGTTTAATTATAAGTATAAAAGTACTATCATTTATGAGGTAGAATACAATGTTTATTTATTGCGCTATCGTACACAAATATGACAATTTATATGTTGTTATTTAAGATATTATATCGTTATTTATATATTACATTAAATTTTATCTCTCAGAAAAATCAACTTCTATCCATAATTTCGACGACTTTTACACCATCGTTATTTTCAGAATCATCATCGCAAATATTTACAACTGATACAATTGGTTTATGATAACTGAAGTAAGAAACAAAAACATAAACACACACGGTCATTCGCGTAAGCGCCCTGTGCCGCCTAAATAGAGCAGCACACTCAGGCACGGTAGAAAGAGTGGGAGATACTAGTTCCTCTCCCTTCCCCTCGATCTTACGCTTTTTCGATCAGCATCACGTGACCCTGACGCGAGTTTGATAGTTTTTACCCATACAAAAAAAGTGCTCAGCGTCGCTAAAGAAGTTTTCATTTCAAAAAATGTTTGCTCTAGAAGCATTATCTAGGGAGGAAACACGGGACTACGTTTGTATGGAAAGCTCCAGCTGTACATGTACACCTCTCTTAATACCATACAGTCAAATGTTTGTCTTTGAAAAGGAATCGAACTCGTGTCATTACAAACTATACCATAAAAAACATGCAAACAGACATGCTAAATGCTCATAAATGTTTGTCTTGGGCAGGAATTGAACTTACGACCATTATCATTACAAACTGTTCCATGTTCTCCTGTTCCAAAAACCATTTAAGTACGCCTAGCATAATTGAATAACTTATAAACTCGGACATAGCACGCAGGTTTATTACAGTAACTTAAGTAAGCGATACCAATTGCTCGCTAAACTATGCTTACCTAAATTTATGCCAATTGCGCGTCCAATAAAAACCTATCAGTACATAATTTATTTTACGCAGTAACTGCGTGCTCTGTAACAAATTAAGTTTCGCTTAGAAAGGTAGTACATTTGCCAAATGAAAAACCACATTACAACCACGTAGTTACGTGAACTTACGTGCGTATGAGGTAGTCGGTATGCCGCAGATAGATTTATTTACTCGTTCACTTGAAGGATAATCCTCATGGTTGTACCATTTATGTACCTTACAAGGAAAAGGTAAGAAATAAATGTATTTATCCTATATTTTTTGGGATACGTAAGTTGGTATGATATTTGGGATTTGATGTTATGAAGAATTTGTGGTTGGTACTTTTATAAAGAAATTAGTAAAAACTAACATTAAGGGCCCATTTCACCATCTTCAAGTAAACTTCCAAGTAATTACTCCCAAGTTTTGTCTTTGTCACTTGATATAGAGTAAGTAAGAAACAAAACTTATTTCACTTGGTGAGTAACTTTGCTTGAAGGTCGTGAAATAGGCCCTAATTCATGTAAGTATGGACTATGTGAAATAGGCCCTAATTCATGTAAGTATGGACTATGTGAAATAGGCCCTAATTCATGCAAGTATGGACTATGTGAAATAGGCCCTAATTCATGTAAGTATGGACTATGTGAAATAGGCCCTAATTCATGTAAGTATGGACTATGTGAAATAGGCCCTAATTCATGTAAGTATGGACTATGTGAAATAGGCCCTAATTCATGTAAGTATGGACTATGTGAAATAGGCCCTAATTCATGTAAGTATGGACTATGTGAAATAGGCCCTAATTCATGTAAGTATGGACTATGTGAAATAGGCCCTAATTCATGTAAGTATAGACTATGTGAAATAGGCCCTAATTCATGTAAGTATGGACTATACAATTTTTGCAGTTCACACTTATGTCTGAACTACTTTTAACTGAGCAGAATGTATTACAATAAAATATTCTACTCTTTCTTGTAAGGAACAAAAACTACAATAACATTATTGCATAAACTTTTACAAAGTACTTTAGTTCCTACGAAAATAACAAAAATAGAGCAAGAACTCGTACAAACTTCTTAGTACCAAAATTTACTTAAAACACATAACCCCTTTACCTAAATATTTATAAAACATTGCTCACAGTTTTGTAAGCCGACTCTTATGAACGTACGAAATTAATGACGTTCAAGTTACCCGTTTATATAAAAGTTTACAGTCGTTTGCGGTTAAATGTGAGTTTAAATTATGAATTACTGGTATAACAATGTAATAACAATACATTATAAACCGTTTTGGTGTTTTGTTATTGGATTATATGAGGAAGTATAAACAATTAAACTTTTACACGTACTTCATGTACGTTTAGGTTATTAAAATGTAAGTATATCTATTTTTTATAGCTTTGATTTCATTGATTTACACGAACAGTACACATTGAAATAAAACACCTAGAAGGATTTTTGTCATGGTTATATTTTGTTTTACTTTCTTTATTTAGACTATATTTTATAATATTAACTTAGAAAAATAAAAACGGGTCAACCGATTTTCATCAAACATGTCTAAGAACACTCGCCCCCCTTTAATACAAAAAAAAAAAATCTATATTGAAATCGGTTCATCCGTTCGGGAGCTATGATGCCACAGACAGACAGATACACACACCCAGACACGTCAAACTTATAACACCCCTTTTTTTGCGTCGGGGGTTAAAAAACACTACTTCAAAGGCTTGAGTTGTTGTAAAAATGACAATATTAATAATCGTCGGAATAACTTAGGTAGGTATATTGATTTTTTGTTATCCTTTTTAGGCAGGTAATGTCACTCACGATAATATTACCGTGACGCACTCGTCTCTTGTATTATTTATAGGTAGCGGTAATCGCTTGCTATTAGGTGACGTATTTGTTCATTTACTCCCTGCCTTAAAAAGTAATATAAATAACTTCTAATAATAAATACAAATCGTAAATGTGTTTCCAATAACGTCTATTGTTTTACTCTAATCACAAATGACATGTGATATGTTGGACAATAAAATTACTCAGCTCTGTATGTATTGACGGCACGATACGATGCGAATCGTTTTTGTACTGTTACATACCAGTTTTTCGAATAAATTCCACTTTGTTTTGTCCCGCGGGCGAGTAAGGGTGGGTACACACACAAATACTCAATAACATATTTCTAGAAGGTCGTGCTTTGAGTTTTCTGCCCCAAAATTGTCGAACTTGTTAAATTAAAAGCTAAGTTGGTAACGCTTATGAAATTAAGAAAATTGGTAACAACCACCCATTGATCACCATTAGTAATTTTAGTATTGTTTTGGAGTTTATTTTAGTAAAGTCTTGAAATTTTACATACTATCTCAAACAGACTATAAATTATTATGATAATAACTGTATTCAGGCCGAAATTGACGGGACTCTGTAATCTTACTAAGACTGAGTCTTACGTGAATCATACCAAGATTAGGTACTTAGATTTCGGTTCGACTGAATACACTCATTGTGTGAGTAAATAGGCTCTGTCTCAGCTATAGCTTCACTGAATATTTGTACCACTGCGTCACTAATCCTCCAACAAAATACCCGTTCCCCAACGTTAGGAAAACTGGTCTTCTTTGCGTGTCGACTCATATATTTGAGGACCAGAATTCATGGTTGATGTTCCATGAGCTAGTATGAAACGTTACGCGTCTACTTTCATCATGAGAACAGCGCGGGTGTAGAACTCCCTGCCAGCTTCTCTGTTCGCTGAAACATACAATCTCGGTCTTTTTAAGTCGCGAGTGAATCGGTATTTTCTAAGCGAGCACGCTACATCTTGGGCTGTATCATCGCGTTCCATCGAGAGTTACAGTCAAGTGCAAGCCTATGGGTTAAAAAAAAACTCAGCTACCGATATAGCAGCTCGCTCAGCAACCGATGTAGCAACTTAGCCAACGATATGGCAAGAAAAAAAAAAGGTATTTTAAATTGAACTTTTAGTTCAATTGGTATAAAAATGAAATTCTCCATTGTGTACGAGGCGTTACGTCGTTTCTCGTAGTCATGTAAGTATGTCTCGCGTATTGACTTATGCGATCAGATTTTACTGTTTCGCTTTAGGGCTGTTTCATGGAGACACTTGTTTGTCAGTTTATTTCGTAACTGAGTGTGTAGTTATGTTGTTAATAATGGATTCTGTTTTATCCAATACTGGCTGCTTAGTCGTATTTGTTGTATTGCTTTTATGAACTTCATTCTGATATTTTAGGAGTGTTATTTTATGATTTTAAAGAAGGAAAGAAGTGTAAATTTGTTCAAAGCTTTTGAAAATATTATTGTATATGGATAAATTCATTAATGTTTGGAGTATTCTTTTGACATGAATATTTCCTTTGTTTTCCTCCACTTTTTCACCTTCATGTATGAATCAGAAAGACACAAGTCCCAGTGTCAATTACAGTGTTGAGCGACACATGTTTCTAAACATAGATCTGGTTTGAGATCACTAACACGCATTCGGCAAACGTGGTGATGACGTCAATCCTCTTTACTACTAAATTGAGGGCCTTGCCCCTGCAATCTTACTATAATAAACATAACATAACATAATCATTCACTACATAATCTCATTATAGGAACTGACCCCTAACTAAGTTCGAAACTTGTATCTAGGGTATAAAACAAACTATTCTTTATCCGTTACCCAAATACCGTCACAATGTTAACAAATAAAAGAATTACCCGTCCAGGTATCCGATGTTGGTTGAAACAATCATTTTCCTTCACATCCGACCCGTTTGGTGCGGTAAAAGTCGTGGTGGAAAATTGCTTTGACATCTCAAAACTAATAAAGCGAACGACATTACGAAAAGAAAAGACATTACAGAACGGAAACGTATGAATGGGTTTTAGTTGACAAATATACTCGTGTAGACTAGGTACGGTAGTGTGTTACTGGGAAATTGTACTAGACTAGATACCTATTTGCACGAAATAGTTAAGTAACTAGATATTATGTTTTAGGTATATGGAATAGTTATTTGTAGGGTTATAGTGCGAGTTGTACTTATGTTGTAGTCACTATTATCTTTTTAAATGTTTACATAACACATAGGCATGTTGTCGATTACATATATGTGATCATGATTAATAAATGTTCACGATATATGTGTGTGCGTAGTTTCTGACACCCTAGATACAAGTTTCGAATTTAGTTAGGGGTCAGTTAAATGAGAAATTAACGTTATAATGAGATGATGTAGTGAATGATTATGTTATATTATGTTATATCTCGGTTTCGATGTGTGTAACTGTGTATGAATGAATGTTTCTGAAACACGCTTCGTAGCAAAGATGGAACTAGGCTTGGAGGTACTGCTACAAAATCCAACGTTTGTAATTATTTACCACGCTGAAGTTTTTTGTAAAAGAAAGAACACTAAGAAGACACATTTATTGGAGCCCTATTGCCCCTTCTCCTTCTGGTTTTGTCAATTACGACTTAGTTTTAGAACAAATTTTGGTACCTATACTGATAGTTTCATTATCATCATTGCTGAACGTAGCCTTCCCTCAAGGACTTTCACAGCAACTGATCACACACCCTCTGGATGCAATAAGACCAACACACAAATATTTAATTTACTTGTTTACTTTTTATTAGAAAACTATTACCCAAAATACCCCGTGGAAATACCACATTAGTTCTGTGTCCCACATTTTAGGACACATCAAGTAAACATCACCATCACTACATATTATAAAACAAAGTCGCTTCCTGCTGTCAGTCCCTATGTATGCTTAGATCTTTAAAACTACGCAACGGATTTTGATACGGTTTTTTTAATACATAGAGTAGGTTTAAAAGGAAGGTTTTTAGCATAATTTTATTCCTGTATTCTTACGGGAGCGGGAACTATACGGGTGAAACTCAGGGGCGTTGCTAGTAACTTAGGAAGTAGGTCTAAGCGTACCATTCAATTTCACCCCAAGACAAATAATTCAATGCCCCGGTTAGTTCAAGTTTATTGTGCCGATCCGTGTAACATATATCGCGGACGTGTGTTTAGAACAAAAAATATACGTGTGTATTGTTACATTGATGTTGTTATTTATAGTGAATTGGACTCGAGAATTTAATACTAGATACCTGTTTCTTTGCGGGTATTTCGATAAATATGTACATAAATATAAGGTTTGTGGAATTCAATAAGTTTGCTGAACGCGTTTGGGTGGATGTTTTCGAATTTGTAACTTTTAAAGCCGTTATTATTATATTTGTTATATTGTTATATTTGTTTGCCAAATGACAGACTATAAGGTTACTACTTCAGGATATATGCTTCTCACTCACTGATGATATTAGAGATAGGCAGACTAGAAAAAAATAAATGTATAGGGTAGGACTCTTTGCTCTAATAATATCAAGAGGAAATGATGTACTATAAAATAATAACAAATAAAATATAGGTAACTTAAATTCCCGTAGTAGAATTATTTATGTAAGTAAAACTGCAGGTCATTGCTAGTAAGAATACTCGTATATATTTATAATACTTCGAGAAGACAACAAAAATGTGTTTAGAAAGACTCTTGAACAGACAATATTGCATTTACGTTTCCTGTCAGGAAATCGAATCTGGAACGATTTATATTGAAAGCAGCGCTAGTTGGCCATAAATATCATAAAAGATAAGTAGCTTTAAAATCCCACTGTAGGGCTGAGGCCTCTTGGAGGGTAGGAGTTGTTTAATTTATAGTTGATGTAAACGTAGTTTTGTAGATTTTTATAGTACCACGGAGACGTCTGTAAATATTCTAATAATATTTTTTCTATAAATTATGAAAATGAAAAAGTATTTTGGCCGCCATTATTAGGAGTCCACCATATTAGATTTATAACCACGTCACTTAGATATCCATGCATATCATATTCAATCTAAAGGCGTATTCGAATGCGCTCAATCAATTGACAAGACCGAACAAAAATACAAACAGTAGAAGTTAAATAAAAACTTACTTATAATAAAATTTTCAAATACAATAAATATTTATAACTTGATGTCAGTGCTCTATGTAACATTCTAGAAGCAATATTATATGCAATAAAGTGAAAAGAGAAGGTCTGAACTGAACGGATTTGGTCGGACCCACTACTTTTATTCGTTGTAATGATATTGAACCCTTATTAGTCAAATAAGGGACTAAATCCGATCCTATATTGTAATAAACTTCTACGGAATGAAATTGCAGTTTCGACCAAATTACCGAGTATTAAAGTATAAAATTGATTGGAAATCGATACAAGGAAGTGATAATGTGATAAGTTTTTTGAAGCTGCGACCTCCGGTTTTGAAGGGGTAACGTCTTCCAAACAGACATATAATTTTTTGTAATATTAAAATACTAAGTAAATAACTTACAGAAATTATGCTCGTTAACTCATTAAAATTGTAATAAATTATAATATTTAGTCTGTATTACATTTTATGCTAAAATAATAAAATCCCTTTAAAATAGAAGTATGGTAGAAGTATTTGCCTATGTACAATAAAGGTTTTCTAATTGTACTGCTAATTTTTATTATCTGGAAACGGTCAAACCACATATTTGGGTAAGGTCTAGACATTGTGAAGTTAGGTCTTGTATAGTTATAATAATGTAGAAGCTTAGCTTTTGAATAATATTATCAAGCTTAGCTTATTCAAGTAATATTAATAATATTATATCATCAATTGAACAAAAAACATTAAATTAAAAATTTAAAAAACCCCCAACAAAATTACTTTCAAAGCCCCATAACTTTTAAACGGGTCAACCGATTTTCATCAAACATGTCTAAGAACACTCGCACGTAAGTCCCCTTTAATACAAAAAAAACTAAATTGAAATCGGTTCATCCATTCGGGAGCTATGATGCCACAGACAGACAGATACACACACACACATTTCCACAACACACACAGACACGTCAAACTTATAACACCCCTCTTTCTGCGTCGGGGGTTAAAAATACGAGGTGGATCATTTTTTAAGTTTTTTATTATTTATTTAATGTTATTTTATTAGGGAAAACAAACAGTAACTTATTTTATCTTAGATACTAGTCTTAATATAAGTTTATTTAGTGTAAACAAGCATATTATAACCTTCTACGTCTTTCTCGAATTCAAGCACTGTCGCAATGTAAGAAGATTCATATTAATAGTAGTCTTGTAAAACTACTAAACACTCTTTTTTGTTTAATCTTCGTCAAGATTATAGCAAATAAAACAGAAAGGAATATCAAGTACTAAACAAATTAATTATTACACACACGAGACTCGAAAATGTATTAAAACAACACTCGAAAAGGCTTTAAGCAGATCCAAGTCAATTAATTTTATGCCTTTCACAATAATAACATTAAACATAAGATAATTAACAAGGTAATCAGCCTTGTTGGCATTTTGATTAAAATTTAATGTTCATATCTTGCAAGGAAACCTCACAATTACTTCCCTTAAGCGCAAAACAAACACTTTGATGTAATAAATCTTCCCTAAGAATATCTTGATTGTCTTTATTATGTCTTTACCTGTCAAATTGGTTTGGCAGACTTGTACTCGTATATCACTTTATTACAAATAATTTAATATACGGCGAAAAGGCTTTGAGGATATGATGAAATCAAGAGAATCAAGAAGTGACAGGTAGTAGGCGTGTTAGATTGAAAATACGTAAATCTGTTTGAGAAATGTTAGGAAGAATGGTCTTCTCTAACTATTAATGCTACAAAACATTAAATTATTCTTTTTTTTTTTTAGTTGTTTAAATACACTTTAAAACTTATTTAAAGCTATGTACTTAAAACTATAACATAACATAACATAACATAACATAACATAATCATTCACTACATCATCTCATTATTAATGTACTAAATGAATCCTAATACCTTTGTTGCGTTGCTTCTACAACAGTTCCGTTGTTCTATGCAAACGCGTGACGTAGGTAAACAACTATAGCTTGTGAGATTGTGAGACAGTTGAGCGGCCGGCGGACGAGGAATGATATCCTACCGTGACACAGTTCTTACTATTACGGAGGGTAGAATACCAAATCTATCGCTGCGTTAACTTGTATCACTAATTAAATAATGAATATTATATTGTACTTATAAATAATATTATTTATTGAACATTACTTATTTTGTAAGTGGTAATTATACATATTATGTGAATAGAAAAAAGGTAAATCTTGTTATAATACGTGCTATTGTAAATGAAAACAGTGTCTTCAAATTTTTAATTAGTGTGAATGATTTTTAGTTATGTATATTATATCGCAGTGTGTTATTGAAAATAAATAAATTATTAAATTAAATATTAAATTATTATTATAGTAACTGACCCCTAACTAAGTTCGAATCTTAGCTAGGGTATCAGAAACTACGCACACACTCATTCACACACACACCCAGACCGAGATAAACATTTGTGGTTCACACAAATATTCATCCCGCACGGGAATCGAACTCGCAACCTTACGGATGGCAGTAAGTACATATCTTACTATATTTAGTAAGTTCTTTTTGAAATACTGCATTCAATTTAAAGAGAAAACTAAAGCTTATTTTTAAAGTCACTCAAAACAAACACCAAACAGCAGTATTCGTACACTAAGAACACGCAAACATAAACACTACTTACAGACTGAGTAAATCCAATAATGTCTAAATTGTAATATAAGGACGTCAGGAGACGGTCCACGGCTTGGATAAACGTCATGCATTCCAAATGCAAAAACATGAGTCTATAATGCATTTTAAAGCAAAACTGTACAAGCAATATACATATATATATGTGATACTCTACTGAGAAAAGCCTTAAGGAATACGAACGGATGCTAGCTTGTTTCAAAGTTGGAAGCTTTGATACGGTCTTAATCAAATTAGGTGTTAAAAGAATAATCTGGGTAAGAGATAATCTTCTGGTATTTTGAATTAATTTGGAAGTTTAAAGACTACGTATATGGTGCTTTATTTAAGGTTTTATTTGACTTGTCTGTTAGAAAATATGTGAAGGACCTATTTTGTAACTTTATAGCACTTTTTAATATAAGTATACGATGTAAGTCCTGACATCACACATTGACCGTCTAGTTCAAAACTAAGCAAAGCTTGTGCTATGGATCTTAAAAAACGGATAAACATTCGCGTACATCCAAAATGGCGGAGTTAAGTAAACAAATTAGCACTAAGCTATTTTTTATCTACATTCGCATTAGCTATAATTTATTTGTTACAAAACACAACAAAATAAAATAAAATAAACACAAAAATATTTTCAAAGTCCGCATTGTTAAGCCAATCTTAAAAAACGCTTCATCATTATTCGTAAACTGTTTGTTGTTTGTTCAAAAGTCCGTCATTAATGTTTAAATTGATTAACGAATAATTTTCGTCACGCAGTTGTTACTTGATTGCTTACATTTCGTTTGGGGGTCCTAAATAAACTACACAAGTTTGGATAAATGGACGCAAATACAGCCTATGTTTATAATGCAGTACCGAACATTTGTTCACCTGTTACCTTGCGTAAACATTGCCAATTTTTGAACACAATACTCCTTTGTAAAACCTCTATCTCGTACATTTGTGTAATGAAAATGTAAAACGTACTCGTGTATGTGGTGAATATTTAAGGAAAAAAAGTCATTAAATAAATTGTTCTTATTCAGAATTTTTCGTAAAGATTTCTGCGGTTGTACCGATTTAGTTAAGAGAAATGTAATTGAATTAATTTTATTAAGGAAGTTTTTATGTGGACTCATTACGTTTTGTTTTATGATATTTTTTCTTGTTTTTGTTTACTTTTGTGGGAATACGAGTACTTATTTTATTTACTACGTTCTGTTTGTACCGAAATTTTCACAAAAATGTTCATCAGTATATCATAAGAAAGAAATTTATCCTTTTATTTCAAATTTAAATTAGTTAAAATGCAAAGATTATATTGAAATCCGGTCCCCATTCCCCCTCACGTGTTTCATAGCCGTACAGTCGTTAGCGCCGTAACTTAACAAGCAAACATCGTCTGGCACAAGTAAACATTCACATAAAATTTCAACTGTCATTGAACAATGCGGTCCTAAATTTCGACAGCGTTTTGAAACAGTTGTAAAACTTTTGATATTCGCACGATTCGGGGAATTAACGGAGGCAAAGGCTTATACTGCGCCTCCTTAGTACGTAAAATAAGGTTTAATACCAGTTGTATTTGGGGTGTCCGGATTTTATTATTTATTTTATGAAGCCTTTTGGTACAATCCAAGAGTAAGACGTGACTTAAAGTTAAGTGTTTTGAACCTGAGCCAAAATATGTTGTATAGATTTATAATACTGTGAATGTTTGGCGTTGGAACTTTGTTTGTTAGCTAGAGAATTGAGTGAGAAAATACCTTAAATGAAATACATGAGAGTCGATCTATGTAGCTATCGTTTGTGTATTTGTTACTCATTCAAGTTCAATCGGCTGAACAGATTTAAATTTATGAAATTTGTATCCACATATAGTTAGTTACTTGAGTACTGGATCAGGGTGTACGTAGGTAAGCCCGCGGGGCAGACTACTAAGGTCATACATAAGGGTACTATAAATTACAAAATCCTTCTATTTACCATTAAAATCTGTTCCAAAACTTATGAAAAGCATTTTAAATACAGTAAGTAACTCATTAAAACAAACTTCCTACTTCGCGATAAACATATAATTTGTACAATAATACAAACTCTATGTTCTCAATTAAAGTTGGTCTCTGTTGCAAATCCACAGGAAATTAACTACCTGTTTCACTTAATGTAAAATAATACTGTTTCGAATTATGGTTATTTATAAAAGAACTGTATTTTTACTTAAGGGTTTCTAAGCTGTAGGAGAAAAGTTTTGTTCTGGAAAAACAAATATTAGCTTAGCTTTGAAATTTGATGTTGGAGAAGTATGTTTGTAGGATACCCAAGGGTTAAAACGGGACCCTATTACAAAGATTTCACCGTCTGCCCATCTGTCAATCACCAGGCTAGCCGTAGGTATATCAAGAACCGCGACAGTGGTTTTATTAAATTATAGTCCGAATTGACTACAAAGATATAATACGATCTCGATTCGCTTGTTGTAAGTGTGACGTAGTATGCGAATCGTCCAACAAGCCTTCCAGTGGTACAACACAACTGGTCCAATTTTGATGAATGAGGTGTCAATAGATTTGTTGTTCCAGTCCGGACGACATACGCTACATTTTATACAAATACAATCAAAATGACGGATTTTTTGTAAAGTTTAGGTTGTTCTTCTATATTATCTATTTGGTTAAAAGCTGTAATTTCGACAAAACAAACAGGCAATTTCTTTTTTTAATATTTTGATTTCATACAACATATTTATTTAGAAAATTATGGAAAGTATACCATAATTGCTAACATTTTTCAAATTAGTAAATGGAAAATATGTCTGTTTTCAAGCATTATATCAAAATAAGCTTTTAAAAATCTAATCTCTATATCCGACCCACATTTAAGTCCTCAAATACAAAACATACTTTTTAAACGAGTTTACCGATTAAACCCATTGTATATTATTATGTATGAAAACAGCTTATTTTAGAAATTGCTTTTTGTACAACCATTTTTATTATTATTCTCTCATTGTGTATTTAAATAATGTACATTTATTATCTACAAAATAACTTTATTTATTTATCTGTATACATATATCTCAAATAAGGTTATTTTCATTCATTTCTATGAATTAGTGGCAATAACGTAACATAAATCATTCACTACATCATCTCACTAAGTTCGTGACTTGTATCTAGGGTATCAGAAACTACGCACACACTCATTCACACACACACCCTGACCGAGGAAAATTACTAGAGTTGAGTGGTGGTGAGTTCAAACCCCATCTATTGCACTATTGACGTTAACTCACTCCAGATACAAGTATACTTAGTGTAGTTGGAAGGCTAACAACACTACTACTAATGAACAATAGACAGTGCGAAAGAAAATGGCATAATAGGTTGGTCTCCAAACCAAAGTTAATTTTTTTTTATTATATTTAGGTGTAATACGACAGAGGCATTCCATTCTGCGCACCTAAATTTTACGCACCCAGAAGTTTCGCATCTATACTATTTCAAAGATCTCCGTAAGAATCCACGTATAGTCCGGGATAGCAGTAAAAGAGACTATTTCTTCAAATAAAAAAAAAGGTAGCACTCCGGGAGTGCCGGCAGAAGTGAAAACTTCAATATTAACGTTGTGTTTAATTATAAGTATAAAAGTACTATCATTTATGAGGTAGAATACAATGTTTATTTATTGCGCTATCGTACACAAATATGACAATTTATATGTTCCTCTCCCTTCCCCTCGATCTTACGCTTTTTCGGTCAGCATCACGTGACCCTGACGCGAGTTTGAAAGTTTTTACCCATACAAAAAAATGTGCTCAGCGCCGCTAAAGAAAAAAAAAATTTGCCCATCAGCAAATCAACCTTAGTTTATTGTGCAAAAAGCTACCAAATTCCAAATTGTAAAAAAACTACTAAAAGAAGTATTCAACATGAACTATAACCCAGCGAACTAAAGTCGTAACTATAACGCAACCCATTTAAATCGTTCGATGACACAAGTGAGCTGCAAAGTCTCGTATAATGAACGCAGTTCAAAGTTACACAAGAGATTTGAAATGCTCTCCAATTCTCTAAGAGTCCTGAAGTGCATACCGACTGAAATTCTTTGTTGCGCCTACATTCTTTAAAGGCGACCGGATTTTTGCGTCATTGTGCACTCCGTCTTATATGGAAAGAGAACTAAGTTTGAGAATGGTTAAAGTTCGAATATAGTTAGTAATAAGTCTCGTTAGAGTGACGTATGATTTAAATGTAAGAGTATTGTCGTGTTTCATTTTGTAACTTGTGCTAAAGTTTGGTTTGTTTACGTTGCGTGATTAGTAATCATTAATTTTAGATCAAATTGTTTATAATTGTTGTGTGTGTATACGCCCTTAAGTGTCATAATATGATTTTACGTTTTGACAGTACCTACTAGGCTAGCATGACTTCGAAAACGCAATAGATACAGCGACTTATTGACATCCAACTGATAAAAATGCCCGCCATATTTAATTTTACCACATGATTAATTTTATAACATTTGGTCATGCTCGCAAAATCGATATAGCTATTTATTGACATCCAACTGTCAAAATATAATCAACTAGCAGCGCCCCGCGGTTTCACCCGCGTGGTTCCCGTTCCCGTGGGAATACGGGGATAAAATATAGCCTATGTTATTCAGGGTGAATGTAGCTTTCTAATGGTGAAAGAATTATTGAAATCGGTTCAGTAGTTTCGGAGCCTATTCGTTACATACAAACAAACAAACAAACAAACAAACAAATCTTTCCTCTTTATAATATTAGTATAGATTTAGCCGCCATATTTAATTTTATCAAATCGTACTACGCTATATTCATTTGGTTATGCTCGCGAAATCGATATTATTTCGTGGTGTCTATATAATTTATCACGCACAGTCATGCTAGGCAGGCTGGGGCTTTATAAAAATAATCATAATAATCAAACTTGTTATAATATCATCGCACAAATTAAAAACCGATATACTATATCTTTCATTTTAAAGAGGTATAAAATATAAATAGAATTGAACCACTATTCTGACGTTCGGTTAAAATATACCTCAGCAATAAATGCTGGTAAGAAGCAATAACGTAGTGGCAATACCAAGAAGGTGTTTGTGCAGGTTTTATGTGCTGACGAAGATGTGTGGATAACATATTTTGGGGAGATAAGCATAAACATAAAATGGTTGTTACTATCGCGGAGTAAGTTACGCATTGCTGTGAAGAAATGTTTTATTAGCGTTCGAGTTTTGCATGTTTAAGCAGACAAAAATATGAAATACTACGTTTATACTCGTATTCAGAAAAAAACTGATATGTTTATGTTTCATATATACTTACGTCAAACTACTGGGCCGATTTTGATTAAATTTGATAGAGATATAGCTTTATAAACATGAAAAACACGTACTTAGCACTCACATAGCTTTATATCCAAAACTTCGTACGCGGGTAGAACATCGAGCCATTTACTATAAGTTACTAACAAAGCCTCATACGCGAGTAAAATATCGAGCCACTACTAATAAAGCCTAAATCAAACAATAAAAAACAATGACAAATGGAAAAACAATACCAGCTCAATAGCTAACAATTCTTTATTTACCAACAATGTTTATCGTAAACGTAAACACTTTGACTTTACTATTTCACGGTCGAAGAACTTACGATTTACAACAAGGGACTAAGAAACAAGGTTGAAACTTGGACTTGAATGAAACTAGTAAATTCTAACTTAATAGTCGCTAGTTAAGTATAATTAGGGACAAAAGTTTACAAAGTTTACACCTTTCCGGTTTGAAGGAGATTACAGGGAAGTCGGCGGTAAGTTGTAAACAAAAGTGTTACAGAACTTACAGATGTTTTGGTATGTAACATTGTATATAAGGGAATATCTACGTAGTCTGGCCTTCTGCTTACATGCAGATATTGTCAATCTACGTGTAACATTTTAGGTGTTTTTATTAAATTACTATTAAATTGGTTGTTAGTAAATTATTATGCACTGACCTACAACTAAACAAAGATGACCTTATAAATACTTGTTTACATGCATTGTTGCCCACATAATTATGTATTTCTTAATCAACTAGTTAATATCATGCATGGTTTAGTGAATGAATCCAGTAAGAGTTCAGCATCAAAACATACATACATTAAACTCCGCATAAGTATAATGTTAGAAACAAAGCTTTTAAATTACATAACCAGCTAAAAATGCATATTAAATAATCCTAAAAAACAATAAAACATTACTAAAACAAAGTTTCACAAACGTAAATTATTTAATGTGCATTCCGTACGTTGTTCGAGTACAATTTAGTTAGTACGGCTCCTCGCTTTTAAAAGTTTCACCAAAACTTTGAGCCATTTTCCAATTACTTAGACTACCGTTACGGTACCGTACTTTTACGGTTTAAAGACACAATTATATTACGTTTCCTAATTATATTGTTTTGTTTTTACAAGCTTTTATTTAGTTTCACCTGTCCCGTTGTCTGTAATCAAATCTTGCAAGCTATTTTTCGACTACTTCTGCTTATACGATAGAGCTGTTTGGCATACTTATGTATAAGTCCCATGACAATGCAAAAAAGCTAAAAAAAAGCGGCATATTCTATGTGTTATAAGGACATCTGTACCGAATTTCGTCTAAATCGGTTTTGGCGTAAAAGAGTAACAAACATCCAAACTCGCAAACATACAAACTTTCGCATTTATAATATAAGTAGGATTCTCATACCGATGAAGATATCTCGCTAGTCCGTTTGTGATTGCTCCAGTCTAAATATTTTTTGTCGTTCCCTAAATTCCCGAGCAGATAATCATGGATACCGTAAGGAATACTTTGTTGAATAAATTTTATTAACCGCCCTAAAATTAGTTATTTATCTCTTCTTTTTTAAATGAACGACTCGACTTTTAAAAGACTGCTTGATTTACATTTTTATTTCGGTTGTTAATTGCCGAATTGGGTTATTGATGAATTGGACATTTTATGTTTGGCTTCTGGTGTTTTTATGCTAACGTAGATAGATGGGGAAATGGAAAGTGAAATGTTGAAGAGGGGATGAAATGTGAATGTTTTTGTTACTTTATATGTATAAAAAAGTTTCTAGATTAAAGAGATAGGTATGTGTCTTTTGACTTAGCAAAAGTTTCCGAGTTCGATTGCAGAGTCAAGCGATATTTAAAAAAATATCCAAATAATAGGTATCTCGAGTTTGAATTAACATTTTGAGTTTATAAATCAAAATCCTCTTTTTGCTCTGCCGTAGTCGCGTAAAATCAAAGCATTATCATCATCGATTAGACCTCTATATCCAAGTTATTTAGTCAGCTTGCGGTGACAGGAGTGAATTTGTAAACTTTGACATTCCATCGAGAAAACTGCGAAGTTTGAACGCAGGTGAAACCACAACACATAGCTAGTTTATAACATAGTTAACTTATGTCAGGGTAGTTATGTTTTAAACATGCTTATTGCCTAGATATAGACACATTATTTTAATTGCTTATATTTTAGTTTTATTTTTTATTTTGTATGTACAATAAATTACTACAGAAAAATATGATTGTCTTGACGAATCCAAAAGATTGGTAGCAATTCCAACCACCAACGATATGATGATAAGCGTATGTTTTAAATTTTTTTAGAGTTTATATTTTTATTATAATCTATGCGGGTATCCTAGAATTTTTGGTTTATAAATATTTTTATTATAATCTATGCGGGTATCCTTGAATATTTTCAGTGTAAAATTGTATATTTATAAAGAAATGAACAAGCATTAAACTTTTCATGAGAACAAGCAGAATGTTTTCCACATTCTCGACGGAACTCTTAAACTCTCACCAGTTATTTCGTAAAAATGTATTCGTTCTAGTTTCAAGATGTTCTGTTTTATTCTCTTGGTATTTGTGGAGAGCATTTGAGTGTTAAAGCTCTTCGAATATGCTCTCAAAGATATAAATAAAATGGTGATTCTAGTCGAGTTTTTAGTGAAAGAAGTTTCTTATCATTAATTACTTACCTAAGTACTTCTTTATGCACACTTTAAGCCTTTTTTTTTACTAAAGAAAGCTTATTATCTTTATCTATATATCTAAAAATCAATTGCTGTTCGTTAGTCTCGCTAAAACTCGAGAACGGCTGAACGGATTTATCTTATCTTGGTCTTGAAATATTCGGGGAGGAAGGTTTAAAAGGTGAGAAAAAATCGAATTATTGCCGGGAACGGGTACAACGCGGGTGAAACCGCGGGGCACAGCTAATCGTTTATAATTTCTTCTATATACCTTAAACTGTTGGTTTTTATTGTCTTACTAACACCTTAAACAGATGTTACGGATAGTCGGATAGTTCTAAGTCTTAGAGTTGGCTTCACCAAAACAAGATTAAATTAAAAAAAACCTTATTAAAAACAACCCTTTTTTTTAGCTTTTATTGCATTGTCATGGGACTTTAGTATGCCAAATTTCAGCTCAATCGAATAACCAAAATTGGTCGAAAAGTGGCTTGCAAGATTTGATTACAGACAACGGGACAGGTGAAACTAAAAAGCTTTTAAAAATACTAAGTACTTCTGCCATTAGACTTCCACAATCGAAAGTTACCGTGGAGGTGTGAAGGCTATCGCTCCACGTAAAATACCGACAAACCTAAACCTAAACAGCCCGTTTAGATAAAGATTTGGGACAAAAGCTAAGGGATAGTAAAGATCCCGTAGTTTCTATACATTACAAGGCCAATATAAAACAATGTTCTAAACAACCGTTGTCAATTACTATCGGGACCTCAATATATTTTCCTTAATTTTGTTTACCGTTTTATTGTAGGTTGCCTAAGTGATTGTTTTAAACTATGAGCATCAATTTGGTAGCGTTTTTATGGAGATGCGATATTAACTTTTCCTTGTTGTGTTATCTGCTGATGTGGAAGAAAGATATTGTATAGGTATAGTTATGTGGGCATTATTTCCCTTACTATGATTCTTCAATGATCATAAATCCAATTAATATGATTTATATCAAATTACATCTGCTCATTACATAGGTATTTCATTCTGCAGCTTTTAGACTGGTTCAAATAAGAGATCAATCACTTTATCATCTTATATAGCAACTAACCCGTGACTAGCTTATTTCCTGTATCTAGTATTCTAGGGGGTACTAGCAAATACGCATATTATTATAGAGTTACAGTGTCACAGAAAAAATAATATTCTAAACTATCTCACAGTACTTATGCACATAACACCAAGTATGCATCAAAAAGAATAAAGTAAGTATCAAATATTTGTTAAACTTCACTGAATACATAACAAGCTAGATAGAGTACAGAGTTCTTGTTAAAACTTCATCGGGCTGGTCGCATTCCTACGAAGTATTTGCTTTCCATACTTAGTACTAATATTAGGCATAAATAAATAAATATTAGGCGATACAACAAAAAAATTAAAAGCTTGCTTGGTTGAACCCTATCTGTAGTTGTGGTTTAAATATGGGTCTGGTTTGAGATCACCAACAGTGTTCGTAATTAATTAATTTCCACGTATAGGAATACGATCATCAATGAGAAGGATCTCAGGGTAATTAAATACTGATATTTTCTTTGTAATGGAAATGTTTGGGGGAGACCTTTGCCCAGCAGTGGGTTAACAAAAAAAACGGATTAACATACGTAGATATTTAAAATATCCATATCAACTTTAAGAGTATTCATTAATTTTCTTTAAATGGGAATTGAACTCGCAACTTGAGGTAGAGCAGGTAGAGGCAATATTACTGCCAACAAACGTTAAATCCTTTGAATAATGTGTGGATTCGTTCATGACGTATTTGTGTAAAGATTTGATAGTGAACACATTAGTCTTATGTGTTCAAGGAAATCGGTTTTGGATTGCGTTCTTGGTTTCTTTTCTTAAGTTACAGGAAGAAATAATTGCTTGAACTTGTACCTGTTTAAATTGACGAGATTATAATTTCAGTTTTTTTTCTTTTCCGAACCTTTATCCCATGTCTATTTGGGGTCGGTTTTCAGTTTTAACCAGATTTGGCGGAATCCCAGTATTTTTACGTGAAGCGACTGCCATCAGACCTTCACAACCCAGAGGGCTATATGACATATTTTGGTTAAACCAAATGTTAGACTTTTGAGGGCTCTAACTACCCGTAACGATTGTCGATGGTGTTAGTACGACAACCGGGACCGACGGCTTTACGTGCCCTCCGAAGCACGGAAACGCTCATGAAATTAAAGTCTTTTTTAATAATGACCCATCACAGTCATGATGGTGCCAGACGTTGCTTAACCGCACAGATCACAAGTGATCCGCGGGTAGCACTGGGCCACGAGCGCTTCACGAGATTATAATTTCAGTGTTCAAAGTTAAATATGAGTTAGGGCTCCGTCACAAAACTGCGATGCGATGCGATGCCGCAAAGCATATAAAAAAATTAAGGTTCTAAGTGCAGTTTGCAAATATTTGCGATGCGATGCGAATTCCCGGTTTTGTGTGGGAGCCCTTAATCGAATTTGTGAGAAGACAATTTTATATGACAATAAATTTTAATGATAAATATTTGATTGTTAAACGATTGTGCTTTTTTGACCCCTAGGGAAATTTTGCCTATCTCCTGTATTTATCTCGGGTAGCGCCTTAATGTGTAAATAACGTGATTTATGGAATAAGGGTAAAGATATTATAATACATTTTTTAAAATTAAACTCTTATGAGATTCCTTGCCATAAGATATTACAAATAAATCTAATTCTAAACATTTAAATCCTAAACATCCCATTTTTTGTACATTCTGATTTCTGTTTAATTCCAGGGGTCCCAGGTTCAATTTTAATAATAATTAAATTCATTTATTCAGATAATTCCAAATCCACACTTTTTGTTAGTAAGAAATGCTTAGGAACTAGGTTAGTAAGAAAAAATTTATATCAAGTTTAAGATTAAGCGATGCATGTTTGCTAGTATATTTTTAACTAGCAGCGCCCCGCGGTTTCACGCGCGTAGTTCCCGTTCCCGTGGGAATACGGGGATAAAATATAGCCTATGTTATTCAGGGTGAATGTAGCTTTCTAATGGTGAAAGAATTATTGAAATCGGTTCAGTAGTTTCGGAGCCTATTCGTTACATACAAACAAACAAACAAAAAAACAAATCTTTCCTCTTTATAATATTAGTATAGATATCAAAACATGTCAATTATTTATAAGCATGTGTATAAAATATGATATAGTATCATGTGATATACTCATGTTTACCAACGTCACACTGTATATTTAGAGCTAAACGGATCGTCCTTCAATTAAGGGCGTCAGGAGTCTCGTGGTCGACTGATTTCTTCTGCCAATTACCTGGATTATCGTAAACATTTACGTATCGATGTTTCATGATATTTACCAACATTTAGGGACCGGTTTTGATTATTTATAAAGATGTTATTTTTAGGTTTAAGGTGTACTGTGATTTTGTGAAAATGAAATCGTTACAAGATCACAACAGCAATAGGCATAGACACCACGCTATCCCAGTGCGTGTTGGTGATCTCAAACGCAATCCATGTTTCAAAAAGGAAATATATTTTCTTGAATTCTCACACAATCTAAAACACGGCCAAACCACGAGGTGCACTTAATAAGCAATACGCAAAGTTAACGACTTATGTCAATGTCATTACACCAAAACTTTGGCTCTTATCCACTTAAAATCCTATTATAACAACGATCGTAACTTAAAAAACCCAAACAATATCCAAGTAAGATATCTGCCACAGATTTTTAAGATCTCTTGGCCCCCCCCTCTTTATTATTCATGAATATTAAGCTTCAGTTTCGGACCCTTAAACGATGCTTCACCCGAACTTTGTTCCTGATTACCTTAACTTATCAAACATTTTGAATTAATAAGAACATATTTTTAAACAGATTTTGTAAGCGATGCTACAAGAACATACAAAGTTCTTGTAAGTGGGCAGTGGTATTAAAATTCACTAATTTTAGACAAGTTGAGATGGTTTTTTGGATACATTTTTTAGGGTTCTTACTACCCGCAGTATCTGATGATGTTTGGATACCTAAATACCAGGATATAAGCGTTTTTACCTTAGGGACTAGATATATTTATTCAGCTCCATTCAGCGTTTGTCCATACAAAACAACGGTTTTCGGACGCGTACGCACGCGCACGCATCCATGCAGCTGAATCGTCTCCATACAAAATCGTTGTTTTGTATGGACAAACGCTGAATGGAGCTGAATAAATATGTCTAGTCTCTTACATTACCTACATTTTTGTGTCTAGTTCAAAGTAAGCTAGGTTGTATTATCTTATCTCGGTTATATCAGTTAACCATACATGTGATATGCTCAAAATCCACGCTAAAATTTCTGCAGCACTACGCTGAGTAAGTTAATATAATGCTGTTTTAGAAAATTTTACGTCAGCGTATTTTTATTTACCCGTATGAATTTTGTTTGGCTTGTTTTCTTCTTTATGTTTAATATTTTTGCATTACTTTTTGTTACTTTTTGGCATATATTTATGAATTTACATAAGATTATTCAGACACATATCGCCGCCATCTAATACAAAACTAAAATAAAACTTGTGCTTTACTTATAGGCTGTTGCTAGCGAACGAATAAAATAATTTTATTCGTCCGGATTACTGGACCACTAGACACTTTGTTACTTATATCATCATCATCAGCTCATATAATGTCCCCACCGAGGGGCACGAGCCTACTCTGAATTAGGGTGATTAGGCCTTAGTCAACCACTGATATACCTCTACAAATTTTGTTTTCTAAATAATAATAGCTACAAAACAGGGGTTCAAAATCAACAATCCTTTTACTATAATTTAGTCAATCTAACCCAATTAAGTGATTCTACATTCTAGAATTATGTAAACTAAACCGTTGCATAGATACTAGTAGTTGGATGCAAGCTTGGCCAGGTGATGTCCTTAATTTGGCTATTAACTGCTTCACCTGTTTGGCTAGCACACTGTGTAAGGGCTTAAGACTATGCTTGAATTATTTTATTTAAATTAAAGTATTAGAATATACACTACTCAATAATGTATAGGGAACAAGCAAACTATACAGGGTGTCCCGTTAGTAGTGGACCAACGGGATGTGGGGGATAGGGAAGACCGTTACCTACCAGAATCACCAAAATTTATTGTCCTAGGCCTCATAGTTTTGAAGTTATAACGTTTTTTAGTAAGTAGGTGAAATTATCGTACTATGTGCACATTTTTCTTAATTCTACAAAATCTATTACTTATTTTGATGTTATTTTTATTCAAGGGCGTTAAGAATACATAGGTTTTTCTAATTTAAATAATTTTTTAGTGTAGTTATCATTAACATTAAAATTAATCAACAAAACAAGTGCAATTGTTAAATTTCAAAATACTCTAAGTGGTATTTGAGCTGAGCTGATGTAAAAAAAATGTATTGTAGCCTTGTGGCACTTTATTTTAAAAACATCTACATATCATAAGGATTACAAAAACGTATAACACTGTGGTTTCAAATGAGTAGTTTTTTTATTTTACACTAATATCAACGTAAAAGGGAACTTTTGAGAGAAAACAAAAATTCATTGCTAATTATGGAAATTCGTTTATTACTCAATTTATTTTTACATTAAGGGTTCAAAATGCTTTTCTTTAGGTCTTGTGCATTAAAACATCTTCGTATAAAGTCTTTTTGTAAACGTTTTTGGGCTATTTGATGTTTTTTTATCAATTCAGCAACATGATTGAAATTTTGTGATAACTCTCTTTTTATCAGAAATATTTGTCTCATTAACTGCTTCTTTGAGGAAACCCCATAGAAAATAATCCAAAGGATTCAAGTCGGGAGATCGTGGCCTATTTCATGGCCGATCGCTGGCCATGAAATAGTACCTTCGCGTCCAAACCATCGATTTGGGAACGTCTCATTCAAAAATTCAGTCATTTACCGTGAATAGTGGGCAGGTTCACCTTCGTACTGCAACCACATTCTCTCCCGCGCAGTTTCAGGCCTTATGCATAACCAACATCTTCGAATAAAGTTAAGAAGTACGCGAGAGTATGTGGTTCCGCGCAGTTTCAGGCCTTGTGCATAACCAACATCTTCGTTAAGTTAAGAAGCACGTACGAATGTTGCAGTACGAAGGTGAACCTGCCCACTATTCACGGTAAGTGACTGAATTTTTGAATGAGACGTTCCCAAATCGATGGTTTGGACGCGAAGGTACTATTTCATGGCCAGCGATCGGCCATGAAATAGGCCACGATCTCCCGACTTGAATCCTTTGGATTATTTTCTATGGGGTTTCCTCAAAGAAGCAGTTAATGAGACAAATATTTCTGATAAAAAGAGAGTTATCACAAAATTTCAATCATGTTGCTGAATTGATAAAAAAACATCAAATAGCCCAAAAACGTTTACAAAAAGACTTTATACGAAGATGTTTTAATGCACAAGACCTAAAGAAAAGCATTTTGAACCCCTAATGTAAAAATAAATTGAGTAATAAACGAATTTCCATAATTAGCAATGAATTTTTGTTTTCTCTCAAAAGTTCCCTTTTACGTTGATATAAGTTAAAATAAAAAACTACTCATTTGAAACCACAGTGTTATACGTTTTTGTAATCCTTATGATATGTAGATGTTTTTAAAATAAAGTGCCACAAGGCTACAATACATTTTTTTTACACCAGCTCAGCTCAAATACCACTTAGAGTATTTTGAAATTTAACAATTGCACTTGTTTTGTTGATTAATTTTAATGTTAATGATAACTACACTAAAAAATTATTTAAATTAGAAAAACCTATGTATTCTTAACGCCCTTGAATAAAAATAACATCAAAATAAGTAATAGAATTTGTAGAATTAAGAAAAATGTGCACATAGTACGATAATTTCACCTACTTACTAAAAAACGTTATAACTTCAAAACTATGAGGCCTAGGACAATAAATTTTGGTGATTCTGGTAGGTAACGGTCTCCCCTATCCCCCACATTCCGTTGGTCCACTACTTACGGGACACCCTGTATACTTCTACTTATTAGTAAAAACCTATTAAATACTGGCCACTAAAATTGAAAATTGAAAGCTGTAAGAGAATAACTAATTTGTTCGAAATTCAAAAAACTCAAAATAAAAATCTGTCACATCTAGGACAAAAACTTAACCACCGTAAGACCTCCCGTTCTCGGCTTGCGGTGGTATGCAGTTCTATATTTTCAAATCGATAAAAAACAATCGAAAAAGTGTAGCAATACGTTTCCATAAACTTCGTTGTGTATTTACAGCAACAAATATCACAGTTATTCACCAACACCCAATCAGTATAACTAATTCAACTCCGCCAACTTATTGACATCGATACAATACAAGATTTAATAGTAAAGACCCAAATTTTACCTCAATATTGTATACAAGAATAAATACTGCGGAATATTTGTGGGGTAACCCTAACAGTGAATTGGACCAATCGTTCCGACTACCCCGATGAATTGAGGGACGTTTACGACCCTTTAACAAACATACTATTTCTGCTCCATTGAAGTGTATGAAGAAACTAGAAAATTATTATTGTATTTATTAATTTGAATTTTGTTTATTTTATTCAATAGTTTTCATATCTTATTGCGTTCGCTATTTGTTACTTTATTAAATGCAATGTAATTGAAGAAAATATTTGAATCGATCCAGTGTTCCACAGTTTTATTGTTTATATTACAACTAGTGGCGCCCCGCGGTTCCACCCGCGTAGTTCCTGTTCCCGTAGGAATATGGGGATAAAATTATGCTAAAAACCTTTCCACTGGATCAACTCTATCTATTAAAACAAACTGCATCAAAATCCGTTGCGTAGTTTTAAAGACCTAAGCATACATCCCTATGTATGTCCCTACATAGGGACAGAGAAAGCGACTTGGTTTTATACTATGTAGTGATGCTGTAAGAAATTTGGAATAAAAATCATCCTATGTATGTTTCCAATAAAAAACGATTCTACAAATATCATTTCTTGGACTTCCCACTTATTATTTTATTTATGTATTAGCTTCTTGTGTGAGACTTAATTTAGTTTGATTTTACATTAAAATTATTACAATTTTGTTTCTTTTCCCTATTGGACTACTGAGATCAAAAGGTTGTTTTTTACGTTTTAATTATTTCTTTGTCTTGATTCTACATGCCGTGGCCCGTAGGGACGGAATGATTTAAGTTAATTACGTCTTTTCCGATTAAGTTTTAGAATTTATACCTGACCTGTGGTTTGAAAAAGGTCAATTAAAGGCAGTTCCTCTGACGGCAGTTTATCTAATGATTTGATAGTGGAATCGTAGAAATTCCTATTCCTATTTCCCTTTTTCTTAGGAAATTTTGGGCATGGCTTCCAATTCAATATATTAGGATAAAACAGACAATGATACAATTGGGTCCATATTGGCTCACCTAAAGTTATTTACCCGAAAATGTTTTTCCTAACTATTTGTAGTCCGAATGATCATTCTTCCTAAAATTTTTCATCCTAAAGTTTTAATTCATACTATTTGTAGTGCTACCGACGATGCTCATAACACTCATTTTTCCGAAAATTTTAATTCATGTTGTTTCTTTAATGTAAATATATTTAAACTCCTACTGTTTTTTATCATAACGCTTTTATCCCTAAACATACTTAACATTATATTTTTACTCATGCTCAGAAAGAAACATTTACCAAGTGTAATAAAAAATATATGTGGGTAGAAGATGATATTTATAGTTTTAATGATTATTATACGACTCGTTTACGGTTATGCTTATGGCCTGGGAGTTTACCATAACCATAACTAAAGGACCAATTCGGTTCTGGCACTTCGCCGGCCGCTGCCGCGGCACGCTCGCTACGCTCGCTCGGCTCGTGCGTTCGGGTCACAGTTCTAACATAACCTAAACCAATAATTAGGAATAGGACCGATTCGTTACTGGAACTTGACTGAATGATTGGAGCAGGACTCTGGTTTTGCTCGCTCGGCTCGTGCGTTATATGTTATACCTACATGTTATGTAAAAACAAAGTGACGAAAAATTTATGTATATAATATTGATTATAATAAATAAAAATAAATCTAAACAAAAAAGATATGACTTTGAATAATAGTATGAACGATGGTTATGTTGAGAAAATATAGGAAAACAAATGTTTCGGAATTAAAACATTAGTGACAAAGATTTTAGGAGTTGCGATTGTTAGGATAAAAAATGTTAGGAAGAAAATTTTCGGATTTCCAATTATCGGAGTTGAAATTTTAGGTGAACTTTGGCGCACCCGATACAATTATCTACAGTCGTTAATTATTTATTTAAATTATTTATTTCAAAGTTACTTTACGAGACTAGACTTAAGGCCTATTTCACGATCTTTTGTTAATCACCAAATAAAGTGAGTCTTGTCTCTTTCTTACTTTATGTCAAGTCACAAAGACAAAACTTGTGAGTACAAAACGTAACAATTGTGAGTACAAAAAGTAACAAACGAGTAACAAAACGTATTCGGAACTTTACTTGATGATCGTAAAATAGGCCCTCATTGTAATAACTAAATGTTATAATGCGGCAATAACTGAGACACTCCGTCCCTTATTTTATATGAGGTTTTACTCTCAAAGCGTTGAAAATAGATATTAATGTTAGTAATAATCTTTATTAAGTAAATGGAAAAGTGCTGTTCATTATGTCACTTTAAGTGGAAGGTCTTTGTTTAAAATACGTCCTCTGGTTGATGATGATGGATATAAATTAATGGACTATTGTTAAACAAATACAAAATTTTCACCTCAGCTAAGATTTTGAAGTTATCTTTCACAATTCCCATGAGTGTGATGAAACGTTTCAAAAATCATAATTTACATAAATCTTATATTACTCTTAATTTTATTATGAGAATAATTGGTTTAGTAAAGAATTAACTTTGCAAACAAAATCCATTTTGTCTCCTTCTTTCCTCGAGTCCATTTAAAAAATAACACTACTCTAACATCTTATAAAAATATTTAAAATAAATAAACATCAAAATCTAGCACAAGGTAATACCGAAAAGAAACTCCGCATACGCCTTTAAATTTCCTAACAGAAATTCATCAGCTTTCAGCGCTAGCTCCTCTAAGTAAATTCCAAGATTTCGCCCGAACTTGTGCAACATATTAGGGTATTTATATAAAGTTTGCTTTCTGAGTGCAACTCAAAGGCCAGCGGGTCTAATCAAGCTTCGAAGTTGCTTTTACTTTGATAAAACTGGTATGATCAGCTCCTATTGGGCCAGCATTAGATTTCGTTGCAACTTTCTAGGTTACATTGAAAATACTGCTAATGTAAGTGTTTGTATGTTGCAATATTTGTTAGTTAGGCGGGCTATACACGATAGGGTGTAAAGGCAAACCTTTACAGGTAACGTATGTATACTATTACCGATAAATTGTCGTTTAAATAAAAAACACAAATATCTCAGTTTAAAACAAACCCTATTAACAAGGCAGTAAGTTAATAATCCATCAAATCAACAGAACAATTCATACTTCGTTATCATTAATGTATAACTCGGTCAATATTCAAAAGTTATATTTCAGCGATAATAGCAAAATGAATTGGATAAGTTACCATTGCGCGTCTTGTAAGGTAAAAACTTTGTTCAAACTTCATTTATGTTTCAATAGGTGATAACAATGTCGAAGAACTCGCGGTTATTGTGGATCAACTTGTAATTATAAACGTGACGAAACCTACCGAAAGCAGAATTAAATTTACGATTTGTTTATGTGGTACGGGGGATTAACAGCGGCGAGAGTACATTATGTTTATGGCTGTTCACATCGGTATTTATATCGATCTTGTTCGTATTAAAGATGTTCGTAGGTGGGAAGGCAATGTTTAATCATTTTAAAAAGTATTTAAGTACATGTTCTTTATGTGAAAAACGATCAGTATTGCAACTACTGATTTCTCCTCACGGGGTAATTAAAAACATCGATGCATCTGGAGACTGTTATAATAACATAAAATATTGCCAACACCAACTGCATCCAAAGCAATAATGTACTTTCGTAAATTTCAACTGGCTTATTTGCGTTGCCACCTTGTCAGTCAAATCTGTCTCTTTGACAGTATTCAAAATTGATTGTAAAACCTGTGTTTAGTGCTAAACCAGACTAAAAATGCAACGCAAATAAGGCAGCAAGAGAATACGTCTTATGCAACTAAAAAAATAGTTCAGCGTGCCAGTATCATTTTTCCAATTATTCAACTCGTTGCGGTTTAACCGTTCTATAACGTTCAATATCCACGTCATCCTGGTTGTTTTGTAAAAACAATAACAATCTGTTCGGGATGAAGCGGAAGGGACAGTTTCAGAGGCTTAAGTCGAATTTTAATCAAATCCCTCGAGGATTGGGATCAGTGTTTCTATTTTGAAATAATGTTTACCTAAATTTTAAGGGATTGTCTGTCAAACCATAACAGGTGTTGGTAAGTGATTTACGTTGAGGTTTTTAGAGTTCCGTAGACGAAATAAGAAACCCTTAAAAAGTATAAAAAACGACAAAAAAATACTTTAGCCTTGAGCTTTTGAACACGTTTTTCTCAGGTCCTGAAATTATCGCGTTTGACCAAGCAAACAAACTTTTCACCTTTATAATATTAAATGTAAAGTTTTTTTTTCACTTGAGCTAGTTTTGCTGTGTCCGTTGGTTTAATATGTGTTTTATTTGGAGCATTCTTTCAAAATGCATCGAAATGTACAAATTACATCCTAATTTCTACATCTTAATTAAGTATAGGATTGGGGCTAAAACTAATCTAAGGAACAATATTCGTAATTGTGTTAGTATCCTTTCTTAGCTTACTTTTTGTAAAGTAAAATGTGTACGAAAGTCATTACCCTGATTGGGGTAAATAAGTGTATGTGGGGCAAGACAGCCTATTAACTAGAATGCTTCTTTTTATTCTATTTGAAGTTGTATTTTGTTTAAGAATCCATGTTTGTAAATATTAACCTTTAAGTTTTTTTCGTTTCATCAATTAAGTTGATCAAAATTAAATATTTAATATTAGAGACTGTTTTTATATTTATAGTTTTTTAGTACTGGTGAAAACAACGCCCGTGTATTTACCGTATAATTTCGATTTATAAATGCGATATTATTTCGATTAATTCGAAAGCAGTATTTTATATTATTCCTGGTTCCACTTATAAGTTATTTTATTTGAAGGAAGAAAATATTTACCAAAATGCTATCCATGTTTTATGGAAGGAAAATACCAGCTATACATTTTGATGTCTTTAACTAAATCCTAAGTTGATTGATTCCTTAACAGGGAAGTGATACTTAGTATGCAAGCTGTGTTGCCACAGGTAGCGAAGTATGAGTCCAGAACTTTCTCACGAGATCCATTATTCTAACATTGAGATACGTGGCGTAAAAAATTGGATTACTATTTGATTATAGAAAGGAAGTTCATCCTGATATTTATTTGTTCAAGATTTTAGATGAGGCTTTGTTTGGTAGATTAAAACTTATCTACGGCATTTCGTGGGTGGCGGATTCAAATACTGGTTGAGGGTAATTTTTGGTGTATAATTTAACAGTTTCTTCAGATTTTAGTTGTCTGTCTCGGAATAATAAATAACTTTCAAATTTGGATTTCTTTGGTTTATCTCAAACTATTTGAAGGTTTTGCCAAACAAACGCACGTCATCTATTTTTTTAATATTAAAGGTAGCTGTATTATACCTTAAAGTAAATTTACTGTTTTAAACGAAATAAAAAGAATATTAGTCTTTCCAAGTTTACTTATTCTGAGAAATTCTATTTCAAGCAGACAAAATAATGTAAACACGTTTATCGTGTAAAGTTCACCTTCTTACCAACTAAGTGAGCGGGGTAACCCCGTCAAATGTATCTACTAGCATTAATACTAAGCAAGCTGGGAATACTTGTCACTACTATGAAGCGGTGTCAAACTTCCTTACTAATAATATAACACCACGGGGTAAATTAAACAATCAGGAAACGCATGCCATCACTACTAGGCGGGGTAACGCTGTCAAATTTACCAACTAATATAAATACCAGGCGGGGTAATACTGTAAATGTTTTAGAAATACACACTCGCAAGAGTTTTATTGAGGACGAAATCTTTCACATGAAAAAAACGTCTTTATTTTTTTCTCGTAGTATTATTACGTCGTTCTAATTACATCCTTACTAATATTATAAATGCGAAAGTAACTCTGTCTGTCTGTTACCTTTTCACGGCTAAACTACTGTACCGATTGACTTGAAATTTGGTACAGGGGTAGCTTATGGTCCGGGCAAGAATAGAATACTTTTTATCCCGAAATTCCCACGGGAACGGGAACTACGCGGGTGAAACCGCGGGGCGCTGCTAGTAGTTTAATAACACAGGGGGAAAACGAACAGGCAGGTCAATTTATGACTAACTCCAGACCTCTCATTCACCATGCGACATGCAGTAACTTGAGCTACTACTTCACGCCGATAATGTGTGTATTACCCCGGTCGAGCCAATAAATGTGATAATCACAGTTTCTTCTACCTTCATTACTCTATATCAACTACATAGAACTAATTACAAATAAGAAATAAACTCGAATACATTGTACACAATTTCACAATCCGCAGTTCTGTGTGACCACACAATTAGTATCTGGTCACACCGAGATTAGTACTAATTGAGACAATTTTGAACTAACGATTTTGTGCTTTACAGTTGAACGTATAGAGTACATTTTACAGTTTACTGTCAAGTGCCTGATTTGCTTTTTTATTGAAAACGAGATGAACTCTCATGGGATTAGAACAGGTTATAAAGTTTGTGATTCGAAACCGATCTGTTTTATTTCAGTTGTAGGTACTTATTCGTTTTTTCATTAAAGGTGATTTTTCTATTTACAAAAATAATAAAGATCACGAAAAATAAAGTATTCGAAATCTATTTTCCATAAGTAGAAAAAGCAAGTAAAATAAGTAAAATTGCGGAGATAGGTTTAAATGTTTTAATTAAAAAACCTCTTTACACTAGTAATCTTGTAATTAATTTAAGGACAACATTGTTAGTGATTGAGAGAATGTTATAACTTCATTTGTTTAATATTAAAAGGGACGATTAATTTTTAAAATTAATAAAGCGTGTTTGTTATCATAAGGCGTCTCCTGAATACAGTCGGATACATTTTGTATGAACCTAGTTTAGATATTACTCGGTTTTCTATATGAACAATGGTTAAATTCTTAAAAAACTCCAAAAAAGGTTATTTTAAATTCACCACAAACTTAATTCGTCACAGTAACACAACCTAAACAAGAAACAGTCAAACCTTTGACGTCACTACTACAGACAGGTATTTACAAGAGCGGAGACACACATGCCTTCCAATCTAAACCATTACCGGTTGCAATTGATTTCCGTACCAATCTATACGTACCCGTTCAAGTGTATGCATTATTTATGACTGCTAACAGAAATAAGCCTTCCGGGACAAACCTTGGTTTGGTTACGGCTATCCGGACACTGATTCGTCTGATAGGATAGTCTGAATCATCTGAATGTTTGGATTGAATGCGTTTACGTTAACGGGAATGTAAGGTTTTGTGGTTGGTGAGAATTCTGGTTTAAGACACCTGTGGAGTATTATGAAATGTCTAGGTGTGATTCATTTGAAGAGTGAGTTTAGAGGTGTTGTTTTTTATGATTGTGGGTGATTTGATATGAGTTTTATTTTAGTTATGAATCATATGTATATTTAATAATTTAGTCTGGGACTCAATAATGAGCTTTTTGAGTTTAAAAAGGTTATTTCAAAACATCTTCCAATTACCTAAAACAAATATTATCCATACACCTGTAGTGTCTTAAACATTAATTACTTATAACAAAACACGTTTACTTGAAGTAAAATGACGTAACATTAATAATTCACAAGTTATAAGATACATAAAACAACCGGGATTAGGGCGTATTAACTGTAATCCTCTTGCGGAGAAACGACAAGTTTTACACACTGACACTGTTTATAAGACTCTCAGGGTGACAAATCTACATCGAGCTGTGCTGAGCTGGGTCGAGCTGTGCTATGTTTGGTTAACTCGCGTGCCATATATTTGAATTTGAAAAACATAGCTCGCCCTATATATTTGAATATGAAAAACATAGCACAGCTCGACCCAGCGCAGCACAGCTCGATGTAGATTTGTCACCCTCACACCTACTTACAACACCTACTACTATATATTATGTTTGAAAATACATTAAATTCTATAGAGGTTCTTAATGGTTTCTACGTTTAGTAGGTTAGGTGTAGTGAAGAGGAATTGGCGTTATTACAATTCATGCCCAATCATCAAAGTTATAATGCTTTCGAATCGACGAATAGGAAACATGCATTGCTCGGTAGAAATTGACCCGGGATCTCATCTTAAGATGCGGCTTTACTATCAGAATGTCGACGTAAGTTACCGAAGGCGTGTTACTAGCCTAAAAAGTTAATGAAAATCACTCATTTCTCGGCAGAAATTGTAACAGGATCAAAATGGAAAACTCGTTAACGTAAACGCATTCAATCCAAACATTCAGATGATTCAGACTATCCTATTAGCCGAATCAGTCTCCGGATAGCCGTAATCAAATGCAAAATGGACGCAACTGAGTCGTCTAATTGCGGAGAAGAGTCAACAAGTAACAAGTAAAAGGATCTCATTCTTAACATGAGCACATGGTATTAGGTCAACCTCATCTTAAGTAAGAGAGATCAGAAAGTGTTAGAAAGTACAAAACAAATGAATTACCATCATCTTTATATAGCAAATTCAGATCAAAATTATTAGACTATTTAGATTTTTGTTGGTAACAAAATAAGGTAGGTAACTAAATGTTTAAAACTGTACCTAACCCTCATAAATCTTTATAGGCACAGTAATGGCAATACCTAGTCCGTTTACCCACTAATGTGCTTTAGTCGTACTAAGTTATCAACCTAGACTTAAACCGGACTAGTAAGACACATGACATGAAGTTTTCACGAAGTAAAGTAAGCTTTAACGGCTTATTACTGTTAGTGCTCACATAAAATGTTCCGACCAAGTAACGATAAGATTAGGAGATACTGTACCTAGATACAAATATTAGGTATAAACTGTAAAGATATTTGAGAAAAACTTTTTCCGTACTAAACAAGATGCTACGTAGAGTTTTTCTCGGTTTAAAAACGTGTTAGATAATGTTTCTTATTTTTTTAATGGATCTCTATATTTGAACGCATTTTTACGTAAAACTAATAAACACAGATGAACTAAAACTATAGTTAAAGTGTTTGAATCAACTGAGATAATTTTTATATCAAGAATTTTATATTTTAAATTTTAAGTTCTGACGGGAAGAGACATAACCACCATAACCACCTCCTCCCTTCTTCAACTCCAGGAATATGCAGTTGAATGCATTTTCCCCGCGTTTAAAAATAATCATGTTGGTCGATTATAAAAAGTCTTTTTTTAGACCAAAGTGTTCATGGTAAAAATGAATTTAGTGTACTAAATACGCTACCACATTAACAAAGTTATCATTAATTAGTTCATCCAATGGAAACTAACGGCTCGCGTCGGTTGTAAAATGCACGTGGTTCATTTATTCAGATTGCTTTCGTATAGCACTTTCGGATTAATGGTCTACAAATGGAACTGTTAGTGGATTTACACTATGGACGGACTCCAATGGTTTTGGACCATCTAAACAAAGGCTTTTATTACTACGATACTAGCCATTAAGCTTTAACATAAGTGCTGTTTGAAAAGCAAAATATTGTGAAACTTTATTTTTAACCCTCGACGCAAAAAGTGGGGTGGTATAAGTTTGACGTGTCTGTGTGTGTGTGTGTGTGTGTATCTGTCTGTCTGTGGCATCATAGCTCCCGAACGGATGAACCGATTTCAATTTAGTTTCTTTTGTATTAAAGGGGACTTACGTGCGAGTGTTCTTAGACGTCGGTTGACCCGTTTAAAAGTTATGGGGGTTTGAAAGTATATGTGTTGGGGGTTTTTTTAAATTTTTAATTTAATGTTTATCTACGATAGTATAGATGAGTATGCAGTTGGTCAAAGTTTTTTTGTTCTTTTTATTGAATCAAATCTCATGGACTCTTGCAGACAATAGTCCAATTTGTTTCAAAGACGTTTAAGACCAGTAGCATATCATCATCTATAAAAACAGGAATAAATTCCCTTAGTTTTAAATATATGGATCAATAAATTCAACTTACCAAACAAAATTACGAAATAAATCTACTATCATGATTTGATTTAACAAGATTTTCATCAAAATTATACGCAAACAACATAATATTTAAGTCACGTTCATTCTTGTAACAGTTTATAAATTTTAAGTCCACAACTTCTTCGTACAAATTTGTTTTTGTCCTCTTCTTGAATAACGAAAAGAATCTTTTCAAAAGATTATTTTCTTCGGCCAACAATCTCTAGGATGTTTTGTTTTAATCATAGAGCACGTTTATAAAATTGCTTGCTAACGAAATTGATTTTAGTCCGGCAAATATTTTGAGTCTGTAATTGGTATGGGAAATAATTAGATAAACGTCATTGAGTGCCAATTTTCTGGCGCCTTTTGTGCCAACAATGAGAGCAAACTGAATTACAGGCAATGAGGAGATGGCACTGTTTGTGTACATTGAGATTTAGTGATTAATTATTTTGTGCGGCGGGTTCAGGGGAAATAATTTTGTCTTTTCTATACTATATAATATAATATTATAAAGAGGAAAGATTTGTTTGTTTGTTTGTTTGTTTGTATGTAACGAGTAGGCTCCGAAACTACTGAACCGATTTCAATAATTCTTTCACCATTAGAAAGCTACATTCACCCTGAGTAACATAGGCTATATTTTATCCCTGTATTCCCACGGGAACGGGAACCACGCGGGTGAAACCGCGGGGCGCTGCTAGTTTTATTTTAATTTGGTATGAGCTGTGGGTATAGGGTCTTTAGAAGTTTAAAAAATTGGGGCAGAATTTAATTAGCAAAATAATTGGCGATTTTTTTATGATTCTTGCATGATGCTTAACGGTCTTAAAAGTTTATATCAATTTACATTTTGTTTTATTGATTTAGTGACACTTATTTGATAAGTTGGCGGTCCCAGTTTGAATTACCGGTCGAGTCATGCATATTTACTATTGTTCAAACATGCTTCAGGTTTCAGATCACCAACATGCATTGGGGTAGCATATGGTGATCACGCCTAAGTACCTCATTTTAATTTTGACATCCCTGAAACTTATATGATAGTTCAGTCAGAATAAAATTTTAAAAATATCAACTTTGTTTATCGAATTAAATAAACAGTGTATCAAAACTACCACTAAATATTTTACACAATATTTGTCACCATAAATCTGTACGCATGACAAACAAGTAAACATAACAAATACAATATTTACCGGAATTTTAATATTTTACAAAATTCAACTGCATTTATACAAACTTTAAGCCAAAAATGATATATTACACTTTATTCCTCCGGTTCACGTGTCTCCTGCACATACACTGTAATCTTAACTAATGGAACATAATGAAGTTAATTAAGCAAATTCTAACTGTGCAGTGTCTGACACCAACTTTATGTTGAGCCGAGTACGAGTTATACTCAAGAGACATGACTTGTTATTTGGTGTTAATTAAACAACTGTAACGTTTATTTTAAGGGCGTTTTAGTGTATGTTTTTATTTGAATTTTCAATCTATACAAGTACATAAAAGCTTAATTTTTTTGGTTAATCGCTCCTAATTTCAACAACTACTGATACTGGTTAAATTTAAATTTTCTTTTGTATTGGATAGTCCATGAATCGTGGATGTCGAAGCGGGTTTACAGTCTCCCATAAACCCGCTATGACATCAGATTAGATACCAAAATAAGTTTTTAGATGATTTGTCACGAGTAAATGGTAAACTAATGGAATGATTTTAATTATTTAATTACTGAAGTGAAAAAAAGTTGCCAGTGTTTGTTGTTATGCGGTCACAAATATGTACACTATCCCAATAACCATATTGCATATAAACATTCACTTGATTAATTCTCTTTCCTAAATAATGTAAACGACAAAGGTTTGTATAGGAAACAATTTGTGGTCTCCGGAAGGGTAACATTACATCTGACTATTGTAACCGATATTACTGATTAGCTGGACCCTACTCAAAATATACGAATAGGTAAGTCAACTGGGAATAATGTATGAATGGATGAAAGATTGTATAATAATTATTACAAATTGGTGTACGAAGTTCTTTATGGGACTGTTTTTCTGGAAATAGTTTTTATATTTTGTTGGTTATTTTGATTTAAAGTATAGAGTATACTAGTAATGTAGTGTAGGTTGCACATTAGTAATTACCTTAACTCCTTTAACTAAATAAAGGTAAGCTTTGTGTACAAACACACGCTTTCTTGATCATTCATTCGACGCCATAACCATTGGGCTATTGCATTGGTCGCTTGCAAAACTTAAGTTCTTATCTATGTTTAACCCCCGACGCAAAATGAGGGGTGTTATAAGTATAACGTGTCTGTGTGTGTATCTGTCTGTCTGTGGCATTATAGCTCCCGAACGGATGAACCGATTTCAGTTTAGTTTTATTAAATTTGTATTAAAGGGGACTTACGTGCGAGTGTTCTTAGACATGTTTGATGAAAATCGGTTAACCCGTTTAAAAGTTATGGGGGCTTGAAAATAATTGTGGTGAGGGCTTTT
This sequence comes from Timandra comae, assembly GCA_958496195.1. Classification (NCBI taxonomy): domain Eukaryota; kingdom Metazoa; phylum Arthropoda; class Insecta; order Lepidoptera; family Geometridae; genus Timandra; species Timandra comae. The sequence goes on along the minus strand of OY292358.1, from coordinate 9,808,904 downwards.
TAAATTTTTAATTTAATATTTGAATATAAGTTGTGGACATCTATAATTGACATATACCATTTTTTACTTACTACTATATGTGTTGTCGAAGTTCCAATAAAATGACTGATATTTTGCTTGAAAAATATTCATGGTTATTTTTCTTCGTGCTTTCTTCACTTCAAAATTTCATTCATTTGAGGGGACATTTGTGTGAAGAAACATGTTTTTGAGTGGGGTTTGAAGACGTCAAAGGTGTCTGTCGTTATACAATATGAAGCTCGTTTTTGAGGCAATAATAAGATGATAAAAAATTATATATTCGAGAAATCTTTTGATTGCGCTTCGAGTATTTTAGAATAAAAACTTTATAAAAGCTGGAAGCCTCATAAGTAATACTAAACTGCGGGACTTTAGGAATAAGACTTTTAGTCTGTATATTACGCTTGCTTAGCAAATTATTACTTACATTATTCGTTGCTGCCTTATCCGGAAAATAACAAACATGTATCGTTATATCTTGGAATCGAACTTATTACCTTCTATATTTTGGAATCGAATCCAGGACATCCAGCTACGCAAACAGCTACACTTGACCTTAGCCAAAGTTAAAAGCCTTAGAACGGGTCGTGGGGCATTTGGGACCGGGACCGCGGTCCAAACTTACACCTTTTAATTTTTTATTATTTTTGAGTAGTATTTCGGGACCACAAGAAATATGAGTTTAAAGTACAGTTAACAAAAAAAACTAATTGCTGTGTTCAAAATAAACATTATATATAAGAAATTTTACAATAATTTATTTTAAATACCAGGAGAACAGAAATGTAGAAGAGGTCTAATACTTTGTTAAATTGATTCACAATATTAAATAAAGTAATTGGTCTTGTCTTGGAGAATTTATTATTAGAAGTACCAGGACAGCATAAACTTAAAGCGTTATTTTTTAAATAAAAATTGTTATACTCTTAGTAAGTATATTTAAATACATATATTAAGTCTTTACAACAATAATATATGTTTGAAACTAAATTAAGATAAGATTTAGTTTCATTGGAATACTTCAATAATTTCAAGTATCTGTGACTTGCGAGGTAAGCCCTTTGCCATGTCTATTCGGTTAGTAAATCTGTGAGTTTGATGTAAAATAAAAATGACGAACGAATCAAAGTAAACCAAAATGATTGGGTGTACGAAACGCGACTATTCAATAAAGCCATTTTTTATTATATTTTACAAAACGCTCGAACCGCGACCATGTTTACATAAATTCGACGACGCACGAACCGCGACCTATTCTCTTATTTCTCTGCAATCAGGCACATAATGACAGCTATTATTCACAAGTGAGTTAAAGGTTTTTTAAGTTGCATTGTGTCATTATGTGCCTGATTGCGGAAAAATAAGAGCCACTTTATGAGCAAGTGTGTTGAAAACTATATTATAACTATACAGGATGAATTTTTCAAGTAGGTTTGGTAGAAGATATCCGAAACTACTTATAAGGAATCTCAATAAATGCTGAAAAGAGTAGTTTCTTTAATAGCAACACTTTCAGATGACACGATAATACAGGGTGTGTACGTTTTTGTGGCATACTCAACTGGTTTTATTCCTGGCAAAGAATATAGATTTTTCAAAAATATAATGATGTAGTTTTTGTTTTTATCAAAATAGGTCTCGAGACTTCTTTTAGCATTTTTTCGGATTTAGTCTACCACGCCCACTTGAAAAGTTCACTCTGTAGAAGAAGATATATTTATATTAAATTTATTTGCTATGTTTTTGTTAACTGTACTTTAAACTCATATTTCTTGTGGTCCCGAAATACTACTCAAAAATAATAAAAAATTAAAAGGTGTAAGTTTGGACCGCGGTCCCGGTCCCAAAAGCCCCACGACCCCTTAGAACAAAGTCATAGATAAAACAATTTCAAAACTATAACTCTTGCTAACTCTGAAGACAATAGCTTCCAAAAACTTATATTTATATCAGTACACAGTATCTCAAGTTGATTGGTTGAAACATTGTAACGAGGTGATTTCATGTAACTCCGGTTAGGTATAAGTTGTTCGCGTGCCTTATCACAAATCTGTGGCTGCGTTAACATGAAATTGCTTATTAATACGATGTCGTGAGATCTAGATTACTTACTTAAAGTGTTAGAGTTTGGTAGATATAGGAAGTTAGGAACATTGTTGGTTGGGTTTATAAAACATGCGTAGAAAAACTGGCTTAGTTTTTACCAATGTATATTCTAATTCTGTGGGAGTTTTGAGACAAAAAGTATCACACATAAACACATTTTTTTTTATTAAATCGGATCATTTAGGAGTATTTTCTATACAAACAGACTAACAAAAATAAAATCTCCTTTCAGTGTGAGTGCCAGTTGGTATATTTTATAAGGGTGCGCCAAAGTTCACCTAAAATTTCAACTCCGATAATTGGAAATCCGAAAATTTTCTTCCTAACATTTTTTATCCTAACAATCGCAACTCCTAAAATCTTTGTCACTAATGTTTTAATTCCGAAACATTTGTTTTCCTATATTTTCTCAACATAACCATCGTTCATACTATTATTCAAAGTCATATCTTTTTTGTTTAGATTTATTTTTATTTATTATAATCAATACTATATACATAAATTTTTCGTAACTTTGTTTTTACATAACATGTAGGTATAACGCACGAGCCGAGCGAGCAAAACCAGAGTCCTGCTCCAATCATTCAGTCAAGTTCCAGTAACAAATCGGTCCTATTCCTAAGTATTGGTTTAGGTTATGTTAGAACTGTGACCCCAACGCACGAGCCGAGCGAGCGTAGCGAGCGTGCCGCGGCAGCGGCCGGCGAAGTGCCAGAACCGAATTGGTCCTTTAGTTATGGTTATGGTAAACTCCCAGGCCATAAGCATAACCGTAAACGAGTCGTATAATAATCATTAAAACTATAAATATCATCTTCTACCCACATATATTTTTTATTACACTTGGTAAATGTTTCTTTCTGAGCATGAGTGAAAATATTATGTTAAGTATGTTTAGGGATAAAAGCGTTATGATAAAAAACAGTAGGAGTTTAAATATATTTACATTAAAGATGGTATGAATTAAAATTTTCGGAAAAATGAGTGTTATGAGCATCGTCGGTAGCACTACAAATAGTATGAATTAAAACTTTAGGATGAAAAATTTTAGGAAGAATGATCATTCGGACTACAAATAGTTAGGAAAAACATTTTCGGGTAAAGAACTTTAGGTGAGCCAATATGGACCCAATTTATAAGCTTAATTACAATTTATAAAAATGCATTTATTTGCAAATATTCTCCCTCATTCATACCGCCAAAAAGTCACAAAAAATCTTGAACAAGCATCCAATGCGAACGTAAAATTGAAGATTAAGAATTATCTTTTTAACGTTTCCATTTTATACGCATTAAGCGTATTCACGGTGAAATATACTAAAGAAAACATTCGGAGGGTAATCTTAAAATCCGTTGCTCATTACTTGAATGTTAGCGGTAGGGAACAGCTTTTGCTTTCTTACTTCTTATTTCGGTAGCAGCATTGATCAACAAAATTACACATAATGTACAATCCCGAATAAATCTAACACTCGAAACTGTCCTTCTGAAACATTCAATTCAATTCAATTTATTTAATAAACATTTTGTTACAATACATTAAACGCAATTATCGAGACTTTACCTCCCATACTCGTTTAAAACTGTATCATGGTAAGGTAATGCCTCTCAAATTACGCGCACATATAAAATATAAATCTCATTGTTACAATTGAGTGTACAATTAACTAGAAACTTACCGTAAACACTTACCACTAATACATATAAAATAACATAATCTTTTACTACTCATTATAGCAACTGACCCCTAAATAAGCTCGTAACTTTTATCTAGGGTATCAGGAACTACGGACACACTCATTCATTCACACACCCAGACCGAGATAAATATTTGTGGTTCACACAAATAATCACCCCTATTCACATATAAAAAAATAAAAAAGACTGTTTGAAATGAGCGCACTGTGCGCTTACATTATGAAGACAATATTGAGGCACTGAAAGTATATCTTGGTTTATTTATACATCAATGGGTAGCAGTCGCATAATAAATTGAATAAGCTAAGCTACGAGTATCTTTGGTGAGAGTAACACAATGTTACACTTGTGTGTTTAAGACTCTGTTTTAGTATTTCGAAACGAAGTGTGTTTTGTTATCGTTTTGGTTATTTTTAATTTGGATTAAGTTTAGGTGTATCTACATTATCTGGGTATTGTTAACAATAGACATGTATGTCAAAGGCTTCGGATTCGATTTCCGTTCAAGACACATTTGTGAGTGATTGTTTTCTATTTCGAAGGCAGTAGTATGTATAAGAAAAAAGTATTAGGTAAAGTATGTTCATCCGCTGCATAGTACATAGCTGTGCTTAGTTAGGTGGTAAAGTGATGTTAGTTACTATAAGTCCGGATGTGATCTAGTTCATACATTATAAGCATTCCTAAAACGTAGCTTTATCACAATTTGACACCAATATTCTTGTTACTTACCTAAATCATGTGACTCTATTATATCTTGAACCAATATTTGTTAAATAAATATTAATATTAGAATTAAATATATTTTCTGCATAAGTACTGGCGTTTGTAATTTATATCAAAAATGTTACACTAATATTATAAAAATACCGACGTATTGAGAACCACCTCCTTTTTTAAGCCTTTTAAAACAGAGAAAAGATTTACTTTTATGGATAAACTAAAAAAAAAAGTGTGGCACTCGGGGACTGCCGCGGTAAAGCTATTGCATAGCAATTTTAACAACTAATTGTTTTTTTTATTTTTGTATTGCAATCCTAACCTTAGAAATTTTGATGTCGTACTTGGGACTTCATACAATAAAAACTTTGTCTACATTACTATAAAAAAGTTTCGGAAAATTTACAAAAAAAAAGTTTTCGATAAAAAAATAATAAAAACGTGAGGTTTTTTTTCGTTACGGAATTTCTGGATTCGGTCCCCGCGCTCAAGGCCCTCGATAGAAGCTATGCTTAAAAATATTGAACGTATTAAAAAAAACTGCTTTTATTTAATCAGTTTGAATTTAGGGGTCATGCCGAACCATACACTGCTCTAACCAACTGACCTACTACTGCTTACCGCCACATCTCAACACTTTATAAACTTAAATGCTATCTTTGAGCTGCTGAATTCTTGAATAACCTTCTAGGATTGGCTATCAACCGTTCGTTTGTTTAACCATTTTCATACCTATACACAAATAAACCAAAAAATCAATTATACCACCAAAATTCATTTCTCATTACTAAAAGATGTTATCGTCACCACCATACATTACTTACAAGATCAATATCTGGTCGCGAGACAAACTCAAGTGTTAATAAATATTTATGTAGGAACCGTCGGAATACTGTTCGCTCGATATTAATTATGTGCCCCAAAGAATTTACCTTATTTATAAATATAGATGGCATGTACTATACTTTGTTCTTGTATAGAGGAACTAGTGTAGAATATTACGTTTTATTTTGTATTTTTAACCGACTTCCAAAAAAACAGGAGGAGGTTCTCTATTCGACGTGTTTTTTTTTTTTTTTTGTGTGTTTGTTACGCGATTTCTTTGTAATCATGAATGGAGCATTTTAAAATTCTTGTTTCATTAGAAAGCGGATATTCGCGAAGTGGTCCCATATCAAGGAAATCAGGATCTGATGATGGGATCCAGGAAAAATCGAGGAAAAACCCGCAACAATGTAGGCTGGGGTGTCGATTGACATTATTAAAAGTAAAACTACCTGTGACCCGTGGTTTTGCTCGCGATATTCTTGATACCATAAGAATTTCTGGATGAAAATTTTTTGGCTGTATTCTTTCGTATTTAAATCAAATGCTGTTCACAATTCATGGGTTTTAGATATAAAAATGTCCTGTTTTTTAATTCGTTAACACACACTGAAATAAATCCGAACCTATAACATTCTTTAAAAATGTTTTTTTATACTATTATAGGTACCTATTACACATACAGTGGTGGTCATATAATTAAGAACGATTATTTAACGTAAATTTTCAAAATAACTAATTGCATGTATTTATTTTTATTTCTTTTGATGCCTTCAAACATTTCCATAGTATCGATACATCAGTTGATACACACGATTGGCTAATAAATAAAAAGATAAACTTTATACATTAGATCTAAACCTAATATTACTACGTACTGGCTGGTCATATAATTAAGAACGCTGAATAGTGAACTTTTTTATTCAAGTTTACATAAAGAACACTCCATAGCTTTGTGGTTGTAAGTCACTATTCGTATTATTTAGATCCCATTTAGTACTGTAAAGGTCTTAAAAGTAATTGTTTCATATGAATTCATATGGAGAAAAATAAAAGTTTTGACAAATCTACAAGGTAGATAATAAAAAACTTCCTGAGAAGAATTTGGTCGAACAAAAAGATATTTAACACTTTACAATGCTCAAAAACGTTATTTTTTCACGCCGTGAAGCATTTTGCCACATATCAGAATTACTTCAAATGGTTGGTGTTTGTTGAGTACCTAGAAAGTCATCACGTCGAGATGATCGAAAACATTCGTTTTGGAAGAGAAAATAATTTAAAAGGGTCTAATGTGCTAAGAAACGAATATTTTGGGAGAAATAACTCTTCCTACAATCTTGGCACGTACTATACGAAGGTATTTTGTAAAAGGAAAGCTGCACGGAAGAATAAAAACGAAGGTACCCATCATGCAACGATGCCATAGGCAATACCGGCTGGCACTTACAAGAAGGTGTGAAAACTGGATATTAAGACAGAGGAAAAATGATATTTTTCTGATGAAACTAATATAAACTAGGGTGTTCTCTGGTGAAAATCAACGTTAACAACATCTTCCGAATAAATCACTCGACCATAAATACACAAAAGTGACATTAAAACATGATGGAGAAATATGACATTTTTGTATGCTAATTTCAATACGGCGTTGAAGCTGTGAAGCTGACACAAGAAAACATGAATCAATTCCAAGACAAAGAATTTAATGGAAAAGCTATGTTCCTTCAAGCTGAAGACGTTCTTGGAGGTTTTTGGTCAATTTGAACATTCAAGCACGACAATGACCCAAAACATAATGCGCGCACCGTTAAAGAATATCTCATATTGCAATTAATTTCTGTCTAAAATTGGCCAGCTTACAGCCTAGAGCTAAACCCAATCGAGAATTCTTGGTTCGAAGTCAAGAGAATAGTTTTAAATGGACAATATGTCAATTTAAAGAGAGCTGTAATTATGTTTTCTCCAAAGAATGGAACTCTGTTTCTCTTACAAAATGTCAAAAATTGATTGAGTCAATGCGTCGCCGCCCGGTATAGGTAAATCAGTAATTTAAAAGTCGTAAACATGTTGCCAACTAGTAATTTCAGTTAAAATACAATAAATTGATATTTTACTTTCACAATAATATCATTTATTGAATCTCAGTTTTATATTAAATAACTTTTGAACAGTTTAATAAATCGTTCTTAATTATTTGTCCAGCTTCATTGGTACATTAAATTCGTTACAAAAGAGAACTAATGAAATTTGTAAAAAAAATAGTTGACCTTTCAATGGGGATGATGACAGTAAGCAAGAATCATTAAAATATTATGTCTATCAAGTAAATTATAGTATACATATCATGGAAAAAAATATCATTTTTATTTATAAGACGAGATTATTATTTTAAATTAGAAAATAAAATTACGAAATTCTATAATCCGCCATGATTTTTAAAACACCAATCAGATTGCGTGACGTCAGTCCTCAGTAAATACTGCCACTGTCACTGAATTTTCATACGAATTTCGACTATCTCTGAGTTTCTGTATTGTATTTATCTGATTATAAATATTATTATAAATATAATATCAATCTGTTGCTTAGTTTAATAATTAATTAAGCCATGGAACAAGGATTTACTAAGGCAAACAGTTCTAATTTGCCCCGAGTGGATTTGTTAATGCTGGGAGAGTTCCTGGCATCAAACAAAGACTTCTGTTCAGCAGAATTCAGAAATGTGAAAACTACAGTGTAAGTAAAATAGTACTTTATTCAATGTGTAAAAATTTTGGAGCTATGTTTAAGAATATGGAATTATACCACTTGATATGCTTAGTGTTTGAGGTTATGTTTTTGTTATGAAAAAAATGTGTTTTAGTATTAACGGTATACTTACAAGTCGATTTCTTTGCTATAGATCCTCCAGGCCATCGTATGGTGATGACGCCGTAAGCTACGTTCAGTTAAAACGCGATGGCAATCTATGTGTAGTGAAGTCAAAAATCTGCCCCGAACACAAGGTCCATGGAAAGTTATATGGAGTAACATTAATAGTTGATGTAGTCAATGAAACTGTTGTATCAGTGGAATGCCATGATTGTGTTGCATCGCAAGGAGGCTGCAAACATGCTGTAGCTTTTCTTATGTGGGTCCATCGCAGGAGTGAAGAACCATCCGTTACATCAGTGGAATGCTACTGGAAGAAGTCTAAGCTATCGAGGGTTGGAACGACCATAAAATATATATCAGCAAAAGATTTATCTAATGCTAAGCCTAGTTTGCCATCAAATACTGTAGTATTTGAGAAATTTATTATGGAAGGAAAGAAAAGGCAACTTCACAACTGCGAATTAATTAAATTTCAGGGAGATTATGTGCCTGATACAGTCAATACATTCTCCATGCACAAATTAGTATTTAAATATAAGGAAAAATCCTGTGACACTTTCTTGGAGAAACTTTTGTTTACTGATGTAGATGTTAAATTGGTTGAGGAAAAAACAAGAGAACAACATCAAAGTGGTCTTTGGCATGAACTAAGATACGGCAGGGTGACAGCTTCACGAGCATACGAATTTAGTCGGTGCAAAACGAGTGATGGAACTCTCATCGCTTTAATAATGGGTGGACGAATTCCAGACACACAGGCCATGAAACGTGGAAGACTGTTGGAGGATGAAGTGAGGGAAACTGTCGCTGGCAGTCTGAGGAAATCAATTAAGAAATGTGGCCTATTTATTAGTAAAAATTATCCCATGATAGCGGGATCACCAGATGGGGTCTGTAAAGACAGTATCATAGAAATTAAGTGTCCAGTAAGTGATAAGACTTACAAAAATTATGAAATCAATGGGAAACCAACAAAAAAGTATTATGCACAGATGCAGTTACAAATGTATTTGACAGGTCTCCACAAAGGCTACTTCTGTGTTGCTGATTGCAATTACAGTAAGAATAAAAATGTAAATATAATGAGTGTGAATTATGATGACAAATATGTTACAGAATTAACTTTAACTTTAGTCAGTGCATGGAAGGATAATGTGTACCCATTATTGTACCAAAGTGTTATTTAGTTATAATATGTAAATAAAACAAACAAAGTTAATTTTGTACTTTTATTTATTCCTAATTAAATCATGTTATTGCATAATAAAGGTACTACTACATATAACCATTCCAGTACATCACTCCAACATAGGTTACCTATTTAATTAAAGAATCCTGTAAATTTATCAAACCACAGGCAATGGTTATTATATCATCAAGTACTTTAACAAGATTATTATTCACACATGCATGTGGTTTCAGTATACTAAACTCTCTCAAGCGACGAATCACTCTCTCTATGTGTATCCGTAGGCTAGCAATTTGTTTAGTTTCCCTAACCTCAGTCTTTGAAAGCTTAGCCCCTGTTGCAACACTTGGAGGTCGCACTAATTTTACTCCATGTTTCAATAAATATGATTCGACATGCTTAAAACCTCTATCTGCCATAATGCACATGCCTGGTTGCAAAGATGTAATAAAATCACATGATTCTACCAAACATGTGTCCGTTATTCTTCCTCCATACCCAGGTGATATATAATTTACTAAGCCATTTGGTGTGCAAGAGACAAGATATTTGACAGTATTAGCTTTTTTGTATTCAGACCAGGAGAGGGATTGGTTTAAAGCTTTTGAAGGCTTTTGTATTTCTATTTCTAAACAGTCAATAATGCAACTTACATGATTATACTTATGTCTAAATGCCATTGGTAAATTGTTTTTTATATTATAATTATCTAATTTTACAAGGAAAGGACGCAAAACACTAGCCAACAAAGGAATATTTTTAAGAAATATCTTACTAGCATATGTTGGTGTCATGGCAAAATCATCAGCAAGCTCTTTGAACGAGTTATTTAATCTAATCTTTTTTAAACACATGAGTAAATGACTTGGAGGAATATTCATGTTTTCTTCGATTAATCCAATTAAATAATAACAGTCTTTAGGTACACCTATATAAGAGCGAGGATTTCTGTAAATTTTAAGTAATGTACACTGTAGCATTTGAGTTGTCTCTTTCTGTTTATCATCTTGTACCAACTCACTGCAATCTGAAGTTGATTTTGTTTGAACAGATATACGAGGGGGGGTCAAAAAGTTCGCGGAACGGAGGGGAAGGGGGGTGAAATAAAATACTGTACTATTTTTCTTTTTCAATATATTCCCCCTTAAGTCGAATACATTTTTCAGATCTCTCTATTAACTTATTAATACCGTCGAAAAAAAATGATTTGTCTTTGTCCTCAAAATAGGCCGAAATCGCCGACTTGACTTCTTCATCATCGGAAAATTTCTTCCCCCGAAGCTCTTTTTTTAATTTGGGAAATAAAAAATAATCACAGGGGGCTAAGTCTGGACTATAGGGAGGATGGTTTAACATTTCGAAGCCACAGTGATGAAGGGCAGCCATCGCAACGCGGCTCTTGTGTACCGGTGCGTTGTCATGCAAAAGCAGCACACCCTTTGTCAACTTTCCCCGCCTTTTCTCCTTGATTGCTTCTTTTAATTGTCTTAGTAGATTAGCGTAGTATTCTCCCGTTATAGAAACACCCTTATCTTTATAATCTATTAATAAAATACCCTCTGTATCCCAAAAAACAGTTGCCATGATTTTTCCAGCCGATTGTGACACCCTGTATTTCTTAGGGGGGGGCTGACCCTTTTTATGCCACTGCATAGACTCTTGCTTCGACTCAGGCTCATAATGATGAACCCAAGTTTCATCTGCAGTAACAAGTCTTGCAAAAATTCCTTCCTTGTCGGCGCTACAGAGGTCTAAAAACTCCTTTGAATACTCGACGCGCAGCTGTTTCTGTGGTGGTGTGAGCATTCTTGGCACCCATCTTGCGCTGACTTTTGACATCCCAAGATTGTCGTGTAGAATATTTAAAATGGTTGTAGGTGATACTCCAACCATTTCTGCAAGTTGTTTCTTCTTCAAACGAGTATCCTCCAGTATAAGATTCTCCACTTTTTCAACGATGTTTGAGGTGGTGGCCTCAATCGGCCGTCCTGAGCGAGGGTCGTCTTCAAGAGACTCTCTGCCTTGCTTGAAAAGGCTATTCCACTTGTACACCATGGTTTTCCCAGGGCAAGAGTCCCCGTATACTGATAACATTTCTTCCAAAATTTTCTGAGGTGGTTTTCCTTGCTTAGTGAGGAACTTTATGACGGCACGAAACTCGATTTTTTCCATGTTCAAGTTTTTCTTCCGGATTCACTTGTTTGATCGACGACAGGTCAAAGGTTATTGACACAATCAGGTTCAAACTTGGCATATATACTCACAAAGAGTTGCTCATTAGTTACTACCTGCGGCAGGTCCCCCACCCCCCGCTATCCCCTCCATTCCGCGAACTTTTTGACCCCCCCTCGTAGATGGTGATGATCCTCCATGCGTTAAAGATGGTGTATACGAAATATCACTATCCGATTGGTCTTCGGCTACCAATATTTTTCTTGAACTTATGTTTGATGTGGTTGGTTTAATTTTGGAAATGCATCTTGTTATCTTAAACGGTGATGTAGAGACAGTTTGGCAATCCGGTTTCAATGGTGATGTCATCTGGTTTACAATTTTAACTTCAGTTTGAATGGCTTTGCTTCTAAATTTGTGTGTCATGCAAACTTGGATTGATTTATTTGCAGTCTTATTTTCTTCCTGTGTAATACTTTCGACACCTCCATGCACAGCTGAAAAACAACCATATTAAGTACCCAATATTAAAACTCAAGTACTTGTACAGTACATATTATAGATATGAAAAATAACTAAGTATCAAGTAATAATAAATCCTTAAATAATGAGAAGTTAAATACACATGCTATGTAATATATTAGTCATTTAATATAATCTTAAACTGTAACATATAACTATACTTTTTTAAGCTCGGCTCAGACAGTAGCAATACAGAGGCTGTTTCTTAGGTATAGCATAACTTTCCTCAAGATTGTTTTTAATTAGTTTACTCGGCTATCTTTTATCTTTATAATAAATAATAGAGAATAGATAGGTACCTGAACTTCCAAATGATGTCTCTTCAAGCTCTAAGGGCTTTTTTAAAGTACATTTCTCTTCCAGATCTTTTAATGATTCTTGAATTAATTCCTGTCTTTGTTTTTTTAAAGAATATGGTCGTTCTCTGGTATCAGATGCTCGTTTTCTCCTATCTGCTTGGCATTCAAATTTTGTGGGTATACATCCTGGTTTCATGCGAACTTTCGACACGGAACCCATTATATGATATTCCATGTAATTTTCCATATCATTTGGCAACTGGAAAATGAATAAAGAACTCATTAGTACAGTGGTGAACATAGAGAGGATTCAACAAGTTCTATTAATTTTGAGGTTAGATTTACTTCTGAAATTTAATGTAACATGTCATAAAGTAGAAAAACAAAGTCCACACCATAGAATATATGAATTAAATTATAACTTACGTCAAAGTGATCTTCACAGAAATAAACAGAAGTGTTTAGACTAATGGCCTTTGGATCTCTCCGTGCAAGAGTAAGCCACTTATAACGCATCGTTTTGTCGTTTGGCAAGTAAATAAACACTTTCTCAGGGGTTTTTAGTGACGTATTAGTGCACTGAGGGACCGCACACCACTTGTATACTTTGGAATTCATATTTAATTAATATTTACGAAAAGATTTGTTGCTATAGCACTCTGTTTACAAGATGTTTACTGAGGTCTGACGTCACAGCAGACGCCATGATACCGTGACCGCGTTTTGGCGCTAATTTATTTTTTTCTCTTTAAAATTGCATTTTATTCAGTAATACCTTTGTTTATTGAAGAAATAATATATTTTTGGGAAATAGTAGATAATTAAGAATATTTTAGAACACTTTTTCAAAATCTGTCATCTTGCCCATTTGCCCCAGTCACGTAGCTATCTCAAAACATAAATAGTTACTGCCAAAAGCAATAAATAACTACACAAGAAATGATTTAGACAAAAAATATATGGAATTTCAAATCGTTCTTAATTATGTGACCACCACTGTATATCTTCAGTGCGTTTTCATAAAACTTTTCGTAAAAAAATATATTTAGATATTACAAACAAACATTGCACCAGATTAGATTGTATATATTATTTTAATTAATAAATAGACAGTATAAACGTCATCCTCTATTTTCGTTTTTATTTTGACTTTGGTTAATTTTCTAAAAAGTTCTTATACCTTTGTGGTTATAAAGAAGTTTTGTAATAAAATGATGGTTTAATTGGGATGATGAAGTTAAAAAGAAGTAATAAAATGCAGGGTTGTGTTAGATTATGAATCATGAGTAACATCAGCTCATGGGACAGGATTCAAGCGGTACCCGTTGAGGTTGAACTGCTCGACACTTATAGAGCAGCGAAAAAATCCCTGCAAGAGGCTATTGCCCTCGCATCTCTCGCGGCAATCGTGGGAAACGACCTCTCCTTGCCAAATGTAGTCTCTGCTATGGTGAGCGAGGAGAGGTCTTGTATTGGAGTGTCCACATTTTGTGAGGTCGTACTCTCGCAAAAAAAAAACTGCGGAGAGAGAGCGCGAAGTCCTCTCCACTAATACTATCCGCAGCAGAAGGTTGGGCAGACGGAAGCGGGACTACCACTTTGCCCTGCAACCGCCATGCGCCCGACCTGCGGCAGTGATCCCCGGGGGGAGATCCACTGCCGCCATATAGGCCTCGAGGTGGCGCGTGGTACTTTCGGAAGGGGGTAACTCAACATCTGTCGCCTAGAGCTACATCCTAGCTCGGAGGAGAAACCCTTAACAGGGTAGAGGCGCTGTCCGGGATCGTAGTAGCGTGCAGCCGCGTTTCTTCCGGTTTCGGCCATAAGCGCAGAGGTGGCACACCAAGAAGTTTTAGACGGTAAGCGCGTAGCCGCTCCATCTTTGCGGTGCGGAGTCTGACTTACTCCGTCGTTCCCCTGGACAGAGGAAAGACGTAAAGTCTTCCTCCCTCAAAAAAAAAAAGGATTCAAGTGGTCCACGAGTCAAAAGCTCTTCTGGATGAAAATTTAGGCGTCTTTTGTAGAGGGAGACTAACTTACCACTCAAAAATTGAAAATAAAGTTAATTAAAAAAAATAAGAAACCGACTTCAGCGCTAAAAAGTAAAAAATAATTTTAAATAAACGATATCTTTAATACATATTTACAATTTATAATTAGTTACTTTTGGAGTCGGTGACAGCCAAAGCCTTCATTAATATTATAGGCGCGTCTCGTGCTATCTTATAAGGAAAAAAAAAACTATCCTGGGCTGGCACTGACTCCAAAAGTAACTAATTATAAATTGTAAATATGTATTAAAGATATCGTTTATTTAAAATTATTTTTTACTTTTTAGCGCTGAAGTCGGTTTCTTATTTTTTTTAATTAACTTTATTATTAACTGTTGTTTCTCAGTATTGTTTATTTGGAGACAGGCGCAAACAACTCAACTTGTATGTTATACAGGGTGTCCGGGCATCGATGTCGGATACTTTAAGGGGGTAAAATATGGTATTTTTTATCGACAAATCACCATTTCAATTTTCTATAGCTACCTCCATTACAAAATGGCAGCCATTTTGTTTTTTTCAACTCGACGCGCGGGTGCTTGTACTGATTTAGTCATTACTATCCATGTAAACGTCCTGGGAAGATGAAAGATGTCTCATTTGAAAGTAAATAATGTAAGGTATTATTGAATGTAAGATTTTATTCCATATCTTAATTACAAACTAGCAAAAAATCATTACAAAAATAAAAATCAATATTTTTTTTCAGATTTTTTCTGCATTTTTTTATTTTTTGTTAAAATTTGACCTATTAACCTACGTTTTTCATCTTGTTTTTTGATAGTACAAAATATTTACTTAAAAAAAAATGTACATCTTATAGCCTTATGTATGACAGTTCTAAAGTTACGATGGTTTGAATATGATCCTTAGCCAAGAATATCGTCTCGTATTGCGAGGAGTGCTCGACGTGCTCGTCCATGGGACTGCGTTGTTGGGATTATCTGACTTGAACTATTATTTAGTCCGTCTAAGTGAAGGAAATTGATCAAAAAATGCCACATTTTACTCCATATCTTTATCATAAAATAACAAAAGAGGATGATAAAAACTAAAACCATTATGTGTTTTCGTATATTTTTCAGATTATTTGTATTTTCTTAAAAAATAACCATTAAGCTACTTTTTTCTTTATTTTTGATAGTACAGCATATTTATTTAGGGTATCTATGAAGTTTAAAAGGTTAGACAGTTTGAATATGACCCTTAGCCATATAGTCCCACGGACGAGTAATCCTGAGAATGCGAGGCGATTTTCACGGTTAAGGGTCATACTCAAACCTCCGTAACTTTTGACATAGGGCTATAAAATGCATGTCTTATTTTTGAGTAAATATCCTGTGCTATTAATAAACAACAAAAAAAATGTAGCCTAATAGGTCAGTTTTTAAGAAAAAGACAAATAATCTAAAAAATATACGAAAACACATAATTATTTTTGTTTTTATCATCCTCTTTTGTTATTTTATGATAAAGATATGGAGTGAAATGTGTCATTTTTTTATCAATTACCTTCACTTAGACGGACTAAATAATAGGCCAAGTCAGATAATCCCAACAACGCAGTCCCATGGGCGAGCACGTCGAGCACTCCTCGCAATACGAGACGATATTCTTGGCTAAGGATCATATTCAAACCATCGTAACTTTAGAACTGTCATACATAAGGCTATAAGATGTACATTTTTTTTAAAGTAAATATTTTGTACTATCAAAAAACAAGATGAAAAACGTAGGTTAATAGGTCAAATTTTAACAAAAAATAAAAAAATGCAGAAAAAATCTGAAAAAAAATATTGATTTTTATTTTTGTAATGATTTTTTGCTAGTTTGTAATTAAGATATGGAATAAAATCTTACATTCAATAATACCTTACATTATTTACTTTCAAATGAGACATCTTTCATCTTCCCAGGACGTTTACATGGATAGTAATGACTAAATCAGTACAAGCACCCGCGCGTCGAGTTGAAAAAAACAAAATGGCTGCCATTTTGTAATGGAGGTAACTAGAGAAAATTGGAACCGTGATTTGTCGATAAAAAATACCATATTTTACCCCCTTAAAGTATCCGACATCGATGACCGGACACCCTGTATATGTTTAAAAAAGAACAATAAACTTACTTTACATTAATAAGTCTTAGGGCTGTATAGTCAATTTATTCCTACACCTTCTAGTATATGAATATTCACCTCAATATATATTTTGTTAAAAAATCTGATTGGAATAAAAATATCATCATCGCATCTTCTACAATATCAACCAAATATTTACCCGTTTGTAGTCCCAAAATGTATAAAACTTGTCTAAAACGTTTTAAAACTCTGTGACAATACCCAATTTCAGTTTAGCGTGTAGTCGGTTGGTCAGCACAGCTTTGCACGCACGATTAACTTTTTTATTAATATCCATCGACCGTGGAACGCTTTGACGTGATACCGATGTGATGAGAGCTCCGTAATCCACTTTAGAAACTATATTTTTTCTACTTAATAAAGTATATCCATATCCATGTATTATGGAAACGGTTTTTTATTAACTACTAGCAGCGCCCCGCGGTTTCACCCGCGTAGCCCCCATTCCCGTGGTAATTTCGGGATAAAAGTATCCTATGTTCTTTCCCGGACCATACGCTACCCCTGTACCAAATTTCAAGTCAATCGGTTGAGTAGTTTAGCCGTGAAAAGGTAACAGACAGACAGACAGTCAAACAGACAGACAGATAGACAGACAGACAGACAGAGTTACTTTCGCATTTATAATATTGGTTAGGACTAGCTGTACCCCACGATTTTACCCGCATGGTTCCCGCTCCCATGGGAATTTCGGGATATACCTATGTCCTTCCCCGGACCATAAACTACCCCTGTACAAAAAAAACAAGTCAAGCGGTTCAGTAGGGTAGTCGTAAAGAGATAAAAGACAGACAGACATATATATGAAGTTACTTTCACATTCATAATATTAGTAATGATTTATCACAAGACTTGGACAACAAGCGAATTGTTTGATTGGTGAAAAAGTCTACTCGTCATTGTTACAGATATACAGACTACAGAAAGTAAATCTTAACATTATAGGAAATGATAAGTTAAATAAATATAACTAAACTCTTTCAAAGGAAGCTCCAAAATTTTGAAGGAAATACGGCGTATGTACGTAATGCTTGAGATCTTAAATGACTCGCACTGTCAAAAAGTTATCAAGATCTCATATAGATAGAGCCAAGCTTCTGACTCTACACGCCCTAACTTTACAAGGCTTAACTTCATAAACTGCGTCTTATTCAAAATAACGTGGCTTTATTTTTTAGTTAACTTACAAAACGAACCTTCCATTAACCTACTGTTTTCTTAACAAAAAATCTGCTTCAAACAACTAAATATTTAATAGTGATCCAAAACCAATTTCCTAAGGAGGTCCATAAGTTTACATTACAGTCCTTTTGTCATCACGATGCCTGTTGCTCCTTGTCAAACGTCTTGATTTAATCGACCACCTGTTGTCTATGCGGCTCATAAATTTTATTGTTCTGACGTTTTATTTAGTCTTCTTACAAAATCTTAAGGCTGGACTCAAACAGACGGAATATCTTTCTCTGAAATCGTATAAATAATTCTGAAAGCACGAAATTAAATACAAAATATAGTTCTTATAAAAATGCTAGCCTCAAAATAGTCGGAAAATCTTCCTCTGAAATCCTTTTCTTAATTCAGAAACACGGAATTACGTTTAAAAGATAGTTTTTGACGGATAGTCCTCAAAAGTCTTAAAGTTACCAAAATATAACAGCGCATAATAAAAGGGCCTAGACGAAGAAGGGTCTGTTTTTTAAGAGATTGCTGATCAATCTTCATTCATTTCTTAAGGCATATGTGAGGCAAGATTCTGAAATGTTCAAAAATTCAGAGAAAATTCTGATTGTTTGAGCCCAGCCTTACAAACACTTAAAAGAAGATGTCTCAAAACATCAATTTAAGTCTAATATACCCCAGAGTATCATTATATCAAAGGAAATAATGAATTTCAATCAATGTTAAGAGGTTTAACTGATCCGATAATAAATGACTTTACAAACTTTAGAGTTTTGTTTTGAATTATGTATATTTTCTTACGGTTTAAGTTAATCGGTTATTTATGAGTTGAATGTATAATTGATTGTTTTACTTCACTTTGTGGTTTATCTTAAATAACTTATTTTCTTGTTATAAACCTACCTTAAAACATAAATGTGTAAAGGTTAGTAGCACAATATGCTGCACAAAAAATCTCTAGAAGGTATTTAAAGAGAAAAAGTCAAATGCATTATGTGTTTATACATAGGCAGTATATTTGTTTACCTCGCAAGGGAATCCAACCAGCTACCTTTAAGTACTCATACATTTGGGATGTTGAATTTTACTTGTAAATTTGAAATAAGTGGGGATGAAAATCGATCTAGATTAAGAAAATAGATGTCATATAATTATGTGTGGGAAAATTCGGTTACTCTATTTTGATTTTCATAAAGAGACCTCGGTTGTCTATAAATCCAACTAATTTTATAGGTACTTACACCAAACTAAGTGAATGTCTAAGTTTATTAGGACTGTCTGAAAAAAAAAAAACTATTGTCCAGACTTTTACGGTTTTCACTAAAACAATTATTGGTTTTCACATCTTTTCTCAAAGTGATATAGATTGCGTAAGATTTTTACTAAAAAAAGGTTTCTTCGGTTATGGATTAAAACCTTATTTACTTATATAACCATTTCGAGGTGAGATAAGTTGCTATAGCATACTTTGGTGGTTAGCGCCTGTGTATATATGTGTATATATACTTCGGCGAACTAATAAACATAAACATAAACATAAACATAAACATATCTTTATTTGTGACACAAAGAATAAAACAAAAGAAAAAATAATAATACATGAGTACAAAAAAATGAAACTTTGGCCACAAAACGGTCTCCAACTCAGCATCAGTTGAGCGTGACACCCGAAAGTATCAGCAGTCAACGCTGGTCTTCCGTTGGAGCCGGGTGTGCAGTGTCATCACGGATCGCCAACACAATTACAATATTGTTTACTTATATTAATATAATGTAAATATTAACATTTTACAAATACAGGAACCAAAAAATTATAACTAGAAAACAGTAACAATCAACTTATCACAAAATTTTAAAGTACCTGCAATTAGCAAAACAATCATGAGAATTTTAATACTTTGTATGAAAAATTACGTACGTTAAATTATACCCTCAAAAAATAAAAATATGTAACAAAGTTTAAAATATTATGGTGCTTTATACGTCTTACAGTGGTTTCACTAAACATTCCAACATGTAAGTACCTATCTACTTTCTTTGGAAAATATATTGTTTCGAAAATAAATCAATTATTATCTTTACATTCCAGTGTCACTAGATTTTTAGAGAACGATTCTAGATAGCACTCGTGTCGTGTAGCAGGGTTTCCTGTTGCTTCTGGTGGTCAAAAAGAAATTTTTTTAGATAGAATCTAAAACTATGAATACTTTGCAGGTTCCTGACCGGCGGAGGGATATTATTCCAACATTTAGTGGCTGCGTAGCGGAAACTACCACGAAAGGCCACTGTAGAATGTCGGGGCACTGCAAGCGGCTTTCTACAATCACGCACTCTGCACGATTTGCTTACCCAGGCTATTTTATTATATAAATAGTTGGGAGTTTTATTTTTTGAAATTCCAAAAAGAAGACAGGCTAAGTGTAGTTTACGTCTATGTGACATTTTAAGGATACAATGTTTGTTTAAGTAGGGAGTCACATGATCCCTTAACGGAATGCTATAGCAGAAACGTGCGCACGCATTCTGAACCCTCTGTACAAGTTTTTTGGTTTTTGCTAACAGACGTGGACCAAAAACTGTATCCATGTAATTCAATTTAGACAGCACCAGTGATTCGACCAGTTGTAGGCGCAATTCTTCATTAATGTAAGGTCTGATTCTGTACAAAACTTTTAGTTTGTAAAAACAATTACTAATTGTAGTGACAACATGCTTCTCAAATCGAAGATTGCAGTCCATAATCAAACCCAAATTACGCGCTTCATATACTCGCTCAATAGGCTCACTCATCAATAAAACTTTTTCTTTATTATTTACATTTAGTAACTGCTGCCTACTGCCAAATATCAAATATTTTGTTTTGCTCGGGTTAAGTACAAGGCAGTTATTGGTGGACCATACAGCTATTGACGTCAGATCAGCATTTAGTTTTTTTATAGTACTATCAATTTCTGTTGGCTTACATGATACATAAACCTGGATATCATCAGCGTACATATGGAATTTACAGTATTTTATATGTGCTCTAATGTCAGCGGTATACAAAATAAATAAGACGGGACCTAGAATAGACCCCTGTGGCACCCCTCTTTTTACAGCTAATTTATTTGACACAAGGGTAGTACCATCGCTCCGACTTAGCTTTGTAAACTGAAAGCGATTGTCAAGGTAACTACTAAACCATTCCAGGGCCTTATGATCAAAACCATAGTAATTTAGCTTAGATAGCAGGAGGTTTATATTTATACAATCGAAAGCCCTGGAAAAATCAAGCAGCACCAACAGAGTACACATTCCTTCATCCTGTGCGCACAGAATGCTATCAGTTACATCAAGTAATGCAGTCATAGTACTGTGACCCTTCCGAAACCCCGATTGTACATCCGGTAATATGTTGTTCTTTTCAAGGTAAGCTGTCAACTGGGAGCACACCGCTTTTTCAACAATTTTTGACATGCATGATAATAAACTAATAGGTCTCAGATCTTTTAACTCCGTCGGGTTTGAGATTTTAGGCAAAGGGCGCACGATTGCCGTTTTCCAGTTATCAGGAAACGTAGAAGTGTCAATAGATTTATTAACCAAAGCATTTATCAATTCTACAGTGTAAGGAAAAGTCATTAAAATCATATCGAGAGAAATAGAGTCATAACCTTCTGCGTTTGATTTAATACTCTTTATTATTTTCAAAGTTGTATCTAAATTTATTTGCTCAATGTGAAAGACACTGTCACTGAAACTATTGTATTCAAAAAACGTTAATTGTGAAATTGTGACTTCTGCGTTACCAGGTATCAGAGAGAAATTATCATTTATAATATTAGCATCATTAAAATGTAATGGTAATTCGGTATTAATTTTTGGTAAAATTGTATTTTTTAAATTTTTCCATAATGTTTTTGGGTTAGATATTTTATTATTAATATTATAATTAAAATAAGCAGATTTCTCATAAAAAAGTGCTTGATTTACTGCATGCTTTAGAGTTTTGTAATAGTCTTTTTTCTTATTACATTTGGTTTTGTGGTAATCCATTGATGCTTCATCACGTATTCTCATCATCATTTTTATGGTATCCGTGATCCAAGGATAAGAAGTATTACTAATAACAATAGATTTAATAGGAGCATGTAAATCAAAGAGTGAGGTGATGGTCTGGTTGAATGCGCTGACCATTTCATTTACATTGCTTAAGGTTAACAACCCCGTCCACTCTACACTTCGCAGGTCATTATGAAAAAGATCCAAATTTATATATTTTTTAGGCCTGTAAGTTACAGTAAAAGGTTTCGTTTTTTCACGTTTTATGTTGAATTCACAAATTACCATCCGGTGACCAAAAAGAGATCCGACAGGATCCAACACTATATTTTTTGAGTAATGGTCAGTACAAACAACGTCAATGAGCGTCTGACTGTGGTCGGTGAAATGGGTAGGCTGCGTGACTAATTGGGTTAAATTAAAACATGATAGAAAAGTTAAAAATTTAGAAGTATTTATGTTGTCAATATCAAATAAGTTTATATTAAAATCACCAAGTAACATTAAATTGTCGTACATTGGAATTGCGCTAATGGAATCAGAAAGAGCTGAAAAAAATAAGTCAACATCCATCCACGGAGGACGATATGCCGTACCGATCACTAGCTTTCTTCCGTTAAGGGTCATGTTAAGCCACATTTGCTCGACTGCCTTGTGCGCCGGGTCTACAGGGTGTGACCAGGTGCGTACGGTTACACACTGCTTTATGTAGAAACCTACGCCGCCGCCACGAGCGCGTACATCTCGTGGCCGCGGCGTGTGCCTCAAACGATACCCGGGTAGTGAAGGAGCGCGACCCTCTTCTCCAGCCCTTAGCCATGTTTCATTTACTGCCAATATATCGGCATTATGCAAAATTGTAGAAGCCATAAAATTATCATGATTAGTGCCTAGAGAGCCTGCATTGTACAAACTAATTTTTAAATTATGTTGAACCATTAGGAGGTCGAATTAAAGAGTACATTAAGTGCATTGTGATGATGTAGATAATAAAATATATAAGTAAAAAGGGGCGATTGGTATACTGACACGAGAGACTATAAGATATCGATTCTCTGGACATAGGGTAAGAAATATTCCATTGTAAGTTTAATAATAGGTATACATGTAATGTGTTGATTTTTAACCATTTCTTCAAACAATAAAAAATATTGACAATAGATTTTGTTTTAATTATGAGACAATAAAAAAGCATATATGTAGCATTTAAAATAATAAATAAAACACCAAGTAGCATATTGTTTAACTTAATATTATGTATTACATGGTTTTCAAACAGAGGTTGGGCCAAAAACCCTCTGAATGTCCGCTTCCGTTTTGACGAGGAAGGCGGAGCTGCCATCACTCTGCCTCACATAGATGCGACCTCGTCGCGTCCACGAGTACCGCCACTGAAGCCTGCGGCACTCCTCCCGGACCCGGTGGAACAGCAGTCGGTTGTCCCTGGTCAGCCGCTCGTTGAGGAAGATGCGGCTGGTCGGCGCGGCGCCGGCGGCCCCCGTGTCGGCCGCGGTGAGGGCGCGGCGCACGCGCGCGGCGCGCAGCAGCTCGTCGCGCACGACGCGTCGCGCCAGCCGCACCACGACTCGGCGGGGCCGGCCGCCCGCGCCGCCGCTCACGCCGCCGCCTGCGCCGCCACCAGCGCCCGGCGCCGGCGCGGCTCCCACGCGCTCGGCGAACACAATGTCCCGCTCGTCCAAGCTGACTCCTAACCGAGTTGCGAGAACGGTGACCGCGTGCACTGGGTTCTCGCCCTTCTCCTCAGGAAGATGACCTATTTCGAGGTCTGAGAGAAGGGCGTCCTGGTCCCGATCTCGCAGCTCCTCCTTGAGTAGCTGCACCGTACGCTCCAGCTCGCCGGCATTCGCGGCGGCCACACCAACAGCGTCCCGTGCCTCCAACGCCGCAAGCCTGGACTCCACCCCTTCAATCCTAGCGACGACGCCAGCAACAGTGGCGCGATACTCCGCCATCTCTCGCCGGAAGTCACGCAACTCGCCCGCATACTCGGCGAGTTCCCGTCGCAGCGCGCGCACCCCCTCGGCGGCGGCGGCGGCGTCCACGGCCACGGCGTCCAGCGGCGCGTCCGCCCGCGCCGGGCTCACGCCGGCGGGGGACTCGAATGTCTCCAGCACTTCTTGTTCGCCAATACCTCGGACAGGGGTGCCAGTGTTGTCCCCTTTGCGCATCTTCTTTTTACAATCAGGGCAGATCCAGGATCTACTCACAGTAGCAGCATCCGGAAGTGAAACGCAAGCTTTATGAAAATGTGCCTGACAGCTACCACAAGTAGCGACACCTGCCGACGTCATTGAAATAAACTTCCTGCAGCCTTGGCAAGATTTCGCCATAGTTAATCGATGACTGCCAAGAATATTACAACTTAGTTATATCGATTTTTTGTAGATGGCGTTGTATAGTTCATCCACTTAACGATAGATGGCGCCGATCACACACATATAGTGAATAATTAATGCGCTAAAGTTTGACCTACCTTCGCTCAAATAAAAACAAGGTTTTTTGATTTTATTAATTTACAGCAGGCAAAGGCTTTTACACTAACACCAACACTCAATGCTGATCCTTGATATATGAGGCAACGCTGACGTACAAAACAATTTTACTAACACGATAATAACCCGAGAAACAATTATAAAACGACCGACACGACACAGATGTTTTGGCGACCGTGACGTCACTCCCTAATAGGAGGCATTATTAGGTCCGTTCCGCTTGCTGTGGAAAGTCAAAAGTCACACTTTTACATACAAAATAATATACATATTCTTAAATACAACTCAATTGGAAGGAGCTGGCTCGTAGCAGAGCAGATGGTTTTGGAGGAGACATTGGCACAGCAGTGTGACAATACAGCTTGATCCTACTAATATTATAAATGCGAAAGTTTGTATGGTTGGATGTTTGTTCCACTTTCACGTAAAAACTACTGTATCGATTTTAATTAAATTTGGTACAGATGGTAAATGGTTTGTGTGATTGATTTCTTTGATTTAAGCGAGTACTAGATGTTGAAATAAAACATTACTATTTAAACAGAAACGTCTGACAATATCGCGACAATAATCCGTTAAAACTCGAACGCGTTGTTTATGTTTACACCTAAAATGTGTATTCCTTATTGTACCTTCTTTTGTATTAATTAAATAAATAAAAAAGTAGTTTGATTTTAATGATATTAATTGTTAATAATTTTACCTTTATTTTGGAGTTGCTCCGCCATGTGCTGTGGCGTCACTTGATGGCGAGTTACAGCCAAGTGGATTAAACCTTCAAAAATACATTTATGTCAATCAGTGTTCGAGTTAAGAGGGTTCACGTTGTCATTGTCATCGTCATTGTTGCCGCGCGACAACTCAAATTTCACTCACACAGACGCGCACGCGTGTCCTCATGCACACTGTCTATGTGGTGACTGCGCGCTCGCTCTGAATACTCCGGCCGAATGGTTTTGATCCATTGGAAATTATAAATTGTGTAAAAGTTATTGACAAAAGTATAAATACGAGTATATTTTTTTTTACGATTCGTAGTAGGTAGTATATGATTAGACATAATTTACGTAAGACCTTTCGATTCGATATTCCATTATTCACAACAAGGAATAATGAATAAAACAAATACTTAGTTTTTTGTTTTTAAAATTAGACATGTTTTTTTTTGGTCTATAACTATCTATAACTAACTTGTGAATAATAGATTTTTTGCCATAATGGGGTATTGATTTTTCATATACTAATTGCAGTTTTAGTTTTTATTAAAATCGCCAGCAATTTTCGATATTCCTTTCCTTATATTTATTATATTATAGTTTTGCTTACCACGCTTACTTGAAAAATGCATCCTCTGTCAACACATATTACAACATATATTATCGGGACAACCTTTTAGCGCTAAAAGCAGGACTTTCTAAATTATTTCGTTTCCTTTTTTGTTAAAAAAAACCGACTTCTAAAAAACTAAAAAGTATAAAATAACAAATATTTAATGTAATACCTCTTATGCGATGTAGCACATAAATAAAATAAAAATGCGACCAACCCAAGCGGGCAAACGTTCGTTAACGGTCGTCTCGAATTATAATTTTGTAGTTTATTTTTCTAATAGTTTTATTTCTTTAAGGCTTGGCACCGACTTCACACTTATCAATAGGTAACATACACACAAATGTATTAATTAGCATCGCATAAGAGGTGTATTAAATTAAATATTTGTTATTTTATACTTTTCAGTTTTTGAAGTCGTTTTTTTTTACTTTTGAGTGTCACAACCTATCTGGTTGTAAAGGTCTCATCGATACAAATTAATCAAGCCCAAACACGAGGTAACTGCTGTTAGTCATTGAAGAGTTCCCTCGACTATCTTCCAGGTCCATCATCAGATCGACTCCAAACCTTCATTTAATTATAATGCTTTAAAATAATTGACGAAAAACTTAACAAATGCACTAATCACCCTACGATTTCTAAAGTTCCTCTCAATTTCTCTAGAATGCCATCATCAGATCCTGGTTTCCTTGACATGGGACCAAATGGCAAGTCCACTCTTTTGAATAAAAAAAGAATTTTAGTAATCGGTACAGAATTGACGGAGAAATCGTTGTACATATTCATAAAAAAAACATACCGGCTGAATTGAGAACCTCCTCCTTTTTGGAAGTCGGTTTAAAATAATGTTGTTTTATTGCTCATTATTTCTAAAACATCATTTGTTATCATAAATGTTAATATTTTTTTTAATAAAAAAACAAATTATAAAACAAAAATTATTATCAAGTATCAAAACATGTTGATGAGTTAATCGCATAAAATTCGTACGCGCCGCAAAGGTCAAACGCTCGGTAGGAGCGATACCTCCTCTCTCTAAAAAGCCTCGCGGCAGACTGATTTCAATTGTTTCGTGCGTCCGGTTTTATAGTAGTTTTATGATGATTTTAAAATATTTGTAGAAAAAAAGACAAATTGATTTAAAGTTTTTTTTTGTATTATTGTTGTAGAAAATGTTCTTTTATTATTGGAGGTAATTTTAATAACGTTTTGAGCATCATTTATCAACGTAAATTACGATTTTCTTGAGTGTGATTTTTACAAATTCTAACTTTATATTTTTTTCGATTTCAATAATAATTATAATAACAATTAAATTTTCCTCTGAGGTATGATTTGTTTAATAAGGATCTGGACTTTTAAGTTTATTTAATTTTTAGTGCTAAATTGGTCGAATTACTAGAATCCGAAGGCATGGAATAGACATGCGCAAAACAGTGCATCATGAAGTAATGTCATATGTCATTACATTTCGAACCGAGTAATATCAAATTTAACCATTACTTCAAACATCACACGTCATGTTAACATGACTTCATGTATCACTGTAATGTTAACATGACTTCATGTATCACTGTAATGGTAACATTACTTCATATATCACTGTAATGGTAACATGACTTGATGTATCACTGTAATACGTACAGTGATACATGAAGTGATGATAGTATCACATGTCATGTTATATTCTGTTTCATTACTTGTACTGTAATAATACGCTATAAACAAAAATGAAATGAAATAGAATAAAACATGATAGCGAGTGGTGTCATGTTTCTCATATTGTCATGAAATTAAATAATTAAGTTGAGTTAGTAGTAGTTTTTATTAAATTGTAATTTTATAAAGTTGATCTCCCTTCATACTAACCCTATATCAAACCAAAGGGTTTTCCAGGCTTAGGACTGGCTATAATCATGGAATATGGATTAAAAAATTAAATTAAATTAAAATAAGTAGGTAAAAAGTAAGTTCATCGCAATCAATATCACACGACCATGACCGCGAAAACTAACGGAACGAACTAACTTACAAAAAAAAATTTTCAAAATGAAAATAAACAAAACGGAAGTAATAAATTAGTTTAGAATATACGAAAAAATACATCGAGCAGTGTGAAGATAGTACAATCCTTATTTATATTGCAATACAGTTCAAATTTAGAATAAGCCAACTGACCGGAAGTACATAAACGAACGAAGTGCTTGTCGCCATTCGTGACAGTTCCGAAATCCAAATACTTCCGAGTTTCGATTATCGGTTCGGTACTGAACCATGGAAGAAGAAACCGTACATTCCATAGACAAACATTGCCGAGCATGGAATGTAATACATATTCCGCGGTATGATATGAATGAACTGCCTTTATTACGGGGTGCATGTTCGTTCAGACGTTCAGTCAGTGTGATGCCATGATGTCATGTTTAGTTCGGTCGAGTATAATAAGTAATATGACAGTACGTGTTCGAGTGATATCACATGTAATGCATTACTCGCATTACTTACACATGTCTAGCATGGAAGTTAATGCTAAACGTGAAATTCAGAAAACATATGTTCAGTTTTCTTGATATATTTTTTAAGTTTTCTGTATAATATTGTTTTTCTCTGAGTATTTTTTAGATGACAATATTTCCTTTAATTATTACCTAAAAACATGTTTATAAAATACGCTTTTCATATAATATGACTAGATCAAAAAGTACAAAAACCGTCAATTATCGAGTTTAGGGTCTTAATAAATATTTATACAGTGTGACCGGAAAATATTTAATTTTAAAGTAGAGGAATAATTACGTAGTTTTTTAACTTAATACAATATTAAGTTGCAATAGATCTATGAGTAAGGTGTCGGCTTAACGATCGAGAGGTCGTAAGTTCGATTTCGTCACATAATACTTATTGACGTAAATTCATTCAAGACGCGAGTGGTGAGCTACTATTATTGCATGCAACCTTAAAAAACAAATTCATTTTCTTACAAAACTTTGGTTTTTACGTTTTATTTTATTATATTTTCGGAACCTTGGCCCAACACGCATATGCCACGTTTTTATAATAAATAATTAAATAAACATATAAAGTAAACTGTTTCCATTTGTTAACGAGAACACAAATATATGTACAAAAAAATAATACAAACAGTTTTATCTCTGAATCAAAGTCACCGAATGCATGACTATAGACAAATATTGGTCTTCGAACCATATGACTTGACAGCACGCGATGTTTGTACAAGGGTTATGATTTATAAGTATTTAGTAAACAATTAATTACTATGATAACTTTAATGAGTAATTTATTAATGTGTGATTTCCAAAGTTTTATTTAAAGCTGCAAAATTGAGAAAGGTGTTGAATTTTTTGAACTCATTCGAATGCTGGTCCAATTTTTTTAGCTTCCACGCTGTATGATAATTTTGTAAAAAAAATATTTGTCTAATATTTGTCTTGAACTGGAATTGAACGCGTAAAATTTGGCATAGCAGACAGGAATACCCTACTAGGACTCTTGGACGGCCTTTTATATTATATTATTGCTGATATTACGGAATATATATCTCTCCTAACCGATTTCGGCTACGGCGATCGCTTCGACTCCCTACTGGCGTCGTATGTGCGCTCTTATGTGGCTTGCGTATGAATTGAAAGCCCGACCACCAGCGGCAATCAATTATAATTTTATAAACGGTGCTCTAATATGCTCGCACTGTGCGCGGTCCTTTATAAATAAGGTTGGCTATTACGGAATATCCTCATCAAATATCATCCTTATCGATTGGTATTAGTACCTTTTGCGTGAATCCCTTTCAAAACTAAACATATTATTATCATTATGTCTGCGGATACATAAAGTATCACCTTCTAATTAGGGGATTTGTAGAATATTAGTAAGATTATTTGGAGCTAGAATACCTCTACTATAATCCCTTAATACTTCATAGCTCTCTAAGAAATTGTTTTCGTAAATAGTTGTTTCTGAAGTATTTGATTATCAAATTGAGGGAAAGATGAAAACTATTCAAAAAGAGGTCAAGGTTGCCTCACCGAAGCAATTTTTTGCGTCGTGGGTTGCCCTCACATTATTTTATTATTTATTTTATGAATAAGCATTTGTTTTTGTTTAGATTAATCAAGAAGTTACTAGATAAAACCAGATATAGTTCCAAAAATAAGTACCTACTTAGTTATTTATTAAACTTGTGACTTTCATTTACCTGTAATTATTTTTTGTAATTAATGCAACAAATTACCACGTTTGGTGAACAATATTATTGTTATTTAATTATAGATTATTTTAAGTAAACAATTAAATCAACGACCACACTTTATCTCATTAAAATGACTTTTGTTTACCCACATTCACGCGGTGACCTGACGTTTGGGACAATAAACAATTCAACACAATCACATTGTTACCTATGTTTTTATAATCTATCGTTGCCCTGCGGGTTTTCCCATGTTTATTCCATTTTCTGCTGAACTCGTGAGAATTCTTCCGGGTAACATTAATCTCTCTTATTTTTTTTACTCTTCCGTTACTGAGTGATGTACTGACTGACAGACAACGTACAGCCGAAACTACTGGTCGTAGAGAGCTGAAATTTGGCACGTGTGTATGTTGGGGGGAGTAGGCTACCACTAAGAGAGGATTTTTTAAATTCCCCTCCTAGGGGGAGAAAAGGGGGGTAAATTGAAAACTACGCGGGTAAAACCGTGGGGCGCTGCTAGTATAAGTACTATATGACAGAAAAGGTCAAAGAAAAGAAGGCATATTTTGCTCTTTTTTGTTAGCTATAAATGAAGTGAAAGTCCTGTCAAAATCTGCTCAGTAGTTTCAGATATTACACTTAACAAAGAGAGATGGAAAAACATTTTAAAAGTTTTTTTTCCTATATCTAACTACCAAAGTTTTTTTTACTCAATTTTGAAACGGGTCTAAAACACACTGTTCTTGCATATTTTTAGTTCAACTCCAAAAGAGCTTTTTCGACATAACAAACATACACTTGAATTATTTAAACAGATAAGTAAGATGTCCGAGTGTAACGTATGTGAACGTCACAATAATTATCTTAAACTTGCAAATATTGAACACCAGCAGTAGTTATGATAAGTTTATTATATATAGTGTCACTGTATGAGTAACATGCTTAGTGAGTTCATGTTAACTATTCATTATTATATTCGATTTTTAAATAATTTATTTCCTTCGATTTTTAAATATTTTTTTTTTCTTTAATCTACCAACAATTGATTTATTCAATTATTATGGCTCCCGGTGTACCAGGCACCGATACAATACAAGTTATAACAAATCATGATATAATAAACGAATTTATTGAAATTGAAAGTAATATTAACGGTAAAGTTTGTGCGTTGGAAAATGGTGTAAAAGAAATTAAGAAGCCGAAACGAAGAGTTGTTAGGCCGAAGGTTCTGAAGAATTACGAGTCTAGAGAATATTTGTATGATCGACTGTATGATACGACTTGTCCTAGAGCGGTGAGTGTTTTTTTTTATCTATACTTGGTTAACTGGGGAAAATCGAACAATAAATCGAAAATCGGTGGACTTGTATTGAAAATGACGACCTCAATGGCAGAGTGGTCACCATGCCGGACTGCCATAAGGTTGCGGGTTCGATTCCCGTGCGGGGTGAATATTTGTGTGAACCACAAATGTTTGTCTCGGACTGGGTGTGTGAGAGAATGAGTGTGTGCGTAGTTTCTGATACCCTAGATACAAGTTTCGAACTTAGTTAGGGATCAGTTACTATAATGAGATGATGTAGCGAATGATTATGTTAAAAAAAATTAGATAAGAGGTTTTTATTAATTCAATTAGGTAAAACTTGTATGGATACTGGACATATACGAGTATATAAAAAAACTAATTGAAAACACACTTTTTGTTCTGATTTTCGATTTTTCGGGGTTTATTATTTCTATTCATTCCATAATTATTCCTATTCCTGTACTGTACAAAAATTACGACTAAACAGGGTAGTAATACATTTAAATGAGAGAAAATATTTAAAAATGAGATTAATTAAATGTGAAATCACGTCCTTTTAAGAAAAAATCTTGGATATAAGATAGATTTGATGATTGAATATATTAAAATAAGATTGCATTATATCAAGTTACAAGACATTTAGTAGGAAGAAGTTTTTAATTTCCTGATTTGAAAGGTTATTCGATAACTTTCATAAGAATTATCTAAAAGGGGAAACATACGAAGGATAATACAATATTTGAGTGAATTTCAACAAGTGCCCAAAAATCTTCATTTCCGTGGATTTTTTTTGTTTTTAAGTTTTTTTAAAAAATAATTAGCGTTTATTATACTTCTTGATAATGTATGTATTCTTGCTTATTATCAAGCTGATTACTTAAAAAACTAACGAATAACACAAGTTTAAAAATTTCATGCCACGGCGATGAAACATGCGTGCACGGCAATGAAACAAGCGTCCACGGCAATGAAAGAACTGTCCCACGGTAATGAAAGAAAAACCACGGAAATGAAAATCCATACATAAAACATTTTTTTTTTATATACTGACATGTCATCATTATGACATAACATACAATATATACACGCCTGTCTCCGAGAAGGACAGGCATACTCCCCCAGGCGGGTTAACTACGCCATATCGAATGATAATAATTGATCGAATTTCTTTATAAGATTAACATAAAACCTCTATGATATATGGCCTAAAGATTGGAAAGAATCGCTTTTGATCCCCCTGCTCAAGAAGGGGTCCACAAAATTACGTGCCTTATAAGCATGCTTTCATCATACGGTCTGCCTGTTAGTTTGTGTGGGTGGATATCGGACTTCTTGCGGGATCGATCGATACGGGTCGTTCTTGATGGATGCTCGTCCGATCAAATGGCGATTAATGCCGGTGTTCCCCAAGGGTTAGTACTCATTGCAACACTTTTCCTGTTGCATATCAATGATCTGCCAAAGCCCAGAACCTATGAGTATGCAAATGATTGCACAGTGCTAGTGCGGCCGAGACACAGTATTTAAGAGAGGCTATGGTCGATCACACGAACTTTTCCCTTCGGGCAGTCTCCGATTGGAGCGATGCCAATCTGATCAAGTTCAATGCCTTGAAGACCCAGGCGGGTCTTTTATCCGCAAGGAAGACGCTGTTTGAACTGGCTCCTATTTTCCGGAGTGTATCCTTACATATAGTGGACCACCCTGACCTTCTTGGAATAACGCTGACCTCAACCCTCAATTTTGGTTCATACATTGAGTCAAAGGCTCAACTGGCTGCAAAAAAGCTAGGCGTCCTCTCAAGGGTGCGACGGTACTTCACGCCAGAACAGCTGCTCCAACTCTATTAAGCACAAGTTCGGAGTACTCGTGCATGGAGTACTGTTCGCACCCTTAGGATGTATCAGCTAAATATCAACTTGAGGGGTTGGAGTCCCTAGAGAAGCGTACCAAGAGACTCCAGAGCTTTGAGCACCGGCAAAAGGTTGCTAGCCTATGGGTTTTTTATCGGATACATTTTGGAGAGTGCGCATCGGAACTACACCGCTTAATTCCCCCATCTCCGTTCTGCCACCGAATGAGCAGGGAAACCGATAAACGTCACCCATACATGGTAGATGTTCCATAAGCTCGCACAAAGCGTTTCGCGTCCACCTTTATAATGCAAATAGCGAGAGTGTGGAACTCCCTGCACAGCTTCTCTGTTCTGAAACTGGAACATACAAATTAAACATACAATCTGGGTCTTTTTAAGTCGCGAGTCAATAGGTACCTTCTAGGTGAGCACGTTCCATCTTAGGCTGTACCATCGCTTTCCAGGTGAGTTACAGTCAAGTGCTAGCCTAGTCTGGGTAAAAAAAAATGTGCACCCTACCGGACTGTGGCACTTATATCCCATGCCAGTAAGATTATGTTGCATATCATCCCGGATGAGCAGGCTGAAAAAGAGTTCCTTTTTCTATTTAACATCTATGGCGTATACTATAGGATATACGAAATATAAGTAGGAGAGTTCATCCGTGATCATGGCGCTTGCAACAGCGTTGAAATATCGGAAACTCGAAATATTTCAACGCTGTATAATCATAATAATTTGAGTGCTAATAACCATGATAACTATAGAAACTATATAAGTAGGAGAGCCTTAAAAGGAGGGAGTCATTACTGTTGGCAGGAACAAGATCAGCAACCTTCGATATGCAGATGACACTACTTTGGCCGCATCCTCTGAGCACGAACTTGCTGAAATGTTCAGCAGAGTAGAACGCAAAACCGAGACAGTAGGACTTTAGGTTAACAAGTCGAAGACAAAGGTTATGGTCACTGACCGAGCTGAACAGATCACACGCACAGGAGAATTGTCAGACCTGGAATTTATTTTATTTTATTTTTTATTTTGGAATTGGAATGTCCAAACCATCTCCAAACGTAACAAAGATGAGACTAATTAGATTTCAGGTATTCTCGATATTTCTATACGGCTGTGAGTCCTGGTCTATCCACGCGCTGTCGATCGAAAACAGATTAAGGTTTCGAGATGTGGTGCTGGAGAAGGATGCCACACATACCGTTAACAGCGAGACGTACGAATAAGTCTATTCTAGAACAACTTGACGTAAAAACAAGACTGTCTACGATATGTTACCTACGAGTCCTGACCTACTTTGGTCAGATTTGGAGCTACAACGGTCATACAGCCTGGACAAGCAGGTTGTGGCGGGAATGGTAGACCTACCCGACCTACCCGTTGGTCAAACCTGATCAAGGCAATAACAGGACTCTCAATTACCAGCTCTGAGAAGAGCCGAAGACAGAGCGGAGTGGATCGGCTGGTACACGACTCCATTACAGTGCATCAGAACGGACTCGATCTTAAGGAATCAAGAAAACGAGCTAGAAGGAGTACAGTAAATACAAATGAGTTATTTATTGTACTTATAAGTCTTTACTTAAGTATTTTGTCGTATTGCAGAGATATTACTTGACGAGTACTGTACTGTCAGTATTCGGTACACTGTATCACAGGTAAATATGTTTTCCTTGCCTAATCATACCATGGCGATGAAAATATAAGTCACGGAAATGAAAGACCTGGCCACGGCGATGAAAGTAATTTGTTTTAAAAGACACGGTAATGAAGTTTTTTTCATTGCCGTGTCTTTTTTTTCATTGCCATAGCAAATATTTGCTATGGAAACCACGGAAATGAA
The DNA here is from genome assembly GCA_958496195.1 of Timandra comae. Taxonomy (NCBI): domain Eukaryota; kingdom Metazoa; phylum Arthropoda; class Insecta; order Lepidoptera; family Geometridae; genus Timandra; species Timandra comae. The sequence continues at coordinate 9,773,993 of OY292358.1, read as the reverse complement.
AGCATGGCGATGAGAAACGAGTCGAAAATTTAAAATTACATAAAATCTATTAGGTATCCTAAGAACTAAACAATTCACAAATAAACAGAAGAGTATGGGCATTCTATCGAATGCTCAATCAAGAGTATAAACTTGTTCAAATAGAAGTTATACCTATACACGGCGATGAAAGAAAAACTGTCCAGTAACAAAAATGGGATACACTTACATTTATAGCTTGAAAACGTAGGCACGTGGACACGTCCTTCCACGTCGAGCACTGAGGCGGTACTATTGGGCAACGTTTAGCACACAGAGAAGGAGACGCGAATCTTTAGGTGGAACGATATGTTTAAAAATGTTTTTGACATGGCGATGAAAGGAAGTTCTGGGACAAATGTTTTTCTAGTAACCATTCGTTGTATTGTTTAAATATTTGATTAAGTGTATTCCGTAACAATACCTTAACTATCCAAGTATCATATAAAACTAGGTTTCAATGTATTCAACCAATAGGTTTTCATCAAGGAGGTATAACACACATCAAGGTGAGTTGTGGACAGACACGGCGATGAAAGATTTCGAGGTTTAACATTTTTTTTCTGGAGTACCTATTAATCCCAGTAATGAAATATTTAGTGCCTCACATAGGTGACTATTTCATCTAACCAAAAAAAAAAAAGTTTTAAACATTATAACTATATTTTTTAGTACCGATTTCATAGTTGCCACGCAAATTTAGGGGCCGGGAAATTCACTCATTTGCTTTACATAAGATATGTTCATAAATTACCGACAACTTTAAAGCAATCTCGACCTTGTAAACCACTTTTCGTGTAAAATAATTTCTAGTTTTGCATAAATTTAAATAATTTATATGGTTCGCTGAATTCTTACCCTAACTTACCCTTTAGTGTAGGTAATAATCAAAATTATAGGTAGAAGCTTCATAAGGAGCTCGCATATAATCGTTTCCATTACAATCCTAACTAATATTATAAATGCGAAAGTAACTCTGTCTGTCTATCTGTTGCCTTTTCACGGCTAAACTACTGAACCGATTGAATTCAAATTTGGTACAGAGGTAGCTTTTGGTCCGGGACAGAACATAGGCTATTGTTTATTCCGAAATTCCCACGGGATCGGGAACTACGCGGGTGAAACCGCGGGGCACAGCTAGTTATAAATAAAAACTCATAACATATTGAAGTATCTATGTTTCCTAATAATAAACGATAAGTATATAGATTTTTCGGCTTTACTTACGGAGGATCTTACGACAGTATTGATAAATATTGCACGATTTATTAAAAAGCGGCACTACACTAGCCTAATGACTAGAAAATAGGTATGGTGATCGAAAGGGCGCAAGTTCGATCCTTACCCATCGCGCTATTGACGTGAACCAACTCCTGACGCAAGCATACTTAGCTTAGTTGGAGTGGTTCAAGACTAGAAATGTGCTACCCACATTGGGAGCTTTAAAATAAAATCACATTTTTGCAGCTCAAGAAAATACTTGAAAATGCAGGTTTTTTTTGGGAATAATGAAAGATTACTACTATGTCTAACATTCAGTTTAACCAAAATTGTCGTATCGCCCTTTAGGTGGTGAAGGTCTGGTGGCAGTCGCTCCACGTAAAATACTGATTTTCGCAAATTATGGTTAACTGAAAACCGAACCCAACCTGATGTGGGATAAAGATTCGGAAGAAGAATGAAAAATGCGTATTATCTGACTTATATTAAAGTTCATAATTCAATGCCTTGCTTTAAATAAAGTTATCAACTCTACTAGGAAAGTCGATCAAATTATTAAAATACTTAACCGTTTTTATTACTTTCCAAAAGCCAAATATATTTCCACTTAAATCTTTACCACTTCATAAGAATCAAGTGGAATATAATATTTTTATTACATCTTATAAAAATAAGTACATATACTTTCCTTTACTTAAAAGGTTAGAAGTTAGAAGACTATTTTAAAGTGTTAATATTTTATTTGCTGATCGTACCAATTTAACATAACAATCCACTACTTCATCTCATTATAGTAGCCGACCCCTAACTAAGTTCGAAGCTTATATTTACTATTCATATTGCCTCAAATGATTTTTAATGACCAAAAAAAATTAAACCTTCTGAATTTGTTTTAGCCCCGCTTCCTACCAGCCAGGTCTGGACCTCTGAGTTGGGGTATAATAGGAGAGTTATGCCTCAAACACCTTTTCAAAATTGTAACTCATCTCGGGGTCTAGAACTAGAAAGAGCTCTACAAGACTTGCTCAGGAATTGATAGCGAATGTTACTTTTTGGCATTAGTGATAGAAAATATTAGTTTTCCTAGGCAAGGTTTGTCAAAAAATATATCCCATCATCAGCATCAAACCCGCTACCACAACAAGACATGATATACGAAGACCTTTATGGTAACCGACCGTAGAACGTTTAGTAAACTAATATTTGTTTTATGTTAATGACTGTACGTGTGTTCATATTTGGTGATCGTAGAAGCACGTGCTTGCAAAACAAACTGCATGGAAACGTTACATAGATGTAGAGTCGCTAGATTTGGTAGTCTAGTGGCTGCTGTGAAGCCAATCTAGTGTTCAGCTGAGTGACAGCTACAATAAGGATCGGGAACATACATAGTTAGTTTATAGTGCTGCGACGGTTTGGCATGTTCTTGATGGACCATGTCCAAGGTTCAAGTCCCAACTGTGTTAAAGTTGTATGTGCGCATTTCCAAACAAAACAAGCAACCGTAGCTTAAAACCATAGAAATCTTATGTAATATAGACGGCATTCATATATAAAATTAAAATCTCTAATGAACAGACAAGACCTTTTTGCCTAGGCCAAATCCATGTCATCTCAGGCATGACCATCGACATTCGTTACGTGTAATTACACCCTTAAAGCCCTAACAGTTAATACATATTTATAGCTAAAAATATCGTAGCACGTACAAAATATCTAAGCCAAAGAAGTCTAGTGGAAAAACATTGTTTTAAAATGTCGTATCTAGTAAATATAACTCAGTTATACTGCGACGTATTAAAATGAGTTTAGTACTGAGTGTTACTGATTTTATTAGCCAGCTATTTAAAACGTTTAGATAATTAAACATTACTTTAACGAGAGTCTTAAACACATTGTATTTAAAACAAACATATTATATTTTACATTGTTTGTGACTGATTTTAATGGAGATTCTTGAATATCCGTAAAGATTTATTTGACTTACTGCGCTTACCCCAGATGGTCCATGCCCGATGGACCATCAGGGGTAAAACCATCCATTGGAATTTCGAGATAGAAACTTCTATCTGTATGTTACTTACATTATTTGCCTTGGTTTAATGTTAGTGTTACAAATAAATAGATGTTAAATTATGATGTTTAATGTGCTCTTGCACCCAACGATGCGATCACTTGTTTTTGGAAGTCATTCATAACTCTTTAGAATTTCCACGCTTAAAATGTATATCGTAATGTACATATTAAAAATTAACTCATCTTTTCTTAAACAAGGAAAGGTTTGAAAAGTTTTCATATAAAATATTAACTGATTTCCGTAAACCTGCATCTTATGTTTAAACATATTCTTAACCGTAAACCACTGGAAGTTAACTTTGTTGAAGTTATGCGTTCGAAAACTCCTTCTTAGGGGAAATTATATATTCTTATTCAGATTTATAGCTTTAATTAATGATTATAAAGAACTAGCTGTGCCCCCGGTTTCATCCGTGTAGTTCCCGATCCCGTGGGAATTTCGGGATAAAACATAGCTTATGTTCTTTCCCGGATCATAAGCTATCCCTGTACAAAATTTCAAGTCAATCGGTTCAGTAGTTTAGCCGTGAAAAGGTAACAGACAGACAGACAGAGTTACTTTCGCATTTATAATATTAGTAGGGATTGTTCGAACGAAAGTTGTATAGTAACTCGTCAGTTAGTCCAAACTCCAGAGGATAAAGATTACATGTATGTAGATGAAGTACTGTAATTATTTAAGCCTTCTCGTACTTTCTCTGTGAATTGTTTTGTTTGAAAATAAATGTCTTAGACTATGCAAAACAGTTGGGTTTCTTGTTACTGGTTTAGGTGTCACTGTTAAATGAGTTGTTAGTCTCCCCGGGCAGACGTCCTTTCTCTCCAGATGGTGGATTAGCTACAAAGCAGGTTTCTCAAAATATAAAGGTACATTTATAAAGAATTATATGATAATTTTGAAAAAAGAATAATCCTTATTGTCTACCTTGAATATGGATCACGAGATTCTCTCTCGTGTCTGATTGTCTATGTACCGTTGTCTCAGAAATCATGTTAGAAGTCACTCTTCAGCTAATAAACTACGAGTATATCTATGAAAAAATAAACAAGACTAGACTGCCATTGTAGTGCGACGGACAAACAAAGAAACCTAATTTGCATTTGAAAAATTGCTTGCAGCTAATAACAGCAAGAAGAAGCTATCTTTGCAGATGAGAATACTTTTCTTAATAATACTGAATTAGTAGTATTTCTGAGTATGCAATAACATACATTCTTATAACACTGCACCTAGACAGCGATCTCTCTTCATTATGCGAAGTCACGTAAAATCTTGGTGTCTCCAACGCGGGGGTAATACAGAAATAAATTAGAACTAGCAGCGTCCCAAGGTTTTACTTGTGCTGTTTACCGGGATTGGGAATCCCGTAGGAATTTTGGAATAAAGTATGCTGTGTTATTCCTGGCTTTAAGGAAGATCTGTACATAATTTTGTTGAAATAGGTTCAGCTGTTTTTGCGTGAAAGCATGACAAACATCCATATTTACATCGATGGTAGGTACATCTTTAAATCCATACATCCATCCATACCTACAGACTTTTGCGTTTATACTACACTAAGATGTTACTGACACGGTTAGAAAAACATACAGATTCAAAATCCATTTTCCTTTTACATCAATGAAACTTACACAAACTTTTCACTTACGACTTGTGCGTCAAAGATGGATTTTGTCGTAAAATATACGACGTTTTTTACGAGTTGTAGTGATACGACACAACTACTAGTATATCGATTGAGGGCTTGTAAAGCCGTTTGCTCTCGAAGTATTGAATGCGATCAGAACTGAATCGGGTACTTGTGTTGAGATAAATAGTTATGATAGTTCTTGAGTTTTATGATGAGTGATTTATGTGCATATGATTCTTTTACTATTAGCTAATATTTTTAAGAACTTATGATTTGTGATGAGCAGAAATAGAGGTTCTATCTCATGCATTTGTGCTAAGTGTTTTTTAATAAAAAATACTCATGCACATAATTTATAACGAAAAAAAATCTCTTTTTTTAACTTGTTTTTTGTAAACGATATTATTAAAATTGTATAAGTAAATAATTCTTATGCTGTGCCCTTACAGGGTGCATGTTAATACTAACCCCTGTATTATATACATTAAGTTACCTACTTGTATAACAACATGTATAAGTAAGAAATAAATAAATATCTTAAAATATGACCATGTTGGCTTCGTTAGAGGCTTAAGGCAGATTTAAAAATAGCTTTTGGACAACAAGCTAAAATGTATGGTCCAAAATTGACAATTATATATAGTTTGCAAATTGTTATTGATTGTTTATCAATAAGAGGATAAAATGTAATATGATTATATTTTAAGCTTATTCGCACAAAAAACCCTATAATAAAGACGTAAACGCAGACGTAGACATTACCAACATAAAGTTCTATAAAAAAGAAAGTTTAATGCCAGAGACAGGGCAATCTATTTGTTCCATTATTGTGATGGAAACCTTCGATAGGAGGTCCAATTGATTCAATTGCTCGCCAACAAAATAAAGTGGTTACCTGTATAGACGTTTAAAAGAATAATGGAGTTAAATTATGTTTTATGGTCGTGTTTATGTTTACTATTTTCAAAACACGGCTTGGTTTTTTGAGAATGCCAATAGGTTTTAGGCAAGCGTGAGGATTTGGCCTTTTAACTGCACTATAAGTACTTATTTAGTGAGAAAGAGGCCTTTTCTCTACATTGCAATATCATAATTGCATAAAAATGGAACCAGGGATTATTTAGACGTAAAAAAATACTGTAATAGTTATCCAATTAAATGGTGCAATATGTGTTGCTAAAGCTAAAGGATTTGTGTGCAACAATAATATTCCTTGTAACGATTTAAAAAAAAACTCATCAGTTCTGGCATATTGCACTTTTAAATAGATTTAAAGTTCCTACGACTATTTGATAATACATATTTTGATTTAAAATATAAGACGTCCGCATTTAAATTTCACACTTCAACCTCACTCAAAACCTATTCCTTGTTTCCAGCCTACACTATGCAACGAGCGCGCGTGCCTTGGCAGTTTGATGGCTATCCCTGGCCGAGGCGACGTGCCCAGGGAACAGTCGGAAGTACTCAACGACGCCAAAGACTTCCTCGGACAGTACTTCGCTTCTATACGGAGGTGAATAATGAGTTTGTTTTAAATTGTTATTTTGTTAAGATTGTTGGTACGAGTAGTCTTGGTGTTGAGCTGGTTGAACAATTTGACAACAAAGTTGAACAACTGGTTGAAAAAACGACGACCTCGATGGCAGAGTGGTCACCATGCCGGACTGCCATCCGTAAGGTTGCGGGTTCGATTCCCGTGCGGGGTGAATATTTGTGTGAATTATGTTTGTCTCGGTCTGGGTGTGTGTGAATGAGTGTGTGCGTAGTTTCTGATACCTCAGATACAAGTTCCAAGCTTAGTTAGGGGTCAGTTACTATAATGAGATGATGTAGTGAGTGATTATGTTATGTTATTTAAAAGTTGTTTTCCTTTTATACATACTATGAAACAAATTGATGTTATAAAAGTCAAATCATAAAAACGACGATTTTTTAAATCGGAGAAGAACAGATTGAGTTATTACAAAACAAATTCATAAGTTGTTTATCGTAATTTTATTTCTCGTTTATTATATTAATTTATTTTCCATTCATTTATTTTCCAAAAGACCGGGACTCCTTATTAGTCATAAGGAGTCCCGGTCTTTTGGAAGGCTAGTATGGAGCCAAAGCCAACACACGGAAGCCCTTTGACATATTTAATCTTGTGTAAAGGATGCACAATCCGGCGACTATCCCTGTATAACACTATAAAATGCATCCAAGGACAATCCCCGGTTCAGCTGGGACTATTGCAAATATATGGAAAACTAAGATTTCTTATTTTTATAATATAATATTTCATAACGCCAAAACCACAACAAGAATCTATTCTCATAGAGTGTGAAAACAAAATATTTAAAACACTGGACAATTAAATTAAATATTTCTTTTTATTACGTCTAGATAGACGAAACGTGTAAATGAAACGTGTGAATGAAACGTGTAGATACATGTTTCATTTGAGGTCGTGGTTCAGTTTTAGATTAATCATAATAATATAGTCTACTGAGATTCGAAATATTTATTAATCAGTAGACTTATAAACTATTACGTTTCTCATGGTGTAACTATTACAAATTATGGGAATAATGGTTTCATGTTCTTATATCTACACTAATATTATACGAGTATAAAGAGGAAAGATTTGATTGTTTGTTTGTTTGTAACGAATAGGCTCCGAACTACTGAACCGATTACAAAAATTTGTTCACTAATGGAAAAGCTAATTTATCAGTGTGTGACATAGGCTATATTTTATCCCCGTATTCCCACGAGAACGGGAACTACGCGGGGCGCTACTAGTCCGAAATAAAGTAGGATATTCCTATTATTAAATGAATAAATATACGAGTACATTGTTCTAAATATCATTCATAAGTTATATAAAACTTCTATATTTTATTCCCATTCTCATTCATTCAATGAACGTTTAAGAATACCCAATATTCAAGTAAAATTTCAACAAAGTTTTCTTATAAAGACGCAATAAAAAATACCGAAGCAATGATAATAAAAAACAAAGTTTCGTTTCATAAGAATATTATGGTAATACTTCTATGAAAACGCAAATTCGTATTACCAACGTCTGATACTTTTATCCTGGAAATGTATTTTAAACAGATATATTTTCATATTTCTTCGTCAGTTTTCCTTTAAAAATATATTGCCTATAGTACGATGGACGCCTGAAATTATGTTTATAGATTTTAGCATATTGCTTGCAGCTTTACGTAGGTTAGTGTTTCGAAAGACTCTGTCGAAAGGGAAGTTCTTTATTTAAAAAAAAAAACACTTATTTAACTAAGTACTATACAATTTATTATAAGACTATATTATATGAGTGTGATTTACCAAAAAAATAATTGTTATCATTTTCTATGAATCATATTCTATGTATCTGAAAATAATAAATAAGTTTTTCTATTTGTTTTCAACAAAAGTTTAATTTATGTTTTGTCTATATTTGAGAACAATTCAAAATGTTGTTTAATTTTAGGTACTCAGACTGAGATAATATAATGATATTTGTCTAGTCAAAATAATAATAAATTGAGATAGTAATTACAATAACATTTCAGGGTATTTTCCAGACAGACTTTGTATTTATACTTCTTACTAATATAAATACTTTTTTAGGCTAATACGCTTTTTAAACTTTCGCGATCGGAATTCATTGTTTCCATAATTTAATATGTATTTGAAAGAAAGAAATAAAAGTAAGAAAACGCGTTTATTTATAATTAGATGCACATAATATATATTAAAAATACTTAGGGCCTGTTTCACGATCATCAAGTACAGTTACTCACCAAGTAAAGTGAGTTTTGTCTATTCCTTACTTTATGTTAAGTGACAAAGAAAAAACTTGTGAGTAGTTATTAGGAAATTTACTTGAATATATAGTAATAAGTCCAAGTTCAGCGATTAGTTGGGCAACAGATTACTTACCTCTTTTTCAAATGACTTCGACGTTTCGATCAGGATACACTATACGCTGGTTGTGGTCTTAATATATCCATTATTTCTTCTAGAGCCAACACTCCAGCTCACGAGGCCCGTTGGAAGGCAGTTCAAGAAGAAGTGGCGAAGACTGGCACATATCAGCTGACTACAACCGAATTGGTGTTCGGAGCTAAACTGGCTTGGAGGAACGCTAGCAGGTGTATTGGGAGAATACAGTGGTCTAAACTACAGGTAATTGTTAACTCTTCTTTATTCTACTTTTGACCGGTGCCTAATTGGGGTCAATTTTTAGTTTGACACGAGTTGGCGCAATGTCCGTGCTCACTTAAGTTTTAAAATGCTTCTCTTCGACTTTCAAACCTTTGTTCCATGTCAGATTTTAGCATGTTTTCAGTTAAACCAGTTTTGGTGGAATGTCAAAATTTTACATGGAACGACTGCCATACAGCCTTATAGCTACTGACCTCTTTTTTTAACGCAGTGAAAATGCAAAGAACTGCATACCACCGTGAGCCAATATTGGGAGGACCCCGGGGCATGTAGGGCTCTCCCAGCCAGAAGGGCTGGGCCTACCCACTAAAAACGCAGCAACTTCCGTCCGCGTTACATTGGGGTGCCGTAGGATGCCAAGGGGGATTTCTACCACGGCAAGCTACTGACCCCTAAGTTTCTAAAGATTTACATAATTACGAATGAAAAAATAAGTGAACTCTGACCACCGCAAACCATAACCACAACGCTCAAACTGTTTAAGGAAATTGCCCGTCGAATGAATAAACAACTATGACTAGAGACTAGAATCAATTATAGCGGTTCTTGGTTAGTTAAGTCTTTCCAAGTCAAAGAAGGAAGTGAATTTTCCTCACCCTAATGAGAAAACTCCTACTTCGTTTGATGGTAAAAAAACATCAACTATTAACACTCAGTTAAAGAGGGTTCAGTTCATATCGAAAGGATGATTAATGGTTTTTAAATATTCGTAAAATTGCAGGATTTATGGTCTAGATGAAGTTGTTTGTGTGATTAATTGTGGAAATGTTTACGACTTATTATTGAAATCATGGAAGGTTAAGTTTTAGATTTCATTATAGGTTATAAATGATTGTAAATAATATGACTCTTAGGGCATATTTATAATAATGAAGAGAGATATGTAAAATTATTACACGTGATGTTGCACTTATTATCAGTGAAATTCCTGATAATACAGCACGACTTGGCAATTGTAAAAATCAGATTAAAAAATACTGATTTATCAAATTATCATTCAATTAAAATATAATAATTAAAGCCTCAAAACGAAAATGTATTTCTGAAACACTATAAATAAATGATCAAAATGTTAAATCCTTCAGTGGTTACGTCTACACTTCGTAATCACGGGTTTAAACGCAGATTTTGTGAAAACGATTTGATTATAAACTTGCGGTTCAAAGGGATTATACTGATTAATAGTTTTAAGATGAATAAGAAACTTTATAAGTACTTTTAGTAATTAGCGGTTGGAATGATTGAGGTTTAATGACGAAAGATATATTCGATGTATATCGTGGTCAATCATTTTATCACCTTGGAACAATAATTATATGGATAGCTAACTAGGGTTATACACCCTAGACGGGTGTTAATACCCAGACATATACACTAATACTCATTGACTTTCTGGATCTCAACATTTGTAGTCAGAAATTACCCGTACTTGGCCAGAGGACTAAGCCAGATCGCTCTTATACAGGGTAGGCTCGAACCTCAACGATGGGAGCATATATGAGTTGATGATGATGACGATGAAATGACAAGTTAATCGTAAAGCACAATTTAAATGATCATCAAGAAAGCCGATTAAGTTTTCAAACTTAAATGAATACCAAAAATTTCCTACAATCCTTACATAAACTGTACTTTTAATTAAATACACATTATTAAGGTGTTAATTTGAGATTAAAACGTCAACCAATTAAATACCTAAATTAAATGTATTCATTACGAAACGTTTATGAAACGAGAGTGTTTCGTTAACAGCTTGCTAATTCTGGAGTGAGTGATGTGACGTCACTCGACGACGATTGACTGGGGGAACGACTTCGATTTGTTTACCCTATTTGCACAGTAATGAAGGAATGCGGTTTTACGATGGCATTCTTGTACTGAGATCTTGGTTCGATATACTTTGTTGAACTGTTTTATTCATGTTTTTAGAGATTAGTCAACATTTTGTACTATTTATTTTCATCTTAACCCGCATGGATTTAAGCGGTCATATTTCGTCTTTGTTATTTATTTTATAATTTAGTCATAAAATAGAGAATATTCAACATTTTGACCGTTATCTTAATCATCATCATTGCGTATGGCATTAATCCTGCGAGGATCAGATTTGAATGTCCAGGTTATGAATCCAGCTTATAGCGGCAGGTGTAAGCTTATGGACTTCCGATATTCCGCCGGGGAAACAGCGAAGCGGGCATTCGTTTACCACATGGGACAGGGTCTGGTCAAGTGCTCCTCAATCGCACTGTGGTGACTCCCTTAAACCCCCCCAACCTTAATTATCTTAATTAAATTTTATTACCAAAATTATCGAATAGTCTATTAAGCCGCCATTAGGGTTCTATATGAATACCGTGAAACTGCGAACACGCACGTGTAGGCGTGAATGTAAGTGTAGATGGTTTTCGCGGGGTTCACGTATGTAGAGCCGCCCTTACCGCGTTCACGGCACTAATGTAGAGCCGCCCTAACATGCATAAATACGGGTTATTAATATGTTTTGTTACTTTGATGTTTGTATGTACTTGTAATTGGGTAGTTTTCCGCAATTAGACCTCTATAATTAATACACATTTTAAAGCGATATTTGGTAGTTTGTTCGATTTTTAGGGTTATTATCATTCACTACAACTGACACCTATGTAAGTTTGAAACTTGTATCTAGGGTATCAGAAACACACTCATTCACACACACACCCAGGACCGAGACAATCATTTATGGTTCTCACAAATATTCATTGAAATTTTATTTAATGAACACAAAACTGTCAATCACTGCCCGTAACTACCTAAAAATGTGAACAGGACTACAAAATATAATGGCACGAACAAATTAGAGAATGAGAAAGGTTAATTGGAAAACTACCCAATATTGGATATTACAAATTAATTTATAATTGGAAAACTACCCAATATAGAACAAAGTAAATTAATTAAAAAATATAAAAATGTTGTTTTAAAATTAACACAATTAGTCTTTCCATTGCTCCCAAACTATAGATTAAAAATCAACGATGTTAAAAAAAGAATACATTGGATTGAAAACTGTTCAGGAATCTCAATAGTTTACTTTTGTAAGTGGATGGGATTCGATTCATTTAAAATTGATTTATAAAGTGAAAACAGTCTGTAGAGTTCCATTAGTCGTCCGTTAAAAGAGAAATAAAAATGTTAATGGCCAAGTGGGAGATGAACTTTTAATATATTTTTTAAAACTTATGTTTATAATGCTTCTGTGGTATGATATGTAGACTTCGAAGCTGCAGGTTTTACGTTCGATTACGGTTTCGGCAATGTTTGCTACTTTAAAATAAAACTGCTCTAAACAGATTTTTGTAAAGGTTTAATTTTTAACCCCCGACGCAAAAAGAGGGGTGTTATAAGTTTGACGTGTCTGTGTGTGTGTGTGTGTGTATCTGTCTGTCTGTGGCGTCATAGCTCCCGAACGGATGAACCGATTTCAATTTAGTTTTTTTTTATATTAAAGGGGACTTACGTGCGAGTGTTCTTAGACATGTTTGATGAAAATCGGTTAACCCGTTTAAAAGTTATGGGGGTTTGAAAGTAATTGTGTTGGGGGTTTTTTAAATTTTTAATTTAATACATATTTGTGTTTTACATCTATTATCTAAATTATAACCTTCTAAATTCAAATGAATTGCGACAAAAATCACAACACCCGATAATGTCATCATTCAAACAAAAAAACAACAAAATCCATCACCTGTTTAAGTTAAAACATAATTTTTATTCTGAAAAATGCATTCAAAATTTTCACCTCAGCCAGGACTTGAACCAGAAACCATGCTGAACATAATCTTCTTTTCAAGTCGGGGCTCTAAAATTTATCATCATCAACTTACCTCAGTCTGCTGGAACTCTCTCAAAATACGAAGCTGAACATAATCTTCAGATTTTCTCTACCAGATAAATCTTACAATTTTGCTAATTTTAATTACAATATTCCCTTATTAAAATAAACTTAGTTATATTTCCTTCTCACCGAAACACATAACCGAGATTTTAAGGTGTAAACTTTAGTAATAAAATTACATTTTATAGGTGTTTGATTGCCGTCAAGTGACGACCACGAGCGGCATGTTCGAAGCATTATGCAACCACATCAAATACAGTACAAATAAGGGGAATATCAGGTAATACGGTTATGCGAATTTATGTCTTAAGCCTGTGTGTAATAGATATCAAAATGGTATGGATAGGGTTGGTGACGGTGATTAATATCGGTATTGTTTACACCAATAATATATGTACATAGAAATACGTATATAGAAAAGGCAACCGTTTCTGAATGATTGAATTATCAACACATAGCTTTTGAAACCACTGAAAACAAAAAAATAGCATTTTTTTTTCTTTAACAAGCTGGCAATACTACCAACTACGCTATTAAGTAGTCCATAAATGAAAATCCTCTTACTTTTCTTACAATAATGATGTATTTATTTTACTATATTCCCTATAGATCTGCAATAACAGTGTTCCCACAACGTACGGACGGGAAACACGACTATAGAATATGGAACAGCCAACTGATCAGCTACGCTGGATACCGACAGCCTGATGGGACCGTGCTCGGAGATCCTATGCATTGCGAGTTCACGGAGGTAAGTATTGATTTACTTAATAAAAACTTTTTGTGGCAACACTACAAGTTATTGAAAGGAATTCTAAATTTAAATGCTCTTAAATTTTGTGATTGCATTAGAAAATTTCACGTTCTATTTTTAAATATTAATTATATCTGCAAAATATAAATTTGAATTGAATTTAGAACTCTTAAAGTTAAGACTCAAAACAATCATGAAAAGAAGCATATTGATTTTGTCTGTTACTTTACAAAATTGAATTTAGAACTCTTTATTTTTTAACTTTGAAATAAGACATGAAGGTTTAAAAAGAAGTTAATATAAAAGAGTTTCTATGTTATTTTGCAAAATTTTCCAGTATCTACATACGGGTTATAAAACCAAATATTTGCTATTGAATTCAATAACTCGAAAACTTCGCTTACACTGTCAAATGAAATTGATGGCGGTCCAATAAAAACAATATGTTTGTTACACTACAAAATAAATCAATCCCTTTTTGACATTCCTACTTTCGGCCACCTGTTTCAGTTTGTCACGAAATATGGCATATTATAAGAACTAGGAACTTATGTTTGACATAATTAGTAAGATTATCACGTAAGAATTAAGTACTTAAAAAGAAATCATAATAATTTAAAAAAGCTCTTTTACCAATATTCAATAATAATTCCATTTCATTAATTATAATTTGGTCAATTTAAATCATTATATCAAAGCTTTAGAACATCTAAGATCAAAATAGATGCAAGAGAGATAAGAACATCTTTGTCTCATAAAAACCTCATTTTATAACCAACGAGATTTAAGTAAGTATATGTAGAAAGGTTTAAAATACTCATAATCAAAATATAGGTATAGTTAAGAAAGTAAAGCCGTTTGTATATTTATAGGTACTTACATAGAAAAATAAGCACATACCATTTAAAAACTTCTTAAAATGTTTCTCTCCACACAGCTCTGCTTGAAACTAGGTTGGAAGTCTCCGAACACAAGTTGGGACATCCTTCCTCTAGTTTTGTCAGCTAACGGCAAGGATCCGGACTACTTCGAGATACCGAGGGAACTCATCATGGAAATACACATGACACATCCAAGGTATTGTATTTTATATACCTTATTTACTTGTAAGTGCGCCCTAAGTCCTATCCTAACTAATTTGGGTCCTTTGTGTGTGCTACGATATTTTTGGTTTGACTTTTGAGGGACGTAACAATTGTCTTAACGTGCTCGCCGAAGCATGAAGTCTTTCAAGCCTTCATGGGAGTAAAGGCACTTCGATAACGGCAATCCATCTCTTCTCTATAAGGATGACGGTGCCTGACGTTGCCTAACCGAATAGATAAATAAAAATGAAATTTAAAAATACCTACATTCGAAAAATAATCTTCAAAGAGTTTCCATTTCGCATACTACGAGTATTCCAAATTCAAATGTAGACGTTTGTGCATTTAAAATTAGAATCCGTTTTTAGCCAGCGTTATTGGAACGTACTAAATGAAAACATGAAGTTTTAAAAAAAGAATGAAAATTAAAATCGCGGTTTCACAATTTGATTATTCATCTCATTATTTAAACGATGAGGTTGATTCAGAGTGAACAATTCAATTATTGAATGAATACTCAAAATGAGGATGAATAAAAATATAAATGTGTTTATATTAATAACTTAACGAACTGTCGCTTTTGGTTTTAAATAATTGTGGGCTTATGTGGATATGTTTTAATTTTAACTGTTAAATATTTCCATTTTCATTTGTAATTAAGTATGTCATTGTTATACTTTGCGAAATCAAGGGAAGGTTTTAAATTGAAAGAAAAAAGTTTATACATAGTTTATTGAGAATTAGAGTAGGTAAATCTAGCTGACGCTGCCGACGACAACATCATTAAAATTCAATATTATGGAAGTAAGTTAGCAAGTAAGACCTTATTTAGCTACCAGAACAAAACTTACAATAAAAGCTGGTCACAAAAAGTCATATCCACTAAAACCTAATAATAAAAAAATAATAAATAGATCAACAAAACTAATAAAACTTCAAATTTAACCCTTGCGCGCAACACGTATACATTTTTCCATCACAGATTTATGTCAACATAAAAAGGTCGGGGAATGCATATTATACGGTGAAGGTAGGTCCGGCCAAATAGGCGTACACACGTCCATTCCGAGTAGATTGCTTATCGTAAAAATGTGGTCCGGTGATCTCCAATCTGTGTTTATTGCCCATAAATCCGTGTGCTATTCTATGTCGAGACGCCATTGATAATGTTAACTGGCGTTAATGTGCGGTAACGACACGATTACACCACTCCACTGTAAATATTTGGCAAACCTTCAAACCTACTTAATTCTGAGGATAACACGCGTTTTACAAGGGTTTTTGTGGGAAAGTTTTGTATGGCTGAAGTAAGTTACGGGTACTTTGAATACAGTTGAACATTTGATACGTAATTTGTAAGCGATGAATAATATTGTGTGTAATTCAGATCTACTTATATGCTGAATGAAAATTAACATTTGTATTAGTACCTAAGTTATAAGACTTTTTCTTTCTTGTAAGTCATCTCGATGAAATTCCTCCCATCACTTTTTATATTATCTACATTATATTTGTTTTAATCTTTTACTTCAACAGTTACGAATGGTTCAAAGACCTAGATCTCCGCTGGTACGCCCTGCCCGCAGTGTCCAGTATGCGTTTCGACTGCGGAGGCATTGAGTTCACAGCGAACGCCTTCAACGGATGGTACATGAGTACTGAGATTGGATGCAGGAACTTCTGTGACACTAACCGACTTAATATGCTTGAGGTAAGAGTAAAGTAATTTGTATTTTGACGATATAGTGGTTACCATGGTATACTGCTGAACTAAGGGGTGTGGGTTCGATTCCCGTGCGAGGTAAATATATCATCATGCTAGTTAATGAACGAAAGGTTGCCGGTATATGATAACCAACCAAGTGACAGAGAAATGTTGCAGGTTCAATTCCCGTGCGAAGTAAATATTTTTGTGATCCATTAATGCTTAGTTCGGTCGGTGTGTGCGTAGTGTCAGTCTGATACTCCAGATAAAGACCTAGTTAGAGACAAATTGCTAATAAGAATATTGATTAATTGATCTATTTTCCTAACAGAAAGTAGCCCAAAAAATGGGTCTGGACATCAGAACTCCAGTAAACCTGTGGAAGGATAAGGCGTTGGTCGAAGTCAACGTGGCTGTACTGCACAGCTTCCAACAACAGAATGCCACTATAGTCGACCATCATACCGCTTCGGAGAGCTTCATCAAACATCTCGATAATGAGAATAGATTGAGGTAAGTTTATGATATACTTGTATTGACTGCTAAGAGGTTTTACTCATTGAAATATAAAGGTACATACGAGATGCGTTCAAATTTTTCATGTCAGGTGGGATTGAATTCTCAGTCTTATAGATACTGTGATAGGACTATGGTAATAATGTATCTGTCGCTACACACTATGCTTTATTAGTTGACGTGACTGTTATTGAAGAATTTTCGGTTCACTTTTTCTTGAGATAGGGATACCCACAGTTTCTTAGCTTTCTAATATTTATACTTACTTCTTCTTTTCTCTGCGTGTCGACTCATATGTTTGAGAACTAGAACTTGGCCACCGATATGGCACTATCAGTGGCCTTGTAAAGGTCCTCACGTGTGCAGGTGTAGGGACACGCACGGCAGGTTGTTTGCCGTTGAGTCGTGGTGGAAGGATCGGCTAGTCTGCGTTACCGACTTGCCGTCTTTAGACCATTGCCCAGGGTGCGCCGGGCGCATGCTTGTTATATACGCCACTCGGGGAGGCTCCTTCCATGCACCCCCTTATATACTTACTTAAAAATATGCAATAAATAATACAGCAATATTTGTTTTTATGCTGTATCAAAACATTCCCTTGTTTTTATTAAAATAAATTCTTAAAAAAACCGCGTTCATTGTTTCAAAATAAAGTGTCATGCTATTTCCCATTGTCAATTTCCCTCAAATATAATCTTAAAAAGAAAAAAAAACAAGCGCTCTCTTGATATTTCTCAATGACCTGATTTTTGGCGAACCCTGAATAATTAAGGTCCTCTTATCGGTCCGATCCATCATGCATTGTTTAAAAATATATTTTGGCTAAAAACAGGGAAATACAATACAAATATTCACACAAAAATATTGACATAAAGTTGACATTTGAATTTCGACTTCAAAAAGATATGCCGATTCTTGGTCACATTTCTTCTCAAGTTCTTCACTCAATGATAATATAACGTAGCGAACATAAACAAACTTAAATTAAGTTTATGAACTTCGTAAAAATACTGTTTAATAATGTTTGGAAGTAGAAATAAAAGTGTTTTAACAAAGCATATTCGAGGTACGTGTCACGACAAAAGACCGAGAAAATCTTGATAAACTTATCAAGATCTTATCAATTACTTTGTTAACATCTCCAATAGAGATAGAATATTCTCACGGTCAACTACGACAAGAAAACTATACTAACATTAAAAGAAAAGAGTTTATTTATTTGTCTAAACAAGCGTTAGTAACTAATTATTCGGTTTGAAAAAATATTGAGGAGGGCTTTAATCTATATCAACGTGAGGACGAAGACTGTGGAATACAGACAAAAAATATTATAAATATATACATTACATGTTATAAATGTTTTGTATTGATGGGGTCCGAAATTACTGGACCATTTAGATGAAAGATGTCTAATAACCAGGAATGAATCATTGTTCACTTTTTATCCCAAAATGTCCAGGAGATTGGGATTTACGCGGGTTAAACCGTGTATTGCTGATAACATCTTAATAATATCCTGTTAATTTGACCTCAAATGAAGTACCGCAACCGAATCAAGAACAAACAAAGTAATTAAATTATTTGTTAATTAAATCAACGCGCTTGTAATGTTTTAAAGGGTAATTTATAAA
The DNA here is from genome assembly GCA_958496195.1 of Timandra comae. Taxonomy (NCBI): domain Eukaryota; kingdom Metazoa; phylum Arthropoda; class Insecta; order Lepidoptera; family Geometridae; genus Timandra; species Timandra comae. The sequence continues at coordinate 9,755,264 of OY292358.1, read as the reverse complement.
CGGATCCTGTCATGGCCGTTATGAATGAAGTTTTATGAATGGATCTGTTTTGTTGTCACGGATTTAGGTAATGTTGACACTGTGGTTAGAAAGCGGAATGGGACGCGGAATATCATTGCTTTGATGACATGGACAACAATTTGAACCACAAAACCTGTGTTGATTACGGATATTCATAGAGCTGTGTTAATTAAAGAGAGCTAGAGTTAGGCGCTGAAAGCTTAGCGCATAGAAATCATATTCGAGTACTACAGTAAATATACTTCCAGCGGTTTCGATTTTGTCATAGCCATTCCCATATCAAAATACAAAACACATACTTTGAAATACATTTAACTTGTAAACTGTGTTTAATCAAAAGTATCTACTTACTTCACTGCCTTAACTGCTGTAAATCTTCTTATTATTAGAACGAATAAGTGACTAAAGAATCTTCTTTTAACAACTGTTTGAGGCTATGTTGACCAATGTTCATACTCACGTCGATGTTGTCCATTGAATTTACTTATAAGTACTTTTATTTACACATTTACGTTCATTCATCTTTAACTTAAATACAATGACGTAAATACGAATACTTACGCTCATGTTTGATGAGAATCCCAATGTATTATGGATATGTTAGTTTTGTTCCCGTAATTAACCTGTCATCGTTGCAACTTTGTTGTGTTGGTCTGTAGTTGTGGACACTGAACGGATTCAGGATGATTGATGAGCGGGGGCATAATACGATGTATGGTGGGAAAAATATTTTGGATTAATTGTTTTGTATTTAATATTGTAAAGTGATAGGTGTGTTGTTTTTTTTCTGGAACAACTGGTACGAGTACCTATACTAACTTAGTGCCAGCAGGATAGACTACGTCTGACATATTGTTTTTTAAATCAATTAAAAATATATTTAAAAGGGTAAACTGTGAAATTTAATAAGTAGAGTATTTAATAGGCAAGCAAAAACCTGTCACTGAGGGTATTAGTACAATGAGGATGAATACTCGTCACCAGACTCGGATGTATTTGTGTATTTAGTGCTTCATAAAATCTTTTTCTGACTGACAATATTTAGCTTAAAAGGTCAGTTCAAAAGCAACACTCTAAAAAAAAGAAAAGATATTAACGAAATCAGAAATAGATTCAATCGGACACGTGTCGTATAATAATACAGATCAAATAACTTTCAACATGAAATATTCATGTAGTTCAAAGGACTCTATATTACATTTCAATACATGTAATCTTCACTATATTACATACCGATACCCCCAAATAAACCTTACTACGGACCAATCCGTACATATGTTTTGAAGGATAACAGATTGTAAACAACACCGCTAACCGTGTGACTGTTTTGATTTCAATATTCACTAAATTCAAGCATAATTTGAACGTAATATGACCTCATTGATTGTGTTGATAAAACATATATATTGTGTCGCAATTTTTTATGTTTTCAATCTGATATTATAAATATTTTAGTGCGTTCTTTCATATTCTAAACCTTCACTGTATCTAATTGGGGTTCGTTTTTAGTAAAACCAGATTTTAGACAAATGACAGTTTTTTACGTAGAGAATTATTGGGTCAATTCGGAATTCATTATTGTTGTTCGCAAACCTTTGTCGTTTCATCTTTATAAATTCATTAAAGAATAAGAAGCTAAATTATCACTTAACCTTAAAAGAAGATTTTTTTCTTCGGTTTCTATATTTAAAAAGGGGTAAAACACCAGAACACAGCTAGTGACATTAACATTTTGATCACGTCTCTACCTTTCACGTAACAACGCGGCTCGAACGTAATGAGCGGAAAATAATCTACGTGTTTCCAGTATAGTGATTTTAAATTGTTACGGAATATGGTTTAAAAGTGATCCCCCGATAAGATTGGACTCAATTTAAATTTAAATATGTATTTCATAATGTTCTGATATTGGATACGGTGCAGATTATTTGAACGTACTTTATAAAATTTTGAATTCTGTCGATACGTTTATAAAGTACGATTATTATGAAATATGAGTTTTATTTTAAATAAAAACGTATTTGACTAACGGGATCGCGCAATTTTACTGTATAACAAAATACTTCAAAAATGTTATGATATGTTGTGAAAAGGCTTTAATGAAATGACGATGAAACGAAGCTACTTCAGTACTTATAATATTCAACTAATATCAACTTATGTTAAAAAATAGAACTCATTACTTCTCTGAATTTCAGAGACTTCCAAAACCACCGCTAAAATAATATATTTCTCTATTAGGCAGCCTTTCACTTCCTATTATTATCGAAAAAGTGTTAAAGGTTCTTAAATTATATTATCCCTTAATCTTGTAGGTTAAATTGAATCTCAATTTTCTGTGGAATAGATACATAAACAAAAACAGATCTGAATAAATAAATGAATACAGATATCCTTATTAAATGACCGTTATGTAAAATATGTCATTTATAAGCGACTCAATTAATTAATATTTAAATCAGTTTACTTATGAGGTGAGTTGGATAATTGATATTATTTATGGAAGGAGAAATAAAGGTGAAAAAATAAAGAAATATGATACAAGTAAACGGGACATATTTAAAATATGTGACAGAAAGTCGTCAACTTTGGTAATTATAGGAATAATATTATGCTCTAATTATTGTGCCTACTTCGCGCAATATGAGCTAAATAGGCTACACCCCGCGGTTTTATGATAATTACCGTTTAGTTTTTGGTGATCGTAGCGTGATTATAAAATGGGTTTCATGTAGTTTCTGAGCGATGAGCACTTCAATAACGAACAAACTCTTTAACTTTCTTATATTAGTATAGAGATCATCATCGGTGAGAGAGAGCCCTTTGTAGATTGCAAAGAGACATACGGAAACTTTACTAATACATTATTCTTTACTAGCAGCGCCCCGCGGTTTCACCCGCGTAGTTCCCGTTCCCGTGGGAATTCCGGGATAAAAATGTATATCCTATGTTCTTTCCCGGACCATAAGCTACCCCTGTACGAAATTTCAAGTCAATCGGTTCAGTAGTTTAGCCGTCAAAAGGTAACAGACAAACAGACAGAGTTACTTTCGTATTTATAATATTAGTTAGGATTAGGATTAGTTAGGATAATCTGAATTGATGTTGATACATTTTTCAAATTGTTTAGATCCGGTTGCCCCGCAGATTGGATATGGATAGTTCCACCAATGTCGTCATCTATTACTCCTGTATTCCATCAAGAAATGGCTCTTTATTATCTTAAGCCTTCCTACGAGTATCAGGTAAGACCTTTGTAATATGTAGACAATTACAATTGATTCAAAAATAGTCAAGGACATTGAAAATTTATTAATTGATTAATTTCTAAATCTAGGAACCAGCATGGAAGACCCATCAATGGCAAAAATCCAAACCAATCACTGGCAAGAGACCAATCAACAGAAAGTTCCACTTCAAGCAGATAGCTCGTGCTGTCAAATTTACATCAAAACTTTTTGGGAGAGCTCTATCGAAAAGGATTAAGGCAACTGTTCTGTATGCTACTGAGACAGGCAAATCTGAACAGTATGCTAAGGAGTTAGGGGTCATTTTTGGTCATGCTTTTAATGCACAGGTAATACAATCTTCTTCTTGTACCTAATGATTGAAATCCACAAGGGATTAAGAAATAATGGTACTTATATGTTTTCTTCTGATCAGGTTCATTGTATGGTAGACTACGATATAACTTCAATTGAACACGAAGCTTTGCTCTTAGTAGTGACGTCAACATTTGGAAATGGAGATCCTCCTGAGAATGGTGTTGTAAGTACTTCTATAAAAATGATTTTTTTATCTTGATTTTAATCGTGGATTATATGAAACTTGATCTTGATTAACAGGCTTTTGGAGAACATTTGTGTGAGCTTCTGTACGCGGACCAAGTCGAAGACACATCTGGGTAAACCAATTTCAAATACTTTGAACTGTTTATTTCATTCTCTCTTTCTAATGCCTTCTCTATTATAGCTTTCTATGTTTGTAGGTTCATTTCTTGAAATATTTATTCTATTACAGGAATCAAATGTTGACACCCAAATCGTTTATCAAAGCAAACAGCCAGATGGAATTGCAAAGATATGCTTCTGGAACACAAAAGAAATTGAGTAGAATAGAATCATTAAAAGGTAAAATACTATTGTTTTTTGTCTTGATGTTGACTTTACCTAATTAGGCTTATGTTTTGAAGTCAATTTCGAAATTTATGACTCTATCTATAATTTGACAAGAAATTTATATTATAGGTAGCGCTGCAGATGCAACATCAATTGACAGCTTCGGTCCTCTAAGCAATGTCCGTTTTGCCGTATTCGCGTTGGGTTCTAGTGCTTATCCAAACTTCTGTAACTTTGGCAAATACGTGGACAAACTAATTGGCGATCTTGGAGGCGAAAGAATCCATGAATTAGCCACTGGCGATGAAATGTGTGGCCAAGATCAGGCGTTTAGAAAATGGGCTTCGAGTGTGTTCAATGTAAGTAGGACTAGCTGTTGCAAAATTTAGTATAAATGTATTATTCAAAATAAAAGATTTTTAAAATAATATTAGCTGTCAATAACAGAATCAATGTGAACATTTACGAACAAATTTTTACCATGACAATGTTATTATTTCCTTTGATCTCGCTAAGACAGATCGGCGACCTTGTGACCGATGACAAGATAAAAACACACAGACTTTTAAGGAAGTAGATTAGACGCGATCAATGGCTTCTTGGTACTTGTAAATAGGATTATTATGAATATTTTAGAGATTTGTCACGACTTATTGTGAATACAATATATTTGTACTTGGAATTCCGTCTGTAATATGTATTATTGGCTTTATTTTGTCTTCTAAATATATACAGTGACATCAGCTAGATCGAAAATTAAAGTACATTCAAAATTATACACATTTTTAATCATTGTGTTCTAAAATTGGAAACAAATTTTAGGTTGCATGTGAAACATTTTGCTTGGATGATGATGAAACATTACAAGAAGCTAAAAGAGCTCTAGGTACAGTCACTCTGAGTGAAGAAACTGTCAGATTTACATCGCCAGCTTGCCGTCCTTCATCTTTACAAAACGCATTACAATCAGCCTTGAATAAGAACGTTGTGTCATGCATCGTTAAGGCTAATAAAGATTTGGGAGACGCTACTGCTGAGAGATCAACTATCTTTATTGATTTGGAACCTAAGGTATGTTTAGCTTAGCTAGAGAAAATAGAAAAGATTAACTATAATTATAGCGTAATATATGCAAAATAAGGAATTTGGGCTGGCTACTCCACAACCGATATTTTTATGCTAAGATTAATTAAAGAAGAATTTCAATCTTACATAAAATTAATTAAATCATGTCAAATAGGTTATTGATTTCAACGAATTGGTAATCCTAAAAGTAGAACTTCAAAAAATTATTAACAATGCAAATAACATAGTGATAGTAAATAATAATGATAATTTATAGGGTGATATTAAATACGACCCTGGAGATCATGTAGGTATAATGGCTTGCAATCGCAAAGAACTGGTCGATAGTCTTCTTACGAAGATAAAGGATGTCGATGACTTCGACGAGCCTTTACAACTTCAGCTCATGAAAGAAACTCATACGTCCAGTGGTAAGTAAATATTCCTTTGAAGATGTTACATTTTATCATCATCATTATAGGCTCATGTATGTGCCATCGAGATGCTCAAGTCTACGCTGCATTAAGGCGATCAGACTTTAGTCTATCTTGGAACATTTTCTTAGTTGCGTGCAGAGTGCTTTTCGACATTTTACTTCACTGTTAGAGCGTCGCATTATTGAATTTAATAATTGAAAATTATTTTATCGTTACATTTTTGGTTGTAACCAAGTATTGAATCTGATAGACAAAATATTATGACGGAGTAAAATGTGTTCTATAAATAACTACATTGTGTATAGTTTGATAAGATAAAATCGATTGTTACGTGGTTAATCATAGTTGATACATGCACTTGAAATCTGTAGTGGGTATAAAGATCACATACTTAGTTATAAAAAGTTTCAGATTCATATTTTTGGGTTAACAATGAAAAATATTTAAACATTTTTGTGTAAAATGTAATGAAAAGTTTACTTATAGAATGTTTTAATAGCAGTGAGCAACAAAATTGTTTATCTACGAAAACTCCAGTACAGTCAAAACAAAACAAAAAAATATGTTACATAATCCAAATAGTATATTGATATCTTTGATTTACACGAACACTACACATTGAAATAAAACACTTAAACGGAGTTTTGTCGTTCCAAATATAGTATCCATATTATGTCATCTATCATAACACCGGGCAACCAAAAAATACGAATAAAAAATCACATCAACAAAATTAAGTACTTTTTTAATAAATATGATTATAATCATAACATTAAGCATCCAAAATTTTGTACGTACTAGAACTCTAATCAACACAATAAAATCCTTTTCAATAAGACCATTAGTAACATTCAAAATAAATTGAAGGTCCAGTGAAGTCCTGGGAACCACATGAGAGGCTCCCAGTGGTAAGCGTTCGGGATCTCTTCACAAGATTCCTGGACATAACTACTCCGCCAACGACGATATTGTTGCAATATTTGGCCAAGACTTGTGACAATGACGAAGAAAGGAAACTACTCACTAATCTTGCTTCGGTAAGTATGAAATTAGAATTGGATTGACTACATTTTGACTTCAATTAAAATTCAATGTTTTATTGTAATTTTCTATCCAAACTTAAATATATACTTACTTAAAAGTTATAAATATAATATTTATATTACGGAATCAGGTAAAATTATGGGACTAAGCATTTTTTAATAGTAATTATAAATATGATTTCTATAATTGTTTTGAAAAGTATATGTTCCTAAGTTACAAACTTCAAGATCGGTCTGGTTAATAAAGCAACGAACATGAATAAACTCGCTATTTTGTTGTTTCAATATTTCAAAGCAATTGGTAACCTTACTCACATACCCATCTGATATAGGACCCAGCCGCCTACGAAGACTGGCGTCACTACCGATTCCCAACACTATCAGAAGTTCTAGAACAATTCCCTTCAGCGAGACCCAACGCGTCACTGCTGGCGGCCATCTTGTCTCCATTGCAGCCTAGATTCTATTCCATATCGTCTTCGCCAATTGCTCATCCCAAAAGACTGCATCTTACTGTCGCTGTAGTTACTTATACGACTCAAGGTAAGTAATGTTTAGATTTTTCTTTAGAAGTGATCAAAGCTATTAATTGTATATTGTTAGTTAAGAACTGGGAATTACTAACTCTTCATAATTGTAATAGAAAACTTTTGATTAAGTATTTTATATCGGTTTGTGTAAATTGTGAAATACATCTACCTCGTAATCTTTTTTTAAACATTAAACAATGAGACAATTAAGTACAACAGATCGTTATAGATCGCGATAGATTTGAACGAGAACAATTTTATTTTTATTTGTTGTTCTTATAGTCACTATTAACTGATATTCCAGATTTTATAGATAAGAAATTAGTTCCAGGAACTTCTATCTAAAATGAACTGTGTGATTCACTGTTTAGTCATGAATATTTAGAATGCTATTACCTACATCGCTTTAACCATTTTATAAACAACGTAATGCATTAATGTCTCATAGTTTATTATTCTCAGTTCACACGATTTACGTTTAACGTATTTCAGTGAAATTGAGTTCAGGATCTATTTTTACATCTATCGCATCGTCCAAAACATTGTATGGCTTGTTGTGGTATTACTGTTAATGACACAGGAGTTAATCAAATTGGTCTAATGATGTCATGTTTGTGCAGATGGCGAAGGGCCAGTTCATTACGGTGTTTGCTCAAATTATCTTATGGATAGAAAGCCTGGAGATGAAGTTTATCTTTTTATTCGAAGGTAAAATTAATATCCTTTCAAATATCTTTGATTTATATATTCTTGACAGCATTTGATATATTGTTCTTCTTCCAGTGCTCCAAACTTCCACCTCCCTCAAGACCTTTCAGTTCCTCTCATCCTAATAGGCCCTGGAACAGGTATAGCACCATTCCGAGGATTCTGGCATCACCGTAGAGCTCAACTCAACTCTCGTACCAGATCTACTGCTGGACCTGTTTGGTTGTTCTTTGGCTGTCGAACAAGGACCATGGATTTGTATAGAGAGGAAAAACAAATAGCTCTTAAAGAAGGAGTTCTTTCGAAAGTCTTCCTCGCATTGTCACGGGAGAAAGATGTTCCAAAGGTAAATGCGATAGTTGATAATTAGGGGTAGGGTTATTTTATAGGAACTTAATGATAATGCGTTCTTCTAGATGTACGTCCAAGAAGTAGCCGAAAAAGAAGGTGCAGAAATTCATGATCTGTTAATAAATAGAGGAGCACATTTCTATGTGTGCGGTGACTGCAAAATGGCTGAGGACGTTCACCAGAAATTGAAAGGCATCATCAAGAAACACGGGGACATGACTGATGAGCAAGTTCAGAACTTTATGTTCATGTTGAAGGTATGTAAAATTAAAAATAAGAAAAGTATTTGATCAGATTTTCTAGAAGTTTCGAAGATAGCTATATTAACATTCGTTCCTGAATTTCTGGAGAGGATCTTGAGATATTCTTGGAAAAAAAACTTTGTTTTAAAATAATTTTATTCCAATTTAGGAGGAAAACCGCTACCACGAAGACATTTTCGGCATAACTCTTCGCACAGCTGAAGTCCACAATGCGTCCCGCGAATCTGCGCGTCGGAACCGCGTGGCTTCGCAACCATGACGGCGGTCTTCCCGGTTTCATACCACCATCACACTAAATGAACCCAAAGAGAAAACAGTCTTTAAAATTTAGATTTAATATTATCATAATTTGTTTTAAGGATACATTTATCTTTATTGGTGTCTTGAAACAACATCCTAATAAAAAATAATAAAAAGTGTTGCGTCTATTGAACATTCCTAAACAAGTATTAGTAGTTTATTAAAAGACCTCCAGAGAGTAATGGTAACCTTCAAATATATACTGAGCTTAAATTCTGATAACTGTAGGCGTCTTTTAATCTCAGTTTCGGCGAAAAAGTTGGGGAATGCCGAACACAAAAATAATTTTGCATAACGCGAATTAGATTGATACGTTCATTGTTAAATTATGTTTAACGATACCATAATGCATTGCGATGACGTAATTTAATATAAAAAACATTAGAATATCTACAAATATTAATGAATGTAACGTGTAATTTACTAAGAAATATCTGAACAGCTATTAAGTACATGAAACCGGAAAACAGTTCAAAAAGTAATTGAGGTATTTAACAAGACTCATGTTATTAATATAGTAACAAGCAATTTCAATAAAAAATGTTCGCACCGAGGTGTTTGCCATCTAGTCTCAAACTAAACAAGCTTGTACTGTGGAGACTAGACAACGGAGAAACATACATTTTAAACAATTTTAAAAACTCAAGTTCGAAAATATCATATTTTGTATGCTTCAAAATGAGATTTATTTGCCAACACATTACGAGTATAGTACTATAGACAAAAAACCACAATAGAAGCAGAAGTCAGAAAAAACAAAGCTTTTTGATACATTTTTTAATTTAAAAAGTCAATTATTCTCTTTGTTGCTTATAGTGAACAAAGCAACCATTTTAAATTAAGTTTTTATAAAGAATTGGAGTGTATAAGCAGGGTGTTTTAATATTAACGCACAAATGCATCCGATGCTATTAATCGATTTCTTGTGGCAGCTTAAAGATCGAACCATACTGTACATAGGTGTCTTGAGCTTTACGCAAAATGTGAATAACATTTTGCATAAAACCTTACTCTGAACAAGACACGAGCTGGTATGGTTGTTTAATTATTAAGGATTCTATATTTCCAAATATATTATAAGTAGTAAGACGTAATTTCAATATCATTCATTGATAATATTAATAAATTTCGATTTCGATTACTGTTCGCTGTGTAAGCGATTATGAATATAACCGTGAGTTTTAATTCAATTTGCTTGAGTGGTGCGTGAGTATTAACTATAGCAAAAACTTTACTTAAGAAATAAAATATTTAAAATGTCCATAATATCACTAAATAAAAAAATAACTTAATATTTAAGAATTATTAATATTGATACATTCCCATTTACTGTAGGTTTAGATAGTTACTAAAATTATTCGAAATAATTTGCGTTGTTTTCAATTGTGTATTAAAAAACAACGATATTATGTAATTCAATTGCCAAATTTTGTACAGTTAATTGTAATCTTTATTTATGTACTGTATTATATATAATTATATAAATAAATTAAGCTATTTGTATCGAAATTTAATTGTAATAAGTTAAAATGCTTACACATTGAGAGTTGTGACGCGAACACTGTTCGGCTACGCAAAAAGTGACAAATGCGTTGCCAACCGGCTCAATGTGATTTGACCTTAATTCAATTATTTTTGCTTGTATTTGTGAAATTTGTAAAGTTATAAATATTAAGATATTTTACTTATTCTAAACTTTTACTGTTTTACTATCAACTGTTGTTTTGACTGATGACATATCAATTATGTAGTTTAGTGTCCCATTGCTGGTCAATGTCTCTTTACTTTCGTTGATATGTGAGAAAGAAAGAGTAGAGGCTTATCAAATAATGGTTGATGAAGTGTAAATTAGATCATCTAGTTGGATCCGCGATATGTATTACTAAAATGTGTATGAAGGTTCATGCGGTGATGTTTACAAATAACTAGCTGCGCCCCGCGGTTTAACACGCGTAGTTCCCGTTCCCGTGGGAATTTCGGGATGAAAAATAGATGTTGACCGATTCTCAGATCTACTGAATATGCTCACAAAATTTCATGAGAATCGGTCAAGCCGTTACGGAAGAGTACGAGAACGAACATTGTGACACGAGAATTTTATATATTAGATGATCAGTCTATCATCGCTTTGAGGTAAAACTCATCGGGGAATAGAATTTTCAACCCTCTGTTTTCCCAGCCCAGCATGGTGACCACTCAGTATTTGGGAGCTCATAAATAGCAGTTGTCAGTAAAACTTTTAATATTTAATCGATGTGAATGTTGACTTTGTGATCTTCTACTAGTCCTAAGAAATGTACTTATTCATATTTTCTATTCAATATTAAACAAAAAATATATTGTACTTACTTTCTTTATAACTAATACCTTGCATTGTAATTACATGTATTACCTAAATATTTACGAATTATAAAGTGTTTTGAATTTTATCGAGAGCAGATTTTGAAATTATACAATAAATTAATTAATAAAAATATTTAATAATTATTAAAATTATATTATCACGCCAAAATATTATGATGCACTATTTTTATCTATTGAACGCTGTTTTAAAATGTTTCTATGAATCAATATGAAACTTGGAAATATTGTCTGTTATTGGTTTCAATAAAGTTCCTTCGTATTTCAATGTTATCTTATTATTCACCTTCTCCTTTAGGTAAGTTACACTTTTCACTTTTTACACTAAAACCTATCAATATTTCGACGAAAAAAAATATTTAGACGACTTAACTTCTGAAAGCGAGCGTTTCTGACAAATCGTTATGGTAGGACACACTCTTGATCGTAATTTAAATTTTCGTTTTCGAGATACGTAAAAAATATCAGTAAGTATCATCATCATCATCAACAGCCTGTATGTGTCCATATTACTTACTGGCCTATCTCCAGCAGTGGACACTGTCTACTGCTGAAGATAGACCAGTAAGTAATAAAAAATATGCATTTTTTCTAGAATTCTGTATCGATTTTTAAATGCACTTCCCTTTAGCTAAGTTACACTGACTGGCCGTAATCCGGTATAAGCTAAGTATGTTTTGACCCGATATTCGCTTGGTCATAATATGACCGATATTATCTGGAAAGATAAAACTGTGAGATGCAAAATATCTACTTTTTTAAATGTTTGTTGTTAATATAGCATTATTTTTAGAATAGTGTGATAATACCAATTTGGAAGTGTGGACTATTAGTGTACTTGTGATATAAATGGAACAAGTCCATGTCTGTAAAATAAACATACTTAGTTTAAAATTATTACATAATAAAGGAAAGAACTTTTAAAACATTTATGTACCAGGCATCAAACAAAAACTACTGGACCTACTATAAAAGGAAAGTCCTTGTAAAACACTGCATAGGAGAAAAACGAGAAAAACCGCTGGGCACAGCTATTTTGATACATATTTAACTTCGAATCTTGGTCAGCGTGGCCGATTAAAACCTGATCGCCTTGTTTCAGGGTAGGCTTGAGTCCCTCTGTCGGGACATACATAATATATGTATGAATATGAGAGATAAGATAGAATTACATCATAGACTACCTATCCTAAATAGACCACGCATCACAGGCGAACTTCTTCTGGCAAGACATGTGTAGTAATCCAACATATGCGGCTTATATAAGTAGTCACTGTCAAATGTCAACGCAGTACAGACCACGTCAGTGAACCATAAATACAGTTGTGTCAGTTGATTGAAAAATATTTAATAAATTTAAAAATGCCGTTTTGCTCTATAAAATGGTGTGGTATGGATAGTGGAACCTCAAATTTCAAAAAAGATGGTATAACATTTCATCGGTAAGTTAATATGTTATGATATTTTTCAATATGTTTTGTAATATAATGATTTTCAGAGCTCAATAAATACTGGTCGGTAAAATAATTGCATCCCTTTCTTACCTATGTAATTTAGCAGTACCTCTTGCTTCGACAAACGAGCTAGTGATTGCCAAATGTGCTAATTAATTTTATCGATAACACATTTATTTACTGAAGGTAAAAAGTATTTAACACGAGAATTTTAATCAAATGATTATAAACAATTATTGATCGTAGGTGACCCACATGACCCTGGAACAAAAAGGGATTGGATCAGAGCAACATACCGTGAAAATTGGTTCCCAAAACCAACTGCGGTCATATGTTCCAAACATTTTAGTGAAAATTGTTTTTATAATATGAAAAACCGTCGGCGGCTATTAAGTTCGGCAGTACCGACATTATTTTTACCTTCATTAGTGAGTATAGATTTTTTTATTATTGATGTTCTAATTTCGTTTACTCCCATCGGCCACCACTAAATCCGCCACCACGTTTATTTATATTTTTGGATACCTTTTTTAAGCGTTTTTTATTTTATTTACAAAATAATCTTTTAACAATTACCTGCACCTCTAGACATGGTTGAAATAACTACTTACCTCGCATGTCAAAATATCTGCGTTGTAGTATGTCCGTAAAATGTACCACAAACCTGTTTTTATTTTACTTTTTTTAAAACGCTCACCCTACTAGTCACAGGGCAGTAATACAATAATCTTTTTATATTTTATACTTTTTAGCATCTAACCATCAACATACAATACTTTCCAATAACACCATGGCCTCTCCGGTAATACTTAGTAATTACAATTAAGATATTATATTTTCTGTACATAAATGAAAATTATTAGTAAGTATAAGAAAATTTCTAAGAATGAAATAAATAAAAAAATATTTTAATAAATAAATATCGACAAAATGTGTTATCATCATTTTACCCGTCCCACCCCTAACCTTGTTTACATAATTCAAATTAAGAATATTTACGATGTATTGACATTCGTGGGACCAATCAAAATGCAGTTTCCCCCCACACCCTACCTCAGGTAGTTGCCAGAATTGTTTTCATACAAAATTTCCAACATTACCGGTCTATTCTGGGTAGGTAGTCTATGAATTACATATAGGTACGTACTACACTCATTAAGGCAAATACACACTCAAGGAAAAACAACAGAAAACCAAACAGGAAGGCGTAGTTTGTACGTGGCAGTACCTATATGTTTAGCACTATTCCTAATAAGTATCAGGTTTGTTTGCAGAAACTGCCTGCACTGAGAAGGTGATAAAACAACAAACATAAATTTTGAAGCTAGTGGCGAAGTTATCTGTAGTTATTTATGTAAGACAGCGCCCCGCGGTTTTACCCGCGTAGTACCCGCTCCCGTGAGCATGTGTAGCTCGTAGTATCATACAATCTCGGCACAATTCACCATCTTGTGTTAAAAAAAGTAAGTAACAGCGCCATCTATTGGTACTATTTGCGACTACAAATAGCTACAATAAAACATACGATTACTTATACACAATCCCATGGGAATTTTGGGATAAAATGTATCCTATGTGTTATTTCTAGTTGTAAGGAACATCTGTACCAAATTTAATCAAAATCGATACAGTAGTTTTTGCGTGAAAGTGGAACAAACATCCAAACTTACAAACATCCAAACATACAAACTTTCGCATTTATAATATTAGTAGGATAGTAGACAGATAGTAAAGTGATTGATGAATATATTCGTTAATCTGTATAGGTATCTCTCTTTTCTGTACCTTTATCCCATGTCTATTTGGGGTCGGTTTCAGATTAACCAGATTTGGCGGAATGTCAGTATTTTACGTGAAGCGACTGCCATCAGACCTTCACAACCCAGAGGGTTCTGTATAGGTACCACTGTCATAGTATAAAACAAAGTCTTCATTCCTGTCTGGCTGTCCCTATGTACGCTTAGATCTTTAAAACTACGCAACGAATTTTGATGCGGGTTTCTTTAATAGATAGAGTGATTTAATAGGGAGGTGTTTGGTGTGATTTAATCCCCTCATTCTTACGGGAGCGAGAACTACGATGGTGAAACCGTGGGGCGCCGCTACACAGCTTAAACAACTACGTAAATGGATTACGCTAAAATTCAGTGCCCAGCTAGTTATTATTATATACAACCGAATAGCTATAATTTTGGCTCATCAACAATCTAATAATATGCAACAATGGGAACACAAAAAGTTTTAACAAACAAGACTTGTATGTAATAAAAACATTACTGCATAGTTTGTTCAAACAAACAGTGAGTAAAGGGGAGCGCACACCAAAATAAATGTATGAACGCAAACAAAACGGGATAAGGAAACAATGTTCCCGAAAATAAACTACGCGTGATAATAAATAATAAATAAATATCATTTATTTTCTCTCACAATTTACATACTATTTAACAAATTCAACTTATAACTAGCTACTAGTGTAATTGTAAATTGTGAGAAACTGGTGTCCGTGGTAGGTTATAAACCTGTAATACAGATCACCAGGTTCTCACCCCTAGATAGGTACATAGGATTTTATAGCTACGAATTAAAAGTACTTACAGATGTTTTGATGACTTACCATTAATATTTAACACATTTGTACACCTATCACTTAACGAACAAACAATACACTTAACAGTTTAGTAGTTAGTACACTAACTAATCTCAAAACTAGTAACTGAGCTTAAGATAAATTTTAAACACTCTAAACAGATCAATTTAAGTTGTAACAAATAAGTACAAAATATTGTTAACGTATTTGTTTTACAATGCGGGTAGTTACTGTGGGTAGTTGAGAAATCGCAACATAATTTACTATTCTGCAACGTTGTTCACTATTGTATTTAAGTATTTAAAATGTTTACCTAATAATGTTGTGTCTTATTAGCAAGATATAGATACTTAGAACTTGTAAGGATTAAAGAAACTTGCGTTAAAATTAATGTCGAATACAATGTAATCGAAAGAATGTTGGAGTTATTGGTGTGTGGTACAAGTGATAAGTGACCTTTTTAAAAGTTAAAATATGTTAGTCTTTATGAATTTTATTTTTAAAGAAACGATATACTTAAGTAATTTTGAAAAATCATTCATGTATATATGTTTATTATGGTTGTTGTTTTGTATGTATGTAATATATATATATTTTTTTTTTTTTTAAATATCTTTATCAATTATTATTCCTATTTATGTCCGAGAAGCGATTCAGTTGTGCAATAGTCTTTTTTCATTAGCCAGTTTTGTACTTTGATTTTAACAATAGGTTTTGTGTTGTCGTATATAGACAGAATTCTATTAAGTTTGTTATATAATCTACTGCTTTGGTAACTATAGAATTGCTCGGCAAAGGTGGTTTTAACAGAAACAGATTTGCAGACTAAGTCCCTTCTACGTCTCTTATTTACCCATTCAGGTTGATAGGTTATTTTAGAATGTTGCTTGAGTACGGTGTTTAAAATAAAGATTTGTCTAACGGTGAGGACATCACATTTCTTGTAAAGATCCGCCGTAGGATAATAGAAGGGTAAGAAGTTACAGACTTTAAGGATAGCTCTTTGAGCACGCTCGATTTTGAGAAAGTGAGTTTTTGATATCCCCCCCCAAGAGGTGACACAGTATGATAGAAGTGATTGACAAAGTGAGAGATATACGGATTTTAATAGATTCCAATCAGTGACGGGCCGCAAATTTTTAAAAATTGAAATTAATTTCCTTATTCTTGCAGACAGTTGGTCGATGTGGGCATGGAAGTTTAGTCTATTGTCGATTACTACTCCTAAATATTTAATTGTGGGGGTTTTTTGAATACGGGGGCAGTTACAGTTTATATAGTTGGTGCAGTTGTGGTATATGATTTCCTGATTTGTTTGGTTGTCTGTTTCTCTCAGAGAAAATTTAATAACTTTAGTTTTTTCAATATTCAGTGTTAGGATATTATTTCTTAGCCATTTATTAATTATATCAAACCCTTTTTGTGCATTACTATATACTTCCTCCCATGAGTCACCGCTAAATAGTAAAACTGTGTCATCGGCATAAGTAATAATTTTCCCCTTAGTTACTGATAATCGGCACAGTTCATTTATGTATATAAGGAAGAGAGTTGGGCCTAAAATACTCCCTTGAGGGACTCCGTACATAATTTCAGCCTCGTCACTAGTGTAATTTTCTATTTTAACACATTGCTTCCGTTCTGTTAAATAACTTCTAAAGATTTCTAACTGAATTCCTCTTACGCCAATCTTCTCCAGTTTATCAACAAGAATCGGGATAGAAACTGTGTCGAATGCCTTGCTGAGGTCCAAAAATAAACCAAGGGTTTTTTTCTGGTTATCTAAGTTATTTACCACAAATTCTGTAAGTTCGTGTACTGCATCAGCTGTAGATTTTTTGGACCGGAAGCCATATTGATTAGTTGCCAAAATATTATTTTGCTCGAGAAAAGAGACTAACCTTTTGTTGAGTACCCTTTCGAGAATTTTAGACACGGTTGGAAGAATAGATATCGGTCTGTAGTTATTTACACAGCCTCTATCCCCATTCTTGTGGACAGGTAGTATTCTGGAGATTTTGAACGCCTTGGGAAACACACCTGTATCAAGAGCTAATTGACAAATGTATGTTATAGGTGGACCAAGAATAGATAGATTAGATTTTAGTATTTTAGCAGAAATCATGTCTAGGCCGGTTGAGCAATCTTCTTTAAGGTTCATTATTAACATAATGATTTCCGCACTATCGGTATCTTGTAGAACGAAAGAATTGAGATGAGTTTTGTAATTATCATCAAGAAACCCATTATCTCCGCCTTTAATATTGTCGGCCAACTCCTTCCCTACCTTAACAAAAAAATTGTTCACCTCATTAACAGCCATCAAAGGATTTTTAGAATGTATCAGATCTAAACAATTTACTTTAGTTTTCGTTGTGTAGGTTATTTTTTTAATCGCTCCCCATAATTTCTTACTGTTTTTTCCAGCTGTTTGTATTTCCAATCTTTCATATTTCCTTTTTGCTCTCTTAACAATCAAACAACAATAGTTTCTATATCTCTTATACGTCATTTTAATTATTTCATTATTAGGATCTTTTTTTAATTTTTTGTATAGGTTATCTCGATTTCTTAAGCATTTCAGTATTCCCTGTGATATCCAAGGTTTTAATAGCGCCTTTCGCCTAGATGTTATTGTTAATTTAGTGTTAGATATTATTGCGGCGCGTAAGATGTTTATAAAAAAGTCCGCTGCAGCATTTGCATCATTAAGTGAATAGATACCGCTAAAATCAATATTTTTAATATCCTTAGCCAAAGCTTCCATATCAAGCTTACTTTTTGCTTTTGGAGGTGCAAATATTGGTGTGGTAGCAAGATATAAGGCCGTGCTGTTATGATCAGTAAGTGTAGTGTTTAAAATTAAGCACCGTGCTATCATTTTGGATCTTAGAAGTATGTGGTCTAGACAAGTCTTATTATGAGTAGCGTGATTAAAGCCGGGCAAAATACCATGAAATGATAGCATATCTAGATATTTCGAACTATTGTGATCATTGCTTCTGATGTCTATGTTTATGTCTCCAATTATTACTAAATTTGAAGTAGAAGGTATAGTTTCTAAGTAATTGTTGAGAGAGTCAATGAAATTATTTATATTTTTATATCCATGGGGTCGATAAATAGCTAAGATTATTGATTTATTGTTGGGTTTAATTATCATACAGTTTGATTCATTTATATTAATTTCTTCGACTTTAATATTTAAGTTATTTTTCACATAGACAATCACACCCTCATTTTGTGTATAATTATTTTTTGTACTTGCATAGTTATATCCATCTATAGTGGGTACATATTGTGTGGATGGAAGCCAGCACTCAGTAAGAACTATGCAGTCCCAATCAACCTTACTACTCAAAAGAATCGGAAGCAATCCAGAAATATTGCGGTTAACACTACGAATGTTTTGGTGAATAATCTTCAAACAATTACCTGCATTAAGTATATGGGAGCCACACTCTTCCACGTTACATATTATAAATTCAGCGACTTCATGCTTATCGATTTCATCATTTAATTCTTTTAATTCATTGAATTTTAAAATGTATAAAAATATAGATATTGTACTTCGTAAAAGGAGCAGAATTAATTAAATTATAATACTTTGAAGAGAACTTAAGAATCAAAATGACTGTTAAACAAGAATCATTGTAATTAAGTTTTAGCTTACTGATATTTTTAAATAGAAATAATAATGACAGATGGTGGAAATAATGAGTTTGTGTAGTGAGTGTTAGTGTCGCTAAAATGTTTGAATATTTGCTTACACTATATATATTAGATGTATTATCTTTAGAGAAAAGAATATAGTTTCTTATACATGCATAGTTAAAGGAACGAGTACTAATTAAGACATGGAAAAAAAGTTTCTTACTTAAGTAAATTAGTCATGCATTTTTCTTCAGTTTTTCAAAATCTTCTTCATCGTTTATGAGTAGGCGTGGCCCATCTTTCATCCTTCTGATATACACCTTTCCGTACGAAGTCCAGCAGCTCTCGAACCTCTGAGATTTAATAAATTCTCTTGCTAGATAATATAGTCTTTTTGCTTTTGGGGTTAAGAACTCCGATATATAAATTGGTCTGATTGGGAAATTAATCTTTAGACAGGTGGTATTGAGCTTATTTGAAGGGTTTTCTTTATTATAACTTCTTGAAGCCTTTATAATGCTTTCTTTTGCAACGGAGGTGTTAAATTTAATGATTATTGGTTCATCTGATTTGTTCTTTGCTTTCATTCTAAACACATCTTGAATATCAGAGTCCTTTATTTGTACATTTAAGGCTGCAGACATATTTTTCGTGACATTTATCAGCGTAGTTTTGTCTTCTGCATCAATTTTAGGGATGTTTCTTACTTCTATGGAAGCTAATCTTGAGTTTCTTTCAATTTGCTCTAATTTGGATTCCAAAACAGATATTTTGTTTTTGTAATCAGAATTATCTTTCTGTAGCTGATTAACTTTCTCTAAAACTTCATCATACTTTTCTGACATGAATTCGACAGACTTTTGAATTTCCATATTTTGGGCTTTTATCGTGTCTATTGCCCCTTTCAAAATTTCGAACTTCTCATCCTGCTGTGCTCCCAATTCTTTCATCATGCTTTTTAATTCATTTATTAATGTGTTACTGCTGTCTGGTAAATCATCGAATTTACGTTTTATACGTTTCGTGTTGTTGGTGTCTAGTTTTTCAGAAATTGTCGAGGCGTGCAGATTTGGGTCTGATCCGTAGCACGTAGTTAAAAGTTTGGAGTGTCCATCGCTCTTTGGTGGTGTACGTTGGAGAGACATTTTATGACTTGTACCACACGCTATGTAGATAACCGCTAGCGCTTCACACGATGACGTATTCTGACGTAGCAGCTACTGGTTTGTTGTCTTGCTCACTCCAGAACACAGCGTATATCGCTTACCAGTTATGAGAGCCTGGTACTTTATTAATTTTATTTCGTTGATTTTTTGGAAAAATAAGATTTATTTGAAATATAAGACTGCATAGAGGGACACGTCTATGCGCTACCGCGGTCCAGAGGGGAGAGGATCAAAATGTAACGCGATTTAGGGAGTAACTTCCTGGTTAATATACAAAAATGTGTTTTTAATAACAATTTTTTTAGAGATCCGCTAATCGGACGAATAAAATGAAGTGAGTTGGCGTGAAGTAAGTATCCAGTGATCAAGTTGTTCATCCAGACAGTTTTTAGATTTTAGGATTTTTTTATTAAGTAGCTTGATATCTATTAAAATTGAGTAAAATATTGATCATTCTTCGACCTCAAAAAAAGTTCTATACCATACTAATTACGTGACTCTATACTATAGCATAGAAACTTTTTTTGAGGTCGACTAATCAGTCAGGGGTCTCCTACAGTAGCGATGACAACAAACAATACATTAAACCGCTAAATAAAAATGGTAGTTCGTAGCTGCATGAATTTTATATCATCACTTTTCACAATACCTTAAATTTTATTTGGATCAGCTATAGATTAATTTACTGTTAATTAATTTGCTATAGGTACTCGTTCATTAATTGCCCCCCTGTATACTCGATTAGATTAAAAAATATCGCGACGAATTGAGAACCTTCCCCTTTTTTGTAGTCAGTTAAACAAACATATTAATCGTTTTCTATAAAACTGTGACAGAATAATATTATGTCATAACTAATTACATTAAATACTAATTAAATTACTAAGGATAATTATTTCTAATTATAATATTATGGTGACTTTTGACTACTTGAAGGAAAATGATTTTAAAAGGAAAATTATTTCCGTTCCTATTAATTAAAGGACTAAATATAAGTAATTTAATTAAAGAAATGAATAATAAGGATATTTTATTTGTGACAACAAATTATGCAAAAACATTTTTAAGGTAAAATAAGACGTTTAATTACAATAACAAGATTAACGTACAACTTACAAAACTTGAGGAAAATTAGCAAAGGAAATAACAAATTGGCTTTTTGATTTTGCTCATGTGAAAAACGGTTACGTACCGTTCCCAAATAGCTTCTTAAAATAGGAGATGAAAGATGTCATTATCCAAATAATAACACGATTCATTGTGTTATTATTTGAAAATAGGACGTCTTTGAAAATAGAAATAGCATTCATAGCGGGTCATTCAAACCGAAAAGTTATCTAAAAATGTTACTTTTCGATTAACCACAAAAATATCCTAGCATGTACTTACAAAAATCCCAAACTAGACGTGTATATTTGCAGAAAGCTGCCCATTCTTAAGTAAATAAGTATAATTATAAAAATATCATTCGACTATTCTTCTTTGCGTGTCGACTCATATTTTTGAGGACCAGAACTCGGCCACCGATATGGCACAATCAGTGGCCTTGTAAAGGTCCTCGCGTATGCAGGTGTAGGAACACGCACGGCAGGTTATTTGTCATTGAGTCGTGGTGGAAGGATCGGTTAGTCTGCGTTACCGACTTGCCGTCCGCAGACCATTGCCCAGGGTGCGCCGGGCGCAAGCTTGTTATATGCGCCACTCGGGGAGTCTCCTTCCGTGCACACCCATCCACCATCATTCGACTATTAAAGTTTCTTTGTTAATTAATAAAATATTAATCATTCTTGAGCTCTGCAGTTTAATAGAGAATAACTAGAGGTTGATGTATTAACCCTATCGATCGTCTTATAAATAAGCTAAGTATATATTTCTAGTTCCGACTGCGTTTTGTTAAGGTAAATAAACGCTATTGAAAAGACGTCCACGATTCTCTATATACACACTAAATATTCTACATTTTTTTAAAGATATACATTTTTGTAGTTATCCCCGTTTCGGTGCTTCCGTCATCCGAGCTAAGCCTTATTAAATCCGCTTAAGATTTGTAAATAAAATACTCCGCATCATACTTCAATGGGTTCGTTCTAATTCCACATAACACTTTCTTCGACGATACGTTTTGGTACGAGTACAACTTATCAGAAACTACAGCTAAACGCACTTACTGTGTGAGCTGCAACCGAGCGGAAACTATTCAGATCTGCAATTCAATTTAATAGAAAAATATTTATTTATCGCTTTAAACTCAATGAAGCAAATATTACAAGGAATATGGAATTTTTGTTTTTGAAAACTAACTAGTTTATGTTTTATAAATGTACTAGTTATAGTACAAGTGTGCTTTGTTAAGAAATTAAATAATGCTTATAAAATCAGCCCCCGTAGCATGACTGTGCGTGATAAAAAATATCGACACCTCGAAATAATATCGATTTCGCGAATATGACCAAATGTATTATAGCGTCCTACGATATGATAAAATTATCCATACTTATTATATTTTGACAGTTGGATGTCGATAAATAGCTATATCGATTTCGCATAAAATTACACGTGGTAAAATTAAATATGGCGGATATTTTTATCATATTTTGACAGTTGGATGTCAATAAATCGCTTTATCTATCGCGTTTTCCAAGTCATGCAGGAATGAAGGATACGATTCAAATTGCAATATTCGCTACTATTGGTATTTAATAAATATTCTAACAAAGATAATCATATTAAGTTTTAAATACTTATATTTGTGTCATGTATCGAATAAATTTTAAGGTCAAAACATAAATCTGAGATACGACTTCCCATAGCAGAGATTTGCACGCTCGCACGAAGTTGCGTAGGAACTGTACGTGCGAATTGATTTGTATCGTGCGTTCCTGCTACTTTAAGTAAAAGGAAAAGAAAATAATAAAACATGAGGAAAACATCTTGTCTCACTAAATCACATAACGGCAATTCGGGTTCCAGTTTTTATGTTGCAAATTCACATATGTTGATAGTATTCGCAAGTTTTGTGATTTAGCCCTTGTTTTTAAGCGAATTTTATGGTGTCAAAAAGCTGCCTTTTTTCTTGTTTGCGTTTTCGAACCTCAACTGAAAGGAGAAAGAAGAAAAAAATATTCATTTTCAAAACATACATAAAACGTAATGTAAATAATTACAATGATTGGCGCTGATTCAATTCAATTCAATTTATGAAAAAGAAATGAAAAGCACAAGCACAATAGGATTCTCAATTGATGTAAGTATTTATTGGTTTCTATTGTGCTGTATTGTTACAATATACAGTGAAGAACTGTGGTTAATTTTCCTGATTAAAGTATTTATCATGTATGTAATAAAGAGAAAGCGTAAGAAATTAATAACAGAGGAAACAGCTTTTTATTATATTTTATTCTATCATCATCATCAGCTCATATATGTCCCCATCGAAGAGCTCGAGCCTACCCTGAATTAGGGTGATTGGGCCTTAGTCGACCACGCTGGCCAGTGCGGGTTGGTCGACTTCACACACAACCCTAGAATTTCTTCCCAGGTGTGTACAGGTTTTCTCACGATGTTTTCCTTCACGGTAAGAGCGTCGAAATTAACGTACTTATGAATTCGTAACTTGAAAACACATTGGTACGTGGCTGGACTGGTGGGGCTTGAATCAGGCACCTTCCGATCGGAAGTCAACGGCCTTAACCCCTGCGCCACCGACGCTCTTTTTTTTTCTATGATTACCGCGTTTAGCGGCATGGCAAGTGTTTTTCTTCCGAACGACTCATGTGCATTCTTAGGACAAGTGAATCATTATCGCCGTTTTTTTAAAATAGGTAGGCTGCTTTGTTTTTAACGTACGTTAACATGAAGGAATAGACATCTATTCGTTCTCATTTATATTAACCTACAACTACTCGTAATATTATGAGTAAAGATGAAACCTTTGCTCTACTGAGATTTTTACAGATATCAGATTTGATTTTATATCTATTTTGATACATGTTTGTTATCTCAGCAATATCTAAATCCAGTACATTTTTTATTGTCAATACAATATTAATATTAGTGACTGTCAAACAGCGTCCCTTAGGTAAAAAATGGTTGATATTGTTTTATCCACCTACACATGGATTGGTTTTTCTGCAATATATCTGTCTAACTAAATATTAGCGTAAGCTACTTGACGACGATAACCTGTAAGAGAATGGTAGTTCCCCAGTCAAGTCATATAGTTTAATAGTAATAATACAGATATATTCAACGATTACAAAGCTCTAAGCATAGAGGTGTTTACTAAAATCAAATCACAGTTAGCTTCAGCCACTACAAAAGTTCCGGCTAACAGTGGTATTTTCTCAAATGTTTCATTGAATGTTTTTTTATAATTAATGTCTTCACTTAACGTAACCCACAAACCATTAATTTGGATGGTAGGCGCTTCATCTCAAAAAATTACATTCCGACAAATATGGTTAAACTAAACACCGACCCCAATTGAAAATGAAACAAGGGGTCGGAAAAAAAGAAGGGTACCTATAAGAAACTACTCGCATGAAACGCATACATTTTCATGGTAATATAACAACTTTATATGAGTATTGTATGGTGTAATAAATAAACAATTCGCCCCACCCGTATCCCATCGCATATTGGCTATAATGATGAATGTTTACGAGTGTAGCTATACAAACACATCTACAAAAGTATGTATGAATAATATTTATATAACTATGAGGAAAACTTGATGAGATTGAGATGTTCTTTTGTTTTATGTCAGCTTCTTATAAGATGGTTTGATGATGAGGTGATAGGTTTTTGGATGTGCATTCGTTTTTAGTTAGATTTTTTCTTTTTAATGTTTTTTTGTCTTTATTAATAGAGCTCTACCATGTGGGATATAAAAGGTTAAAAAAATTGAGAAAATAAAAAACAATTTACACTTCGATGCATCGACTGAAATGGTAGAGAGGTTATCATGCAGAACTACATAACAAACTGTTGCGGGTTCGATTCCTGTCCGTGGTAAATTATGTAATTGTGTGGTCGACAAATATTTGTCTTGGACTACGCAGTGTAAATGTGTCTAGCTCAGCAGGTCACAAACCTTAGACACTTGTCTGCGTCACTTGCTACGTGGAGATGGTAAAAGTAATTTATTTTATGATAAGTTATTAGGTAAAACTAACTACATAGTTATTAAAACTAGTTAGTCACATATACTTGGTACTAAGCTATTATTTGTTCTGATTTATTTGTTGTGACTTCCCCTAGCCGCAAACACTTAGATTCCCCATTACCTCGTCAACAGTTTCTCAGAAAGGATTTTAAAGGAATGTCCCTTTACGGAAAGTGTAATAATTCAGCTAGGTTATTTAGTGGTCAAATATTTCATATTAAGTTTACTTTTTTCTCTACCAAGAATTATTCTTTTTTTAGAAGTTTGAAATTCGTGTATCGAATCTTTTTTTTTTTAAATAAAACCTGTTTTAACAATTAATTGGTAAGTTCGCATTCTTTACAGAATTTGTGGTTATGGAAGTCTGAGGCGTAAGACGTCTATAATTTAGTGGTAATGTAGAGATTTTTCCCTACATTACTTGGTTTTGGATGTTTTATTTTTACGGTTCAAATATAAAATCAAATTATTATAAGTAACACTAACTGTGCCCGCGGTTTCACACGCGTAGTTCCCGTTCCCGTGGGAATTTCGGAATGAAAAATAGATGTCGGCCGATTCTCAGACCTACTGAATATGCTCACAAAATTTCATGAGAATCGGTCAAGCCGTTTCGGAGGAGTATGGGAACGAACATTGTGACACGAGAATTTTATATATAAGATTACATACCTATTACATATCGCTTAAACATAAACTATGAATGTATGTATATGCATATTCATTTTAAAATTAATATATTCTTATAACATAATACTTTTTTATTTGTTTATTAACAAATTAACCTTCAAAATTAATTTAACAAATAAACAAAATAGTCTTTTGATATTTATTATGAGATTAAGCGAAGATTCTTATAAAAACGAATTCCGGTCATATATCTAAAGTAACTGTGATGTCATTGGATTTTTGTATGACAACTTGACTAAAATCCGGTTATAAACAATACATTTTAAGGGATATTTTGCTATGAATGAAATTACCCATTAAGTTTATAATACATACATACTTGCAATGGACGGTTTCACTAGTGTTAACATAGGTCAACGCTGGTAAAACTGAGCCTATATTTTATGTGAAAAACTTTCTTTTGAGGCACTCTATCTATTGATGAAAATTGAATAAAATCTGTAAGATACCAAGTAAGATAAAGGTAGCTTTACACATGGTAATTAAAATAGTGAAAAGTGATATGTTTTATATGACGAGCTTGTAATCTGTGCTATTTCAGGCCTGTTAATTTTATTACACGTAAACCTTCCTCTTGGATGACTCTACGTAGACTCTATTATTGCTGAAAAATTGCATTTAAAATTAGTAGATAAGGTCTTTGAAGCCGCGGCTTAAAAGATTTAATCGTACAAACAACGGGATAAACTTTTTAGTTTATCCCGAAAGATTTGTAAAATATTTGTTATTTTTAACAAATCTTTTTATTAATTAGGATTACCTTTGTTGAATTTGTATTAATGTTATAAAAAGGAGTTTGTAAGGAATAGGCTCCGAAACTACTGGACCGATTTCAAAAATTCTTTCACTAATGGAAAGCTAATTTATCAGTGCGTGACATAGGCTATATTTTATCCCCGTAATCCCACGGGAACGGTAACTACGCGGGTGAAACCGCGGGGAGCTACTAGTATGTTATAAAGAGGAGTGTTTGTAAGGAATAGGCTCCGAAACCACTGAACCGATTTCAATAATTCTTTCACTAATAGAAAACTACATTATTAGTGAGTGACATAGGCTTTTTATCCCTGTATTCTCACGGGAATGGGAACTACGGGGGTGAAAACGCGGGGCGCTACTAGTCAATAATATTTAAGCAATTTTTCCATAAATTAATTCATTCCTTCGTAAAGAAAACTCTTTATCTCAAAGTCTAGTTATGCAGCTCGATATTACATCATCATTCCGGTCAAGTGGCTGATAATGATCACGTGTGGCCGTAGATCCATTCAGTGTTACGGCGCGGGCGATCCCGACGCGGTGTATTGTCCATATTTTTTGCGCTTAAAATGCGCGTCGCTACCTTCGCGCTTATATTACTCGAACGGCTATCGTGCGCGTTATTAGTTTGCTAGTGTGTTAGCAACATTCGCGCGTTAATTGTTTTAAATATTTGTTATTTATAAAGCATTTGTTAGTTTAATATAAAGTAATATTTGTGCTTTAATTGTATTTAAATTTATTTAAAAATGGACCAATTAAACGGACACATGTTTGCTTCGTGCCCGTTCAGTGGTGAAAGTGTCGAATATAAAATGGAAAATGGGAATGGGAACGGGACTTCTAAGTCCCCACGTCCCAATCTAAAACTAAAAGTGCCCCAGCCGATTAGGTTGAAGAATTACCTCGCTCAGGATGAGAATTTTGATACCTTGCATTCAAGAATTGAGGAGATTTCTGGATATGTAAGTTAATTAGTTTTTATTTGAGTTAGGAAGATTTAAAGCCACACGTGCTAAATTCACACGATTGCAAGTTTCCTGGAGATTTTCCAAAGTTTTCTTTAACAGGACCTTGATTAACAATATAAAATAATTATTCAATTTAGTTTGAACGTTTTGAAGTTATGAGTGGGGACATTTTGGAGATTATTTTTTATTTATATCTATAAGTATTCAGATTAGTAATATTTATGAAACTTATATTTTAATCAAATGTTATGTGGATGTGTACACTTATAAGGGGTCAAAAAAAACCCAAACAATTTAACTAACAGAATTTCCTCAATTATTTCCAAATTGAAATACCGGTTCAAGTTAATAAAAAATAGTAAACAGTTAGAATTCGATTATTAAATTTAAAACCGGAACTTAAACGTCTTCTTTTGTAACTTAACTTTATAAACAAAGGTTATTAATTTAAAATAAATTATTTTTTATTTCGAATAGTAGGTACCTAACTTGCAGACGAACTGCATGTAAAGTAAAAAAATATGCGAAACTATGACCGCTCCGGGGTTTTACACGTAAACATTTTAATCCCGTGGGAATTTTGGGATAAAAAGTATCCTATATACTATTCCCGATTTTAGGGAACATCTGTACCAAATTCCACATCAATAGGTTCCGTAGTTTTTGCGTAAAAGAGTTGCAAACATCCATCCATGCATACAAACTTTCGCATTTATGATAGGTATTTGTAGGAATTGTAGGATACAATAGATTCTTTGGAGATCTCTTTAGATCTTTTTAATATATATATACCTACATAGCTTTTTATAAATGACTTGCATTGCAGGTAAAGAATAATAAGGAACTCTAATAAATTAACGAGTTAGACACGTTTGTTAATATTTATCTATCAGAATGTTGTTATATTTTACGTGTTCGTGATAAGTGGTGAAGCAAATAACAACCTTATTTCTATAAGAGTTGAATTGTTAATAGGAAAGTAAATAATATTTGAAGTTTCCTTGTGATTCCTTGTTTGGGTTTTTCTTCTAGTATTTGTTTAAAATATCATAATTTATAGTATCGTAGTCTTCGCCTAAATTATCTCTTTTACTTTATCACTAGCAAACATAACAAAAACAGAGTTATCGAAGGTCCAGCCGACGCCGAGCCGAGGCCATAAGAATTAGGGATCCATTTTTATAAAAACGATTACAAGACTAACTAGTTTGAGTTTGTAAAGTTATTTAAAAGTGTTAGTTTACTTATGATGATGACTAAAATATTTAGAGACCTCGATGGCAGTGTGGTTACCATGCCGGACTGCCATCCGTAAGGTTGCTGGTTCGACACCACAAATGGTTGTCTCGGTCTGGATGTGTGGGAATAAGTGTGTGTGTAGATTCTGATACCCTAGATACAAGTTTCGAACTTAGTTAGGGGTCAATTACTATAATGAGATGATGTAGTGAATGATTATG
Organism: Timandra comae; assembly: GCA_958496195.1. Lineage (NCBI taxonomy): Eukaryota > Metazoa > Arthropoda > Insecta > Lepidoptera > Geometridae > Timandra > Timandra comae. The sequence goes on along the minus strand of OY292358.1, from coordinate 9,726,159 downwards.
TTATGTTATTTATACAGAAGAAAAAGTGTAACACACGACTATTTCGAACCAAGCCATCATTTGTTTATACATACTTACCTACTTAACAAATCATTATAATATCCCAGTTATTTATATGGTTCTTATCAACTATGATTCAATTGTAAATGTGATGTCTGTTTATTCTATTATCTCGGAAAAACCAATGAACTGATATTTATACTATAGTTCAATATGATCATGGAATGTATTATTTACAAGTGTAAGTGCCTATTTCACGATCTTCAAGTAACGTTACTCACCAAGTAAAGTTAGTTTTGTCTCTTTCTTACTTTATAATAAGTGACAAAGACAAAACTTGTGAGTAGTTACTCGGAACAGTACTTGAAGATGGTGAAATAGGGCCTAAGTAATATATTATACAATACTCTTTCGTAAGATTTACTTGTATGCACAAACATCAGAGGAATTAAATTTGTTTTCAACACACTTGCTCATAAAGGGGCTCTTATTTGTGCAAAAACAGTTGAATAATGACACGCTTGATTCACTAGTGAGTCATAGATTTTTTTTTAAATTGTTTTGTTTTAAAAAAGTTTCGATACCAAAAAAAAACGTGTCCATACATTTTAAAAATAAACTTCAACTATGTTGCCTTACTTTTGGTAGGTCTATGGTCGATTCCATTCATTCATTCATTCGATTTTTAATAAGTATATTCTTTTAGTTTTTGGCTGATCACCATTGTTGTGTTGGATGCGCGCGAATAGAAAAACTGTTTATTTATTAGCGAAAAATTATAATTTCTTCGCAAATGTGTGTGTTGAAAAACGTTGTATGGTACACGCGTGTATTGATGATTACTATCCTCGGCTATCTTCTGACCCTCGCCTGACGGCTCGGGCCTCAATAGTGCCTCGGAAGTAATCACCAACTTACCTCGCTTGTACCATAAATAACTATTTTACTTGTAGTGAGGGCAGGTTTCCGTAAATTTACTTTTGATTTGGGTCATTACGGCGCGTTGCAATATTTTTTGATGAGACCCTTAACTTGGTCAAAGCAAAACTTTTTAGAGCTTAGAGTCTTCAAAATTCAATTAAAAAATCCGCTCAATTATGCGACAGAGGATCCAAATTAGAGAGGGCTAATTGCGACAAATTGTTCACTTGTGAGTACATTTATTATACTCTCTCTCACTATGATGATATATTTTATTTTATACTAACTGTGCCCCGTGGTTCCCGATCCCGTGGGAATTTCCGGATAAAACTTGACTATGCCTTGCCTATGTCCTTCCCCCGACCATAAGCTAGACCGATTGACTTGAAATTTGGTATACCCATGTACCAAATTTCAAGTCAATCGGTCCAGCTTATGGTCGGAGCAAGGGTATACCAAATTTCAAGTCAATCGGTCCAGTAGTTCACGCGTGATGCCGTGGCCTAGGGAAATAGGAATTCATTTTTATATATAGAGATTGTAACTGTAAAAAAGGTAAATTTTCCTAGTACCAGTAAAAAACCTATTAAAATACTATAATAAACTGTCAACTACATAAAAATACTTGTGGTAAAATGTGTGTGTTTTTGTCATCAGAGTATATTTATACGACTGTTGACTAACATCATTTGAGGCTATAAAAAGCCACAGTATCCGCTTTTTTCTTTACAAAATATAAAATATATAGAAAGGTTGTGTCATCGATGTACTGTTAATGAAACATACGAAAAACACGTCGGCCTAAATTATGATATATTTAGGACCATGTCATGTTTGTTTTTGAGTAATTGCTCGAAAATGCCTTTTATGTTTTAGCGTGTCAAGTACGTACTCAAATTATGTTGATGTTGTAGTTTTGTGTAATATTGTGTAATAACTAAAAAAAGATAGATAGCTAGATTTTGAATATTTTTAATAGAATTTATTTTTATAGTGTATTCACACATTTTTTTAGGATTTTGAAAAATGCATTCAAAATTTTCGCCTCGGCCAGGACTTGAACCATGCTGATTGCTGAACCGTAGCACCGCTCTTCCAATTGAGCTACCGAGACTGGTCGAAAATCTTGAACACTTGGTATTGCGGTCTTAGCGAAATTTTTTGTTGAACAATTCCTCAATATTTTCAAAGATTACAAATTTATCTTTATGATTATTTTGACGTTCTTTTAGTACTTAAATTTGTGTAAAAGATTTTCTTTGCGATCTATTAGTATAATAATAAAGAAATTTATTAACATTAAGTTGCAAATGATATCTACGAAGTTTCTAAGTGACCTACTTCTTGCAATTTCTAAATAAATAATTATAATTTGTACGAAGCTTTTTTAATACACACAGGAACTGAGGAACTAATTATAACACACATCCCTACTAATTTATGAATGAAAATTCACCTTTGTATGATTAAAGTGACACAAACGGACAGATTAAAATTTAATTTGTTTTACGTTTTCTTCTTGATTACGTACTACTTGGTCATTGAGTTTAGAAATGAGTATCTGGTTTTCAAAAATCTTTAATAATTAATTTAATCTTTAAATTAAATTAACAATAAAAAGTAACCAAATAAATTCTTTTAATTTGATTAAGTGCTATCGTTTGAGCGCAAAGTAACAAGCATGCATACGTAAGTACATATACAATCTTTCGCCTTTATACTAATTGTATGATATACAAGGATAAGATGATGGAGAGAGTGATTGATCATGCTATTAATATGCTGATAACTTTTATTATTTTACACGACCGTATTATGCATATCTGTACCAATTTGGTCAATTCAAAATTTCAACTACTCATATACGATGGCTTTCATCAGGAGGAGTGAGATGCGCTTACGATAGAGTCTTGCACTCCAGGGATTCGATTAAAATCAGTACCTTTATAGTTTAGGCGTAAAGTAATTACTTAAAATATCAAATGTACGAATGCTGATAACTCCTTTCGGAATCTATTCTTTGATATCATTAAAAATTACGGTACTTATCGATCGATATTTTTTGTTTGTAAAGATCTCCTAATCAAAGACCTTGGCAATAAATTTAAATAGAAAACACATCACGATTAGTTAACAAAAACTGAATGATTGTCATTGACAGAATGAGTCATGTTTGATGAATGAAGATACATTTTAATATGTTTTTTATATCGATAAATAATATACGCTTCTGTGTTTGTTATTTAAAACAGAACATATGTTTTTAATATTAAATGAAACTTAATATTTTACTAGAGCTATGTATGCGTCCGGATAGAGTATCCAGACGCATACATAGCTCTGTAGCTACTCGACATGTTTCTGTAAACATGTCGAGATATTTGACTAGGATCCCTCTGGATCTCGACTTGTTTCTGTCAAAAAACTGTGGTCGTCATCAAGAGTGAGATGCGCTCGCGACAGCGTCTCTCCCCGCGGCGCATGTATTGTCTGAAAAGTAAAGTCTAGGTATTAAAGAGACCATCTGAGTAAATAACATTTACTAATAATGACCTTCATAATTATGTAATTGAAATATGTATATTATTATTTCATAGTATAAACGCTGGAAAATTATTTTCTTTTATATAGCATTTGTAAGAATCAGTAAGTACTATTATTTCATTATCTATGACAAATATACTTTAACTTTTATTTATTGTTATGGGTACTAAAAACAGACCCTAGATTAAAATAATGTCCCTTATATTTGACTAAACAAGTATTATGTTGGCTATAAAGTTACCACAAATGGCGGACGCTGGACCACGAAAAACCAGGTGTCAACGTGTTTATAATCGCCGTTGAATAAACAAGAATATTATGTAGGAACATTTGCCGATAAAATTACGACTTTATCTCTCTATTTTCCTTGATTTTTGAGCCTTATCCGATGAAACGTAGGTGATTGAGTAAACAGATAAATCTATTGTTTATCACTATCACGCTGTTTTAAGATTACGTGTGGTTTTATTTTAGTAGTTTTTTAAGAAAATTGTTTTAGCCCGAAAATATAATTCATGATAAGAAAGATCGGGTTTACACAAATTTCATTCTCATATTGTTACGCGAATGAAACGATCCATAACAAAATGTAATTTATAAGTACAATCACTGTTCCAAATTTGAAAATTAACAAAGTGATAGATATAAAAATCGCTGGGAACAACATAACCTAAATAAATTAATATTACAAGTACTCGGTAAAAGTTTACAACAAACTTTCTATTTTAATTACATATCAATCTATGTCACTTTAAGTTTATCATACCGTATTATTGGTGCACAGATAATTAAAATTCAAACGAGTTCTCTCTTGCTCAATAGATTTCGTTATTGTTATGTCAAACGCAAAATCGAGAGACAAGATCGATGTCTTATAAATATCCGGATTTGTTTGATGTTTGTCATTGAAAAACAATTTGTTAGAACTTCTGGCTTTGTTGTGAACAATGAACGAAATTTTAAAGGAAATTAGATAACTGAGTGATATGGATTAAAGATATTTAAGATTTTAAGGTGAGGAGTGACTATCGGTGGTTTACGCTTAAAGTGATGTCATTCTCCCACAGTCAACTTGATTACAATTGAAGATGGGGGTGTTAAGACATTCAATAAATAGGCAGAGCTGCTTTTTATACGATTAAAACTCTTATATAAAACAAAATTGTATTACGGTATATTGAAATTAGTTAGTGCCTGTAATTGTTGCATTAATTTTGATTTTTTAAACATATTTTTATCTAAGAACCAATTTTTCTATCGCCAGATAACTATTATTCGAGGAATAAAATTGACGTTTGACAGTTTTTGTATGAAATAACTGTCAATCCTCGAATAAAGTTATCAGATGATGGAAAAATCGGCCCTTAGGAATAACGCAAGAATAACCGCGGTATTTAAATACATTGAAATTAATAGTAATTATCTGTCTATGTTTCTTATAAATACTTATCAGTTGGCAGGCAATTTAATAACAATTACTATTTTAATATGAACAGTGAAACAATTGTAAGATTGTAAGTCATTTGCGATTACTACGCGATAAAGTTTTTTTCATTTAAATAACAATAGAAGTCATTTTCAATACAATTTCATTTGAAGTTCAAAGAAGTATTTATTTTCAATATATAGGTTAACTTTTTTCGGGGTCAGTTAGTATTATGAGATGGAGTAATTGATTATTTATTTGCTTTTTAGGGTTCCGTACCTCAAAAGGAAAAAACGGAACCCTTATAGGATCACTTTGTTGTCCGTCTGTCCGTCCGTCTGTCAAGACCCTTTTTCTCAGGAACGCGTGGAGGTATGAAGCTGAAATTTATATCAATTACTCAGGTCTACTGTCCCTTGAAGCTGTGAAAAAATCAAACTTCTAAGCCAACGCAATCAAAAGATACAGCCGTTTATGCCGCAAATTTTCGACACTTGCAAGGGAATCAAAACCTACAGGGTGCTTCCCGTGAACTCAGAATCTTGAAATTTGGTACGAAGCAACGTCTTATAGCATAGATAAAGGAAAAATTACGAAAACCATAAATTTTTAGTTACATCACATAATATTTTTTTTTTTAATAATTTTAACCTTACTACCCATTTCCTCATAAACGCGTAGAGGTATTAAATTGAAATTCATACCAAATACTCAGGTCTATAATACCTTTAAGCTGTAACAAAATCAAACTTCTATGTCAACGCAATCAAAAGAAACAGCAATTTAAGCTGCATATTTTGAAACTCGCAAGTACTCGCAAGGGAATCAAAATCTAAAGGGTACTTCCAGTCGACCTAGAAATTTGGCATGAAGCAACGTTTTATAGCACACATAAAGGAAAAATTCCGAAAACCCTAAATTTTTAGTTACATTACAAAATAAAAATATATATAAAATACCATAGTTATGACTCGATTGTCGTAATGAACGAACTTTGTAAACCTTGCAGGTTTGTACGGAACCCTCGGTGCGCGAGTCCGACTCGCACTTGGCCGGTTTTTATAATGTATTCACACTTTACGGTGCTACGGTTCAGCATGGTTCTGGGTCCTGGCTGTGGCGATAATTTTGAGTGCATTTTTCAAAATACTTATTATTTATGTTACGTCATGTTATGTTATAGAGGAAAGATTTCATTTGTTTTTAAGTCTCCACCCATGACTTCGTAAGTTTTGCCCACTTGTGGCAAATGTATGAATCCAACACTGTTAATCAAAAGCATGTTAACAGAGCAATCATGTGTGGTTTTCGTACTAATAAATTCAATAGGGAATTGACATCTGAAAGCTTATTATCAACTATAATGTATGTGTATTGTAATCCGTGTTTTCTATCTATTTTAGTTTTATTTACAAAAAAAATGATTATACACCTATGAAAAATTTGTGAATTCCGCATGTTTATTAGTGTAGTTTCAGATTCTATTATTAACAGACAGACTGACATACAATAATAGTCGTTTATTTGCATTAATCACCTGTCTATCTTCATACTTTTATATGAAAACAAAAATATTTACGGCAGATCATTAGCCATATGGAAAGGCATACAAATTCCGTTATATGTTTTGATAATTAGAATAGCATTTCATACATCAGACGCAATATCTCAAATCAGTTGAATAGTAGTTACTATGAACAAACATACATTATTAACCGAGTATTATGAACTAATGGAATTATTTGCATAATTAAATATTTAGTTTTAGCTAATGGATCACTTTGTTGGAATCTAATGATTGTACCTTTAGACGTAATAATAGTATATATACTTAATGTAAGTAGTGGGATATAATTCTTAGTATTTTTAAACTTGATAATGACTAAAAATGAAAGTGATAAAATAGAATTCCTCAATTTGAAAATGGTTTCCTGCAAGTAAGAAGAGCCATAAATACTGTCTTTAACTAAAACTGGATAACTTTAAGATAATGACATTAATGATTTACAAAACACAGCAATAAAATATAGTAAATGAATCGGTTTTTCAGGGGACAGTGAGTCTAAGAGCCAGACTCTACTGGGTTAATTAATCTAATAAGGAAAGAAAAACCACTTATTACCTTTTCCTAAGACTACCCAAACTATCTATTTATTTAACCTGGGACTCCCCACCTCAGTACAATGTTTCAGTTAACATTTACAAGTTTATAAACACATTATACAGTAGCAACTAGTAGCGCCTCGCGGTTTCACCCGCGTAGTTCCTATTCCCGTGGGAATACGAGGATAAAATATAGCCTATGTCACGCACTGATAAATTAGCTTTCCATTAGTGAAAGAATTTTTGAAATCGGTTCAGTAGTTTCGGAGCCTTTTCGTTACAAGAAACAAACAAATGTTTGCTCTGTATAATATATTAGTGTAGATATAAGATATAACTAAGACCACATCAAGTCAGTTATAAATAAACTTATAACAATGTTAAAACAAACTATTTCCTCATATACATAAATGTTTAATCAATAACTAATTACTTAGAAACAATGAGCACGGATATAATTGTCCAATTAGAACGAGTTGGTTACAAAATGTATTATTTACGATCCCTTTGTAATGTTTTTCCTATTATTAAAATGCTAGTGTCCAGAGGTTTAAACTGTGTTAATATTACTGGTCTGTTTTCTTGATAGTACATTTCTGAAGATAGAGCCAGAATTCTATTAATTACTAGCCGCCCCGCGGTTACACACGCGTAGTTCCCGTTCCCGTTCCCGTAGGAATTTCGGGATGAAAAATAGATGTCGGCCGATTCTCAGACCTACTGAATATGCTCACAAAATTTCATGAGAATCGGTCAAGCCGTTTCGGAGGAGTATGGCAACGAAAACTGTGACACGAGAATTGTATAATAGTATAAGATTATTTTATTAAGTAAGTATTAAAATATTGATAAGACTTTGACGTGGGAGGCTGCGAAGGATAGGGAAAGTTGGAAATGTTTGGGGGAGACCTTAGCCCAGCAGTAGGACGATTTGGATTGAGAAAAAAATGTTTTTTGTTTATTTCCAATAAACAAAATTTTTGAATCCAGTTCTGACCACGGTCAATGCATCTTGATTGAATCGTCGAGATAATTAAGAAGTTTCAATAAACTTTTAAGTATCTAATGGATTATAACTTAATGACGACAATTTCAAAGCCACGATTAATACATAGTATCAACACATTGAAATCATGCTTGATATTATACAACACTAGCTGTGCCCCGCGTTTTAACCCGCGTGGAACCTTATCCCGTAGGAATTTTGGGATAAAAAGTATCCTATGTATTATTCCTAGGTATGAGGAATATCTGTACCAAATTTCATTAAAATCCATTCAGTAATTTTTGTGTGAAAGAGGAACAAACATCCACACATCTAAACATCCACACTCACAAACATTCGGCTTTATAAGATTAGTGGGATGTATAGCTATGTATAAGAGTTGACTGGAACTCCAATCATTCCATGTTGAACCACAGAATAACGGATATAATGTTTGTGTATGTAATTTGTATGCGAATGTTTATATCACGTCGCTTAGTGACGTCAAATACAGACATACAAGGATATTGAAATATCTTTCAATGGAAATAATTATTGATTTATGGACGACTCTATAAAATACTATGTCGTGTGGTTAATTAAAAACTTAGATATGTCTTACTTAAACATTTTATGAAAATAATAAATACAAAATATTTCTTATTAAATCAATCTATCTATTAATGAAATAGCATCAAATCCCGTTGCGTAGTTTTAAAAAAGATCTTAAAGTCTTACTTTTGCTTGAATCAATCAAAGAGAGAAAAAAATATCTATTTATAATGAAAACTCCATCAATAATTTAAATTGCTTAAAATATCTAAAATACTCCAAATTAGTAACAATAACAAGACTGCCTCAATGTAGTGTCATTAACAGACATCTTTATTTGGTTGTACTTACAGTTTGAAATACTAATTAGCAACATGAAGTTGTCAATATAATTTATGACTTATTGCTTACTCATTGCATCAAGTATTATTTATCTTTGTATCGTAAATTGTGTTAATATTGTGTTCAAAGTTTATGATGCTTTTGTAGTTAAGTATTTAAGCTATTTTTATAAGGATACTAGTAGCGCCCCGCGGCTTCACTCGCGTAGTTCCCGCTCCAGTGAGAATGCAGGGATATTGCTAAAAACCTTCCCCTTGAATCACCACATCTACTAAAAGAAACCGCAACAAAATCCGTTGCGTAGTCTTAAAGATCTAAGCGTACGTAGAGACAGACAGCGGGAAGCGACTTTGTTTTATTACTATGTTAATAAATAAATCACTTAACGGTTAGGTCAGATACAGAAGGCAGTAGTGTTGGACACGGCACGCATTGTGAAGAGGTTCTTCTCTCTGCAGCCCTAACTGCCGGAAGCTTGGGCCCTGCCCCGCTATAGGTAGCACTTTGGTTTTATTTGGATAAAAGAAAAAACAATATTTGGTTGTCTAATGTCTAATTTTGATTAAATGCGAAAGTTTGTAATGATGTATGGATGGATATGTGGATGAATATAAAAAACAAATTTCAAAATATCCATACGATTAATATTTTGAAATTTGTTACTCTATATATGTATATTTTCAACTCATCTATATAAGTATGTACATATTTATTGTAAAACCTTATAAGATATTAAATTAATATTTGTGAATATTAATATTACAAAACGGAATGCTAGTTTAATATATAATTAATGACTTTTATTTACTTGCCTCTAAGGACTATAAAAAACTGCCTCCGAATGCCATTAATTATAGTTTGATCCGGTTTCTGGTCACTGCCTTCAAAACTATTTTATGCCTAACATTTAGTAATTTCTCATCTCATCCGTAATAATTATTGACTTCGTAGAATAATCAATGAGAAATGAGAAATGAGATCTATTTCTCACCGTGGGACTAATCGATGAGCCAATGTGATTGAATGAGTCTAATATTTAGTTGTTAGAACACAATTATGCGTTTTGTAGTCTAATGTTTATAACAAAAACATTTTAATGCAGACTAAAACAATGTCCGCATTGCGAGACTGTATACACAGATCAGGGATGACTCCTCCCTGGTATGTCCTAAGCGTCAGCTTAAATTGCATCGCGTAAATCAGTAGCAGACATCCACATTCACACACAAAAGTACATAAGAACGTAAAAGATTATCAAAATGGACTTAAAAATAATTAAAAGACAAATCAAAAACTATTTAAAAACTTAAAAATTATACTAAGCTTACAGAAACGATTTGGAAATTAGTACAGCTGAAACCAATCCTCTAAAATTTCTTTTAGTTCAATATTTGACATATGTACTTACATACAAACATTACAAGTAAAATAACAGCTTGTTAAAAAAGTAACAAACATTTATTGATATAACCTACTCTATCTATGCCTAGTGATTTGGCATAGTATAAATAAATACATAAAAGTTTTATCGTATGTTTGTTTGTATGACAAAATGCTTTTACCGAGTCTAGATTACGACTGATAATCGTTAACATGGAACTAGCATTACATTTTATGTAACTAGTACAGCAATAAACATTACTATCGAAATAGTTAAATAGATAGTTTATTTTTAGTTGTGATTGTGTGTACGTGGTATGTAAAACTAGGTATATGAGAATATCCGGTCAAGCTTTGCAATGCTATTTTCTCCGTAAATTTTCTTTTACAAACCGTATCTTGGTGATTAAGAAGATAACAATAAATTATTCTAAATAAGTGTAGCCATTTTGATTGGCGAGCAATTTTTTTTTTATTAATATGACAATAGATTTTTATTTAAATACATAACTAGGTATGTATCCGCGTGCAATACCTTCTTGAGTCACTTTGTCTAGCTAGACTGTCTAATAATTATTGCTAAACATAATACCTACTTAAATCCGTAATACGTGGTTTATCAAGGTCTACGCGTAAATCCACCAAAAGGACAGACGGAAAATAACGGGTTTTAAAGTTTTACTTTCATTTTCCTTGTCTCATACGAGTGTAGTTATGGAAAAAGAAAATTAGGAAACCACCAAAAGTTAACATATTAAGCACAAAAATTCCGCTAGACACTTAGTCTAAGTATAACAAAAACATTCCTATACCAGGTAATCCCCATATCCTTGAACGAGACCAGTCACGATTCTTTTGTGGCTATAGTATAACCATTTGTCTCAGTTCTTCGGTCGTTATACTGATTCCGTCATCGTCACGGAATCGTCACGGTGTCGTTACGTTATCCGGCATTCGACAATTGGACAGGGTTCAATCGGACTACATCCGTCAACTAATTGCTTTGTAATTTCATTGTGAACGCATTTTCAAAGAATAGTTGATTTTCTTAGAATCTGTTACGATTTTAAGAAGCTTGATTTTTTTAAAGTACTTTTTTCTTAGCTTAACTCATCTTTCCTCGTCACAGTGCTAATGTCATTAGTGAGAGACAGGCCTGCACTGTCGTTTCCTGCTATATCACTACATAGTATAAAACAAAGTCACTTTCTCTGTCCCTATGTACTTATGCTTAGATCTTTAAAACTACGCTACGGATTTTGATGCGGTTTATTTTAATAGATAGAGTGGTTCAGTGGGAAGGTTTTTAGCATTATTTTATTCCCATATTCCTACGGGAACGGGATCTACGCGGGCGCCGCTAGTTTTAACTAAAACACAAAAGTAGTCATGAATTGTCTTTAATAAAACAAGCATTTACAAAGAAAACTTAAACGAAACAAAACGAATAAGTAAATTAAATCCCTCTTTAATCTAATTCATCTCGCGTTAATAATTTAATTGCTAGAATTTGTTCACTTGATTGATTTCAACTATGGTTTATTAAAGTTTGCTCGTTCCGCCAGATGGCGCTGAGATGTGAGGTCCGTTAATTGCCGTTTAATATTCGCTCAACCTGTTTCTATTGCATAAATTAACGAAGATATACAAGATGTTTTGATAAGATAAGATATAGTTTGATTAACTAATAGAATGGTTAGTGCTGCAATAGTGTTGTAACCATATTAATTTTTCAAAATGTTTTTTACTTTGAAAGTTTCTCCATAGAATAATTTAATTTTAACTGAAGTGATAGGACATTCTCTCCCTTACAGCCCTTAAATAAAAAATAAGTAGTTTTTAGTACAAAATTGTATACTTACACAAGATAGAACGTTTTCACTCCGGCACTGCAAATTATTAGATTGTAAATCATTGTTCTTGTTATATTAAATTTTAATAATTAATTTGTTACTATCGCGATTAAACAACTATTATAAGGAAAACAAATGACAGAGTGGTCACCATGCTGGACTGCCATCCGTAAGGTTGCGGGTTCGATTCCCGTGCGGGGTGAATATTTGTGTGAACCACAAATGTTAGTCTCGGTCTGGGTGTGTGTGTGTGAATGAGTGTGTGCGTAGTTTCTGACCCTAGATACAAGTTTCGAACTTAGTTAGGGGTCAGTTACTATAATGAGATGATGTAGTGAATGATTATGTTATGTTATGTTAATAATCGCGTTGTATTAACTTACGGATTACTGATACAAGAAGCCATGGGGGAAGTTACACCGAATCCAACCCCATGAAATAAGAGTATAAAATGTATGATTTCTTTTATATCATATTTGAATAAAAACTCCTTCGGGATGCATAAAACAAGACAAGTATAACCTATTATTTTCTAAAATAAAATGAATTTCCTCAAAGTTTTAACCTCACTTTGAATCATTCTCTGTAAGCGGAAATTAGAAAGAGTTTTCCTTTGGGCGGATACCGTTTCATCTTCTTATTAATTTGGTCTTTATATTCTGAAACGCAGATCTGAATACACAATTTATTTCAAGAATATAGAAAAATATGTTTTTTTACGTAGTTTTTTTAAACTTTATCTTGGTTATTAAATGCTCTACACTCATTATTTTTGCAACATTGAGCCGCAACATTAACAGAGTCCTAACTAGATATATATAATTTAACGGGTAGATTTGTCGATGACACAAATATTTACCTTAAAATCGGGAATAAAATCTGCAAACCTTTTGGCTACAATTAACGACAGTATGGTGACTTTTGTGCTGTTTGGTTGGTCATCATCACAAAATAACATTATTGACAAAAATTACGTTACAAGGATCAAACTCACAACTCTATTTCTAATATATCAGTAAAAAATTATAGTTTAAAAAAACTAAAAAACACGCTTTTTATAGAAAACCGAACTAAAAAATAGAAAATAAAAAAAAGCGTGGGGTGCTTTTTAAAATATTGACACCATGCACCCCACGCTTCTTTTATTTTCTATTTTTTAGTTCGGTTTTCTATAAAAAGCGTGTTTTTTAGTTTTTTTAAACTATAATTTATTTTCTACTTTTTAGTTTGGATTATAGATGAAAATTATATAAATTAACAAAAATCATATTTTGCAAATTGAAAAATGGAATAATTTTATCAAATTAGTGTATTGTCATCGGTCCTCAATAAATCTACAAAGTTTGAACGAAATCTGGCCGTTTAAAGTGGGTCAAAATAGCGCCCAAAGAAGTCGGTTACAAACAAACATACAAACATACAAACATACTAACATACAAACATACTAACATACAAACATACAGGTGAAGCTAATAAAAAGCGTATAAAAAGAAACTGTTACAATATGTTTTATTTAATACATTTACTTTAACCAAAAGAAAATAAAACAAAAATATAGAAAACTTTTGCGAAACTCGTGCAATTGGACATTGGTACTAGTTCGAAAATAAACGAGAAACGAGATATACTTACGAGTATTTTTGCTAAATTTTGTCTTCAACATCAAATTTTATCTGGTCTGTATTAGTATGACCGGTCAGATTTATAGCTTCAATCATTCGTTCTATGAACGGTTTGTTTTACGACTCGCAGATAAAGGGTTATCAATCCTTACCAAATGCATATTGCATAATCTCGAAATCAAGATATTTAAACATTAAATTCACCTGGTAACATTTGATACCGTTCCCCTATCATTTTCCATAATTGATTTCGTTAGTGACGAAGTTTAGGTATTTGCATAGCTAACTACAATATAACTTGAAATGTCTTTGCCTCTATTCCGTGAGGGGCTTGTGTATTAATTAGGTGAGGGTCACACTGTAGTTTTACTAATAATTTACTTAATGAAGTAGACTATAGACGTCGCTTTGTAACCTAGTTCGAAGGCATAGTAATGTGTACAATAATATTAACAAATACCTGTATTATAAAGGAGAAAGTTTTGTTAAATATGCATATTTTTGGATTTCCTTGACGCCGAAATAACTACTTAAAGAGATTCGTAGTTTATTGTCAGGATATTCTGCATATCCGATACATTTCATTCTAAAATGCTCTTGGAATCTAATTTTACGAACATAAAAACGCGGATGAAATCTATAAGTAAACCACTTTAACACTATAGATATAAGATTAAAATTGCGATAACTCTTTTTCTCCCATTAAACGGTTAACTAACTCCTGCATTCAACCAAATTAACTCCCACTACAAAGTTATACATGCGTGTTGGATCCAAACTTTACGCTACAAGAGAATTCTAAGTAATAAATTAATAATAACCCACTAACAAGATATTCGGGAAACTTGTTCATTATTAAAAGCGAACGTTTCTCTTTACAGACAGTCATTGTTATCAAATTATCGTACTTCATTCATGGGAAATTCCCTTTGTTGAACGAAAATAGTCTCTATTAATAGCCTCTTAAAGATCTAGTATTTCGTTTGTTTGTTCTCATGGCCTTGTCCTTGCGATTGCTAACAGGTGACCAACATTTTGGTAGGAATAGTAAGTGGCGAACGTAATGAGGTAGTCGCTTTGTTTAGCGGTCTACGATACGTGGGCGAGTGATAATTGGCCCAGTATTTCGTGTGATTGGGAACAAAAGTTGTGACGTATGTAATTACAATCTTAAGAGTCATCGTTTGTTGCGTATTGTATGCAAGTTCTAGAAAATTCTTTCTTCGTGGAGTTGACGCCTAACTACGAAATCACTTTCCCAACAATCATCAACTTATCCCTTACTAAGATTATTACGTTAACATTTAAATCACGCCAAGATAAACATTTTCTCCATCACAAAAATATTTATCTCATACGAAAATCTTCCAATAATATTAGAATACCCAGCAATAGAATACTATAAGCAAACTACAATTCCCCTTTTCTAGAAGATTCCACGTACAAAAAACATTGTACCAACACAAAAACGACACTAATATCTCCTTATTACGTTACAGAACACAAAATGTACGGAGAAGGTATGTCAAATGAGTCTGATGGACATCCCAGGCCGAGGAGACATACCGAGGTGCAAGGAAGAGGTCTACCAAGGCGCACAGTCATTCCTCAAACAATACTTCGAGTCTATACGAAGGTAATTATTATTAATGACTAGCTGTGCCCCGTGGTTTCACCCGCGTGAATCCCAATCCCGTGGGAATTTTAGGATAAAAAGTTATAAGGAACATCTGTACCAAATTTAATCTAAATCGATACAGTAGTTTTTGCGTGAAAGAGTAACAAACATCCAAACTCACAAACATACCAACTTTTGCATTTATAATATTAGTCGGATTACGTTGTTTTAGGAAAAAAATACTTTAATTTGGGAATACCTTAGATGAATAGACGTAACTTTGTTGAAGAAAAAACTATTGTATTTTGGTTGTTTAGTAAAACATACGAGTATATTATATACTTCCACATCCACAACTCTTAAATAATATTTTTGATATCTCACTTCCAATGTTAACAGCTAATTCATTAATTCAGGTCATTAATCCAATAACAAGCTTATTTTTCCAAAAGGAAGGCACCGAATTCATATTTTACTTAAATAAATAATAGAAAATAAATACTTAATATAAAAGTATTACAATAGGTAGATACACAAGTAGAATATAAATAAAAGCTTGTCGAGAGTCACTTATTGTTAGCCGTTCAAAGGTTCAAGGTTCTGCCATTTGGCAGCAAAAGCTAGACGCAGTTATTGTTTTGTTTGTACCCAACTGTTTTCACGGTTCACAATTTTTCCTGTGGATTTTCCAATTTTGATTTCACACAAACCTTTTTTTAACTTTGGACAAACTGACAACTGCTCAAATAGGTTCAGTTGTTCTGAAGTGATATCCGACCAAGTTGAAACATTTAAGTTTAGGAATAAGTGGAATAACCAAAGTAATTTAGGATGATGTGATTAGAAGATACCTAAAACCGTTTTGAACTTTTTATTTGGGTGATAATAGTGAAATAAACCTTAATTTTTATGAATATATATATAAAATATGTCAATGTTGTATACATTTGTTATTGGTAGTCATATAAGAACAAAACCACCTTTATAACATTTTGCCATGCAGACAGTCCGGTTTCCGTAAGGGTTACAGTACGGCAACTGCTCTTATTGATGTGGTAGATAATCTTATTAATGCACAAGATCAGGGCATGTGTAGCATATTGTTACTTCTGGATTATTCCCGTGCATTTGATGTGATTGACACTTCCCTTCTTCTCTCTAAGCTTAGTTTTTATGGTTTCGACTCAAATTCAGTGAGATGGTTCCACAGTTATCTGTCTAATAGGCAGCAATATGTAGAACTCACCTTAAATGATGGCAAAAGGGTGCAGTCCACTAGACGATACGTCACACATGGTGTTCCGCAAGGGTCGATTTTAGGACCTATTCTGTATATCCTGTACAGTGCTGATGTAATCCAAGCTATTACCCATTGTCAGCACCACCTTTATGCAGACGACCTCCAGTTGTACCTCTCTTTTAGGCCAGAAAATGTGAGGGAGTCTGTCGCAAAAATAAATAAGGATTTAGCAAACATTTTCCAATGGTCCCACAAGAACTCTCTTGTTTTGAATCCCAACAAATCAAAATTTTTATTAATAGGGACAAAAAATAATTTAAAGATGCTGAATGGCACTAATGTGAATATTTTAATTGATAATAAGCCTGTAGAACAGGTAGTTAAGGCTAGAAATCTCGGGTTGGTCTTTGATAGTCACCTTAAGTTTGAGGAGCATGTTGCTGAATGTGCACGAAATAGTTTCTATAGATTAAGAATGCTATATAAAATCAGGCCATATCTTAATACTGACCTGAGAATACAGCTATGCGAGTCTTTAGTTCTTTCTAAGCTCAACTATTGTGATGTGGTGTATGGTCCATGTTTGCTCAGTAGAACTATGAAGGTCATACAAAGGGTTCAAAACGCATGTGCACGTTTTTGCTTTCATGTCCCTCCTAGGTCTCACATTACGCCCTATTTAAACAACTCAAATATGTTGAAAATGAAAGGTCGAAGAGACTTACACTTGGCAATGCTTCTCTTTGGGGTCATCAAGCACAAATATCCAAAATACTTGTATGACAAGCTTGAGTGGGCGCAAGGTCATTCAAAAAACCCTAGGAGAACATGTACCTATGTTCTCACAACGCCTAAACACAGATCAATGGCCTTCCGTGGTAGTTTCAGGTTCGCCGCCTCCCGTTGTTGGAATGATCTTCCTCCGCCGATTCGTACCTTAAACACATTAAATTCTTTTAGAAATACCCTTAAATCCAGGCTACTAATTTTCCAGCAAACGACGGAGGGAGGTAGACAATAAAATTGGTTAAGTATATCTAATAAAGTCAGCTACAATGTAAATAACTTACCAAGTTGGTTGTTTACGTATTGCTTTCGGAAGATCCACGCTTTCTTCTGAAAAGCGGCCATCCACTCAACTTCATTTGTGCACTTGTGCCCTTGTTTACCCTGACATGGTATTGATGCAAGCATATTCGTCCGTGAATCTGAGTGCCTTTACAATTTTGTTTGGAAATGGATTTAGGTATTACTTGTAGACTTTGGTTCACACTGGTAAATTTCTTTTTTAATTTCTTTTTATAATGGGTGTTTTTTTTTTTTCTTCAATGTAGTGTAGGTAGGATTACATTAATGTTTTTTATTTTTCTTAAACTGTATCACTTTGTAAATCGTTGTTTTATGTTTTTTCTTGTTATCATTGTTTCCAAATTGTATTGTAATTAATATAGGTAGTGAGTGAAATACTATTTACGCTAGTAAAAGCGTCTTTTTTCACGGAGTTGCCAAAGGAAAGAAAAAAAAAAAAAAAAAAAAAAAAAAAGTTTGATTGCTTGCTAATTGCATTTAAATGAACAAATAATGGCTTTTATAGGCGTGCCATAATGTGCAGTTTCTTTTTTTGCCAACCAAATTTTGTATTTATTTTTATTTTTTAGATTATGTAAGCTTATTATGTATTTAAAAAACGGTATTTTGTATGTTACTAAACCACACGTATGTAATTTTATTTTGTCTGTCACTCCTTCGCTTCGGGCCGTGTGGAAGAACAGTGTTGTGGCCTTGGACTGTCAAGGTCACAGCGTATGCTGAACACGGTCCCCTTTTTCATAGGTACTAGTGTATTTTATTATTTTTGTTCAACTATAGTTATTTAAGTACTTTGAAAAATAAACATTTTTATTATTTTATTATTATTATTATTATAATACTTCATATCTGTATATTATATGCATTACTGTAAATGTACCTTTCTTAAATAAATAAATAAATTAAAAATGCGACAAAAACATAATAATTAAACACTTAAATACTTACATGTTACGGTATTTTAATTACAAAGAAAATTAATAACCTCGTAGGTGTTACAATAACGATGTCTGTCACTGATATACTCGTAATGTAGGCGTTTAAATTAAAATAGTTGTATTGAAGCAATCTGAGACAATTGTCAGAAGTGTATCTGATTAAAATCTTTGATTCTAACACGTTCTTTGCAATTGAGGTCGTTGGGTTAAAATGCAATGACCATAATTTTTATTTATACTTATTTTTCGGCTTAATCATAAAGGCACCTTGCTTGTAATGACAGGTAGTTGATTGCCTAAATTTTGATATAATTTGACCCACTTAATTGGTTTGCCTTTCGTTCTTAGCAACTGAATTATGGCACAAAAAATGGTATATGTGCCCCATGGTTTAATAAAGAAGAAAGAAAGAAGTTTACGAGATTTTCACAACCAATCACACAAAGAAACATAATCTTCAGCTTTATAATATTAGTACAGATACATACTATGTAGTAAATAATATAACCGAAATTTATAATGTTCAGGGAAAATTCGGAAGCTCACATCACAAGACTGCGGGAAGTGAAACAAGAAGTAGACCATCACGGCACATACCAGTTGAAAACTTCGGAACTAGTGTTCGGCGCTAAACTCGCCTGGAGGAACGCCAGTCGGTGTATTGGCAGAATTCAATGGAAAAAACTTCAAGTATGTATTGAACTTAACTACTAAGAACATAGTTATTAGTACGTTCGAAAAATAAAGGTTTATAGGATATTTATGGGATCAGGGTTAGCGAATTAATTCTTTATAATTTTATTTGTATTGTCAATTTTTGTCCGATTTCTTTGCAAAGAATCAGATCGATTCGAATCGATGTGATCTAAATAGTGTGAAAAGATAATCTGTACTTAAAATATATATTTTCTCCGATAATTTTGCGGTTTCATTCAAAGTCATTACTACTGCCCTCTCTTAATTTTTCAAAACGAACCATGGAGGAGTTTACCACGTAAAACCAAACTAGCAAACATACTCTTCAACTTTGTAACACATATTATTAGAGATAAATCTTCACACTCGCAAAACTCTATAAAACATATGCAGTATAAATGGAAGTCCAAATGGTAAGCAAACTACAGCCGTGTACCAGTCAACAGAAACTTACCCGTGTTAATGTTGAGTTACATCAACTTTCATGATACGACTCTGCCCACCAACCAGTCGCATCTAAACTTTTAATGAAGGTTGTCAAAGACAACTTTATAATGAGTCACAAACGAGGTGCTATTTGACGCAAATTAGGTTTCTTATGGTTTATATTTATTCTGCAGTTTACATAGCGATTTTTTACATTTTTTTTTCCCTTGCATACTTGTCAAAGTATCTATAACCACCTACGACATTCACAGAAATTTCGTTTGATATTTTGTTGACGTTGAATTCAAATCATTTTACCGTAGGTAATGTTTTATACAAACTTATGATTCTATTGTAGGTATTTAAAGACAAAAACCTCTTATCATCCGATACTCGTATTTTTCTGCCTACTGTTCTTAATGATGACGTCACAGATATTTTTACGGCCGTTCCTGATATTCGATCGATCTATTTCAATGGTCTTGTGTCTGTGGATATAGTCTTGTGTTATGATTGTGTCCACCATTGATATAGTTATTGGGACGCTAAACTTACAGCCTAGATATTATACAAAGTTTTGTAACCGTCAATAAACAAGATCATAAATAGATATTGGGAACAGCCGATAAATATCTGTGACGTCATAATTAAGAACAATAGGCAGAAAAATACGAGAATCGGAATGATAAGTGATTTTTGTCTTTAAATACAATAGAATCATAAGTTTGTATAAAACATTAGCTACGGCAAAATGATTGGATTCAACGTCAATCAATGAGCCTTTGCGAAAAAAGGTGTTGATTTTGTTGATTACGCGATTATTCTCAGGACAAGAATGAGTTTATCTAATTTCTGAATATAATAAAATCTAATTTTCAAGGTATTCGACTGTCGAGAAGTAACAACAGCAAGGGGAATGTTCGAAGCAATCTGCAACCACATAAAATACGCCACAAATAAAGGAAATATAAGGTAAACAATGGTATTCAAATATGAATTTAATTTAAATATTAACGCAAACAGATGTGAGAAGATACGCTTGATATGAGCGACCCGGTATGATAATATTTAGACACAATCATTTATTCTTTCAAGATATCAAGATAAATAATGTACTTATTGTTATTGCCAAATAACTTGAATAGGATGATGGCAATGCGCAACAGAAATCAGTATTTGGTGCTTTTTCTCATAGGCAAAAAAAAATATAAGTACTATCGTTTGTAAATTCTATTAAACAAAACAATTAGCCTATAATGATCCCACTATACGAAAAAGAACACAAATAGTCTTTAACAAAAATATATGCAATCTATTACTGAGCGCCTGTATTCTTAAAATCTGCCCCTCCAGCACAAGGCACTAACTTTTTTCACTTTTTCCCATACTTTTTGCATCACATCATAAAATATGAAAATTGACATTTATTTCATACCCGTCATCAATTTAAAATATTGTTACAGATCAGCCATAACAATATTCCCTCAGCGTACGGACGGACACCACGACTACAGGATATGGAACCTGCAGCTGATCAGCTACGCGGGGTACAGAGAGCCTGATGGCACGATTATAGGAGACCCTGCACGGATTGAGTTTACAGAGGTAAATAAATTAGTACTATTAGACATAGAATAAAATTGGGTTAGTTACAAAACCTTTATTTCGAGAACTTCGGAATCGATTTAAGTGAAAATTGGTACAGATGTTCCTTATAAACGGGAATGGCACATTATGTAGAAGAATCTTATTCCAAACTTCCTATAGGAGTAAAAACGGCAATGACAAGGGGAAAATACTATACTTACAGAAAAACACAGTGAAGAGGAAACTACTAGAAAAATCTGTGCCTCTACCTCTATTTATTCAAATGTAGGCTTACGAGTATCTCGAAAACCGCTAAACCAATTTTCACGCAGATTTCACCGTCAGGTGACGTTTTCGTATCGCAAAGCAAACCATATTTCTACAGAAGTAGTAACTTTAAATAAATCTTTAAATAAAAGGCAGTTTTTCGAAAACCTTTACAAGCTCCGTTCAAAAATTACACAAATCTTTGATGTTTTAGGTATGCATGAAGTTGGGATGGCAACCAGAGAGAACTCAATGGGATATCCTGCCTTTAGTTCTTTCAGCAAATGGAAAAGATCCAGAATTTTTTGACATACCACGAGATATTGTGTTGGAAGTACTCTTTGAGCATCCGACGTAAGTAACACACTGAAAGAATTTTTACATAGACTCTGAATTGAAAATATTGAGAAAGAATTTTTACATAGACACTGAATTGAAAATATTGAGATATATTTTTTACACAGACACTGAATTGAAAATATTGAGATAGATTGTTTTACTTTATGAAGGAAGATTTTCAGATTTTTTCTTCGACAGTACTTTTTAACCCCCGACGCAAAAAGAGGGGTGTTATAAGTTTGACGTGTCTGTATTTAACTATATAATACAACGGGATGTTTGTAAGTACTTATTTAAGTCGATTCCCTCGACTAATTAAAGTTTAGTAAATATGTTTAAATTACAAACACATTTTAATTAAATAACAAGTCAAGTATTACTTAAATATATTATTTATTTCAGTTACGACTGGTTCAAAGACCTAGGTCTTCGTTGGTACGCGCTACCCGCCGTTTCAGGAATGCGTTTGGACTGCGGAGGCTTAGAGTTTACAGGAACTGCCTTCAACGGCTGGTATATGAGCACGGAAATTGGGTGCAGGAATTTATGTGATGGCAGTCGGTTGAATGTTATTGAGGTAAGATAATAATTAGTAAGTTAGTTTAGTTTTATAGGTATAGAGGTGTTAAAGAATAATCAAAATATATCACAACTTGTAAATCTAGAAGAAAAAGAACTTGTAAAAAGGACTAAAAGTCTGCACTTTGTATATATCCAAAACATTAAAAAGCACATTAAAATTCCCTCATATACATACGTAATTTATCTCTTATCTTTGTATTATTAGTATAACACTTGTGAGATCTTAAAGTCAATTGACTGCGTTGGATGCCAATGAAAATCAAACGACTGTTGATTTAAATCGCTTTGCTGTGTTTATTTGAAGCTTGAACTTACTGAGTTCAATGGCAAGGAATGTTGAACCACAGTCTAGGAGTCGTGTAAAATATTTTTATTTCAATGTGCGATGTTCGCGTAAATCAAAGAAATAAAACTCATTTATTTTTTCAAATAAAACTTGTCAATAAGCCTGTCTGTCGCCAAAGGAAATACCTTCACTGCTCCATCAATACTGTACAGGAAAAATCAAATACGACTACACCACTACGTTTCCTTTCAACCAAATAAGCTTATGGCATTTGGTAACACATTATTCAACAAAAGCTATGTTATGGTATTTCAGAATGTTGCCACTAAAATGGGATTAGATACAAATTCCTTCGTATCTTTATGGAAGGACAAGGCTCTAGTCGAAGTTAATATTGCAGTGTTACATAGTTTCCATAGGGATAATGTATCTATTGTGGACCACCATTCGGCATCGGAACAGTTTATAAAGCACCTTGACAATGAAAATAAGAGTCGGTAAGTTAGATTTTACACTACTTAGGGCCTCTTTCACCATCTTCAAGTAACCTTCCGAGTAGGTACATGTTTTATCTTTGTCACTTGATATAAAGTAAGAAAGAGACAAAACTAACTTTACTTGGAGAGTAACTTTACTTGAAGGTCATGAAATAGGCTCTGACACTTCTACTTTTTACATTTACCTAATTTACACTTACATTGTTTACATGTAAATTATTGGTAAATTGTTCAACCAAAAGTCTAGCTGTTGGTTTAACTGAAAATGTTGTTGCATGCACAAAAGATACCCGGGGAGCGAATCAAGGAAAAGTACACGTTCAATGAGAAATTTCTAATCACATCATGCAAAAATGTTTATCTCGATCTCGGCTTGTGTTTATGAATGAGTGATATTATAGATAGGGAAAGTGAAGAGAGAGCTGAGTGATTTAATCTGATCAGAAATCAGTAGCAATATAAAGTGATTGATTATGTTATGTTATGGTGGATTGTAATTAACTAAACCATGACTAAAATTGAAGTGTATTACAGTGGAGGCTGCCCCGCTGATTGGGTTTGGATAGTCCCACCCATGTCATCTTCACTAACGTCAGTGTTCCATCAGGAAATGGGCCTTTATTATCTCAGGCCTGCTTACGATTACCAAGTAAGTTCCTATTCAAATTATACGTAAAACTGTCAGTTTTAATATCGCTGTTACTTCGTTAATAGAAAATTATGGGAAGTATTAGCTTACTGATAAATGGTGGTACCCTTGACCCTACCGGTTGATGGGTAGCGATTAATTAAGACTTGATTTAGAGGATTTTACGACGTGTCATTTTTTATTTTAAAATAGAAGAAACCTGATACGAGTTCTATAATTTAATCATTTCACATTACAATGTCAAGATTAATGTTTTGAGAATAGCAATTATCATTTAATTAGCGACTAAATTATTAGCATTGTTTTAGGAGCCTGCATGGAAAACTTACCAATGGAAAAAACCGGACGGCACTAAAGCAGTGCACAGAAAGTTCCATTTCAAACAGATTGCCAGAGCAGTTAAGTTCACTTCAAAACTATTCGGACGGGCACTCTCCAAGCGCATCAAAGCAACAATCTTGTACGCCTCTGAAACAGGCAAATCTGAACAGTATGCCAAAGAATTAGGGACTATTTTCGGGCACGCATTCAATGCCCAGGCAAGTTATGTTTTTAAAAAGTTGACGAAATATGTTTTTAATTCGAGTTTGATTGAGTTGTTGGAACATTTTAAAATTTGCGTTATTACAGGTACATTGTATGGCTGATTATGATATGTTTTCTATTGAACATGAGACGCTTTTGCTGATTGTGACTTCCACTTTCGGCAATGGTGAACCACCGGCTAATGGAATGGTCAGTATTTTATTTAAAGACTGTACGATGAATATTTGCACACATAAGATATAATGATACTCATATTTTGTGGAATTTTGTTACAGGATTTTGCTGAACACCTTTTCCAAATGTTGTACAATGAATCCAAAAATCAGGGTAACTACACATCTGACTTGCATCCTTCTGGGTAATTATTATAGAAATAATATTTAAATAATTATTTATTTTAAGGAAATTATTCAAATGGTTTTTTTGTTTCAGTCATTTCAAAACCCCTACTCCAAAATCTTTAATGAGAACGAACAGCATGATGACACCAAGCATCGAATACAAAAGACAGTTGACGAGACTGGAATCGAATAAAAGTAGGAATCTTTTCTTTTTAAGTCATTCTTAAATAGAAAGAGGAGTTATAACTAATATACTAAACAATAAATTCTCTTTTCTTTTAGGTAGTATCGCAGGAACATCATCAGTAGAACAAATTGGTCCACTAAGCAACCTCTGCTTTGCAGTATTTGGTTTAGGATCCAGTGCGTATCCAAAGTTCTGCAACTTTGGCAAAACAGTAGATAGAATTTTGGGCGATTTGGGTGGTGAAAGAATATTAGATCTGGCTTGTGGTGATGAGATGTGTGGTCAAGAACAGCAGTTCCGTGCATGGTCGTCCAATATTTTCCATGTAAGTAATCTTGAATGTTCTATTAAATAGATGATTTTATAGCATAGTTCTTCAATAGAAATGAAAATTTAATGACTATTTAAAATTTATAGGTGGCTTGCGAAACATTCTGCTTAGAAGAAAACGACATGGTTAAAGATGCAAAGAAAGCATTAGGCCAAATACCACTGACTGAAGAAACAGTACGATTTGGTAAATGTTCCAAACCAGGACCTCTTAAATGTTCACTTGAAACTGGTTTTAGAAAACAACTGACTGTATGTACTGTCAAAGAAGTTAAAACGTTGGGTGACTTTACTGCCGATAGAGAGACTGTTTTCGTTGATATGAAACCGCATGTAAGTTAATAGAATTTATATAAAATACATTGAATTTACAGGGCACGGGAAGTGGAGACTTAGCAGGCGAGGTCCCATTCTGCTGGATAGATTAAAAATCACTATAATCACTGTTCCAGACGCAATTGACATCAAAAAATAATAAATGAACAATCTTTGAATAAAATAATAGTAAATCATTCCCAGTTCTTATTTATAATGATAATATATTTCAGGACGAAATAAAATATGACCCAGGTGATCACGTAGGTGTTATGGCATGTAATAGAAAAGAAATAGTAGATGCAGTACTAGAAAGAGTGAAGGATATTAATGATTTCGATAAACCCGTTCAACTTCAAGTTATCAAAAAGACTCTTACTCCAACAGGTATAAAAGTTAAAAATGAATACACAATTTATTTTACTCTTTTCATTTAAATTATTCGGAAAGACTTTTTAAGTCGGTTTTGCTTTGAAGGATCTTTGGTTTATTATTAAATATTCATAAACTGTTTTCCGTTTGCTAGATTGATTCGGAAGTAAAGAAAAACGTAAAAAAATGTTTCTTTAATAATAAATTAGAATGTCAAGTATTTTTTTTTAATTCAACTACAAAATCATTTGCATTTGCAGCTTCCAGTTCCTTAATAAAATATTCTCATAAATTTTCACAAATACTTTTAAACCTGTTCTTAATGTCTTCTTTCATTTTCCTAATACCGTTTTTGTATTAAATAGGTTCAGTCAAAACGTGGGAAAAACATGAGAGAATTCCAGCAACAAGTGTTAGGGACATATTTACAAGATTCCTTGACATCACGACGCCGCCTTCAACCACACTTCTCAAATACCTTTCTGACGCTTGCGCGGATGAAAAAGAGTCTATACAACTAAGTGAATTGGCTACAGTAAGTAAATTTTGTAATTGTAACTAAGTGTAAAATAAAATTTTGTTTTTGGTCTCTACCAGAGTTTTGTTCGACATATCGATCAATATCATTACTTTTAAAAGTGTGTCCAACTACTTTTAAAATATAAAATATTGCTCTAGCAATTAGCTGGACAGTACTGACCTGATAGTTATAAAAGATGAACCACATTTATTGTCAATGAATTTATGGGATACTGGGAGTGCGTAACCGAACAAATGGTTTTTAGGATTCAAACAAATACGACGACTGGAGACATCATCACTACCCTCACTTGGCCGAAGTTCTCGACCAGTTTCCATCATGTAGACCACAAGCGTCACTATTAGCTGCACTGCTGCCGCCTCTACAGCCAAGATTCTATTCAATATCATCATCACCTCTCGCACATCCAAACCGAATTCACGTCACTGTGGCTGTTGTTAGTTACAAAACCAACAGTAAGTTACGCTTTTTCTTTTACTATCCATGTGAACATGATTCTTATTTTAACAATTTGAAGAAAAAAACTTACTTATAGTAGATTTTTTAAAAATCGCTTATAGAATGGTCTCATCTAATCTTATACTGTTATTCGTTTGTTTTTGTAGATGGAAAGGGGGCATCACATTTCGGAGTATGCTCAAATTATTTGAAAAATCTCAAAGTGAATGACGAACTCTTCGTATTTATTAGACGGTAAGGATACATTTTCTAACTACATTTTTTTACACTTAGATAATTTACTAGAATATAAAGGACAATTTATAATTAGTATGTTAAAATTTACATATTTTTGTTTCAGAGCGCCAAGTTTCCACATGCCCAAAGACATATCAGCACCACTAATACTCATAGGTCCAGGATCAGGTATAGCGCCATTCAGAGGTTTTTGGAACGAAAGAAAATACCAATTACAGAACATGATACCAGATAAAGAGAAACCAGGAGAAATGTGGTTATTCTTCGGATGCCGTAACAGTGGAATGGATTTATATAAGGAGGAGAAAGAAGCTGCCTTAAAAGATGGAGTGCTTACCAAAACCAAACTTGCCTTTTCTAGAGAACCTGGTTGTGAAAAGGTAAATTGAGTCTTATTTTCAATAGCAGTAAATTGAAATTGAGTGGCCATAAAAATAAAGGAAAATACATAATATACTTATGTCACATATATTTTATATCCACAGAAACACGTTCAAGCTTTATTAGAAGAAGAAGGTGCGGAAATTACCAGATTGCTTCTGGATCAAGATGGACACTTCTACGTGTGCGGTGACTGCAAAATGGCTGAGGAAGTTCAACAGAAACTAAAGACTATTATAAAGAAACACGCCAAAATGACTGAACAAGAAGTGGAAGAGTTTATTTTGGATTTGATGGTAAGAAAATAAATTGTTAAAGTCACTTTTGACTGTCTGTTACTTTCTCGGTCCAAAACGACTGAACGGATCGTCATGCATATTATTACTGAGAATAACATAAGAAAGTACATAGACCTTACTTCCCTTTCTTAAAATTAAACTTTTAAAAGTTAGATTTTCTTAAGAATCTCGATATGACCGGATACTCAGCTGGTGAAGGATCAGTCATAAAATTAAAGAAGACAAATACGAACCAATTTTAAAACAAGGTTTCTTTTTACAGGACGACAACCGATACCATGAAGATATATTCGGAATAACACTAAGAACTGCTCAAGTTCAAAGCGCATCAAGAGAATTCGCCAAAAGAACGAGACAGGAGTCTTCGCATTCTCAGTCATAAAATGGAATAATATAAATATTATCTGAAGTACTTATCAGTACTGCAAACTTTCACCGTGTCCCTACACCTTCACACGCGAGGACCTTTACAAGGCCACTGATAGTGCTATATCGGTGGCCGAGTTCTGGTCCTCAAAAATATGAGTCGACACGCAAAGAAGAATAAGCGTTCACCATTACAATATATTCAGAATCTTAGAAAAACTTATTTTTGAATGCATTTAATTTCTGGAACAAAAGTTTTGTTTTATGTAATAGAGTTATAGAAAATTTTCTTCGACAAAAATTTTTATATGGTAAGTTAGGTTAGAAATGCACAAATAATGCAATGACTATAATTTGCATAATATGAATACAAATTGCATTTATGTTTATTATTAATTACGTTTTTTATTAAATTATAACTTAATTTCTATGTTCATTAGTAAGTAAAACTCGCACTAGGTTTAAGTTACTTTTTATAAGCTTATTTTTCTATTGGTTTTCCAAACCATTTACGATAATTTTATAAGGCAATGACAACTTTTCTACAAAGGAATAAAGACTACGAAAAACTCGCAGAAACTTTCTTTGAATTATGATGAATTCAATCCAACCGTATGATTTTGATCACATGTTTGCTTCTATGAAATAAAAGACATGAATTGGACTATTTGTTTTATTGCCTTTATTCCAATCATAATAAGGATCAAAATAGCTTGTTTTGTGTCAACTTTTTCTTCTAACAACATGATCATATATTTCGATTTGCGTGTATTTTGGTGAAAAAATACGTTGCTTTGTTGTATTTTGACCCGGGTCTTGTTGTGGGTCCGGACAAATAATTTTGTGGTCATGGCGATTTTGAAATAGCAGACCTTTTTCTGGATCCATGAGAGGCTGCAAAAATAATTTGGAGGTTAACAAACACTGGCGAAGTCGGACAGACAACATATACGAAACTTATAGCGATAAAAAATAATCATGAAAAATATGCATTAGAGAATCAATAGCTTAAATCAAGAATCTATATTTAAAAATTCAAATCCCGTATATCATAAAATTAAAAGCCACCTCAGTAATGGCCATCCATCACCGTCAACACAGCACCAGACGTTGCCTAACGGAACCCGATCACAAGTAATCCGCGGTTAGCTCTGAGCAATCTAGTTGAAGATAATATCATTAACATTAGATGAAGTAGACGCCCGTTAGGTCGTAATTTAGATCAATAATGTTGAATTTAGTGTGTCACCGTCATCTAACTAAGTTTCAAGTAGGTATTCAAATTCTGGATTAATGAGCTGCACAAGTTATGTGCAAAGTTTAGAAACTAAGCAGATACCTCCAAGACAACATACTATAGCTGGATAATAATTGTGTTAACAAATTTGGTTTAATATAATAATTTTAGTGCATCTAGCAGAATGAATATTCGCATAATTACTGCATTTTAATTGCAATTATACGTATGCAATTTTATACTTTGCATTAGTGAGAATTTTGAAATGAAAGACTAAACGCGAATCATTGTAGTGCAATAAATTTAATAGAAACAAAAAAAAACACAAAAACTTGGGCACAGCACGCACTCACTACCAACTACTCACATCATTTGGTCGCAGTTCAAATTGAAAATGATTCGAATCGATTTGAAAAAAAAGTAGGTATTATAAAATTAAAAAGACATTACTACCTTATAATTCCTGCTAATATTACTCCGCACAGTGCCGTGTCTCCAATGATAATACCCCAAATCGTTATCCCTCGGCCATAACATCTTGTTAGACTTAAAAAATGGCGTCCAGTTCTCTGACAGAAGCCTGTGAGCATAATCAATGTAGCCGGATATCTCGAAACCGCCCTTTGTGAAGTGCCTTATGAATATTATTGACTGCGAACAATAGTGCTGATTAGTATGCTTCATCTTAGTTTGATAGCGATGTGATCAGATATTGTATCAGTTCCTTTATTTATACATAGTTGTAGATAGGTGCGTATAGAATGAAATGCTTGTATAGCTTTATTAGCTTTAGCCGCGGCTTTACCCGCATAGTTCCCGATCCCGTAAGATTTTCAGGATTGAACATAGCTTATGTCCTTTTCCGGGTCATAAGCTACCACTGTACCAAATTTCAAGTCAATCGGTTCAGTACTTAGCCGTAAAAAGGTAACAGACAGACAGAGTTACTTTCGCATTTATAAGTTAGTACGGATGGGTCTTAATCGTTGGGTACAAACTATGATTCCGTCTGTAAAAGACTGTCTGTATTCCTTAGTTTCGTCCATTTCATGCCCGTTTTCGTATCTGATCACAATAATACTTGTATAGTTCTCAATTCAGATGCAACTAAGAAATCACTGTTTATTTTTTCCGCTGACCGAAAATTGTTCTAACTTTATTCACTCATTTAACCGTTCATTTTCATTTACATCTCCTCAAGGTATCAAATAATTTTAACTTCGAATCTAAACTAAATTGATACAGGTAAGAGAATCGAACACTAATCTTAATTTAAGAACCACGTTCCCAACACGGAGTTGTTAAATATTTTCAAGAAAAAATTCAATGAATTCACGAATAAGTTACGTTTCACATAAAACTAATTGGTATAATTATCATTTGAAAAAAAAAAGATGCTATTCTTGCTCTAAAAATCATTATCTTAAGTAATTAAGTACTAAAAAGTCGAGACTAAGTTTGAGTGTTTAAAATTTTATGTTATTAGGAATCATATTTTTTATTTTGTGAAAGTACTTTCGTCGCATTACGAAAATTAAAATCCGTACTTAATAATTAAGACTTTTAAATATTTTTGCGATATTTTTCGGAATACTGAGTTGTTTTTAAAAGTTGGTGATAATAATTGTTGCTTGGTGTCTATCACGTCAATCACAGTCATATCAAAATTTTTAAAACACTTTCAATTTAAGAATCTGTTAACTAATTTTCGTGACACAATTTTATCACTAAAAAGGTTCACTTACTCTTACAAATTATGGCAAATGACGCCTAGTTGAGTGGACACCTTAGACTAAGAAATTTTGGTGAGGGAACGTACCCCTCGTTTATGCCTTAGGCAATAATCGCCTATGAAAACTGACGGTCCATCAATGTGACGGCCTAAAGTTCTTAGTTGTCTTTGAGTCGATCTGGCTGGCTTCCTGGCTTTTTGTCGCTAAATGCCCTCGGTATTTAAAATTATGAGAAAATAGCTAGAATTCTCTGGCCGTCGCGGCCTGACCACGGAAACCACATTACAGTAAAATAATAAGAAGTAATTAAATTAATAATGTTCTCCCTCACTTGTAATATCCCAACTCTATTAACCCTCTCTCTGGCAGCTAGTTCTCTGTTAAAAGGGTCTTCCACGTCAATACCTTCACTGACTAGGACATAAGGACGTACAGTTGGATATACTATTTCAGCTATTGTACCGCGACGCTTGTTGAATTCCTTCTCTGATAGAGTGTCGCCATTTGCTCTGGAATCGAAAGTTAATTAGTAGGTTGTTTTAAAATAGGCTGAGTTTTTGGCGAAGCGGTGATAAGCATTTTTATCCATATTATCCAGACCATTGCGAACAATCTAGGAGCTCGCAATTTGAGCTTCATTTTAATGAAAACAGTAAGGAAAGTAAAGCTGTAGACTTCAAATTTTAACAATTACCTATATTATATATTGTATAATAAATTATATTTACAAGCAAAACAAAGCTCGTGAGGTCTGCATAGCGGTCCGGTGAGAAGCAGAAAAGGCTCATGCAACGATTTCTTTTAGAAATTGACTGTAAATGCTCTGTAAAAGTAAGAGGCTCTATTCTGCTCTACCTCGCTTCGGTTCAGTAAAAACACTCTCCACTTTTCACTGCCATGCTCTGTTCCACTCTAACTCAAGAGGTATTACTGCCTAAGGCGTTTACGAAGTTAATTAAGAAGTGCTATCGATTAAATGCCACAGACAATGAGGTAAGAATATTATTAAATATTACCTGGCAAACTTATTTAAGCTACAACAATAACATAACATCATCATTCACTACATCATCTCATTATAGTAAATGAACCCTAACTAAGTTTACACTATTCATCATTATCATCATAGGCATCCCACGTTGGCGTCAGCTTACAGATCAATTTGATACAGAACATAACATAATCATTTACTGTAGTAAGCAGTTACTATACTGAGATGATGTATCATCTCATTATAGTAACTGATCCCTGATGGTATCAGAAACTACGCACACACTCATTCACACACACACCGAGATAAACTTGGCGTCAGACAGATTGCAGATAAATTATAATTAAATCGTTAGTACTATTATTATACTCGTGACATTTACCTGTATCCAAAAGCAGCGATAGTCCTAGCAGACGTGATACTCCTAAGGTTCCTAAGGTCAGCTAATTCAATAAGCGAGTCCAAATAGTCTTCCCAAGTATCGAAAGGCAACAATCGTCTGTCCGCCTCCACACTCGGTGGGAACTCGTTTTTCTTCTCAGCCATCGCCATTTTGAATTACTAAAAAGTTATTTATATAAAAATGTTAAATATAAATTAAAATTCATTACTTAAAGTTTTTGGAGTAAAATCGAATTGTAGTGATTTTGATTTGTTGTTTTTGATGTTGATGTGTTTGTCAAAGTTAAAGTTATGTTTATATGAGGCAAGTATTAATGCCAGCTAGTTTTATCAAATTTTTCATTTTTAATTTATTACTTAGTGCTGCAGATTTTTTCCACAGTAAGTTAAACAGTGTTATTGTTAGTTATGTAAACTGAATATTCTGCACCAAAATAGTTAACGACAACTTAGTAAGCAATTGTGGCATTAACCTTAGCCTGGTTTGCTGGTAACGTGTAAAACCCACTTTAAAATGTCTGAATTAAAATACTCCTTGCGTCAAACCTTCTTTCAACTTTGACACTTATATTATGAGAAAGGAGTTTGAGTTTTTAATTTAAAATACTCCTTAGTGCAACGAAGAGGTTTGGATACAAATAGTTATTATCAACCAACTTCAAATAAGTAAGGAGTTCTCAATTCGTTGGTATTTGATTTTCATACTAGGCTGCTAAGCTTAAAATTAACTTAACTGCTAGGCTTAAAATCATAGAGTTAATACACATAGAGCAGGGAAGGCATACGGCTGCCTGTAAGCGGACACGTCCTATGGTTAGAAAGAGAGAGAAGATCGCGGTCCCCTATTATTGTACAAGCATTTGAGTCGTTAAACGAATAACCGCGATCGCCTCTCTCTTTCTAACCGAGGGACCACTGGAGACCAGGCTCCCCTGCTCTATGTATTCTCCTCTATGCTTAAAATACATTTCAAAATGATTAAACTTCACTTCAATACACCCACATAATTTACAAAATTAAGTGTTAAATAAACATAATAAAATAACAAATAAATTTTCACGAATAAGAGTATTCTCCGAGTGTGTCCTTGTCAGGGGTACAGGTAATTTCTTCGAGTACCATTCAGATAGAAGGCCAGGGAGCTGCGTATTTAAAAATAAACTCAAATTTATATAGCAGTACGGCACTGGCGGTAATTCGTTTTCGTACTCGAAGCCTTGTTAAATAGATTGTTGACTTTCTGGTTGACTTAAACATTAATGGTCACTGTATTTGTGGAAGTTCTTCTTTACATAGTATGGAACAAAGTCACAAAAATACGCAGCACTGTTTCAACTTTTAAAATAAGCCATTATTTCATTTTAATGCAGTTTTCAACAATAGAAAGACTAAGTACATTTAGGAATACCTAGGTTTAATTGTATGATAAATTTACGCACCAACCGTGGAGCAGAGCTTTTTGGCATTTTCTGTATGTGAAATTTGTGCATAAGCCACAGAGCTTAACTTTGTGGGCCCTTCCGTGGCGTAGCTAACGATCCATGCACTATATTCTTAGCATTAATATAGGTTTAGGTAGTAAACGTAGTTAAGAATCAGTTAGTAAAAAAGAGTGATAGAATATAAAACTTATTGAACAAGTAGGTATCCTATCAACAAGAAGACAAAAAAAATGTGTAACAAATAAGAATTTATTATTCTCAATCAAAACAGAGCAGAAAATGTATTGAAATATAAAGTAACGCTAGACAGTGGAGAATTCAATGCATGCATTGTTATCGGAGCTAGTAAGACGTGGTGTTCCATTTATATGAGGATATTATAGGTTGCTGTAGTTGACTATTGATACTACCACATACTACGTAATATCTACATCTACCTGCTTACTAAGTTATAAAGACGTGATAGGTAAAGTAAAAGTTTAAAAGGAAATAACATAACATAATCATTCACTACATCATCTCATTATAGTAACTGACCCCTGACTAAGCTCGAAACTTGAATCTAGAGTATCAGAAACTACGCACATACTCATTCACACACACACACACCCAAACAAAGACAAACAGCAGTCCGGCATGGTGACCACTCTGCCATAGAAATCTTTTTATTATTCTTGTTTTATTGGTACACTACTAGTTTACAGTACAAAAGAAACCACTGTTAAAAATTTGCTAATCAGATCCTACTGAAGGATGCCATGAAAACCGCTCTCTCACTGATGACATTAAAACAGTGAATAATATTTCTCATACATGTAATCGCCACACATAAATGCTATCTGACAATTATCTTCTATAATATATAAAACTCTTCCGTTACTGAGTGATGTACTGACTGACGGACAACGCACAACCGAAACTACTGGTCGTAGAGAGCTGAAATTTGGCACGTGTGTTTGTTGGGGAGAGTAGGCTACCACTAAGAGAGGATTTTTGTAAATTACCCCCCTTGGCGAAGAAAAGGGGGAAAAACCCAAATTGTGCCGTTAGTAATTATTCCACGCGGACAAAGTCGCGGGCAAAAACTAGTTTTGTATTAAACAATGTTTGTATTAAACACCCCAAACATATCTCCAGATCATCACACTGCATCACAACACATCTCGTGTACATTGCATCGGCTCTTAACTTCTCAAGGCACGTCCAGTCTGAATTTGAATATAATCACAGCACAATATACACTCAGTGCCTGCAACGCATTAGCATTCAGCGTGGCGTTTCGGGTCATTCTTACATTACTAGGAAAATAAGCAAAGTTTCTTGACAAGAAAATCTTGTACGTTCCTAACGAGACTCAAAGTTTAGTGTTTGTAAATATTTTGTGCTCGACTCGTGGATGCTATTTCGAGATTAAAGATTTATGTGTTTTATACTTATGTATATTGTACAACTTTCTTTTTATATGTACTCGTATATTGTAGAATAATCTTTATATCAAAAGGTTTTGGCAATTTTTATACCTTGTAGCATATCTAAAAACTATAAACCACAGTAGTTATGAGTATACTATATTATACCATAACTGTGATTATTCTAATTCACACGGACTTTTTCAGACGTGGAAAAACTAAAATATAAGTTAGTTGCTATATATATATATAGAAGTTAGTTGCTTATTCTGGAGCCTAGCACTTCCTCCTATATAGCCTCTGTTCTACATTATAAATAAAGTTCAAATATTACCGCTTCTAGAAAAAGTGTAGTAAAACTTCATACTATTCCTAGAAAAATGCCCAACCGGTGCAATTACACCTTAATTAAGGCCTCGAACACTTTTTATTTCCGAACTGTTATTACGTTCCCTGTAAATCAACAATAAGAAGTCCACTTTAAAGTAAATAGGTAAATGTTCAGTTCATTAGCACTCGTGAACAGAAAATTAACCCTCACAAAAGGTTGATTGGAATTCTTTACAAACTTCCTAACTTCTTTATATTTTGGAGTTAATTTTTAAGCGTAACATTATATAAACGTTTTAGGGTTGCGTTGGTAATTATAAGACCCTTTTGTTCCCTTACGAAATATTTACTTAATATCAAAAGTACTTATACATATAATATAAACTTTTACATAAACAATTTTACTACAGATCCACAAATACAAACTCACTAGTTAAACTTATCCGAGTACATTGGACTTCTCTACGTCAGTGATTTTTAAAGTTTCAGAAACAGACGAATAAAGGAATTCCTAGGCATAAGTAGTTTAAGTTATTAAACTTAAACTACTTATGCTAATTAAACTTAAACTACTTATGCTATTATTTTTCTCAAAACTTTATTTATTTAAAAAGTACGGTACCTTATGGTGCCGTGTCGAGTACTTACTTGGCCCCCAAGCATAAAAAACTTAAACTATTCTATTAAAAGACCATTTTTTTCCAAAACTTTATTTATTAAAAAAGTACGGTACCTTTTGACGCCTCGTCGAGTACTTACTTGGCCGGGGTCAATTATTAGATCATTTAGCTCAATGATGTTTACCAAATTTTATTTATTGGTGATAATTAATTTAACAGAACTTTTCTTGGAGACACGGCCGGACTAAATAGTGACATACAGACTACTGAAAATGACGGTTTTATTGGAAGACTTTTCGAGATTTTTACATGCTATTTTAACATTACAATTACTTAAGTAGGTGTTCATTTACTAATTACAATTGCAAGGCCCAAAAATAGCAAGCCAAAATTAATTGAATTTGAAACGATAAGACTAAATTGTGATAAAATCCAAACACAATTCGGTACAGAGCAATGATAATTACTTAATACGAGAGATTAAGGTCCTAAATCCTTAATACAAAGAAAGCGTCTGAAGTCGTTAATTGCTTCTAATTCCCCAAAACGGTTTAAAGGAAACCTGTCTCAAAAACACGTCTAAATCAAATGCAAGCCAAACATTCCCGTTTCTCCCCCGATAAGTTGCTTTCGTACTTATTTATTCATCGTTATTTAATGGAACTTTCTAGCTGTTACAAAGGCAATCAATGTAGAGTAAATAAAACATCAATTCCGTATAAAATGCGCATACATTTGTAGATAAAAGACAAGGGAAGTGCGTAGATATTATAATATTTAAAATATTCATCCGTACCAGTGTTTGATAGCACTTTTATGTAACAATTGCTTATTTTGTTGAAAGGTTTTGTTTTTTTTGGATGTGGTTGTTACAATTATGTTTTTTTTTTTGTATAATTTGAGGTGTTTTTTATATTTTAAGTTTTGTGTCCTTTGTGTGTTGGCTTTGTTTTTCGTATGTTCAAAACAAGCATTGAAATTAAGCACTATGCAAAAGATTAAAACAACGATATTTCTCGATTTTAGGTATAGTTGAATTCAAAAAGAGTTGCATGTTTTCTCGCTTAAACTCGAAAACAGCTAAATCTTTTGTATTGTCGCGCTATAAAGACAACGTTTAAAAAACAACAGATGAAAATGGAAACCACAAGAGCAAAACCGCGATTATATCTCTTTTCCGAACTTTTATCATGTCTATTTGGGGTTGGTTTTCAGTTTAACCAGATTTGGCGGAATATCAGTATTTTACGTGAAACAACTGCCATCAGACCTTCTTAACCCAAAGAGCTATACGTCATTTTTTGGTTAAACCAAATGTTAGACTTTTGAGGGCTCTAACTACCAATAACGACTTTCGAAGATGTTAGTATGACAACCGGGATTGACGGCTTTACGTGCCCTCCGAAGAACGAACCGAATTATACTTAGTACTAAATATATAGATAATATATTCAAGTGTTACTAACCCAGAAAGATACTTCAACTATCAAAGACCAGTCCCAAACCAAAGATAATCTATAATCTTCCCTTGGGATATGTACTAGATAAGGTGTCACGTGTTCTCGATTTATGACTATATGACACGGCAATCTTATGTAATTTAATGTAAGTGCTAGGACAAACAAAATAGATAAGGGTCTTGGTCTCTAGAGAGAGCAAAGGATTTTCCAATTACATGATTTTTGTCCGTGTCAAAAATCGAAGATCAAAATTCGATTAAAAACATGGTGAAACTACTATTCAACCTAAATGTACTGCTGTCTTCAGTAAGAAAGCCGGTCCCACTGCAGGGCAAGGCAAGAACTACATATGTGGCACTTGAAGTGAGTACTTTTCCGCCATTACCTAGACCCACAGATCAGGGAGTCAGCTTAGGACTTCGGTCCTAAGAGAGAGAGATAGTTCTGTCGTCCGTGCCTAGACTTCACTAATTTGGATCCATCGTGCGTATTGTAAGATATTCCTATCCATAGCTAAGAATCAATAAAAACTGATTAAAAATATTATATTACATACCTACACCAGAGACAAAACATATCCCTTAAAATACAATCAAAAAAGATCATTTACAATATAACAATCACTTCTACACCAGGTAATGTCATACAATAAAGCGGAAATTCTTAATTTGCTCCTCCATGCATTGCATATCTTACGGAACATTTAAAAGATATACCTACCTGAGGCTTAATGAAAAAAGGTAGCCAAGTATTTGAAGATTTTGATCAAAGTTTTAATTACCGTCAAACGCCGGATACACCTGCTCTCTGGCACTTTATTAACTAACTAATTAAAAGTGATCTTTAATTTTTCATGCAATTACGGTAAATTAGTGTTCATCACTCAAATTTGGAAAAATTCAATTTTGAGTGAAATATTCCTCTTACGTTTTCCAATTTTATCTATAGGAAATGGATAGAAATATTAGGGTAAGTATCAAATCAAATCAAAACATTTATTAAAATTCATTTGCTACAATCTAATAATGTATTCAGTGTAATTATCGAGACCACCTCCCGTACTAGTAAGAGGCAAGGCCTCTGAAATTACAAAACATAAAATATCATTACAAATTAAACAAATACATATACATTTACACAAATACCTTATAGACTAACATACATAAATTGATATAACTTATGAACTAATTTGTTCATAATATGTTCAGTATGAAACACGACCTAGGCTAGGTTTCTGTTAGAAATGTGAACCAAAGTCAACGGACGCTAAGTTACAATCGTTCAATGTGCTATAAAAACCATGTACTTATGTATTTGAATAAGGTCAAATTAAAAAATCGGCACAAAACGCTACGGAATTATCGTTCTGCTTATGCCCTCAAAAGGCAAACCAAAAAATACGAAATTTTAATATACTTAATTTAAATTAGAGAGGAAAATCGAATTGCAAAAAACTGCCAAATTGTGAGGTCAAAATAAATTGCAAAAGGATCCATGCTTTTTTAAATTACACGCAAACATATCAACTCTTGTATTCCGATTTCTGAATCATAAGTATTCTAACAGTGCGTTCATATTTATTTGTATCAATCTTATATATAAAATTCTCGTGTCACAGTTTTCGTTGCCATACTGTTCCGAAACGGCTTGACCGATTCTCATGAAATTTTGTGAGCATATTCAGTAGGTCTGAGAATCGGACACATCTATTTTTCATCCCGAAATTCCTATGGGAACGGGAACGGGAACTACGCGTGTGAAACCGCGGGGCGCAGCTAGTTGACTATAAAAAGTAAACTAAAATATTTACACTAATTCGTTGAGAGCGATAGACAAGGCTGCACTCGTTGAAGCGAATGGATTGAGATAAAACATGTATCACTCCAAATGCACATCTTGTCTATGCTGGCTCTGTTGGAATATTTAAGGATTTTGTAATCGTGCCCTGGGAACGGATTTTCTCTTTTATTTTCTTGTTCGAGAGTAATTCGGAACGATTTAATGGTTGCATTGTGTTTCACATATACGTAGATCGTATTTAGTAGGTTGTTGTATTAGTTTCGTTTCAACCAGTATTTTATTTATATTATTACAATTCAGAACAAATACTTCTTTAGGTTGTGAAGGTCTGATGGCAGTCGCTTCACGTAAAATACTGACATTCCGCCAAATCTGGTTAAACTGAAAACCGACTCCAAATAGACATGGGATAAAGGTTCGGAAAAGAAGAAGAAGGACAAATACTTCTCTCTCAAGAAGTAGTGAGTAGGCTTTATAACGTTTGTCTAATGCGTGTTGGGGGTTTCAACCCAAGCCTTACTGATAAAATAACAAATAAAATCAAGCATTGTTGTTCAACCCATGAACCAAACCCTGGACCTCCGATTTCGAAGAGCTCGGTTTTTTGGCAGGTGTATATTTGTACAACCGCTACTGCGTTGTTTCCTTAATTAAATGTAGAAATTTCATTATTTTGTTTTTAATTTAATTATACATAATAAATATTTCAAAGACGTATCGCCAATAAATTTAACCTCTAATCTCAACATTAACCCGAGACAAGCGCTGACTGTACATTAATAAAATTCGTTTGCTGACTCTCCTTCCCTTAGGAATCGTTTGGACTAACACATTCAACTGGATTCCACATTACAACCTTATCTTTATCTCGATAAAGTCGATATTCCTTTGAATTTCTTAATAAGAAGGTGTAAAGTTAAGAGTCCCGGGCATACCTTACCAAATCGTAAATCATGAAGTGGTTTTGTTGTTCAGCCAATGTTTGCAAATAGCTTGTTTTATATTTGGAGTTGTTTTATAGAATTGGCCAATTTATTTTGATCTCTATTGAACAATGTAGCAGTTGGTACGCAAATACAATGGTGAGTTGGTTACAAAGCTTTCATTGTAACTTATCTTTAGATAGAAATTATTAATAGCCTTCAATGTAAATTGATTTTGATATTCGTAAATGTTTTTCGTAAAATTATATTTTGAAAGAAAAAAAACGGTCTAACTTGGCCAGTCGGTCAAGCTAGAGATAGCAGGTTTGATTCCTGATGCAGGAGCAGCATGTTTATGAGCACTAGCATTAACTACATATGTTAGTGATTTTTATATCTCATTACGGATTTCCTCTTTTTCCTATAGTGGGGTCTAACAGGCAAATTAACATGAAATATGCAAAAATAAAAACTCAGTTTCTCTACTGTATTTACATTAATATACTCTATCTGCTACAATACTCAAAAAAATTCAAAGATTTCTCTTGGTAACAACCAATCTTCAAAATCCCCCAAAATTTCGTTCATATACCTACCACATTACCACAACAAAACAGAAGATAACACCTCAAAGCAATCTCATATAACAATAGTGATTGATCGTCTTAATTCTGAAGGAATAATAAAAATTATAATCAAGTATCAACTCGGTTGGAAGGCGGTGATGAATTGGGTATCAGATATGCAAACAAATGCACCTAATCAAGTTTTGTAAGGCACCGCGGAAATAGGGACCGTGAACGATGAGAAATAATGAACTACATTAAAAAATAAGCTCTTGTTAGAAGGAAATTTGACTTAATAGATGTTTTTTGTTGAAATAATACTAGTTGAACGGACTTTGTTGAGGTTTTAATTAGTTTTATATAAATTCTGACGTTACGAGTTCTTTACAGTAGCTAAGAGTCGCACAGAGTAGAGACTCTGATCAAGGATTAATTTATTTTGTAAATATAATTTTATAAATTCTGATCTAGAACGAGAACTATATGGGTGAATCTGCCAGACGATGCTGGTTATTGAAAAATCTAAAGCAAGAAAAAATTGATAAATAAAAAAAAACATTAATTGACATAAGATCATATAAGATCTAAATAAAGCGTAAAGAAACAAGAAGCCGTTGTTTATTCGTTATCCCCAAGTACAGTAATGGTAGAAAATCTAGTTACTTATGTAATTATGATAATAACACGTTTCCCCACTTTGTGTTATGTTGCACACATGTCTGGAGGGTACATTTTGTTTATGGACCAAAGTTTTGTTCGTATTTGTTAAACGCAAATATTATCCATGTTTTAATACACTTTACGATGTTTTGGGGACGAAGTGGATTCGTAATTAGTAGACGAACAATAATATGAATTGAGTGAACTTTTTGTTTATTTATGCTTTGACAGAGTGGTTTGTGGGTTGGAAGTTAATTTTATGAGTTTTAAAGCTTTAAATGTTTTGCAGAAAAAACATTTAACGTAAGTATTATGTGAAGAAAGATCAAAACACAAAACTCCGTAACAGCGCATTTTCAAAATCTACAGGCTCGACTCGAGAATATAATCGCATCACATTGCATCATGCATCCTGCCAGGCATAGCATGGCAAAAAGGAAAAGATGGAATCACAAGACAGCTAACGCGATGAGTTTCAACGCAGTGGCCATGCTGATAGATAATACACAGACACACAATACATGTCTGTTGTATCTGTATTTTATACTCTATGTATACCTCTTCGCACGAGATCTAATGGCAAAGTTTGTCAGTTTTATAATCTA
Organism: Timandra comae; assembly: GCA_958496195.1. NCBI lineage: Eukaryota > Metazoa > Arthropoda > Insecta > Lepidoptera > Geometridae > Timandra > Timandra comae. The sequence continues at coordinate 9,683,665 of OY292358.1, read as the reverse complement.
TCCCATACATAGAAAAGGCTAACAAATATAGAGACGACATTTTGCATCATTTATAGAACGAAGACATTGTGCATATTGTAGCAAATAGTTCTTTATTGTCGTGCTGAATAAAACCATTTTTAACCACAACCACATTAGAAACACGTTAGTAGTAAAATCAAGAACATGCTAAGCTGGTAAATTATGACTAAAATAATATACTCTGTTTAATGATGACAATTACTTTTCTAAATCTGAGGTCGTTAAGTCGTTTGAAAAGCTAAATTAACAAACATTTTCTTTCATAATGTTAGTTTTCTAATTCATGTGCAGTTGTTAAAGTTGACTAGATTGATGCTCTGCTTTTAGTCTTTGCATCTATGTTTCTAGTGCGAGTTTTTTTTTTTAAATAATATTTTTCAACACATTTGCTCATAAAGGGGCTCTAATTTGTGCAGAAACAGTTGAATAATGACACGTTTTATTCACTGGTGAGTTATAGATTGTTTTTTTAAATTGCTTTCATTTTAAAAAAGTTTCGATACCAAAAAAATTGTGTCCATACATTTTAAAAACAAACTTCAACTATGTTTCCTTACTTTTGCTAACTGCTAAGCTTTTAAGCTTATGTAGTACGAGTGCAAATGAAAGCTTTTTCATTCCGAGACTGTACCTAAGATTTTTGTGAGATCTATTTAAATATAATATAACAATTATTTACATGGATGGTTTCACCCATGGTGATTTGTTATAGAATTCTTCAACAAGCGAGCAAAGTAAATTATTTTCATTGAGGATAAAATTGCCTTTAGTAATAAACAATAAAATTTAGTAACCATTTGGCACTTGGAAAAACATGTTCCAATTTATTGAACCTAATAATTTGGGAGTCGGTAATTAACTAAATTAATTATTCTGCATTAAAATCTAATTGGCCGGCAGTGGTTCTGATAATAACGTCGTTTATTACATTTCATTTGATATTTAGCTGCAAAATATTAGTACAGTATTTAAAATTATTTAATTTAAATTTAAAAAACCCCCCAACACAATTACTTTCAAACCCCCATAACTTTTAAACGGGTCAACCGATTTTTATTTAACATGTCTAAGAACACTCGCACGTAAGTCCCCTTTAATACAAAAAAAAAACTAAATTGAAATCGCTTCATCCGTTCGAGAGCTATGATGCCACAGACAGGCAGATACACACACACAGATACACACACACAGACACGTCAAACTTATAACACCCCTCTTTTTGCGTCGGGGGTTAAAAAGGGCTTCTCGGATTGAAAACGGAAAAGCATTGACCAAAATATTAAGTCCTGTAGGCTTAATGAAGAGTCAACGATCTCTACTTCACAGTTTTTAGACCACAAAGTCTGAATGCATGGAGGGTATACCGACTAAAACCCTAAGATTATCGACCAAGCTTTGCCTAAGCGGGGGTGCCGCAGGATCAAATGAAACACTCTGCCACGGAAGGCCTATGCCCACAACGTGAAGCTAAACAAAGCAATCAACCACGTAGGCCTAAAGTACAAATAATTTAGTATAAGTAGTAATAAAGACGCACAAATAAGACGTGTGCCCGAGTTTCTCAAAGCTCTATATTTTCGTGTCCAATCGTTTTAGAATCCAAAAACATATACTGAAATATTTAACAAAGCTGAAACTGAGTGCTAGAATACACGCATAATTTAGGAACAACCAAACATTTCCTTTTAACCAAACCCAACAATATACTCTGTGAGTATGCACAAACAATATTTTATTACACTTTTAACAGAAACGGTTGTTTAAGTAGCGCGCAGTCGAAACAAATGGCTTGCTTCTAATGAGACCTGCCCAATTTTCCGCTACATGAAAAAACTTGGGGATAACTCAACAGACACCCTTTTCGCGGTTTCAGCCTTTTTACGTATGAAACTACTTGAAACAGACCCACATTCGTTATCAAAATTAATGGTCTGTGTATTAGGTGTAAAATGTTGTGTTAAATTAGAAAAAAACGGCAGAACGGTCTTTATCGAGTTTCAGATGAATTTTAGCGACATTGTTCCGTTTCTAAAGGTTTCCCAATTATAATAAACTGTGTTTTATTTCCATTTTATTAAGACTTGGACTTTTTTCGAACTTTTTTTAATATAATAATATTTAATGTCCTATTTCGGTGACATTTGAAACAGTAAGAATAAAAATGTATAAGTCCGATAAGTTCTTATAACTTATAGGAAAGGCAGATGTTTCTCTTAGCGTAATATGTTAATTTGCAAAGTACTTTGTTATATCAATTCCTTGAACTTATTTGCGTAAATCTAAGGTTATGGTAAGTTATTACAACAATAACAAAATGTATGTTATTATAATGTTAGTGTATTATTATTACGAACATTACAGTTGAATTAAATAAATAAATCGGTAGAATAGTAGAAAAGTAAAATCCTCTACGATTTTACTAATTAGGGAAAGTGTTTTGAAAAAAATATACATAATTATAATATACTCGACGACCTCGATGGCAGAGTGGTCACCATGCCGGACAGCCATCCAAGGTTGTGGGTTCGATTTCCGCGCGGGGTGAATATTTGTGTGAAGTGAACCACAAATGTTTGTCTCAGTCTGGGTGTGTGTGTGTGTGAATGAGTGTGTGCGTAGTTTCTAGATACCCTTGATACAAGTTTTGAACTTAGTTAGGGGCCAGCTACTATAATGAGATGATGTAGTGAATGATTATGTTATGTTATGTTATACTTAGATAAAAGATATATTCACATACTCGTACACCTACATTTTATAGATTACCCTAATATTTACGTAGCACAGAATTCGAAACTGCGACTCCGTTTTTGGCAGCCTGTTTTATTAGCTAAGAACTTGCCTAAAACAAAACAACTTTTTATGAAGACGAACTAATGACGTGCGCTTTCTTTACTTTAGTTTTGTACAAAAACCTTCTATAAAAGCATAGATAAATAAGTAAAGTTCAGAGTAAATACAAACAAAGTTATTACCGTAGTTATTACGAACAAACTTTTGTTTTTCTATTAGAAAATACGTGTTGTTCGCATACAAATTATATGCATGGACACCTCTAAGTGAGGTCAGTCCATTGTGCCCCTGTATTCCACAGTCAAGCCTCTCCTCATTGTTCTATTCACAATTCTGTCTATTAAACCCATGCATTAAGGCTTTTTAAACCTTATGATATTGACTGAAGTAGGCCGTACAAGTTGACTTTTGTTTGTACGTTGTTTGAGTTTGATTTAAGCGTTCATGTCGATTTAATTTTGAATTTTTTCAACTGTTGTTGTTAGCTTAATTGTAGAGGTAAATTGGAGGGTGTAGAGTGCGATAATCAAGTCGATACATTAATATAAAAAGTAACCGATTCGCCATCTTTATAAGACCGCCATTTTGGCTTTGCCATAAGGATAAGAATTAGAAAGAGGGTTGGTATTTATTTATTTAACTGAATTAAATGTAAAGATAATTAAAATGTTTTAATTCATGACGATAAGTCTTGCGCCTAGTCGCTAGAACAAACAAATGTATGATCTTTTAAGAAAAAAAATACCTATGTAATGTTCTTACCTTCTATGACTGTTCACCATTACTTAAACTCACTCTTAACTTGAGACGCAATTATCTCTAGCATTTCTGTTATGAAGCAAAGTTAAAGTTAAAGTTGTGATATGTTTGTTAGTACTTCAGGCAAAGGGATTAGGTCCATTTCTTTTTAATAATTAACATTTTGTATGTTGTTTGTCAAATGTTGAGTTGTTTTAGTTAGTACAATGTAAATTGTAATTATTATGTTTTGTTTCCAAATTGTAAATGTTGATGATATTTTCCAGATGACCTCGTTCGTTGTAGACTTCGTTACTTGATATCCAAATATTATTTGAGCGTGAAATGTAACAAATGTTTTCATTTGGTTTAGTGTTTCTGTTCTGTTATTTGTAGTGTACTAGTTTATTACTGTTTGGTTATTATTTATTGATATTATGTCAAAGAGGTCTGATATTTTATGTAAGTAGATATTTATTATATTTTAAAACATAATATCCTATTGCCTAGTATCAACTAACTGTCTAGTCAAATAAAATTATGAAAACTTAATAAGTATTTAGATAAACCTTTTTGTTCTGTTTCTACGAATGCTTTTTATTTAAACATATCAAAGAAAATGTATATAAATTAATAGGAAGTACCTTTTGAAGTACAAAATTATACTTAAATGAATAAATACAAAAACACTAAGTTCATCTATACTAATATTAATCTAGTTTGTTTGTTTGGATGAATGCGCTAATCCCAGGAACTACTGGTCCAAAAAAAATATTTCGGTGTTAGATAGCTCATTCATGGAGGAAAGCTATAGGCTAGGTATTTTATCCCCGTATTCCCACGGGATCGGGAACTACGGGGGTAAACCCACGGGGTGCTGCTATACTGAATAAAATAAAGGCAAACTTCGCCACAAAAAGCAATCACCTATACTCGTAATAACAACTAACCGACGTTAGACATTAAAAGTTAATTTCAAATGCACTCGTTCCAAGTTACTTAGAGTTGGCATCACAAACACATAAGAAACTTTAACACATAGAAAACTGGTAACTGACTTGGACCTCTTTAAACCAATCCAATCCATTTTCTGAAGTTCGGTCCAGGTGGTTCACTTCGTTCGTTCAATTTATTGAGATCGGAAAACAAATGCTTTCAAAGTTTGTATAAAGCTAATATTGTTTTCTAGTATTTGTAATTGAATGCAAACAAGGTATGAGTTTTGAACATTTGTGAACCGATTTGCGATTTTTAATCTGAAAGTAATTTCTTGATTTCGAAAATTCGAAACGGCGAAAAGTAGAAAACTCGAAAATGCTATCAAAATCGAGGATGAAGATAAAGGATAATCAACAACAAAGATCAATCGAGGATCAAAATCGAGAATCAGCATCCAGGATCAAAATCGTGGATTAATCGAAGATAAAAATCAAAGATCAACATCGAAGATCAACATCGAAGATCAACATTGTAGATCAAAATCGAAGATCAACATCGTAGATCAACCTTGAAGATAAACCTCAAAGGTCAACATCGAAGATCAACCTCGAAGATCAACCTCGAAGATCAACATCGAAGATCAACCTCGAAGATCAACATCGAAGATCAACCTCGAAGATCAACATCGAAGATCAACCTCGAAGATCAACCTCGAAGATCAGCTTTCAAAATCAACTTCGAAGATCAACCTCAAAGATCAACATCGAAGATCAACCTCAAAGATCAACATCGAAGATCAACCTCGAAGATCAACATCGAAGATCAACCTCGAAGATCAACATCGAAGATCAACCTCAAATATCAACATCGAAGATCAACATCGAAGATCAACCTCGAAGATCAACCTCGAAGATCAACATTGAACATCAAAATCGAAGATCAACCTCAAAGATCAACATCGAAGATCAACCTAAAAGATCAACATTGAACATCAACATCGAAGATCAACCTTGAAGATCAACCTCAAAGATCAACATCGAAGATCAACGTCGAAGATCAACCTCGAAGATCAACCTCGAAGATCAAAATCGAAGATAAACATCGAAGATCAACATCGAAGATCAACATCGAAGATCAACATCGAAGATCAACATCGAAGATCAACATCGAAGATCAACCTCAAAGATCAACTTTCAAAATCAACTTCGAAGATCAACCTCGAAGATCAACATCGAAGATCAACATCGAAGATCAACCTCGAAGATCAACATCGAAGATCAACCTTGAAGATCAACCTCAAAGATCAACATCGAAGATCAACCTCAAAGATCAACATCGAAGATCAACATCGAAGATCAACCTCGAAGATCAACTATCAAAATCAACTTCGAAGATCAACCTCAAAGATCAACATCGAAGATCAACCTCGAAGATCAAAATCGAAGATCAACCTCGAAGATCAAAATCGAAGATCAACATCGAAGATCAACCTCAAAGATCAACATCGAAGATCAAAATCGAAGATAAACATCGAAGATCAACCTCAAAGATCAACATCGAAGATCAACCTCGAAGATCAAAATCGAAGATCAACCTCGAAGATCAACATCGAAGATCAACATCGAAGATCAACTTTCAAAATCAACTTCGAAGATCAACCTCGAAGATCAACATCGAAGATCAACCTCGGAGATCAACATCGAAGATCAACCTCGAAGAATAACATCGAAGATCAACCTTGAAGATCAACCTCAAAGATCAACATCGAAGATCAACCTCAAAGATCAACATCGAAGATCAACATCGAAGATCAACCTCGAAGATCAACTATCAAAATCAACTTCGAAGATCAACCTCAAAGATCAACATCGAAGATCACCCTCGAAGATCAACATCGAAGATCAACCTCGAAGATCAACATCGAAGATCAACTTCGAAGATCAACTTCGAAGATCAACCTCAAAGATCAACATCGAAGATCAACTTCGAAGATCAACATCGAAGATCAACATCGAAGATAAACCTCGAAGATCAACATCGAAGATCAACATCGAAGATCAACCTCGAAGATCAACCTCGAAGATCAACTTTCAAAATCAACTTCGAAGATCAACTTCGAAGATCAACCTCAAAGATCAACATCGAAGATCAACCTCGAAGATCAACATCGAAGATCAACCTCGAAGATCAACATCGAAGATCAAAATCGAAGATCAACATCGAAGATCAACTTCAAAGATCAACATCGAAGATCAACATTGAACATCAAAATCGAAGATCAACCTCGAAGATCAACATCGAAGATCAACGTCGAAGATTAACATCGAAGATCAACCTCGAAGATCAACATCGAAGATCAACTTTCAAAATCAACTTCGAAGGTCAACCTCGAAGATCAACATCGAAGATCAACATCGAAGATCAACATCGAAGATCAACATCGAAGATCAACTTAGAAGATCAACATCGAAGATCAACCTTGAAGATCAACCTCAAAGATCAACATCGAAGATCAACCTCAAAGATCAACATCGAAGATCAACATCGAAGATCAACCTCGAAGATCAACTATCAAAATCAACTTCGAAGATCAACCTCGAAGATCAACATCGAAGATCAACATCGAAAATCAAGCTCGAAGATCAACATCGAAGATCAACCTCGAAGATCAACTATCAAAATCAACTTCGAAGATCAACCTCAAAGATCAACATCGAAGATCAACCTCAAAGATCAACCTCGAAGATCAAAATCGAAGATCAACATCGAAGATCAACCTCAAAGATCAACATCGAAGATCAACATTGAACATCAAAATCGAAGATCAACTTCGAAGATCAACATCGAAGATCAACGTCAAAGATCAACATCGAAGATCAACCTCGAAGATCAACATCGAAGATCAACTTTCAAAATCAACTTCGAAGATCAACCTCGAAGATCAACATCGAAGATCAACATCGAAGATCAACCTCGAAGATCAACATCGAAGATCAACCTCGAAGATCAACATCGAAGATCAACCTCGAAGATCAACATCGAAGATCAACCTCGAAGATCAACACCGAAGATCAACCTTGAAGATCAACCTCAAAGATCAACTTCGAAGATCAACCTCAAAGATCAACATCGAAGATCAACCTCAAAGATCAACATCGAAGATCAACCTCGAAGATCAACATCGAAGATCAACCTCGAAGATCAACATTGAAGATCAACTTCGAAGATCAACCTCAAAGATCAAAATCGAAGATCAACATCGAAGATCAACCTCAAAGATCAACATCGAAGATCAACATCGAAGATCAACCTCGAAGATCAACCTCGAAGATCAACCTCGAAGATCAACTTTCAAAATCAACTTCGAAGATCACAACCTCAAAGATCAACATCGAAGATCAACCTCAAAGATCAACATCGAAGATCAACCTCGAAGATCAACATCGAAGATCAACCTCGAAGATCAACATCGAAGATCAACCTCAAAGATCAACATTGAAGATCAACATCGAAGATCAACCTCGAAGATCAACATCGAAGATCAACATTGAACATCAAAATCAAAGATCATTCTCAAAGATCAACATCGAAGATCAACCTCAAAGAGCAACATCGAAGATCAACATCGAAGATCAACTTCGAAGATGAACCTCGAAGATCAACATCGAAGATCAACCTCGAAGATCAACATCGAAGATCAACCTCGAAGATCAACCTCGAAGATCAATCTCGAAGATCAACATCGAAGATCAACTTCGAAGATCAACATAGAAGATCAACCTCAAAGATCAACATCGAAGATCAACCTCAAAGATCAACATCGAAGATCAACATCGAAGATCAACTTCGAAGATCAACCTCGAAGATCAACATCGAAGATCAACCTCGAAGATCAACATCGAAGATCAACCTCGAAGGTCAACCTCGAAGATCAACATCGAAGATCAACCTCGAAGATCAACCTCAAAGATCAACATCGAAGATCAACCTCGAAGATCAACATCGAAGATCAACCTCGAAGATCAACATCGAAGATCAACCTTGAAGATCAACCTCAAAGATCAACATCTAAGATCAACCTCAAAGATCAACCTCGAAGATCAACTATCAAAATCAATTTCGAAGATCAACCTCAAAGATCAACATCGAAGATCAACCTCAAAGATCAACATCGAAGATCAACCTCGAAGATCAACATCGAAGATCAACTTCGAAGATCAACCTCAAAGATCAACATCGAAGATCAACCTCAAAGATCAACATCGAAGATCAACATCGAATATCAACTTCGAAGATCAACCTCGAAGATCAACATCGAAGATCAACCTCGAAGATCAACATCGAAGATCAACCTCAAAGATCAACATCGAAGATCAACCTCGAAGATCAACATCGAAGATCAACCTCGAAGATCAACATCGAAGATCAACTTCGAAGATCAACCTCAGAGATCAACATCGAAGATCAACTTCGAAGATCAACATCGAAGATCAACATCGAAGATAAACCTCGAAGATCAACATTGAAGATCAAAATCGAAGATCAACATCGAAGATCAACATCGAAGATCAACCTCGAAGATCAACATCGAAGATCAAAATCGAAGATCAACATCGAAGATCAACCTCAAAGATCAACATCGAAGATCAACATCGAAGATCAACCTCGAAGATCAACCTCGAAGATCAACCTCGAAGATCAACTTTCAAAATCAACTTCGAAGATCAACCTCAAAGATCAACATCGAAGATCAACCTCAAAGATCATCATCGAAGATCAACATCGAAGATCAACCTCGAAGATCAACATCGAAGATCAACCTCGAAGATCAACCTCAAAGATCAACATCGAAGATCAACATCGAAGATCAACCTCGAAGATCAACATCGAAGATCAACATTGAACATCAAAATCGAAGATCAACCTCAAAGATCAACATCGAAGATCAACCTCAAAGATCAACATCGAAGATCAACATCGAAGATCAACATCGAAGATCAACATCGAAGATCAACATCGAAGATCAACATCGAAGATCAACCTCGAAGATCAATCTCGAAGATCAACATCGAAGATCAACTTCGAAGATCAACATAGAAGATCAACCTCAAATATCAACATCGAAGATCAACCTCAAAGATCAACATCGAAGATCAACATCGAAGATCAACTTCGAAGATCAACCTCGAAGATCAACATCGAAGATCAACCTCGAAGATCAACATCGAAGATCAACCTCGAAGATCAACCTCGAAGATCAATCTCGAAGATCAACATCGAAGATCAACTTCGAAGATCAACATAGAAGATCAACCTCAAAGATCAACATCGAAGATCAACCTCAAAGATCAACATCGAAGATCAACATCGAAGATCAACTTCGAAGATCAACCTCGAAGATCAACATCGAAGATCAACCTCGAAGATCAACATCGAAGATCAACCTCGAAGATCAACCTCGAAGATCAACATCGAAGATCAACCTCGAAGATCAACCTCAAAGATCAACATCGAAGATCAACCTCGAAGATCAACCTTGACGATAAACCTCAAAGATCAACATCGAAGATCAACCTCGAAGATCAACCTCGAAGATCAACATCGAAGATCAACCTCGAAGATTAACATCGAAGATTAACATCGAAGATCAATTTTGATGATCAACATTGAAGATCAACCTCGAAGATCAACATCGAAGATCAACCTCGAAGATCAACATCGCAGATCAACATCGCAGATCAACATCGAAGATCAACCTCGAAGATCAACATCGCAGATTAACATCGAAGATCAACATTGAAGATCAACCTCGAAGATCAACATCGAAGATCAACATCGAAGATCAACATCGAAGATCAACATCGAAGATCAACCTCGAAGATCAACATCGAAGATCAACCTCGAAGATCAACCTCGAAGATCAAAATCGAAGATCAACATCGAAGATCAACCTCAAAGATCAACATCAAAGATCAACATTGAACATCAAAATCGAAGATCAACCTCGAAGATCAACATCGAAGATCAACATCGAAGATCAACATCGAAGATCAACCTCGAAGATCAACATCGAAGATCAACATCGAAGATCAACATCGAAGATCAACCTCGAAGATCAACATCGAAGATCAACCTTGAAGATCAACCTCAAAGATCAACATCGAAGATCAACCTCGAAGATCAACCTCGAAGATCAACATCGAAGATCAACATCGAAGATCAACATCGAAGATCAACATCGAAGATCAACCTCAAAGATCAACATCGAAGATCAACCTCGAAGATCAACATCGAAGATCAACCTCGAAGATCAACATCGAAGATCAACCTTGAATTTCAACATCGTAGATCAACCTCGAGGATCAACATCGAAGATCAACCTCGAAGATCAACATCGAAGATCAACATCGAAGATCAACATCGAAGATCAACCTCGAAGATCAACCTCGAAGATCAACATCGAAGATCAACATCGAAGATCAACATCGAAGATCAACTTCGAAGATCAACTTCGAAGATCAACTTCGAAGAACAACATCGAAGATCAACATCGAAGATCAACATCGAAGATCAACAGCGAAGATCAACATCTAAGATCAACATCAAAGATCAACATCAAAGATCATATCAAGATCGGAGATCAAGATCGGAAATCAAGATCGGAGATCAAGATCGGAGATCAAGATCGAAGATCAAGATCGGAGATCAAGATCGAAGATCAAGATCGGATATCGGAAGTAAGACATTTTAATTCGTATCGATTTAGTCTGCTTCAATTAATTGTTGTGTAAAAAAGCAAAAACTAAAATTTCAACAGTTTAAAGAAAAGAGAAAAAGTAATAGAAAACCTGATCTTTGGAGATCTAGCATCTCAAGACGACTCGCCGTCGATTTTAAGTAGTTACGAAAACAATATTTTCCATTTTTCTTACGAGAATAGAACTTTTATTGGAAAGAAAAGCTTGTCGTTAAATATTTAACAAACGGTTTCAAGTCTTGTTTGATTTGTAACATTTTATTTCTTGGACGTGGTGAATTTTCTTGACGTTAAAAAATATGTTTAATTATTTTATTACATGATTTTATTTAAATACGTATTTATATTTACTGATTTTATAATAAGGCCTCACAGAAAAAATATATGTTAGTAAATTGAAACGTAGATCTTTGTAGGAAACTATCTATCGTTGTACTTATTAAATCAATTTGATTTTTTATGCATTCTGAAAGTTTATAAACCAATAGCTTAATGTCACATAGATATTAGCCTATAGGTACTTGCAATGACAGGTCCTGACGCAACCTCAAATAATTCAGCCCATCGCTGTACTTTTCAACCTTTCCAACTCCATTTCTCTCTACAATACAATTCCTTTCTTTACAATACAATCTAAAATTTTGTTCCGAACATTCGTAAAGGGGAAAATATTGTAAGAAATACAGACAATTGGTTACTTACCTTTGGATATCTCCGAGTGTTTGTCGAGACTCGAGTCTCTAGAGAAACGGACTTGTTGATACAACCAAAGACAAAGGGACATCTCAACACCTGCCTATTTCTGGACACACGTCTCGACAAATATTTGTATATGTACTTACTTTAAAATTGAAATAGAGTAAGTAGGTATATCGGATGTATTATATTTTTATTTGATTTTGTTTTCTGTTTTAAAAAGAGATGAAAATAAAAGGAATAAGTTTCAGTTTAAGATTCTGTCCGAATGGGTACTACCGTACTCCGTACTACTATTACCCTTAGAGAATAAAGGTACTGCCGTATTGTCAGATATTCTGTTACCAAACAGTAGTGATTAACATTATTGTGTTCTAGTTTAAAGGGCATTGTAGACAGTGAAATTACTGAGCACATGAGAGGTGTTTAAATAAAATCTAAAGTTTCATTTTGTCCCTATATTAGTTTGTATTACAGAAGATCGTAACAATTTTAAATCACCTAATTACCAACAATTATATTTAAACTCATAAACAGTCCAAATACAACTAAAGCTTTGTTTATTACCAGTGTACACAAACATAAAGTGTTACAAAGGCAATCCGTAATGCAACGTCGGCTAATCTCTGAGCTGAGGGAGAGTGACCACTTTGTGGTAACAGGCAATTACTCCATCTCAATTGTTGGCACTTCGACCTACATCTGACCGCGTACTAAACAACCATGTAAAATTTATTGGCACTTACTTGGTAATATTGCTATTAATTGTTTGTAAATGGGGCTGTGTTTGACTAATTAGGTAAAACATTGTTGTTTCGCGTATAACATAATTATTATTTGCCTCGACGTGGTCACGAGATAACTGACCTGTAAATTATGCAACAATGAATTCCGATCGCGAAAGTTTAAAAAGTGTAATTAGGTAAAAGTCAATATTTAATTAAGATACGACATAGTAGGTAAGTATACACAATCTATACAAGACGTGTATACTTAGGGAGTGTAAACAATCTTCTCGTAATAGGATACTAATCCACAGGGTGTCCCGGAATTCAACGTCCAAACGAAAAGGGGGGGTAGGTGTGAGCTTCACGACCCTAGCAAAACAAGAAAAAAATCTAACACCATTTGTTTTAAATATACGCAATTTACTGAAATTCAGTGAAAGAAGTTACACGGGCCCATATTTTCAAGTACTACGATGGCATTTTTTACGTGCCCTCCGAAGCACGGAAACGAAGTCATTTTTAGTAATGACCCATCACAGTCATGACGGTGCCAGATGTTGCTTAACCGCATGGATCTCAAGTGATCCGCGGGTAGCACTGGGCCATTAGCGCTTCAGCCTGGATATACTCCATCGATTACAATAATAAATTGTAACTTAATCACGAACACTTAATCAAAACAAACAAATAATAAATAAATGATAATCCAATTGAGAAATCAGGAATGTTTCATACAATTATGTATGTTAAATGTATTTACCGCAATAGTTACCGTTTGTGGTCGACAAATTATTACACAGTAAAATTAACAAATCAAACACGAGGACTACCTTTTCATTAAATTAACTGATTTTAAACCGCGGCGGATGTTATAACGTAATATTATGTTTTATTTTGACTGTAAATTGATTCACTATTTATGAATGTCATTTGTTTTTGCGTAGACACTATCTTTGTATATGTGTGTATAAATTTTCCATTTTTGAATCATTTGTCCAGATTGGGACTCTTAAAAATGTCTATAAACGCCTTACCACTTTTGTTGCTTATGATTCAAGGAAACTCAAAACGAGGGCTATTGAACCTATTTTCAACTTAGACTGAAAAACATCTGAAAGTACAATCTTAACAACCACGGTACCTATAGCTATAGTCAATCAAAGGTCAATCATTTCCTCTCTAATTAAGTACTTATAAACCATTCAGCCAAAATAGAGTGCCAAGAAATAAAATTAATCATGTTTTTTAACTTTGACATAAACATTTTACTTATTTGATCCAACGATCGTCATGCGTGTTTGACCTTAAAACTTTCGGAACGATACAAATCGGATTCTTGAAATAAAATGTATGATGCTTAGTCAACCCCTCATAAAAATACGTTCAAACGACCTAAGATAGCTTTTCCTTATTAAACTTTCTGTTTCTATAAAAGCATTGTTTTGTAATGTGTAACGTTTAAGAATTTAGAGAGGAAATGATCTTAATAGAAATAGAATGTTTTATTGATTTGGGCTGTAACAATCTGATTAAAAGGAATAGAAACACAAGACGAATGTATGAAAAAGTTACAGTATTTCATGTGCCTATAGGACTGTGTATACTGTGCATTTAGCAGCTGCGAGGACCTTTACAAGGCCACTGATCTCAAAAATATGAGTCGACACGCAAAGAAAAAGAAGCAGTCGTAGTGAACACGCCTAATCCTCCTCAATATCATCAGTGAGAGAAGGAGATGCCTTAGCTTCGCAACGAGGTCTTACAGGCCAAAGTTTATTATCGCAGAACACGAAACGACTATTTGTACTCGTAAAACAGTAAATATTTTAGACTAAGTATTATAAATATTCGCTATAAATAGAACTCTTCTTGATATACTTAGGGCCGATTTTTCCATCGCCAGATAACTGTTATTCGACGAATAAAATTGACGTTTGACAGATTTTGTATGGAATAACTGTCAAAATTTCAAAGTTATTCATCGAATATAGTTGTCTGGCGATGGAAAAATCAGCCCTTAATTACGTAGATATCCATAGAATAAGGATCACGACCAAGATTCTCTCATATATTATCAGTAGATATCAAACACCAGCCGTCTTAAATACGTCAGAAAACAATTTAAGGTATCTCCACACGTACACCAAAACCTTACATTGATTGAAGACGTCACGTTTTAGAACTTGGATGTAAATGAAGTTCATTAACTAGTCGAGATATCGGGAAAGTTCCTGACAATGGAACAGTCACTTGTCCCGAACAACTATCAAGTTTCACCCGCCAAACTAACTGGAATGCGATTAAGTGCAGGTAGAATACAAATTTTCTGAATGATTGGATTTATTTGAATGTTGTCTAGTCTAGTTTTAGTTCTAATTCTTCGTTTTTTGTAAGTTTTATCTGTGACGTAGTTTCTTATACTTTGTTGAATGTTAAGTATACTTAAGTGGGTTAGTCCCATTTTACTCCATTCCTTTGAAATCCAAAATGAAAAAATGCATACATGCAGTCCCAGTTTGCTCCAGAGAATAATATTAAAAATAATATATTATTTTTCATATCCCACTTTACTCCAATCGATACTTGAATAATTTTATTGATTTTTATTTTGATGTCCCAAGATACTCCAAAAAGAGAAGTACAGTCGGATAGAAAAGTTAACAAAACATTATATGCGGTTTATTCCAAATTCCAGGAAGATGCCGAAATGGGAAATTTAAGTGCGATTAGTTCCCATTTCAGCACCCAGATATAATTTAATAAGAATTTCTTACTTCTAAAGTACAGTCCCGCCCATGAAACATATTACCTGTTTGGAGTGTTTGGTTTTCGTAAGAATTTGCGCGAATATGCTCTCCTGGTACTTCTAATAATAAATTCTCCAATATTTACTTTTGTGAATCAATTTAATAAAGTTTATTGTAAAGACCTCTTCTACATTTCTGTTCTCCTGGTAATTAAAATTGGTTATTATAAAATTTCTTGTACATAATGTTTATTTGAACAGAGCAATTTCGTTTCTTTTTTGTTTGGCTGTACCACCCTCACCAGCAGTAGGACTATTTGTAGGTAAAACTCCTAATAACCCATGTTTGCCTGGTACTTTTGTCCACATAGTACAGTTTTATGAACAATGATTCTACCGCAAGGTGTTATTTAACTTGAACATAGCATGTTATTGAGTTACAGTGTCACTCAAAAGGAAAGAAATGACATCTTGAATAGTCATCTTGATTTTAAAATAAACACAGAAAATATATCCTCTGATTTAATATTTCTATATTAGATAAATATGTGTTTACATTTAATAATAACACGGCCTATGGGAAATCTATAACTTTGTATTATTTTTCTTTTTGATTTTTGCGTCTGACTGTATCTCATCCATAAGTGACATTACGCGTGGAGTAAAGTGAAACTGAAAGTATGGCAGTTCCAAATATTGATAAACAAAAGTGTTTGACAGTTTGGAGTAAAATGAAACTTATTTTGAAATTTTTAAAAAAGAATATCTTTGTTTGGAGTAACTTGGGACTTTTTGGTGGAGTAAAATGGGACTAACCCACTTAAGTACTTTACCTAACTTAGTATTAACTAATCTACATACTAATTCACTGTACCATCATCAATGGAAGTAAAGCCATCCTCTTGCATTGGAAAGTACTTTTTGATACTTTACTTTGATGAATTTACAAAAAAATGGTTTATTTTTCTTCTTACTACAAGAAACGTTCCCAGGCACCGAAACTACCGAGATTTTAATCCTCTTTATTTGTATAAGACGTCTTCTTTTAAGTCGATTAAAAACATGGATACTCCCCTTTTATCTAGGTTAATATTTTAATATATAAAATTCTCGTGTCACAGTTTTCGTTACCATACTCCTCCGAAACAGCTTGACCGATTCTCATGAAATTTTGTGAGCATACTCAGTAGGTCTGAGAATCAGCCAACATCTATTTTTCATCCCGAAATTCCTACGGGAACGGGAACGGGAACTACGCGTGTGAAACCGCGAGGCGCAGCTAGTTATAATATATAGGTCTAGGTTCAAGTGTCATTTTTTTGTTACTCTTTCCTTTCATTTTCTTTTTTTCCATTAGAGAAATCTATTAAAATCTCCAGGGTGGTTAAGAAGCCGGCAAAGAAACAGACAAACAAAAGCAATGACTTTACAAATTTTATAAGACTACTAGCGGCGCCCCGTAGTTTCCGTTCCCGTAGGAATATGGGGATAAAATTGCTTAAAACCTTTTCACTGAATCACTCTATCTATTGAAACAAACCGCATCAAAATCAGTTACGTAGTTTTAAAGATCTAAGCATACATAGGGACAGAGAAAGTGACTTTGTTTTATACTATGTAGTGAAGTAGTAGTTAAGCCTTCAGACTTCGTGTGAGTACAAAAACTTAATAGGTCAATAGTACTTATATATTTATGTAAGTATATATAAGTTGACTAGCAGTGCCCCGCGGTTTTACCCACGTAGTACCCGCTCCCGTGAGAATGCGTAGCTCGTAGTATCATACAATCTCGGCACAATTCACCATCGTATTATATATTTATGTATATATAAGTTGATTACCCGTACTGTGCAAAAATATACAATGAGTTAATGATGAAAACCATATGAAAATCTGTTCTGTGGTTTACATATGGCTGGCCATTTAGTGTGGCACGATGTCAGCGCTACCACTTGAACTCGTAACCTAGACGGTGCTACCATATGAATACTAATGGAAATAAGGGTGACAAAAAATATATGATACTATGATACTAAATATGAAACAGTTTATGATTTCTAACACACTTCATTGTTTTTTCAGATACCTTTATGTAATTAGGTATTTATGAATGTACAATTTATACTTTACTAGCTGTGCCCCGCGTAGTTCCCGTTCCCTTGGGAATTTCGGGATAAAACCTAACCTATGTCCTTCCCTGGACCATAAGCTACTTCTGTACCAAATTTCAAGTCAATCGGTTCAGTAATTTAGGCGTGAAAAGGTATCAGACAGACAGACAGAGATATTTTCGCATTTATAATATTAGTAAGGTTTATAATATTAATAAGGATGTATGTATCAGAGGACAACCTTAGTTAAATTTGAATGAGTAATACTTATAACAATTAAGGGATTTTGATTTTCAGTATTAATGGAATTTAGCCGCTGAGGACCTTTACAAGGCCACTGATAGTGCCATATCGGTGGCAGAGTTCTGGTCCTCTAAAATATGAGTCGACACGCAAAGAAGAAGAATGGAATTTAACGGAATAGAGTACCTACCAAGAGAATAAGAACTTAAGATTGTATTTTCGTTCTTTACATAAACTTTCGAGTTCCATTAGTAACGTTTTCAGTTATTGGGCGAGCCAAGAACACTTGACACCGCAATCACTGTGCATTGTCGCATAACTTTTTTTATTGTTTTTAATGGAAATAAGTATTTCGAATACGTATTTCAAAAGAATTTTTAATATTTTGAGCTCTACTTTAATGTAGGTGAGCTTAAGGGGTAGTGTTGGTTGGCCCCTTTAGGTGCACATGAATGAAAAAATCGTTCTTCTTGTAAATGGTGTTATTATTATATTATGGCACGCGGCACAATGTTATACTTATTATATATAGTCACTAGTCAATACAGTAGGGAAGGATTACAATTATTACGTCCGCCATTAACGGTAAGTCCTGCGCAAGAGAGTGTGTCAGCGCGTTAGGTACGTGACACCGTACGAGCTAGGCTAGTGCAGTGCCACGTCCGGTTAGAAACAAACATTAACAAACAAGTGCGACGATGTCGCCACAAGCTAAACATCACCTTGCCGATTAAGTTACCATTAGGGCGAGCAGACATGAAAAAAAGACTGGAAAAAACGTAGAATCTTAACGTAGAATCTACAAAATCACTTAAGTAAGTAGGTTAATATGTAGATTCTTCTACAAAATCACTTAAGTAAGTGATTTTGTAGAAGAATCTACATATTAACGTAGAAACGTTGATAATATACGAGTAGTAAGTAGTTTAACTTCAAAGTAACAGCTACAAACTAAGTATTACAAACATTTTGTATTTAAAATGTAAAACCAAACGAGCGAATAGAGAACAAATAAAGCTGAAACAACACATCATTAAGCCTAGAAACGAGGAACAATATGAAAGTTCTCCCTTCAACTAAAAAGGACAAACAATGTACGTTTCGGTACGCTCCTCCTGTTTACATGTTTGCTAGAAGCGTGTACAAAGTAGGTAATGGTACTAACGAAGCGAGAACTATTTCTTGATGTTTGAGTTTCAATGTTATTATTATGATTTGTTTCTACCTCTTTCTACGCTAGTACTCATTATTATACTAAGCTCTTTCTGAGAAAGCACGTTCTGTTGAATCAGTGAAGCACTCGCCTATTACGAGTATTACATAAGTACCTACCTACCTTACCCATTTGTAAATAGCTAAGTATTGTAAAAGTTTAGAATAGAAAAAAAAATCTATTCTATTTTAATTGTTGCGGATTTGAATCCCATGTGTTTTATGATAAGTACTTATTTGTGTAAGTAATCCACTTAACTGTCCATAAACAAATGTTTATGAGTTTATCTAGGTGTAAGTGATTGCATAAAGTATTACTTGCTAAATTTCTGATACTCTAAATACTCTACCTACATTATTTGTAATGCAGGTAACAAATATACCTAATTAGTCTACTCACCCACTATAAACTCACCCACTGGGTGAACTTGAACAAAATTGTATGTAAATCTCCTAATATCCCATGTTTGCCCGGTACTTTACGATGACAAAAATTTGGAGTAATGTCTCATTCACAATCGGCTAAATTACTGGGTGAGATGACCACTAAGAATGTTACAAAGTTGAAACTCACCCAGTGGGTGAGTTTATAGTGTGTGAGTAGCCACCTAAGCCCTTATTTAGGGATCAGTTAAGATAAGACGATGATAGAAAGGTTTGTTCTGTTTTCATCCTAATTAAATAGTTATAAATGACTGTCGTTATATTGTAAAATGTAATTATAACGAAATGTACTTAGTTACCACTACTTTTAATCACGTCACATTATACCTAGGTAGGTACTTGCATAGCATAGGAAGTACCTACGATAAAAGTTCTTATAGTGTAAGTAGTAAAATTATAACGCAAAAGTAGGAAGTACATACTATCCTATTGCTTAGTGAAAAAATAGGTAGGTACCTATGTTAGGAAAAACATTTTTAACACACTTTTCGGTATTTATGAGGTATTGTAGTGGTTAAAATTAAAATAAAACCCAAAGGAAACGAAAATCACGTGGGAACAAGGCAGGGTGTAAATTAAAAGACGTATTTTACTACACATCACATTTATTTCTACTTTCATTTCATATTTTTTTGCATTTAGGTATGATAATAAAATTTTACTTAAATATAGGTATTTGTACATAATGTACTTGTATAATGAAAACATTATAGGTACCTATTATAGTAATTTAAAAGCGAAGAATATAGGTATAATAGTTTATAAATATGACTTATTATTATAGTAGGTATAATTTCTTGCTAAAAAAAATCACATTCACGAAGCCTTAATAAGCTAATTTGTATCGTATAATTATATATTTATTACATAACATTTAGGTACATAATTTCGATTCCAATTGATTTTTACTTTATGAAAATTTTGGCTAAAATGTAATAAATAAATTCATTTATTAGTCTTGTTGAAGCTTGTGTGTATTTATAAACATTTTAAACTTGTGAATAGTCTTAACAAGGCAT
This sequence comes from Timandra comae, assembly GCA_958496195.1. NCBI lineage: Eukaryota > Metazoa > Arthropoda > Insecta > Lepidoptera > Geometridae > Timandra > Timandra comae. The sequence goes on along the minus strand of OY292358.1, from coordinate 9,663,218 downwards.
ATCATTTTTACTGATAATTTGTGTAATGTAATGTATATAATTTTTGCTATTATATAAGTAAAATCACCATTTAGAGCACCGTTATGTCAGATTGGAAAACAGACATACATCTGAAAGCTAACTAGAGTCACCAAGTTTTCTGTGCCGGCGACCAAAAGTGGAAGCTACTATTGTCATTTTGATTAAAATGTCATTTGGATACATTTTAAATAATCTGACAACCAAAAGATGCGATTACAGTGACACTGTCACCGGCACACAAAACTTGGTGACTTTATACTTGAGCTTATCGCAAGTGTGAGCAGGTTTCCTCGTGTTTGATGTTTTCCTTTGCTATTTTGACTGAAGTAAAAAATATATTCATTATGAATTGACTACGTATCAAAAACTTAAAAATCAATTTTAATAATTATATAAACATGAAACATTGGGATAAACGAAAAATAGGGTGTGAAACAAAAAATAAAAACCAAAAATATGATATCAAATGAAATTTATTCGTGGAATAGATTTGTATGGATGAGATCTAATATCAGTTATAAACGCTTCTTCATAAATCACAAAAAAAACAGATTTAAAATTAAAACTAAAATATCATAAGGATTGTGTATCATGTAAATATTATTGTGTGTCATGTTTATCACAGGGTAAACAGTTTATAATCTCCACAAAAATAATAATAAATTATTAAAGATATCAAAAAAGAAAATAGTAGACAATACTTAGAAAATGAATCGTAATAAATTGGTAGTAATAAGGTTTAAAATTGTTTACCAAATGTATCATCGATCAACAATAATAAATGAATTCTTTTTTTAATAACTTTAGATTATACCTCTTTAAATTGTAACAAGATTCGTGCTTCTTTGAAGCATACTCAGTTTTTTTTTTAATTTGACATAAGTCAATGTCAAATTTGACATTAAATATACTTAGAGTAAAACATCAAAAGCATTTTTCTTAATATTTTATATGTATAGTAAATATTTAATAGTAGCTAAAAATAACAATGTACTTATGAGGAAGAACAATTGAAATTCAACCTTATATCTAAGAATTAAAATGCTTTATTGAATAAACTGTTTAATAGTAGTGTACTTATTGGGACAATCTTTAGTTTCATTTAGGCACGTTGAAGTTACTATACAGTAGTAGTATAGATCTGTGAAGGGCGCCTCGGGACGATCAAACCATTTTGATCCTTTACACAACTAGTTTGACCGGTTTGTCGATCAAAATGGTTTGACTTAAACCAAAATTTACGTGTTTGACTCACCGTTTGACCGTCTCGGGGATCCCTTAAGATCACACTGATTGAGAAAGTCTTCTCTCTCACTGATGATATTAATACAGTGAGGAGGGCGTAAAACACCTTCAAAATACTTTTCGAAATAGTATAAAATATTAATTTGTATACATTTTTATATCATTTTTAATCAGTTAATACTGAGATTAACTGAAATATTTAATCAAGAGGACGGTTAAAGACACCTTTTTTATGAGATTCGATTATTAATATAAATTAAAATGTGATTAAAATGGCGATAACATTAATGAATGATTGATCAGTCATCTTGTATTAATGAATGAAACAATATTTTTCTTACAATAGGGACAAAACACAAAACTGCAATTCGGTTACATAGTTTGAAATCTGCGAGCTCACATAACAAAACTTGAACTTCGGTTTTCGTTAAGCGTGGATAACATTGTGATGTTTCGACAAATCACAATGGAAGAAATTACATTGGTACCGATTCTCAGTTCTGTGTTTCACTCCTTACTGTTAACGTAAATAAAGTAATACTTTAGACAATATAAAAAGAAAATACGGTAAATATTTTTCTATCTGTTCGACTGCACTAGTATATAACATTACGCATTTGTATGCAGTTTTTAACATTACAATTATACTTCCAATAATATTATCATAAGCAATATTAAAATATAAAATACTATTTTTAAATATAGTAATAGGCTAACAATAGTCTTGTTTCTTTTGAAAGCAGAATAGATTATAATTTAAGGCATTGTATAGTTCCATAAGGGCATTTGAGCGGTAATATAGCTCAATATACCTGTATAAGAAAATGTATTGGATAAGCTCAGTTTTTCGTTCAGTGGAATCGATCATACAAACTAATAAAGCACTTATTAGTCAAATAAAATAAAAATTTGTTAACGAAATGTCAGAGAGACACGTTGAAAAGTAGTGACAGATTATAGACGTTGACAGTGACATTGCTGACATTCGAAACTGTCTAATATCAACTTAAACTCCAGGCATTAGAGCTCAATTTAGATATAACATGTAAGCTGTGTTATTTTGTAAAACAAACTCGGACTACAGATGTAAGCAGTGAGTCATTTTTCTGACTTTCTAATATGAACTTAAATATGAGGTTTTAGAGTTCAATTTAGAAACAACAAATAATGTTACTCCAAACAAACCGTCTATTAGAATGTACAATCGATCGATTTAATTAAGAATAAGAAACTTACACAACAAGACTTACATTAAAAATATTTAGTTTCATAACTGGTTATAAAAACTACTCCACATTGAAGTATAAAAATGTTTTAACAAGCAACAGACATCATTTTATAATGTTGCAACTTAATTTAATAAAGAAATGGTGTATTTCGAGGCGATTGTGTAAAATGCAGTACATTAATATTAGGTAGTAAGTATAATATTGTATGTAGTATTAATATAGGCCGAGAAGTCCGAGTAGACATTTCTTGTAGTGGCCGGAACAGTCGCCCTGTAATGAGATAAGAATAATGTTATTAATGTACTAGAGACAGGGCCAAGGAGTGTATATTCTGCCTATGTCAGTATTACCAAGAGTCATCTATAGGGCTCTTTCAATGTAGGTGTTTCGTGTTCGTGTTTTCATACGCGCATGGTGCAGCAACGATTGCGGTTTCGATCTGATTACACTCCTTTGCACTGCGCGCTTTCCATCGGTGAAACAATTATTGAAATAGGTTTCATAGTTTTTGTGTTAACATTATCATTCACTATATCATCTCCATACTCATATCTATAAACTCAACCTTAACTATCTTACCCCTAATATTCACACACACACCCAGTCCGAGATAAACATTTGTGGTTCACACAAATATTAAGCACGCACGGGAAAAATGAAAAATCGTAACAAACAATCAAATCTTTCTCTTTATAATATTAGTAGATACCTCAATCCAGCTCTGCAGCGTCTCGCCGTACTTGTTCTGGAACATGTCGGAGATGTCCCCGAGGTCGACCTCGCAGCGCGTCACCATCACGCGGATCAGCTGCCGGTCGTTGGTGCCGAGCCCCTTCATCGACTTGTGGAGCCGCTCCGCGAAGAACAGCGGCTTGTTGCGGACTACTTTAACTGGAAATAGTAATATTTTTGTAAGTAAAAATCGTAAAATTTTTCATTAATCACTCTTAACAGACGTCTTAAAGTGGGCATTGATTTCTTGTAAAAGTTGACATCCCCATACAAAATCAGGCTTTATTTATTAGGTGTGTTCATTGTTAAAGCAAAAAATCTGCATTGGGTTTACAACCAACATGGCCTCACATATATGCTGAAGAACTTCTTTGTGCATGTTGACTTACGTTTACGACATCAACAAAATTATGTCGACCGCAGAACCCAATTTTTTAAAGCAATAGTAGAATCGATCAAGGTGTTTTATTAGAAAAACAAAGGCTTGTCAGATGTTAATGATGTGAATAGATTGTTGTATGAAAATCTGCTATAACTCAAACTACGAGTATGATGCGATGTTATGAATAAGTATACTAACCAATAGCACGTAGAGCCTTCTCCAAATCCCCGGAGAATTCAGCTTTGATTGCGTCATCGATGTCGTGTCCTGTCAGGAACTGGTACTCCTGGAAAATGGCTGCCAACTGCGGGAACGAACGCGAGCAGAGTACTGCGTTGAACACGGACTCGTCTGTGCCGAGACGGAGCTCACCTGGAAAAATAATGTAATGGTTAATGACTATTTGAGTTATTGAGATAGAATTTACATAATAATGCCATGACTGAATATTTAAGCTAATGAGATACATAAGAGCGTATGAAGTTTTTTGTTCATAAAATAAACTTTGCGTATGTGAGCAGTGTTGGAATATAAATTAATCTATGTTGAATTGTATTCCTAGATTAATTTTAATTCCAATATACAAAGACGTCTAAATAAAATACATAGTTGACGGGTAAATATAATAAAGTACTCATAACAGAGACATAACAGTATCAAAAACACAAGGAAAAAGAAGCAGAGCGACCACTCAGCCTCTGATTAGTACATTAAAAATAAACAATTACAAAACTATCACGTCTCTAGCCAAAACTTCTTAATCATCTCAAAGTCAAATCAACACCCTCACAAATCATTGAACAAACGATTAAGTAGAACACAAACATGAATCACATGCTTTAAAATCTTATGAAATTGACGTTGACGTTTTTGACGTCACCATGACTAATAAACCTACGTCATTATAAGAACGTCAAGTAATGAGTCATCTATGGTCTGTGTTAAATAAAACTGGTTAGTCATATGACTTTTTTATTATCTAATATTTAATTAGTTTTTATTAATTGACTAAATGTGCCTTAAGGTTTACCGGGAAAATCCCAATCTCATGGGAGTTTCGGGATAAAAATTGAATTAATATTGCTATAGATGTTTCCGAACCATTTCTAGGACATCTGTACCAAAATCTAGATAAATCGGGCCGCTGCATTTTATTATTAATTTATATACAACTAGCTGTCTGTGTAGTTTTACCCGCGTGGACCTAATCCCGTTTTGTGTGTCCCGTGTTAAAATTTTGGGATAAAAATCCTATGTATTATTCCTAGGTATGGGGAACATCTGTACCAAATTTCATTAAAATCCATTCAGTAGTTTTTGCGTGAAAGAGGAACAAACATCCACACTCACAAAAATTCGGCTTTATAATATTAGTAGGATTTTCATCATCATTAAAACATTAATTACATGCAAAGTTATCGGTAAAGGATGTTGCCATTAACATGATTATGTAAATTAATATATTTCATCCATTCTATCCTGTTAAGTTGAGATAACAGTATGATAAAATGAATGGATTTTCCTAAAATAACTTGTATAGTAATGTAACAGTTCATTACACATAGAACGCAAGACATTAGCATTTTTGGCACGTATGGAATAGAATATTGTAATGTATAATGGGGTTTCCCCAATATCAAACAGATTATGACGGCCAACTACTGCTATTTGTTTATAAAACTTCCTCATTATTATAAGCAATTACCAGTTTTTTTCATTATTCTTTGTGAAAATGGATAATAATATTGTTGTCCTTATTGTATGTAATTTATTTTTATAGATCTTTTAAAAATGGAATAAGTATATAAATAATTAATTAATAATATAAATAATTAAAAATGGATATTACTTTAGAGTTTATAAATTCAATTACATTTATCTCTTTATGGTTATGTAATAATCGGCTCTTAATTATACATATGGCCGGAGCCTGCCCTGAATTTCTGACTATTTATTAATCAAAATCAACATACCAGCCTGCAGCAAGCTTCTAGCATCCTCTCTGGCCCTCTCTTGATCGACGTGGAAATCTTCAGATCTGTTGCCCTGAAATAATTCAAAACATCATCATCAGTCTTTATATAGTTTTATATATTTTTATTGCTTTCTTTGGATTATTTTTTGGATTCAGCTTATCAAACACATAAGTAATAGATATAATATGCAAAATTATTCAAAAATCATTTATTCAGTTAAGGCCTCAATGAGGCACTTGTGAACGTCATTGAATCAACCACCGATTCGGAATTACATCAGCCGAGATGAATCGCCAAGAAACCAGGGCTGGTATTATTTTTTTAAATAAAATGAAATACAAATGTAACTTATAACTAATGTTGATAATTGATATAAATTAAAAATTTAAAAAACCCCCAACACAATTACTTTCAAACCCCCATAACTTTTAAACGGGTCAACCGATTTTCATCAAACATGTCTAAGAACACTTGCACGTAAGTCCCCTTTAATACAAAAAACTAAATTGAAATCGGTTCATCCGTTCGAGAGCTATGATGCCACAGACAGACAGATACACACACACACACAGACACGTCAAACTTATAACACCCCTCTTTTTGCGTCGGGGGTTAATAACTTAACAATACTTAATATCAATAAAATCACAATATCTACACTAATATTCTTTAGGAAATAAATATCATTTATGTATCAATAACTAAATACATAATATTAACAAGTATATAACAACAGAAAGTAAACAATGCATACATTTTCCTTATAACAACTCATGTTATTGGCAAAGTTGTATTAAAACAAAAGATTATGAACCTTATCCATATGAGTATAAGATTGAAAATTAAATACCTTAAGAAAATAAGATATTATTCGTTTAATATCTTATGTTCACCACTCATCACCTCTAGTAATAATTGAGAATTACTTTTAGTATGTGTTAATATATTGTTATAGTACATTGAACTAACAATATCTACATAATAATACAATCTATACTAATATTATGAAGATGAGTTTGTTTAGCGTCAACCTCAGAAACTACTGTTTCGAATTAAAAAAAACTTAGTGACCGATAGTACATTTATAGAGTACTAGTAGCACCCCGCGGTTTCACCTGCGAATTTCCTTTCCCGTTTCAACAGTGATATGTGTATATACTCGATTACTCATTTAAATATATAAGTATCTATTTTATTACTACATCATCTCATTATAGTAACTAAACCTTGCATCTAGAGTATCAGAAACTACGACGCTCACTCATTCGCACACACACCCAGACCGAGATAAACATAAGCTGCCTTATTTACGTTGCATTTTTAGTCCGGTTTAGCACTAAACCAGGTTTTACAATCAATGTTGAATACCGTCAAAGTGACAGATTTTACTGACAAGGTGTCAAATGCTTACCAGGTTTTGTTAAACCAGCCTAAAAATGCAACACAAATAAGGCTATTGTGGTTCTCACAAATATCAAACCCGCAACCTTACTTATAACTGTACTATCTACAAATAATGTCTCATAAACAGCATTCCTAAAATGGCGTAGCAACAATCCATTTATAATAGTACCTAAAACATTTTTATTTATTCAAGTGGTGAACAACGATAAGCACCAATTTTGTCCGTAATTAATACAGTTTATATTTAAAGACAGAATCAGAGTCTGATACAGTAATTTTATTGCTTTATTTGCATAGTAATTTTAGAACGTCGGACCTTTTAAAAATGAGTTGAGGATAGGATATTACGTAGATTCCTGCCTGTCCCGTCAAGCTATTTGAATATACAACAAAAGTATGATCTGAGAATGCGCTATACTAAAAACGTCCGTCTATGTATTTTTCGGGAAAGTAAGAAATTTTTGGACAATTTGTTACTAAACAATTGATACAATTTGTTACAACAATACTAAACTCAGTCTTGAGGTATAATTTTTTAGGGAAAGCTATCAAAATAAGATTTACAATGTTGTACATTTATGTAAATTGGTTATAACGTCTTTTGAGTTTTTATCGTTGGGAATTGTATAACAAACGATTGCTTTTTGTTTTGTCTATTACATTAGTCTAATATCTATGGTAACTGTGAAGAATTATTAACTTGGTCGTAGTAAGAATATTATTATAATATCTGCATTTTACTTAAAATCACATCAAAAGCTAACGTCTTCTGACTATGAATGTAACTAGGCTTATACTCGATAAATATTACTTGTTTCTTACCATGCACAAAGAAGTCATCAGCCTCTTGAAGTTTCCAGATGTGTCACCACGCAAATCATCTTCGAGGAGTGTACCGTACACTGTAAACACACAAAATTGGTTGGCGATTAATTAACAGAACATCTGTTCAATTAAACTTACAATGAAGAGTAAGAAAATCAATTGTACATTCGTGGCTAGGAATACCTAACTAAAAAAGTAAGTAAATTAGTTTTTTTACTGAAAATTCAATACTGTTTTTTTAAATTTAAGAAATATAATTTATATCGTTTTGGATTCGAATTCATTATTATCAATTACAAATAATTTGTTTCTTTACGTATACATATGTACATATATTCTTATTCATCGTTTACCAATCAATCGTTTCATAGCATATATTTTTGTGGAACATACACTTTAATAATAGTTTTTGTGCTTAACTACATAGGTACGTACGTACCAAAAAACAAAAGGTCAAGTACAAAATGAACTCATGCCTATAGAAAGAAATTCTCAGGGCCAACATCTTACAAAATGGCTTTATGTATCTTAATTTATGCCATAATGATAATACAGATATACATCATACTTGGATAGTCTAAATCTAATGGGAGGACTAGTTTCTGACGATTTACAAATAATATGTCTATGATAAATATTCTCCTTACGCTTAGGTTAACGGAGCAATGATTTGATGTACCTCTACCTACTTATCTATATATGAAAATGAAAAAAAAATGAAAATGAAAAAAGTTTATTGTGACACACAGTATATATAAAAATGAAACCCGTTTTCCTTGGTCTGGCTGGACCGATTTCACTAATTCTTTTTTTGTTGTATTTGTTATTATTAGGAGAAGGTTCTTATGTAAAAAAGTCTGGAAAATCAACGGGAAAATTGGACACGTGCGAAGCCAGGGCGGGCCGCTAGTATTTTATATGAAAATAGCTATATTACTACCCCAATTTTCCAAAAATCGACACACTACTATAAATTACCAATTCAATAAAAACGCAGTATAGGTAATTAGACATTATTAAAACTCGGTTAACGCATAATATGATACGCCCAGTTATAACCCCACAGATAACAGGCCATTTACAACGCAAACATTCGACCACATAATGATAAGTTCCGACTTCTGCACAAAGTCATTGCAAGTGCATAAATAACCTTCCTCCTTCCTTAATCAGTATCACTCAACATCCCGTATCCTTTTACTGGGTTTAGGTTACACTTGGCTGAGTGTAGCCTAAGATACGTAGGCTAAAATGGCAAATAAGAAAACGTACCTACCTATATCCAGAAAGTTTAGGCTTTAGTTTACTAGAGTTAACATTACGTAACATAATCATTCACTACATCATCACATTATAGTAACTGACCCCTAACTACGCTAGTACTCATTATTATACTGTGCCCTAACTAAGTTCGAGACTTGTATATAGCGTATCAGAAACTACGTACCACATTCACACACACACCCAGACCGAGACAAATATTTGTGGTTCACTGCGGTTCATACAAATATTTACCAAACGATAAACAATATTGGTTATATAATATTATTACTATGTAAAACGAGTTTGCATGTATTTTATATGTATGTATTTAGGTATTTGACATGGTTCAAGGTTACATAGAGGTAAATAAAGACACAAAATTACGTGCTACGATATATCTGAGTTCTTAGTTTTTAAATAGACCAGTCTGTAAAAGTCCTACAAAAATCATTTCATCTGTATAAAAATTTTGGGCAATAGTTATTTATGGTACAAGCGAGGTAAGTTGCTGATTACTTCCGAGGCGCTATTGAGGCCCGAGCCGTCAGGCGAGGGTCTGAAGATAGCCGAGGATAGTAATCATCAATACACGCGTGTACCATACAACGTTTTTCAACACACTTGCGAAGAAATTATCATTTTTCGCTAATAAATAAACAGTTTTTCTTTTGCGCATCCAACACAACAATAGTGATCGGCCAAAGACTAAAAGAATATACTCATTAAAAAAAATCGAATGAATGAATAAATGGAATCGACCATAGACCTACCAAAAGTATGGAAACATAGTTGAAGTTTGTTTTTAAAATGTATGGACACGATTTTATTGGTACCGAAACTTTTTTAAAATGAAAGCATTTAAAAAAAACAATCTATAACTCACTAGTGAATAAAACGTGTCATTATTCAACTGTTTTTGCACAAATAAGAGAATATCTTTATGATCCCCTTTATGAGCAAGTGTGTTGAAAATGATATTTATTTGGTTAAAATCTAAATATAATGTGTTTTTTTGCCCTTTGATAAAGAATATTTAAAATTATATATGGTTGTATGTAATACCACAACAGCTGTAGCAGTAATATGAACTGTAGTGTTTCATAAAATTGTATGTACCTACTACGTTTGGCTATATAAAATTTTATGTAAACATACCTACATTATATTACATATCCCATGAAACAAAACAATGTAATATTACTTACAATTTTAATTTCCTTTACAAATAAAATTGTTACAAAACCTACTATTTATCGTATCAACATTTTCCTACCACATCCCCAAACCTTGATAAAACTTTATAGAGAACTGATAACAGCCCAATCTAAACTGGTTAGGTAACTAACTGGAAAAACAACCCAGCACAAATATATTTGGTTGTTTTTCAGTCACCTAACTAGGAACGTAAGAGACTGTAACAAAGTTACATAAGATCCAAGGCAAGAAAGGATTTTCCATAAGGTTTTGTTAGTAAATCGTAATATTCTCGAAAAAAATACTTACAATAATGACTGGTGACGTCACGCAACCATTTGGCACTGAATCAAGAAACTTCCGTCTTACAAGTAAAATGACTCACAATTGATTACGTTTAGCTTCAGAGAGCAGAAATTCTGTTGTATGGACCGCGTTCGAATCGATCTATGTAAAACGACGATTGCTTATCGGAACAACAAGAGATTTTGGTTTCAAAAACTATTGATTTAAAGACTATATAGCTTTATGAGTAAACCTTTGGAAATCAAAAATAGAGCGAGTAGGGGATAAAAGAGACTTTGGTTCTTTGGCTCTACAGACTAATCTCCTAACGACAACAGTCCTAAAGGGTTTGAAAAATTAACCACTTAGGAGAGTTAATTAAAGAGTCAGTGAGGTGTAACAAAACATAGACTAGAGCGAGTTATCAATGATTCATCGCCAGGAATATGCCTATTTTCATGCAGCAACTTTTACCTGGAGTGCTAATATCAACGTTGATAAAATTATCCTCAAAGGCAAAAATGTACAAAGCACTTTCCTGTTTGGAGGAAATACATACTTACAAACAGTAACGGTTATCCAACCAACTTATTTTGTACGTTTTACGCAAATGAAATTCAATTTGGATATGAAATGTAGCCATGGCCACTTGTATTAGACTGATATCTATGCAAAATGTAGTCAAAGTTTGTCCAGTAATTTAGACATCAAAATCTCACAGAATATACATAGTTTCTAGCAATTATTGTGCGGATGACAATATGTAAGTGAAACTACTTGAAACGGAATAAATACGTGATTTGAATTTAGAATAATTAGAAATTGCTCATTTTGGTTCATTACAAGTGTGTCTAATATTAAAAGAACAGGTATACTAGTTTGCACAATAACGTTACGTATTTAGAGCATTCGCAGTATCGGAAATAATTCATTAGTAGCCACGATATATCCAGTCCCAAGGACGTTTCACACAACGCTAAGAAATCGTATCAAACGAGATAAGTACTTGATTCTTAGTACTTGGTACATACTTGTTCTGTGTATTGAGACTAGATCTTTGACAAAGAAAAAAATGATATTTCAAAAGAGTTATAATTGTTCTGAGTGCGTCATACTGATATCACAGCCTGGATATAGTTTGTTGTATTTGTATGTATGAATGCGTGTGTACGATGGGAAAACCCTTTATTATTATTACGAAATCAAAATGTCATAGCCGGTCGCTGCGTTGTGGTTTATACTTTGCATTTAAACATAAACTGATACAAAAAAACTGAATTTAAACTTGGCGTTATGTGTCGTTTATAGTTAAAGTTACTAGCTGTGCCCCGCGGATTCACCCGCATAGTTCACGATCCCGTGGGAATTTCAGGATAAAACATAGCCTATGTCTTTTCCCGGACCATAAGCTACCCCTGTTATAAATTTTAAGTCAATCTGTTCAGTAGTTTAGAAGTGAAAAGGTAACAGACAGACAGACAGAGTTACTTTCGCATTTATAATATTAGTAAGGATTGTCAGGCGAAAACTCATAATATCAAACTAGAAAATAGGGTCAAATGCCATTTGACCTATTTTTTATTTGGCCTTAAAACCAAATTTAATAAAATCAATCACTTACTGGCAGTATAAGATTGCTTGATGACATTGATCTCGTGGTTGGACATGGTGCACATCACTTCGATCAGCACATCTTCATCGGTACCAATGCCCGCGATGGCATCGTGGAGTTCCTTAGCGTAGTATTGTGGTAGGGGCGTCATCAGAGCTACTAATAAGTCTTCGAATTTACCACTTGTCTCGCTCTTCAAGTCTGATATTAGGTCCTGGGGGAAAATAAGATTTAATAACACTTGCTTTGGATTTAAAGCCCTAGAAGAGTATCTTTGATACAGGTATAGAACAAGGTATAATTTCAATAATGGCGCTACGGCGTCCTTCATACTAGGATCAAATTATGCACCTCTATGGTTAAAGAGTAACTTATGCACCTCTATGGTTTAAAGGTCAAAATATGTATGCACGGAAGGAGCCTCCCCGAGTGGCGCATATAACAAGCATGCGCCTGGCGCACCCTGGGCAATGGTCTGCGGCCGGCAAGTCGGTAACGCAGACTTGCCGATCCTTCCACCTCGACTCAACGGCAAATAACTTGCCGTGCGTGTCTCTACACCTGCACACGTGAGGACCTTTACAAGGCCACTGATAGTGCCATATCGGTGGCCGAGTTCTGGTCCTCAAAAATAGAAGAAGAAGAATCTTCTGATAGCCAACCAATTATAATACAATCAATCAACCATTTGAACGAATAAAGAGGGTCTTATAAATAATGTTTTAACTAAGACATACTTAAACATTATTTCAGTGATAAAACAAAATGTACATGAGCATTACTTTCCCACGAAACCGTTCAATACATATTTTGTTTGTATACTATATAAGTTAATCTATTAAATTGTTCCATCAGCAAACTGTTTTTATGATGATAAATTGCCGTAGCCTTGGGCATTAGAGGTTGCCGTCGACATTACACTAAAAGGTATACTGTGTCATCAAATTGAAGGTCAATATTATGGGGAGAGGCGATTATAGTTATGTAATGTAGCCTTTATTGTGTTACTATTAGCAAAATCTACTTTTATATTAACGTTGCTCCCGTGGGAATTTTAGGATAATTTCAGTACACCTACTATACATATTCTTGATAACGTGTAGGCATCTTTTTTTACAATCGGTTGAGTATTAAAATGTTATATTGTATCAAAGGCCTTTCTCAATCTGATGATATTATTACATTAGGGCTGATTTTTCCATCGTCAGATAACTTTTATTCGAGGAATAAAATTGACGTTTGACAGTTTTTGTATGAAATAACTGTCAACATTTCAAATTTATTCGTCGGATAAAGTTATCGGGCGATGGAAAAATTAGCCCTAAGAAAGAATAAGTAATCTCTCGGCTGGTAATGTTTTGCGTATGTGCAACAGAGGCGAGTGTGATATTAGTCCCGATCAAATATTTAAAAAGCAAATGTTTGATAACGACGATAGTGAGTCTTATATTTGTAATATGTGTTCACTTACACCTACGACATAAGTGTTCCTAGAAGATATCTATGTATATGCAATTACAATAGAGAGACGACTCAAAAAATATTTCTGAGAAACTTTCTTTGGCCTGTTGCCATCATTAGTTTTTCATATCTATCTTTATTCAATGCACTGTCTGTAGTATTGGGTTATGTAAGAGTACATATCCCAGTCATTCAGTATATGTATACTAACTTTTTTTTTCTTTAAGATATACTGAGTTATGCTCGCCTTTGTTTTTTAGCCTTTAAGATTCAATTGTAATTTCAAATTGTGAGTACAATCAAGAATATGAATAAGTATAAGTATGTATAATACTGAAAAAACATTTCATTTTCTGTAACTAAGAAATTTAAGTTAATAATAATCATTCATTCACTAATCATTCACTACATCATCTCATTATAGTAGCTGACCCCTAACTAAGCTCGAAGCTTGTATCTAGAGTATCAGAAACTACGCACACACCAGTGGCGAGGGGTCCATACAAGACGATTCCTACCGTCTTCCCTTTTGAAAACAGACCAACTTACACTACTAAAATTATCTAACACTCATACTTCAACTTATTAACGACACCTACTTACTTATAACCACATATTAAAAAAATATCTGTTTTTAATAAATCAAATTAAAATAATAATTCACTAAAAGAATGCATAGCGTATTTTTTCACTTTTTTCTTCTTCATTCAACATTCATCGCATAAGAAACGACCTTACTACCTCATACTGAAACAAAATCATAATAATCATTAAATGCTATGAATTACGGTTCAAAATCGCTTGGAAATAAAACGTTTTCCCTTGCAGGTCTAGCGCCATACAAAAGCGTATTCACAACTACATATACGGAACCGTTCCGATACAAAATTCACGCACACATTGAAACATATTCGCACAAATTCACGCCCAAAAATAAGACGCTCGGCCACCGTCTTGCTACTAGATACTATTAATTATTCTGTGCCAGCCAAGGATCAGACCAGAGAAAGAGAACACGGCTGTTGACGTTTAGCAAAGCGTATTCGCGTATGTCAAGTGTCATGCCATTTAAGTTTTCGCGCGTTGTAACAGTTTGTTTTTGTTTTGTTGATTTTTACGATTTTCCATGATAATATTATTTACGCGACTTATTGTTTTACGTAGTATTTGTAAAGTTATTATTACGTATACCTCAATTGTAAATTTGATATAATTAGTGAGTTAAATACCTAAATTCGATATTATTGGTTTTCGTGTTGTGAAGTGTGAAAGTTAAAATAAAACAAAATAAAAGTTTATTGCATACTGAGCAACTGTTGCTTACTGGATAACTGCTAGGTGAGAATAATTTATTTAGTAAATTGGACTTAAAATACTACTTGAAAGTAGGGTGATTTCTTGATAAGTAATAATATAATCTTTTTAGATTGATTTCAACTAAAGGTTATCAAACGACCTGTATGAAAGTATACTCGTATTGTTCTTAAAACTGCACAGTTTTTTAAAATTGAAGTTAGTCTATTGAAATAGGTTCAACTTGTGCGACTGAACTTTTATACCAAATTGCATGCATAATTATGATGATTGAAACATATTTTTTAGTTTCAATTTAAATTACATCATAACTATTACACACATAAAAATATGAATGAATTCAATGTAGTGAAATATAATTTATTTAAATAATAAAATAACTAAAGAGGCAGAATTAAAACAGATAAATGAAACATATTTTTTGCACCTCCAGTGCCACCCATAAGTAGAAGTTAGTTAAATTAGTTATTAATAGTTAGTTTAGTTATATAAAGGAGGCAGCAACTTCAGAAAGTATACAAATTACCTAATTGTATAATTTTATGAGATCTGTCTCCGGTTTAATTTTTTAAATCTCTTTTTTATTTTTAAATGATAACGGGGTATATAGCATAAAGTGTTTTGTTTCCTGTGTTTGTTTGTTATTTTAGATTCAAAAGTATATAAATCCGTTAGAATTTGTGTGTTTATCTTTATGTAAGCAAACAAATAACAATACAGCTGAACCAATTTTGATGGGCTTTTCACATAGCAAATGGTCAATATAATAAACAGTAACTTTTATGTTAAAATTAACATAGATCAGCAAGAAACATATTTCTTGAGTGAAGTCGCGGAAAAAAGTTTGTCATCAGTCTCATCCAAAATTATGTAGGCGTCGTTTTTTTTTTTGGATCGTCTTCCCTTTCGGAAAATTTCACCCCTCGCCACTGGCACACACTCATTCACACACACACCCAGACCGAGACAAACATTTGTGGTTCACACAAATATTCACCCCGCACGGGAATCGAACCCGCAACCTTACGGATGGCAGTCCGGCATGGTGACCACTCTGCCATCGAGGTCGTCAAAAGTTATAACATTATCCCATATTTTTGAGACTTTACTTATCCATCTAATAAGTAGGGACATAAAAGTGATTCTAGGACTCCATTTTTTAACAGATTTAATACAGATTTTCCTAACATCATATATCCCGATCGTCATTCCCATGAATATGATAAAACAGTCATATCGTATTGATATCTAGTACAAAATATTTACTTAAAGTTCTATAACAGAGGTGCTTTATTACCTTTGTTATAGGACTCTGAACTTTGTTAATTATATTAATAGAGCACATTTTCACTAAGCATTCAAAATGGTATGGGTGAGGCATTTCATTTTAATTAGTCAGTCCCTCAACGCGGCGCCTATAATAGTTAGATTAATATCCAAATTAATAATGTAAATAACTTCAATTCCATTTAGCTTTCAATTAACTAAGTGTTTATTACTTTTAAAAGTTCATAGCGAAACAATTGTGAATATTTTCAAGTAACATGAATGAAGCATTATAACAATTAGTATTGTTACACATTCAACTTTAATAGTAACATCATAAGGTTCATTTTATTGAACTAAAGCAAAAATTTTAGGACTACAGCATTATTTAATTATCAATTTTAATTCTAAATCCATAAGGTTCAGTTTACCCAAACTCATAAGTCCTACTATTTTAAACAACATAGAATAGAATGAAGTAGTCATATATACCAATTTTTTACTTAGTATTCATTGTACCTATATTCAACCTTAAAGTCAACGGCATAAGGTTGAATTAACCCATGTTTACAAAACCCTAACAAGTATATAGATTCTGTTGTTGTGTAAACAATGAGTTACTGATAACATCTTAACTATGTAACGAGGTTAGATGACTGTAAAGATGTATTTATGATTATGAATATGGTAAAGATACAATACAGTTACTGATAACCGATAACACTAATTTCCATAGGTATTGTGTATAGTTGAACTTCCTAATATCTATGAATAACTTTATGACACATATAGGTACTAATATTTTAAAGGCGATAACACCACTGTTTATGGCTATGATAACAAAGAAAATAACAAATCTTTAAATATTTTGACAACAGGTCATGTATTTCAGAGGACAGGGATGGAAATTATTACATTATCCTTTTTAAACTCAGTAAAGACAATTATAAAACTAACCATCATGAACATAACAGTTTCAACAATACCCCATTTGTCAAAAAGTTAAGTAGATTAGAAGTTATGAAGGAACAGATTAACAGACATACTGGTGATAACAATCAATTCCTCATTTTGCTTTGCTGCAGCCGGGTAAAAATGTGGGAAAGGGATGAAAAAATAATGTGTTAAAGGGATTATTAAGATAATCCTTCCACCACGACTCAACGGCTAATTCCCATAACTTGCCGTGCGTGTCCTTACACCTGTACACGCTAGGACCTCTACATGGCCACTGATAGTGCTATATCGGTGGCCGAGTTCTGGTCCTCAAATATATGAGTCGACACGCAAAGAAGAAGAAGATAATATTATCATGTTATGAAAGAAATTTAATTTCAAAACTCACCTTTCCATACAAAGTCTTGAACTCAAACGCGATGCGCAAACGCTGCTCGTTCGAACGGCGCGTGATCACCTGAATGATCGCTTTCTCATCAGTGCCGAAGCCTTTCATTGCTTTCCTGAGCACAGCGGCATCTTCCCTGGGGTCGAAAGGGTTGACAGGCACCACGGTGGGTTTTGACTGTGGAATTTCAACTTTATTGTAATAGATATACGGTGGTTTTTATAATTGATACAAGCGTATTTTTGCGGACAAGTCGATTGTAATTAACAGGTACATTAAAAACAAAAAAAATACATTATTTATATTATTTACATCTACATTAATCACAGAAATTGACTTTATTATACTTATAGGGTGTGTTTTAAGCCAATAACATAAATAACACACAAAACTTAAAAACAAACTACTGAACTAAATTCTATGCTAGACAAAAACGTTATTCATATACCGTATAACGATACGATTTAAACCCTCGCCTTAGACCAATTGACGCTCTATACACACTGCGCATACTTGAATTCGATGTTACTGAGGACATTTTTATCACTCAACTATACAAAAAACGCTTTGCCACTTCGTAAAAACTAGCATTGACACCACATAACTGTTTTAAACATAATCACTTTGGTATTAAATGTGAAATATGTATGAGATTGGACGAACGGGATGGACTACATCCATTGTAGTGGAGACCAATGCCAAGACTGAATTGCTTTGATAAATGTACGTACAGACGAAGTGAGCATAACAATGTAATTGCAGCAAACTGTTCCTTGAATAGTCTAAGGATGAGGACACACGAACTTGCAAGTGTACAAGGATTGTGTTCGGGCAAATTGTTTGCACTGAATTATGATCAATTTTGATGGAAAAACTGAAGTTTATAATCTTAATTGTAAATGTCTATTACAAAATTAGTGTTTTATTTTTGTTATTATCCACGAGATACATAGAAAATTAGGAAAAAATGTTAATTAAGACTATGTCCAATACATAACATAGTTCCTACTACCTTAGCTTAGTACTATTAATTATTCTGTGGCTTAGGTCAGAGATAATTACCATAGTCAGATATAAAACAACTTGACGTTGTTTTAAGATTAGAGTGATTGATTATGTGATGTTACTACTTGGGTATTGTTTTTGTACTATTAAGATAATAGTATGTAACCTATTTAAAAGACCATAAAGTTTTTTTTTTTTTAATTCTTATTGTATGTTTTATAGAACTTCTTACCAAAAGTCGTTTTATACTTTTTGGTCTTTTATACAGTTATTCTGTACACACCCTAACATGTTGTAAATAAAGTCAATTTCTGGACAAAGATATTGTATACTCAGTCGGTACATATATGCTTTTATTGATATCTACTGTTTCAACTTGATTCTGACCATTATTTGAAAGAGTTTGTTTCACTACTTGCTTTGCTTTAGCTTTCAATTTCAAACAGAAAATTAAAATGTTAAGAAAAATATCTGATATCATGATATGACCTCTGTTATAGCCAAGTCAAAACTTATTCATATAGCATGATCTAGTCTAGAAATAAGAAAAATATAATTAATTGTAACATTGCAAATTATGAAACAAATACTGCTGTGTACTGAAATTATGAAACAATCGTCGAGGGATTCAACTTAATGGGTATGTACGAACATCCATTAATTTAATTTAAAATACTGTATAGTTGATACAAATAGAATAATTGAAACTACAAAAAACTTAGACAAAACAATTAAATAATACATTTTGGAAGCGTAAATATTACAGGTTATTCAAAACATCCACCAAAATATACAATAGCATTAAATTAATAAAAAAATAACAAACAATTATCTAGGTACATGCAATCTAAAAATACTAACTACTGTTAACTAACTAGCTTTACTTATCTAAATCTGATAATCCACCTTGTACAGCCAAAAACTAGTACCAATTTATATAGGTATAAAGCAAAAGCATGCAGGCAAGCGATTATGTTTTGTTTAGTATCGAGAAACAGGTGACTCTCTGATATATTGTTAGAACACAATGTTTTCCTTCTAGATTAATAAACCTATTAATATATTGTTTAAAGTAAATCTCAAGCTTGAAGGCCATATAGCAACAAGTATAGCCTAATACCTACATCCAATAGTAAATTCCTAGCATAATTTATCCAAAGTAATTATTGAATGTAGCAATTATTATATTAACATACCTTTGGTATGCTATGCACTGGGTTTGACGAGACACTATAAGCTTGGTGACTTTGAGCGTATGTTTGGTTATGTGGCAGATAGCCTTGGTACTGGTTTGGCTGGGGGTAACCCTGGTTCTGTGAAGGGTACCCGCTCTGTGGGTAACCTGTTTGAGCTTGTTGCGGGTACCCTTGGCCAGGGTAACCTTGAGCAGCATTTGGCTGGGGATAACCCGACTGTTGTTGGGGATATCCCTGGTTATACCCCGGGTTCGATTGAGGATAGCCCTGACTCTGAGATACCTGAGGGTATCCCGGAGCGTTTGGTGAGTAAGCATGCTGTGGAGTGGGATAACCCATTGTCGGAAGGCCCGGCATAGGATTTCCAAATGACTGTGGGGCCGTGTTGCTAAATCCAATATTTTGGAGGTATGGCTGTTGTGGGTATCCCGATTGGCCCTTGAAAAGAAAATTACACTGTTATAATCTTCTTTATAACTAAGTGCTACCTATAGAGAGGACCTACTGAATAAGAGATACTAATGAAAGTAATGACCAAAGATGAAAAATATCAAATAAATTAGAGACCCTAAATGATTGACAAATATTGTTTTTTATAAGCTTTTACAAGCATCTGTCATAATCATTGACAAATATTGTTTTTTTTAAGCTAGTCAAAGCATTTGTAATAATCATTTCATACTTTAAACTTGAAGTTAATACAAAGTACTTTAGTACCTACATAGAATGATTGATGTGATTTTATTGTTTATTGTAAGTGCAATAAACTAACAAAACAAAATAGCTTGCCTATTGCCATGCAATACCCTGCTCTCTTGTACCTAACCTACTAACATACTATTCTGTATAATTTCTTTAAAATCACTATTAATGCCGCATATCGGTACGGATCCTATGTCAAGGTGTTCAGCCTACATGAATCACTCTATGGTAGACATAATTATCGTCAAATAGCTGAAGTGAAAGTAAAACAAATGCCACACCAAATTTAAATTCAGATTTCTATCATGCACAGCATACTACCTACGTAACATTATCTACCGTAAGTATAGCTATTTTCTCAAGTAAAATACAACATACCTGCTGGTAAGGATTCATTGTTGTTTGTAAATGTTCTTGATTAACTTATATACTGGTAAAACACCTGCTAACAAAACAAACACAGTTTTAGAGCCGCAAACTAAATACTTTTGAAAAGAAACGCGTGGGAAATCACTAATTACCTAAGTACGTTAAAATGTACTTAATAAATACAACGTCTAAGGTTGAGCAGATTGAGCTGTGAGTCAACTAGAAAATTAAATGCCGATGAATTTAAATATTATCTTTTGGATGCACAACACAACACGCGTGCGTGACGTGACACAACACAATACAACGAACGAATGAAGAAATATTAAAATGAATGAATGATATCATTCAAACAAATATCGACGTCATCGACGATTGATCTTTGAAAAGAAAGGGTTGCCAGTAGTACTAACATAAAATTAGACAACTCGCATGTATTGTTTGCAAACAATTTTTAACCTTGTACTCTTTTGAGTTGAGTCCCTCGCTAACGCTCAGGATTCTTATTTTGAATCTTTCGCTGGCTCGGTCTTCAATTGGAGCCCCGGTTAAACGCAACTTTTCGCTCTTGTATAACAAATAACTATTGTTTTTTATTTAGTAGATTCCAAACAAACAGAAGAAACTATTAAATATTTACGGTTTTTTTTTTTTAAAACAATTATACGGAGTTCCTGTGGATTATTATTATGTTAAACAATGTTTAACCCGATGGTAAAGAACTGTCAAGGAGAGTGAAGGTGGAACAAAGGCCAAGCAAAACCTTACCTTTGAAACTAAAGTTTCGAATATCCTTGTGGACACCATGCACTTTCACAAAATTACCACGCTGGTAAAACCATGGGCACTGATAGTTCTACTAAATTTACGTAACACAGTATTATATTATAATAAATGCAGTAACATTATTTGACTATAATGCATATGTCCATTTCTTTAAATTAAATTAAGGTTTTCATTATGCACACATTCTGTAATTATTTATAAATTTTGGCAACACACAAAATGGACATTAAAAGATACTTTTGAAGTTTGACATAATGACATTTATAAGCGGCGATTAATCGGTTCCATGCCATGGATGAATCGCTTTCTAAAAGCCATGTTCATTGAATTTTCTTTGATTTCATTTTATGTAATGAATGAAAATGAACAATCTATTTATTTCTGTGACCCTGGTGCCAGTTTTATTTAAGTACTAAAAAGTTGAATCTGGAGGCCTAGCCAACTGTTGAAGCGTTTATCTAGTAACAAAATTGCTAAACGCAAA
This sequence comes from Timandra comae, assembly GCA_958496195.1. Classification (NCBI taxonomy): domain Eukaryota; kingdom Metazoa; phylum Arthropoda; class Insecta; order Lepidoptera; family Geometridae; genus Timandra; species Timandra comae. The sequence continues at coordinate 9,641,122 of OY292358.1, read as the reverse complement.
ATTGTAGGCGTTAGTGAACTTTACGGGACAGCGCCTGGGCATCATGTTGGTACGAGTGGTCGAGTCATGGTCAGGTCATGCTCGTTAATCTTGGTGATAGGTTGGTGGGATAGGCTTTTACGAAGTCCCAAAATACCAATATATCAATGTAATAGCCTTGAAACTACTAGACCAATTTAGGTGAAAGATACCGATGTTCCTTCTTACCAGAAATTCTAAGACATAGAATAGATACCTACCATTTCTGGGGGGGATTTACGCAGGCAAAACCACGCAGCTAGGTACCTACCTCCTTGCCGCTGGCGGACCTCCACCGCTCCATCTTGGTGGAGGGCGAGTCCCACATACCCCGCTGCTTCAGCGCGGGGATGCGTCAAAGTATTTCCCCCGGGACATCAAAAAAAAAGGTACCTACCTCCTGTAACATATAAATACTTACGGTTGATACACAAGTACTACTTATAACTATTATAGGCATAAAACATGTTGTAGAAATCTACCTTTTCATATTTTAGGTAAGTACTTAAGTACATAATATAAGACTAGATAAACTTAGTAATAAAATTTCAGACCGAAATGATAAGAGAATGGTAAAAATATCAAAATTACATCATTTCAATTGATATCAGTTAACAGTCAACTGGTGGTTTCGGAAAATAATAAGTAATTTTAGTAAGTACTTTACATAATAACAATAGGTAAGTGAATCTTAAGAATTTGTTAACAACGGAAAAAAATATTGTGTAGGTAATACTTATTTAAATAATGTAACTAATTTAATATGAATATAAGACAAAATAAGCGACAAATTATTCTTAACAGGTAAAAATAAGTATTATTCTTGAATATTTATTTTTACATAAGTAATTTTATCTAACAAACGAATAAGTTCTAGTGCTCGAAGTTGACGCGTAGAAGGACAATAATACCTAAATTGTTTAATTTGAAATATACAAAATAAGGTAGGTAATATAAAAGTTTATGTACTTATATACATATTCAATTGCGTTTGTGTGTGTGTTTGCAGTACACTATTACTACTAAGTAGTGAAATGTTATCCGAAATTTTCTTGCACATAAACCTCATGCAATTTTTTCCCAATTTAAAAAAAGGTAGCACTCCGGGAGTGCCGGCAGAAGTGAAAACTTCAATATTAACGTTGTGTTTAATTATAAGTATAAAAGTACTATCATTTATGAGGTAGAATACAATGTTTGTTTCCTACTTCAGTTATCATAAACGTCACGTGATGCTGATCTTACGCTTTTTCGATCAGCATCACGTGACCCTGACGCGAGTTTGAAAGTTTTTACCCATACAAAAAAGTGCTCAGCGCCGCTAAAGAAGTTTCACTTCAAAAACCGGTCCGGACTATTTCAGTTTTATTTTCTTTGTTTTTTTTTTAACCTTGACTAATACTTAATCTACTGCTGGACAAAAGGTATCCCCCAAACATTTCCAATCATGATGGTTGGTTCCAACCATGATGGTTGGAAATGTTTGTTTTCATTTAAACCTTTTTTACATTTCAAAGATAATTTGTTACCTAAACCATGGTGTATGATTGGAAGAATCAAGTGGTGCTGATCACAGGAGCGGCGACGGGCATCGGAGCCGCTGTGGTCAGGAAGATATTAGAAGAAGGAGTCAAGGTAAAGTAAATTTAGTTATCTATTTTCTGCCAGTTGCTAGAAGTTTCGATAATCATGGAATAAGTCAAAGGTTTTCGAAATTTGGTCTACTGGTTTAACCAATTTCGCTTCCAAATACCCGTTTTTCCAGAATATTTTTTCTCTAGCGGGCATCATCATCACTATTTCAGCCGTAATTTAAGGTCCACTGCTGAAGATTAATCCCTCATCTACTTTCACCACTCACATGCGTCCCAGACCACCTTAACTAGTTCTTAATCCAGTGTCCACCTATTGTGGGTGTCATGTGCTGTGCTTGCCAGTAATATCCTACATTTTTTAAATTATAAGTAGAAGATACTTTTAATAGATAAGACACATTTTTAAATAAATGTTTATGGAGGTATAAGCTGAAATTGGTGAACATGACTTCAAGTACCTCTATCATTTTCAGCGTGTAGCAATATTAGACGTGAATCAAGAAGCTGGATTTGATCTACAAAACGAATTAATCTCTAAATATGGTGCAAATAAAGTTAAATTTATTAATTGCGATGTAACTGATGAGGAGAAATTCGTTTCAAGTTTCAAAGAAGTAGTCGATACTCAAGGAGGTTTAGACGTGGTGATTAACAATGCTGGACTAATGAAAGAGGGTCCAACAAATTATAAGAAACTGATTGAACTTAATGTGGTAGGTATACAAACATTTTGTATAAGTACCCAGACTTTTCTTACCATATGATAATTTGTACAAGGCCAATTCATAATTCCAGATAGCTCTTATTACGGGTACGCTTAAAGGTATTGAATACATGAGCAAAGAAAATGGTGGAAGCGGTGGTACTGTGATAAACATTTCCTCTATTGCCGCTTTATTGCAAACCTCGAGTACTCCTATTTACAATGCTGCCAAAAGTGCTGTTTTGCAGTTCAGCAACTGTATAGGGGTAAGTCCATAATTAGACGTCCATTGCACATCTCCGTTCTTAAAAAACTAAAATTCTTGAAATATATTCTTTTCCAACCAACAATTTTCGGATACAATTTCGTGGATCTCGGAAACTCTACATAGCAAGAAGGCCATAGATTGCCTCTAGATAACGATTTGAATGAGATGGTAAAAATTCCTGAGAAGTGAATGACTCAGGAAGAAAATTTCCCTCTTTAAAAAGTAGCCCCTGAGCAGAGTAAATGCATTTTTTGTTAGAATCGAATGTCCTCCTTTCCTTTATGCTAAATTGTAGGCATCTTTTTGGTAAATTTTGTTCTGTTTTGTTATTCCCTGAAGTTTCAGATTTGTCCTAACATGCCCCCTTTAAACATATTATTGTACTTACATAGCTTACAAAAAACCTTTTTCTTCCAGGCAGATGAACACTACTCAAGGTCCGGAGTAAGAGTGGTGACAATGTGTTTCGGTGGAACCGAAACTGCCTTACTCGAAATCAAAAATATAGAATGTGTAGATGATTTTAGCACAGAACATCTACAAAAAAAATTGCCTAAATACAAACTTCAGAAGTAAGTAAATGTTGCTGAACGGAAACCTAGTTTCTGGGTATATTATCTGGATTAGCATAAATAATACTTTTTCCCTCAACAATGTCTTGATAAATGCGGGTAGAACCGTGTGCTTATTATTTTTCTCATTTAAATTAAATCAAGATAGAAATAAATTATATATTAAAATGTTTCCCTTAGGGTCGAATCTGCAGCCCAAGGCTTAGTGGAAGCATACAAACTTGCAAAAAGCGGGTCAACCTGGTTATCAGCTTCGGACAAACCAGTAAGGGATATCACGGAATCTATCAAAAACGGATACAAAATATTGGGATCAGATCATTTTGAACTGCAACATAAGTAATGAAGCAGTTGGTTTTTGAATCAGTATGGCGGACTATCAAAGATGGCGGACTTGTTCATTATTACAATTTTATTTTTGAAAATAAATAATTATATTTTTAGCAATACTTTGTTTTACTGCATCACATTATCCTTTTCAACTTATATGTATGTAGATATATCACTTGAAAAAAACTATATAAAAAATAAGTAATAATACGTGTGTAAAATTGATTTAGAAAGAAGAAAAAATAGAATCGAATATGTTTAAATGTTTGTACAGAAACACTGTAATACCGAGACTGAACTCTACACTGCGTGTGGTCCAACACCCACTTCACCAGTTTTATATTTTGGTTATGATATAAGAGTGATAAGAAAATCAGTAAATATACCTAGTAGTCAAGTAACAAATGAATTTAAAGTTAAATATAGTGGACATCTTGTCAAGGGCAGCTGGTTTTGATTACATAATAACAAGTAGGTTAATTATTTCAATTTTATTTTTACTTTAATTTGATATCGTTTGATTTTAATTTATAATGTATGCTCTATGTAACTTTAAATAAGTAGATTTTATTGAACATACATATAATATGAGGATTACTTAACATACTACTAATATTTTAAATTTGAAAGTTTGTGTGTGTGTGTATGTTTGTTACTTCTTCAAGTCTAAACGGCTGGACCGGTTTATATGAAATTTGGTACAGATGTTCTTTATAACTAGGAATGACTTATAAGTAGTACTTATACTACTTTTTAGCCCAAAATATCATAAATGGGATAAGGTTCCGCGCGGGTAAATTTAGTTTTTTTTAATCAACCTGTATTGTCCCACTCCTGGGCAAATGTCTCCCCCAAATCTCTCCATCTGTCTCTGTCCCTAGTCAGCTCCTTCCAATCTCTGTCGAACCTCTCAAGGTCTTAGTTTAATTATACTTTCCTAAAAATATCCTTTAGTACTGATAATCACGGTTTTACTTAACCTGTTGAAGCTCAATTACCTGAACCATGGTGTACGAGTGGAAGAACCAAGTGGTGCTGATCACAGGAGCGGCAACGGGCATCGGAGCCGCTGTGGTCAGGAAGATTTTAGAAGAAGGAGTCAAGGTAAAGAACTTATTTAATATATTTTATATAGTCCCCTAAACTTTTGAAAACTAAATGATATAACTCAATTCACTTGCCATGCAAGAGCCTACACCTGCACACGCGAGAACCTTTACAAGGCCACTAATAGTACCATGTAGGTGGCCGAGTTCTGGTCCTTAAAGATATGAGTCGACACGCTAAGAAGAAGAACTCACTACCAAACGTTCCAACAAATCTGTGGAGAAAATAATACTTTGCATTAAAACTTGTACCTCGTACAAATACGCGTCAGTTTAAAAAACCTGGCGTTGAAAGCCAAATTCAGAGGGGTACAGCTAGTTATATAACTTAAAATTAGTGATCTACTCACTACCCAACGTCCCCACAAATTTTTGGTGATAATAATTCTAGGTTCATATCATATGAGCTGTCCAGCCAGTATACAATTTTTAGACTGCATTATTTAGAAAAACCTAATTTTAGTGTTGGGTAAGCGCCTTTATGTGAGCACAACCTCATTGTTTTCAGCACGTAGCAATATTGGACGTGGACCAAAAAGCTGGAATTGAGTTTCAAAACGAATTAAACTCTAAATATGGTGCAAATAAAGTTAAATTTACTAAGTGCGATGTAACTGATGAAGAGACATTCGTTGCAAGTTTCAAAGAAGTAGTCGATTCTCAAGGAGGTTTGGACGTGGTGATTAATAATGCTGGACTAATGAACGACGATCCGAAGGTTTATAAGAAAATGATTGATGTTAATGTGGTAAGTATAATGCTCATAATGAATTGAGAAAAAGAGTCCACAGATATAGTCTTATAACCCTCGTACCATCAAAACGGAATGATATCTGTAGGGACAGACTCTCGCAGTCCATTTAGTAACAGTAATGAACATTATTTTTCGATATTATGTACACTTTTGTGCAGATATCTAAGAATACGAGATACACATAGTTAATTAACAGCAGCAATAGAATTATTAATTAGTAAAATGCTAATAATATGCAGTAAACTTATTACATTACTTTGTACAGACGTCTTCCATCTTAGTCTTCTGCGATCACGGGTTCTGTAAATAATCCGATACGTCAGAAAATGTAAAACAAAATACAACCACGACAAAAATCCGTTTAAGTGTTTTATTTCAATAGTAACATGCGATTATTACATGATCAATTTCATTGTTACAGACAGCCGTAGTCACGGGTACCCTCAAAGGTATTGATTACATGAGTAAAGAAAATGGTGGTCGAGGTGGTGCAGTGATAAACATTTCATCGGTAGCCGCTTTGATTCAAGGACCACTTACTCCTATTTACAGTAGCACCAAAAGTGCCGTCTTACAATTCAGTAACTGTATTGGGGTATGTATTTTAATCTAATTACCCGATAACATCTCTCTGTAATTCAAAAATTATAAGTAGGTCCCATCAAATTTTCACCTCGGCTAAGAGCTAAGATTTGAATTCAAGATGGCGACAAACCCTGACGAGACGATCATGTCAACTGAGCTGATGCAACCCCGCATTTAAAAATATCCTCCGAGTAGAACATTGTCTTCTAGATGCTATTAAGCAAAATCAATTACTTCTCCTTCTTCTGTTGTATCAATGGCCACAACATTTTCCCGGACCAAAACTCAGCTACTTCTACACCAGCGCCATTTGCCATAATAAATTACTGATTTTATGAAATAGTTCACATACAATAACACGGTTAAAAATACAGTTGAAATATTCATGCTTACATAATATTCAGTTTGTTATTTTTCTCCAAATCAAGACATTTTTATCTTAATTACTATTTGGATAACATTGAGATAATTAGTGACCTGTCTCTTGCCATTATCATAAAGAATGTCTGTACATACTTTTTATATTATCAAGCTTATGTTTTATCAAAATACTTAGCAGTTATAAAATATAAATACAGCACTTCTAAATATATAAATATATAACTCAAAGGTTACTGACTGACCGACTGACAAAGTGATCTATCAACGCACAGCCCAAACCACTTTGGACGGATCGGGCTGAAATTTGGCATACAGGTAGATGTTTTAAAAATGATGTTTATTAACTCTACCCCCAAGGGGATAAAAGGGGGGAAAACCCAAATTCTACCAGAAATCATTACTTCGCGGATGAAGTCGCGGGCAAAAGCTAGTAAAATATAAATACCTATACTGAATGAAAGTTAAGTTTGACATAGTAAGATATTCATCGAATCTTCCTCAGAAATATTCAGATGTATTTCACTTCTTGATGCATTTGACTAGGATAGGACATGGTAATAAAACTTCTCAAAAAAGTGTTCGGGAGCCATTTTTTATTCTAGCGACTGCTGAATAGTTATTTATATGAATTATTTTTCGGAATACATCGATCCCTTACAATTTCTAACTGACTTTAATATTTTTATTAAAGTTTTCAATTAATATTTTACTTTAATATTTTTTTTTTTTTTTTATTATTTTTCCCTATTTCACTACCTTTGCCCAACAGTGGGACATTACAGGCTGATAATAATAAATAATAATAATTTAATATTTTTGCAGGAAGATGACTATTATTCAAAGTCTGGAGTAAGAGTGTTGGCAGTGTGTTTCGGCGCAACAAACACTTCCTTACTTGACGAAAAAAAATTCGGATGTGTAAATGCAAACACCAGAGAACTTCTAAAAGAGGCGTTGACTGTATTTACAATTCAGAAGTAAGTATTTCACTTTGTTTTTTGTAATGTAGACTATATTGGAGTGTCTGATATGGCCTATTTCACTACCTTCAAGTACCGTTCCGAGTTCTCACTCGCATGTTTTGTCTTTGTCACTTGACATAGACTAAGAAAGAGACAACGCTCACTTTACTTAGTGAGTAATTTTACTTGAAGGTCGTGAAGTAGGCTCTTACTGTAATACATAATAACTGTCAGAAGAGATTTGGATGTTTGGTACTTACAAAGATAGCTGCTTTTATCTCTATATTATTTTTATAGCGTTTCTGCCCTTCAAATCCTCGGTCTTGGTACTATTAACAGCATCGACAGTTTTTCATCCTTGATATTGAAATCATCAACGCTCATTATACAAGCGTGGTGACCACCAATTCCTTCTAAGCTACAGACGGATCTATTTATATTTTCATGTTTCAGAATATTAAAATTAACTCCTATATTATTATCCTCAGACCTGAATCCGCAGCCCAAGGCGTGGTAGACGCATACAAATACGGTAAAAGTGGATCCACCTGGTTAAGCGCAACCGATCTACCGCCGAAGGATATCACGGAGACTGTCATCAAAGGATACCAAGTTATGGGTTCAGATTTTGTTGAATATGCTAACTAGGGTTCAGAACCGGGAAATCCCGGAACCGAAAATCCCGGGATTTCCCGGTTCTTTAATAGTAGTCAAAGAACCGGTTCTCAATGAATAAGAACCGGGATTTTCGGTATTTTCGGGAAATAATGAATCATGTTAACTATATAATCATTTGTTTGATTTTAATCTTCTATTAACAGCATTTATTCTTTTTATACAAAATATTTAAAGCTAAAACCATATTCTCATTAAAATGCTGTATCTGTAGGTACCTGGTAGATCATTATTCCATCATAAGACAAAATGTGGTACTTAAAAAGCTTACGAACACCTTCTCACAATTCCAACTACTAGCGTGGAGCCAGAAAGAATTTTCTCCTCAGCTGGCCTTTTTTGTAACAAAATTAGATCTCGATTAGGTGATGCAACTTTAGATGCAATGATCTTTTTGAAGACACATTACCAAGAGAACAAGAAAGTTTAATTATAAGGACCAAAATGAAGATACTATTTAGGAGAATCGGCCTACGATATACGTTGATGTGTTATGTGTACAACTTTATCAACAGTGAATTTATAACTGTATTTTAATAATCACCAGCCTGTTTGCGTCCACTACTGGACTTAGGCCTCTCCCAACTTGCGCCAATGTGCCCTGTCGGCAGCACGTCGCATCCACTCTCTCCCAGCTACCCTGCGCAGATCATCGCTCCATCTAACCTACTTTTGCCGAGTCGCGGTGTCCACTCGACAACTCTTCTGCTCCAACAACCATCGGTTCTCCTACAGATGTGGCCAGCCCACGTCCACATATGTCGGTGACTTTAGTTCTATGTCTGATCACTTCATTGCGAATGCCATATTTCAGAGAAACTCCGAGCATAACCCTCTTCAGAACTCTTTGAGTGACTTAAAATTGGTGGACCAGCCACGTGAGTGTCCACGTCTCGGCACCGTAGGTCATCATCATTGAAAACTATTGTTATTAGGCACTGTGAAATTTGCGATGAGAAGACTCGTGGAAGTTTACCAAACGCTGCCCAACCCAGCTGTATTCGCTTCCAATGGCATTATTTACCCGAGGTAGTTGTATTTTTGAACAATCTCGAGAGGGGTACCGTGTACTAGGATCGGCTCCGAAATAACAAGGCTATTAACCATGACCTTGGTCTTGTCAAAATTCACGCCGAGGCCGACCCAACGAGAGGCATTTAGGTTTATGCCCCATCCAGCATAAGGCAAAGTCTTAAACACGTCTTCCAGCGCGTTGGTGAAGAGTTTCGGGGATATAACGTCACCCTTTCTTACACCTCTGCACAGTTGGATAGACTTTAACTGTCGGCACTGAACTTGAACGGTAATTTCTGCGGCATCATACAGACATCTCAACACCTCTACATAACGAGTATCGACCTAGCATCGCTGCAAAGATTCCAAAATAGCCCTGCCCTTCTCATAGTCCACAAATGCAAGTCTGATTATACTCTTAAATCATCTGTATAATTTGCCTCAATGTGTGGTCTGTGGTGCCATAACCGCTTCGAAACCCGGCCTGTTCGAGGGGCTGAAATTCGTTTAGTCTTCTTCATAGACGAATTAAGACAACCCTCGAGAACAGCTTGTAAACATGGCTCAAAAGCGAGATGGGTCTATAGTTCTTCAGCAGGGTTTTATCCTTTTTTTGAAGTAGAGCACCATCACGCTACTGTTCCATGCTTTTGGAGTTCTCCCGGAGTGGATGACATCGTAAAACAGCTTTTGCAGTTTCCGCATCACTGGCCTGTTTCCTGCTTTAAGAGGCTCAGTCGTGATGCTATTTTAATGTGTTAAACAATCAATGCTTATCTTGTCATGCTAGAATGCGCAATATGTGTTATTTAATATAAATAATATTTTTTAGACTATATTTACCTCCAAAACTAAAAAGAAGAAAAAAATCCCGAAAGTACCGAAAATCCCGGGAAATCCCGGTTCTGATTAGTACTGGTACCGAAAATCCCGGTTCTGTTATTCATACCGGTTCTCGATACCCTAATGCTAACGTATATAAAGAATAAAATATAAATGTCTTGTTTTATTTAACTAAAAACACAACAACTCAACGTCCACAAAGTCAACAAAGGCCTTTCCCAGTGACGGATTAAGACTTCATGATGCCCTAAGCAATCCAAGCCGGGCCCCCAGGGTTGTAGCTGACGACTAAAAAATAAGGTCAGCTAACACTGAGCTCGCTATGTTCAACAAGGTAGGGCATTTGTCATTTCAAGCGTAGCTACGGCCCCTTATCCTTGGCTTCTGGTGCCCCAGACGTGGTGCCCTAGGCAATTGCTTAATTTGATTAAGGGTTAATCCGGGACCGGCATTTCCCAACTCGCGCCATTGTGCCCTGTCGGTGGCACATTGCATCTACTCTCTCTCGGCTACCCTGCGCAGATAATCGCTTAGCCCTCTCCATAGCTCTCTGAGCGACTTTAAGTTGGTGGACTAGCCTATCTGTGAGTGTCCACATCTTGGAATCGTAGGTCATCACTGATAGGACGTGCTGATTAAAAACTTTTGTTTTTACAAGAACTCTTAATCACTCAACTACTACATACTCAACATACTTATAAACATTAATATCCTTTTATATTCCAAACATGACTTGGGCCTTGGGTTTGAGATCACCAACCCGTGACAAGCATGGTTTCTACGCCTAATCCTCGATCTTGTACTAATATCATCAGTGACAGGTTGGATTTTGCTGTGCCGTGGCATGTTATAGGATCTTAGAGGAGAGTATACTTTAATAATTTAAAAAAATCGAATACGGTCACGTATCTGTATGCATGTGTGAAATGATGCTATAGGTATGGTTCAAAATTCAAAAAATATTTATTCAATTAAGGCCTCAATGAGGCACTTATGAAGGTCACTGAATCTACCACCGATTCGGAATTACATCAGCCGAGAAGAATCGGCAAGAAACTCGAGCTGGTATTTTTTTTTAATAAAATGAAATACAAATGTCACTTATATGTCAACAATAAAAAATTAAGAAAAAACATGCCAAAAGGTATATAAAAAAATCTATATGTAAATATATTTGCTACTTTATAAAGAAACGTGAAAATCACCCTAATAAAGGTATTAAACTAAATTCAGTAACTACACTATAAACCTTTGTTGACCCACTATAATGATATAACAAATATTATCATCAATAAATGTTATCTATATATTGTTATGTGTTATCATTTATCACGTAAAATAAACACTTCGTACACGAAATTATAAGCTTTTATAATACCACTTTCAAAATAAGTAATCTTAAAATTATACACGTACCTACTCGTAAATAGTATGGTTAAATAACGTTTCATCAAGGTGATCACACTCTTTTCGATATATCAGACGCTATTATTAGAAAACAAGCCTATTAACATAACACAACACAACATAACATAATCATTCACTACATCATCTCATTATAGTAACTGAACCCTAACTAAGTTCGAGACTTGTATCTAGGGTATCAGAAACTATGCACACACTCATTCACACAGCACACACACATTAATAATAATATTTTCAAAACACATCGACATTCAAAAATAACGAAAAAATAACAAATGAAGATGTGTTCAGAAGAGTACAGGAGAAAGTTAATAAAAACTATTTCCAACAGAAGAGAAAAAATGGTAGGTCACCTTATACGACAAGACAGATTCATATTGAACATCTTGGAGGTAAAGTAGAAGGAAGGAGAGGAAGGGGTTGGCCAAGAATAAATTACAAGAGCCAGATAAAGGATAAGGTCACTGTCGTGTCGTATAAGGAGATGAAGGAGGCCGCCTTAGATAGGGGCAGATGGAGGGAGTTGCACCTGTTAACTGACAAGAGCGCGCAAGCAACAGCTGTTGCTTACTTAATAGTTGCAACTAAAAGAGCTCTTAAGTTGGTGATGATGATTGTAACATTAAAAAAAAAAGGTAGCACTCCGGGAGTGCCGGCAGAAGTGAAAACTTCAATATTAACGTTGTGTTTAATTATAAGTATAAAAGTACTATCATTTATGAGGTAGAATACAATGTTTATTTATTGCGCTATCGTACACAAATATGACAATCTTACGCTTTTTCGATCAGCATCACGTGACCCTGACGCGAGTTTGAAAGTTTTTACCCATACAAAAAAAGTGCTCAGCGCCGCTAAAGAAGTTTTCACTTCAAAAAAAACCCCAGCACAATTACTTTCAAGCCCCCATAACTTTTAAACGGGTTAACCGGTTTTCATCAAACATGTGTAAGAACCCTCGCACGTCCGCTTTAATACAAAAAAAACTAAATTGAAATCGGTTCATTCGTTCGGGAGCTATGATGCCACAGACAGACAGATACACACACAAACACAGACACGTCAAACTTATAGCACCCCTCTTTTTGCGTCGGGGGTTAAAATAGTCTATTCATATATTCATTTATGTTCCACATGAGAATATCAAGATAATTTACGTTCCTTATAAGAATACTATATCAGGTGCTATAATTATGGTTAGGTAACATTGTAGTAATTTACTACATATTATGTAAATGTATGTATTTTATTCTACAGGTTCAGAAAATGTTGATTGCCTTGTGATTAACCATTATTATGCCCATTAAGTTGATTAAGTTTAACACTGCATGATACCACAATTTTACTTGCTAAAGTATGTTGATCTTGAAAATTTTGACAAAGGTTTTACGTTTTTTTAGGATTGTTATCTAAGAAACCATAGATTGAAAAATTTATAGACACGTTTATAAAATAATCCTCATTTTCTTCTTCCTTCTTTCCCCTTCTCCTTCTTTCGCTTTTTTGTCTGGACTTAAAAATAACTCAAGATTATTCTTGCTTTCGAAGATTCTTGCTTCTTCTTACCAGCAAAATACATTCACTCCCTTCTGTAATATCTTCAACAAACAAACCAACTTCATTTCTCATTTTTATTTCCATAAATACTTTTAATATCCGATTAAACCGGTTTTTTAAACGATTTTGAGTTAAAGCTGGTATTTTGAAATTAAACGTCGCAAAGTGAACATGGTGTTACAACTAGAAGGGAAAACAGTACTTATAACAGGAGGAGCCAATGGGATAGGATCTCACGTTGTGAGATACTTAGCTGAAGAAGGAGTTAAGGTAAATTTGATTTTAAATAACACAGCTGTGATGGATTTTTCATTTTTGGGCCTCATATATCAACGTAATAAATTAAAACCGAGTTTCAACGACAGTTATCTTATCATGTACAGGCATTTTTCTTTAGCGAGTAGGGTTGATCAAATCTTAAGTACCGACTAGTTGCAAATCCGTTAAAGCATGTTATTTTATTTCACTTTACTTAAATTAATAATACAATAAAAAATATTTTTGTTGTAATAAAGTATTTTCAAATACAAGCTCATGCGCGTCCTGGGAAAGTCTTATCAATAATATAAAATACTTAGCTATCTATATTTATAATTCATATCTACCACTGTTTCCATAAGTGATAATATATTTATTTAAAGACTATGCATATAAAATATGATAAAGGTGAACTTTGTATTTGTGTTACCCCAAGATCCAAACTGTAACGTTAAATTATTTCTTAACAATAAAAAAAGTCTTCTCAAAAATGTTCGTATACCATAAAAAAATCGCAAAATTCTTATCCAATATATACTTCTTAAAATATTTCTCTTTCAGAACATAACAATTTTAGACCCAGACATAAACGCTGGTACCCAAATACAAAATGAAATAAATACCAAACTAGGCAAAGAAGTTGTCAAATACCTACAATGTGATGTATCAGTTGAAACCCAATTATTTGAAGCCTTCAAGAAAGCTGTAGATGATAATGAATACATTGATATAGTTATAAATAACGCTGGACTTGCCGATGAAAGTAACACAGAAGCTATAAGAAAAACTATTGAAGTTAATTATGTGAGTAATCATTATAAAATAATTTATTCCTATGGCTATGGGAGATAGAGTCTCGATAATTGCATCAAATAATATTGTGATTGTATATAATTAACTTTCATAAAATGATTTGATTTGATGCACCCGTATATTTGTGCCGTTGGGTAGCAGCATATTTGTACCGTTGAGAGAATCTTTATACATCTGTGTAGCAGTAAAAGAGTTTAGTTAAAGTTATCATTCTTTTACCAACAGATGGCGTTAGTGAATTCCACACTTAAAGCCTTAGATTTAATGAGAAAAGACCGCGGAGGAAAAGGTGGTACAATACTCAACGTGTCTTCTATAGCAAGTTTATGTCAAATTAGTCCATCATTATTTGTCTACTTGGGAACCAAAAGTGCGGTTATGCAGTTCAGCAATTGTATTGGTGTAAGTACTTGGAGATCTATAAGATTCCTGGCAATGAGCTGATGAATAGATTTTTTGCGAGAATTCTAATGCTGGCGTGATAGCACGGATAGTTATTGACTATTATTATACTTCTAATTATCCTGAGAACTCTCTTTTTAAAATTCAGGCAAGAGAAGAACAGTCGTTATTTTTCCTTTAGACTTAACTTTTGGTGCGGTGGAGTGGAGGTGGTCCTTGGGATAGCCCTGAGCCGAAAACATGTATTTTTAAGGAAATCCACTCTGCTGTTTTGCCTGCAACTTTCATTGTCAATATTATAAGAGAAGGTCTCTTACTTTTAAATGTAATTTTCAGAAAAAGGAATATTCATCAAAAACAGGAGTAACAGTAATAACCGTATGTTTCGGGACAACAAACACAGGCATATTGGATAAAATACGAAGTTTTGATGAAGAAATAAATGAAAAACAAGAAGATTTGAAGAATTTGTTTCCTAGGCAAAGGTATTTCTGTGTAATGTGTCTTGTCTTAATTAGTCATAATCATTCACTACATCATCTCATTATAGTAACTGACCCCTAACTAAGTTCGTAACTTGTATCAAGGGCATCAGAAACTATACGCACACACTCATTTACATACACACCCAGACTGAGATAAACATGTGATTTTCACTCAAATATTCACCCCGTACGGGAATCGAACCCATATCCTTACGAATGTCAGTCTGGCATGGTGACCTGCTGTTATTTAAAAATATCATTAACATTTAAATTATTTCAGCCCTGAATCAGCAGCTCGCGGTCTTATAGAAGCTCTGAAGAATGGGGAAAGTGGTACGACATGGCTTGTTGACAACGATAAACCAGCAAAGAATATAACAGAATCTGTGACGAAAGCTTATCAAATTATGACTGATGAAATGAGTTGTTGATAACAAAAATGAATAATGTGAAGTTTTCAAATGAGCGTGGCGATGAACATAATTTTACTTAAGTATATATTTTGGTCCTTATCAGATACTACTGAATAATAAGTGGTATCAACTGCATCTGGTTAAACATAATATAAATTTTGTTCACTGTTTCCTTTTGTTTTATTTTCCGCTTTTCCATATCACCTGATTAAACACACTTGAAAAATATAATATTAATTATAAAAGTAAAAGTAAAATTAATTTAAATGGATGTCCATGTCATTAAATATTACTCACTAATCTAACATCACATTCATAAATCATCTTGCGATACAAAGTTCAAAGATGATGAAACGGATTAAATTCTCGTATTAGATATAGCTTATCTTTCAATTATAATCATTTAAAGTAGTTTCATTTCGTTCTGAAATGGTTGCAGAAATCAAATCAAAAAATATATTTCTGAAATATGTGTGAATGTGAATGTATGTAATCCATGCATTTGAAGGAAAACAAGTTTCTTACTAGAATATCTAGTATCATAATGTTCATATTATAAGTACACAAACGAATTTTTGTATGTACACTTATCTAGGATATAATTGGATACAATTAATTTTTATTTGCCGCTGAAACGATTTTTATTTACGTCTTCTCTCTTCTTGCAACCCTTTTAACTAATTGGGATTGGCTTTTAAGTAATTATCAAATTATAATGCCCATTATAAACTTACTAATAAGAAGCTAAAGAGTTTAATCGATTGAATTGGACGTGCTCAGTCTCAGAAATGTACTGGTCCGACTTGAGATTTATTTTAGTGTTGGATTGCTTGTTTATCGAGGAAATCTGTAGGCTATATACAATCACGCTAATTATAGCACATCTATCACGGGGTGCTAATCATAGCACCCAACGTTCCACTCCTGTTGATCATGCGATCATGGAGCGGATCTATCACGGGGTAAGTGGTCACGGAGCATACCAGCAGTTTTTGATAAAATATAAGAACCTATCTTTGCTACCTACTGCCTATTCTTATCAATAAACAATATACTCACGAGTACAATAGAACAAAACCGGGTTATCTAATTTGAGATAGTTAAGGCTGTTAATTGTTTTATGTCAAATAATATTACTAATATATATCTACGTCGTAAATGTCTGTATGTTTGTTACTCAATCAAACTTCTTATCGTTTTTGAATAAGAAAAAGAATAAGAATAATTTATTGCTCAAAAAACTGGTACATGTAGGTCTTAAAATTACTTAGATCAATTGGACAGTAGTTTTTACCCGTCACGGGCATGCAATATATTAAAAGTTTACAATAAAACTTAACATGAAACATAGGTGATGAGATCATTAATCACAAAAGTTAACCTAAGAGTAAACATTTTTGCTTGAATGTCTAGTACGGTCGGCGTCAGATAAAAGGTAGCCCCCATTGGTACGAATATCTACAAAGGTCTTTATAAAACATACTCATATACATCCCTTTCCTTCACAACCTTCTACCAACTGCCAAAAGAAGAACATAATTTTCAAAACAATCCACGAGAAAACTATATGAGAACGTATAAGTGCTAGTATAAAACATAAACACGGTAGTAATTTAAAAGGTTTCCTCCAAACATCCTATTACATCCCTATTCTTCACAATCTCCCACTAACTTCCAAGAGAAAACTTTCAAAAAAGGAACTTTTCGAAAAATCTACGAGAAAAACCGTATTTGAACGTTCATACAACGCTAGTATAAATCACTAGTAGCTCCCACGGTTTCACCCGCGTAGTTCCCGTTCCCGTGGGATTACGGGGATAAAATATAGCCTATATCACGCACTGATAAATTAGCTTTCCATTAGTGAAAGAATTTTTGAAATCGGTCCAGTAGTTTCGGAGCCTATTCATTACAAACAAACAAATCTTTCCTCTTTATAATATTAGTATAGGTATAAACACGGTTTCGTTATCGTACAGTCTTCACTAGTTCCTAATGACATTGACACAAGGTTTAAATTTCGCAAACGCGTGCTAGAGGTTGAACATCTGTGCTTCATAACACGAGTTATTTTGTTACTCTACACGGTAAGGGGCAGTTGTTATTAACTTTTAATATTTATTATTTATGAAAAATTGTTCTTAAAAATAATAACTATATTTTGTTTTTAGTAACGGTATAGGTAATTAGGTATTTGTGTAAACTTAAGTAGTAAATAGAAGTGTGAAGTTATTTTTTTTAGAGTTACTAGTGGCTTGTGTAAAATAATTCGCGCAATTTTACTACTAAAGTTTTAAATAAATAAAAAAAGTAAAAATAAATGAAATTATATTCCAATTTTTAATACGTTATGTTAATATTTTAGGTTCTCTTACCGGAATATAATATTTTAGAATAGTTCAAAAAAATTTTCGTGGTGAAAATGTATCAAGCTCAAGATAAAGTGGTTTTCATAACTGGGGGAGCTGCAGGCATTGGTGCTGGTGTCGTAAAAGCATTCCTAAGTGCAGGTGCTAAGGTATGTATTTGTATTTATCTTCTTTATCCTAATAAATGTGGGATAAGTAGGTCAAGGTAGTTGGGAACCATTTTGCGGTGAATAATCTTACTGCAGGACATAGGATTGTCTATCACTAATGAATGATAAATAATTATTACAGCGAATAATACATTTTCAAATTAAACTGCGTAATTTTGTTCAAATGTTTTGCGATGTAGTACTTATCAGTAAAATATACATAAATACAATAAAAACTTTAGTTATATATCTTTATACCGACATATCACCGTTTTTTTTAAACTTATTTGGGGGTCCAATAAAGTTTTATAACCGAGAAGATTATTTACATATTTATCTAAACATTTTAATAAGATAAATAAACAACTCTTTCACATAATTCAAATAATAAACAAAGTAGCATAATGTAACGTGCTTAAAAGGCCAAACTAGAATGAAGAAACTGTTTGGTAGTAGGAAATAAATAATTACAGCTGTTATTAACCTTCCCAAATGATTGAATTAATTAGAAATTATAAATAATGAACTACCTTTAGAAATTATACGTCAAAGGAAGTGGTGAAGTAGCGTTTAGGTAAAGGATGTTTTTTCAAGGTCTTTGTGATGATGATGTTTATGTCATCAAAAACAGAGATAAATCTCGATCTTAATGTCTGCTTGATTGAATTTGGACGTTGTTTCTGTAATACGCAAGAACCCTAGATACAGATAATAAGCTTAGTGAGTGGTCATTTACTTACGAGTACTATGAACATATGATAGAGTGATAGAGCTATGTAATAATAACCTAATAATAAATGCGAACATTTACTTGACTTACCTAAACTTATCTAAGTGTGTAGTGCTCATCTATTGTCTGTTATCTATTCAGGCTTACACTTGTGAACTAATTTTGATTAGAATTTAGAACAGACTGTTGGTTATTCGAGAAACAACAATGTAGACTAAGTTTTGTTTCTGTGTATTATATTGTGTGTAGTTTAGTACTCTACACGCTGGTAATTAACCTAAGGTTAGTAGCTTTTTTTCTAACGCGGTGAAAATGCATAGAACTGCATACCACCGTGAGCCGAGATTGGGAGGGTACCCGGGGCATGTAGGGTTGTAGGGCTCTCCCAGCCAGAAGGGCTGGGCCTACCCCCTTAAAACAAGGATTAGTAGCTACTAAAATATTAGTGTCTCATTAGGGATAATTAGTGTATGTTTGTCTGTTATTCGTCCTTTACGTAAATACAATGAACTGTGTAGATTGACATAAGGCTTGTTTTTTAGTAAAACTGTAAGGCACAGTATTTTTTTTTTAATTGACCCAGTAAGCATATAACAGAATTATACGCAGGTGAAGCCGTTGGAGGAAGTCTTGTTTTCTTATTTGCAATACTTAACTAGGCAGTCACTTATCTTCGTGTCACATTTATCATTAGAACAACCAATATAATGGTTAGAATTGTTTGTCCTGTACTTACGCGTTGAGAATACATTGACGCAATTAGGTAATTTTCATGGTTGTCATTGTGTTAAATTTGATGAACCGCGGTTTCACCCGCGTAGTTCCCGTTCCCGTGGGAATTTCGGGATAAAATATAGTCTTTGTTCTTTCCCAGACCATAAGCTACCCCTGTACCAAATTTCAAGTCAATCGGTTCAGTAGTTTAGCCGTGAACAGACAGACAGAGTTACTTTCGCATTTATAATATTAAGTTAGGACTAGATTAGTTGTTGCAGATTAGCTTTTTTTAAGATAAGCAAGTTCAAATGAACAAACTAGATCGTATTATTTACAAAAAGTAAAATAAGCTGAAGTTTATATAAGTTATTATATTAGTTACTTTAAGTATGGTCATTTAAATGCAATGGAGCTAGTAATATTTTGAAATAATTTATAAGTAAGTTTAATGTGACTTTATGCACAAACGCTCTACTTACTCTGTATTTTCCAGCACGTAGCAGCCCTAGACATAGACGTTACAAGTGGCAAAGAACTAGAAAAGGAACTGACGGAGGAATTTGGTCAAGGGAAAATGAAGTTTCATAAGTGCGACGTAACCACAAACGATTTAAACGATATTTACGACGCTGTTGTCAAAGAGTTTGGTGGAATAGACGTTGTTATTAATAACGCTGGTATAATGAATGACCATCCGAATGTTTATCTTAAGCAAATTGCTATTAATGTGGTAAGTACCCCGTATTCTTCTATAGAAGTTGCTTAAAATGCAGTTTACGTAAGGAGTTCAATGACTTTTTAGCAGTTTACATTATAATATGATTTGTGCCACTAAAAATACTTATTTTAGTATCATTTTGTGTCTTTTATTTATCTGTGAATAGAGTCTACAAAGCAATCAAAAAATGAAAATTAAAAAGAGTTTTTAATAATAAATTATTTCTAAGTAACTGTAGTTTTAACACAATACATTACACATTTGAACATTATATTTTTGACAATTTGATCAACATCATCAGCTCATTACATTGTCCCCACCGAGGGGCACGAGCCTACCCTGAATTAGGGTGATTAGGCCTTCCGATTGGAAGTCAACAGCCTTAACCCCTGAGCTACCGACGCTCTCAGTTTGCTCTGTATTCAGTTTTCTTATTATCATGCAAATACTTATAAAGTTTCATGTTTAAAATCTATTTTAATCTAGCTTCGAGCTTAGCTAGGGGTCAGTTACTATAATGAGATGATGTAGTGAATGATTATGATTTTTCTTTTAGTCTGCACTCATCACCAGTTCTTTCAAAGCCTACAATATTATGCGCAAAGACCACGGTGGAAGGGGAGGAACCATCATCAATATTTCATCAATTGTCGGTCTTTTCAATGCTGCTCTGCTCCCCGTGTACGCAGCCACCAAAAGCGCAGTGTTGCAGTTCAGTAATTGTCTAGGTGTAAGTATATAATCTAATGCAATTTGAAACAAAACTAATTTAACATGTCGTGGTTATCAATGCAATTTATTAGGAACTTACGCTAAATATAGTATTATCTAATGCAAATTATTAAGAACCTTGAATTGTCTTTGATGATTATAAAAGAACAAAATTTGCCAGTTTCTTGCCGAATCATTGGAGC
This sequence comes from Timandra comae, assembly GCA_958496195.1. Classification (NCBI taxonomy): domain Eukaryota; kingdom Metazoa; phylum Arthropoda; class Insecta; order Lepidoptera; family Geometridae; genus Timandra; species Timandra comae. Next base: position 9,620,366 of record OY292358.1, on the reverse strand, counting down.
TTATGTAATTTCCGAATCGACATTTCATGCTACAGTGGAGTTTGTCCTTTTTTAATTTACGCAGACATTACAAAAGAAAACTTGATAGTTACTGGTCCCAGGTCCCAGTTTTAGATCGGGACGATTTGGCCCCTAAGCCTTTTAAGTTAAATTTAAGTTTTCTTTATTTCTTAAGTGTTTCTTTATGGCTTTGTCATCATCATTATGTCCCCACGAAGGGTTGGCCTTAAAGCCTTTCTTTATGGTTCAAAATTAATTAATTTAGAAAATGTTTTACGAACGTAACAAATGACGCGAAGAGAGGCGAGAATCAATATAAGTTGTTAATTTATTCTTTTAAATATTACATAATGACAAGTTTTATTTAAATAATCTCTTGAGGTCATTGTGGAGGCCAAGGATAAGTTTGTTTATATTTACAAACATTCTTTGGTCAGTTTTAGTGTGCATTATAAATATTTATCTTATCGTAGCTACTTAGTAAGTTAACAAAGCATTTGCGTATGTTAGATTATTCCAATATTTTTTGTAGTCTTTCCAAAAACTTCTAAGACTTATTCTTCCAAATCTTTGTCCCATATCTAACTCGGGTTAGTTTCTAGTTTTAGTGAAATGTCAGTATTTATACGTGGACCAATTTTCCTTTAAACCTTAACAAATCTTTTTAACTGTCTTTGAGTTCAGACTAATAAAAAGTAGACCATGATGAAAATTTTGCCGCTCATGTCCAAATATCCATCCCAGCGATCTCAATGAAAATATTTTGATAACTTCTTTTCAGATGGAACCTCATTATTCAAGATCGAATGTTCGAGTATTAACATTATGTTTCGGCTGCACGGACACCTCCCTGTTCAGTACTACCAAAATGGCAGGATTTGATGACGAGACTAACGAAATGGTTGTCAATTCTGTTGGTGCTATGCCGTTTCAAAAGTAAGTAAAATATTAGAACAATTTTGCTATGTTTTGTGCTAGTTTGTGGTTTTCGTTTTTAATTTTAATTATGTGGAATTTGATCAGCCTGGTGATTTGGCAGCAAGTGAAACGTCGATAGTCCACAAAAAAGTGGAATTTGATCTCCTGGGTGCTATCATAGTAGAATAAACCTTTTCTTTGTACGTAAGTTCTTGAGAAATAGATTCTGAACAGTCTGGATCTTACACAGTAATTATTATAAGACCTCACAGTCATCATAGCTATGCACTATTGTATGATTTTTTTGTTTAATTATTTGATTGAAAAAGAATAAATAACCAACCTAGAGGATTTAACTAGGAATCAGAAATAATTAGAGGTCTTGAAGGCCAAATATATTACACTAAAGATTATCTTAATTATATCTAGCAAAAGACGTAGTTATTGACATTGTACAATTGGATCTAAGGTTAAAATTAAACATTAATATGAACTGACCTCATGCATCCAATAAACAAATTCAAGGTTGACGCATCATTTAACAAAACAAAAAAGAATTTAGAAATCAAATACCATAGATGTTTCCAGATCCACAAATGTTTAAATGTTTATCTCGGTCTAGATATTTTGCGATTCGCGTAGTCCGTAATTTAGATGACCCAAGTACCACGACGCATAATTCGCTATTAATGACGATGATAGAGTGATTGAATTTAAATATGATGTCCTTATTCATCAGTGTAATAAATTTTAACATAATTTCGATTTATTTTAATTTCAATTTATTTATTAATATTTCCTAATTTAGTTACAATTATTTGATGTAGTTATATACCTACTATACACCCTTATTTTGAAATTGCGATACCTTATCTCACAGCTAAATTAGGGTTAACAATATAATAGTCAAGGAATGTTTATTTTTTGCCTTTATTTCAAAAGTTATGATTAGTCAAAGTTTTTCAAAATCCCGCCGAATTTTATTGTTATTCTACACCGAACAACAGGCGAACGCTGCGATACACAGCTGAGCGCGGTCATCGACCCGAGCCGTCACAGAATACTTGATAGCTAGTGGGCCGTCTGGTAATACGACATTTATTTGGTATTTTTTAAAGATAAGTAATCGACTATTATTTTTGATATTTTTATTGGATATATGGAGTCAGTTACTGCTACAGGTATTCTGATTTTAATAAGTCCCGTATTTTCAAAATAGGGGTGTATATACATTTAATACCTACCCTCCTCTTCCTTCCTTCCTTCATTTAATAGATTTATTTTTTTATCCATTTAATAGATCTTTCTCACTGATGATTATTCATCAGTGGGAAAGAAACCTTTGCCCTGCAGTAAGATCTCACAGGAAATTACTGCTTTACCTTGTACCCACGTTTTCTTAACATTTAAGTAGGAAACTCTTAATTATACTGCAACATTCTTCGCAATTTAACACGTAATTATGTAAATAAATTACTAGTAACAGATCTCTATATAATTGTGGATATTTGTACGAAAACTACGCCAAGGCAAACGACTGGTCTCTGTGCTACATTTAAAAATTCAACTGCAGCCCATTACGGACCTTTGGGACTTGAAACCTGTTTGGATTTAAAATTTAAATTCTTAGTTTGGGTATTGCGAAATGTTTAATGGGTTTCTATTAAATTTAGAACGTACTGGCTAAATGTGTCATGTTTACCAGTATAGAAGCATTCTGTGTGTTAAGTTTTTGAATGAATGTTTCAAAATTGATCTCTAAAAGGAATAGGAGTTGTTAGTTTATAAATCCTTATTGGCGTTCGATTTTTAGTCTGGTTTAACAAAACCTGGTAAGCATTTGACACCTTGTCAGTCAAATCTGTCACTTTGACAGTATTCAAAATTGATTGTAAAGCCTGGTTTAGTGCTAAACCAGACTAAAAATACAACACAAATAAGGCATTAAAGGTTATTTTGGAAAATACTCCAAATCGATATGTGACCCCGGCAATGTGATGTCAATAGGTGGGGATAAAGAGTATCAGCAGGGATCTCTCTCCGTAGACTTGAATTACGGTCTGTGTTCTGGCGACAGCGAATCGCAAAAATATTTACCTCGCACGAGAATCGTACCTACAACACTTAATTAACTTACTTTACTCCAGACTAAATTGCACAATTTGGATCACACAAGTTTTATCTCGCATGAGAATCAAACATGACATAATTTGAAATTCCACATTTTTCTTCCAGAACCGAATGTGCAGTAACTGGTTTAATGGAAGCTTTCAGCCGCGGTGGCAGTGGCAGCACCTGGTTGATCACATCTGGACGACCAGCTGAAGATATCTCGGTGAACGTTAAGAAGGCATTCCAAATTATGAGTCAAGGTGTCTTTGACGCGCCTATTGGTCAGGCTGTGCCAACTGAATCTTAGAGATAGATATTATTTCCATATACAGGGTGTCCCGTAAGTAGTGGACCAACGGGATGTGGGGGGTAGGGGAAACCATTATCTACCAAAATCACCAAAATTTATTGTCCTAGGCCTCCTAGTTTTGAAGTTATAACGTTTTTTAGTAAGTAGGTGAAATTATCGTACTATGTGCACATTTTTCTTAATTCTACAAAATCTATTACTTATTATGATGTTATTTTTAATCAAGGAGGTTAAGAATACATAGGTTTTTCTAATTTAAATCATATTTTAGTGTAATTATCATTAATATTAAAATTAATCAACAAAACAAGTGCAATTGTTAAATTTCAAAAAACTTTAAGTGGTATTTGAGCTGAGCTGGTTAAAAAAAAATGTATGGTAGCCTTGTGGAACTTTAAAAACATCTACATTTCATAAGGATTACAAAAAAGTATAACATTGTGGTTTCAAATGAGTAGTTTTTTATTTTAACTAATAACAAAGTAAAAGAAAATTTTTGAGACAAAACAAAAATTCATTGCTAATTATGAAAAATCGTTTATTACTCAATTTATTTTTACATTAAAGGCTCTAAATGCTTTTCTTTAGCTCTTGGGCATAACAACATCTTCGTATAAAGTTTTTTTGTAAACTTTTTTGGGCTCTTTGATGATTTTTTATCAATTCAGAAACATGGTTGAATTTTTGTCATAACTCTCGTTTATCATGAATATTTGTCTCATTAACTGCTTCTTTGAGGTAACCCCATAGAAAATAATCCAAAGGATTCAAGTCGGGAGATCATGCTGGCCATGAAATAGTACCTTCGCGTCCAATCCATCGATTTGGGAACTTCTCATTCCAAAATTCAGTCACTTACCGTGAATAGTGGGGAGGTGCACCGTCGTACTGCAACCACATTCGTACGTACTTCTTAACTTTAATTTAACGAAAATGTTGGTTATGCATAAGGCCTGAAACTGCGCGGAACCATATTCTCTCGCGTACTTCTTAACTTTATTCGAAGATGTTCGTTATTCATAAGGCCTGAAAATGCGCGGGAGAGAATGTGGTTGTAGTACGACGGTGCACCTCCCCACTATTCACGGTAAGTGACTGAATTGTGGAATGAGAAGTTCCCAAATCGATGGATTGGACGCGAAGGTACTATTTCATGGCCAGCATGATCTCCCGACTTGAATCCTTTGGATTATTTTCTATGGGGTTACCTCAAAGAAGCAGTTAATGAGACAAATATTCATGATAAACGAGAGTTATGACAAAAATTCAACCATGTTTCTGAATTGATAAAAAATCATCAAAGAGCCCAAAAAAGTTTACAAAAAAACTTTATACGAAGATGTTGTTATGCCCAAGAGCTAAAGAAAAGCATTTAGAGCCTTTAATGTAAAAATAAATTGAGTAATAAACGATTTTTCATAATTAGCAATGAATTTTTGTTTTGTCTCAAAAATTTTCTTTTACTTTGTTATTAGTTAAAATAAAAAACTACTCATTTGAAACCACAATGTTATACTTTTTTGTAATCCTTATGAAATGTAGATGTTTTTAAAATAAAGTTCCACAAGGCTACCATACATTTTTTTTTAACCAGCTCAGCTCAAATACCACTTAAAGTTTTTTGAAATTTAACAATTGCACTTGTTTTGTTGATTAATTTTAATATTAATGATAATTACACTAAAATATGATTTAAATTAGAAAAACCTATGTATTCTTAACCTCCTTGATTAAAAATAACATCATAATAAGTAATAGATTTTGTAGAATTAAGAAAAATGTGCACATAGTACGATAATTTCACCTACTTACTAAAAAACGTTATAACTTCAAAACTAGGAGGCCTAGGACAATAAATTTTGGTGATTTTGGTAGATAATGGTTTCCCCTACCCCCCACATCCCGTTGGTCCACTACTTACGGGACACCCTGTATAGACTTAGGAATTAGTATGTAAATATATATAGTCCTCCTCATCGATTTCGATGACGGCGACCCCTTTAAGCTATATATTAAGAATTTGAAATATAGTAAGTAATATATTTTCCCTTCACGGGACTATTAAGGAGTCCCGGTCTTTTGGAAGGCTAATATGGGGCCAAAGCCAACACACGGAAGCTCTTTGACATATATTTTTTTTTTGTAAAGGAAGCACAATCCGGCGACTATCCCTGTATAACACTATAAAATGCAGCCCGAGGGTCCAGCTTCATGCTAAGCCAACTCACCTAAGTAATATTAGTATAAAATTATTAATTAAGGAACCAGGATACGATGTTTAGGTGTACGAAGTTAACCTACTTACTAAGAACTATTCTAAGTAACGAAGAAACCTAGTCCTGGCAGTAAATAAATACCTAATAATTTTATTCGAAACACCTATCACACATCACCACCTAGTCCTAAACTAAGAAAATCTTGCATTACGCTTGCACTATTCATACACTGGTTTTTGTAAATACTTACATTTGTTTCTACTAATAATATATTTAAACAAAATACCCAAAGTTGTTCGTTATATTCAACACTAGCCTATTTTAAATACTTATACTTTTCTATTAACATTTTACTTATAATTTATTTTTATGTTATTAATAATATCTGTGTTATAATTATATTATGTTAACTACCCCAATAAAGGTTAGAATTATTACACTTTGTTTCTTTATTTTCATTTTGTTTTCTTATTTTCTAAAGCAGGCAGACCTATGGATGTTTGTTTTTCTTTTTGACCCCCGATGCAAAAAGAGGGGTGTTATAAGTTTGACGTGTCTGTGTGTATCTGTCTGTCTGTGGCTCCCGAACGAATGAACCGATTTAATTTAATTTTTTTTTGTATTAAAGTGGACTTACGTGCGTGTGTTCTTAGACATGTTTGATGAAAATCGGTTACCATTTTAAAAGTTATGGGGGTTTGAAAGTAATTGTGTTGGGGGTTTTTAAATTTTTAATTTAATGTTATTGTAAATACTACTAAACCGAATTAAAATAAAATTTTGTGAAGATGGTTTGAATAACGCAGGATATTTATAAGATACTTTTTATCCCAAAATTACGAGATTAGGAGTTCGTTAATTAAAACCAATATAATAATACAACAAGTATAATAATGAAATAAAACAACCGCTATAAATAAAACATTTTAATCATGCAGTAAATAGTGTTTATATTAAAAACTTTTCATGTTTAACATTTTTTATAATTGTTTTGAACGTGAATAGTGTACCTCTGCTTATACAGCTATTAAACCATCATTATTGTCTTCCTGGATAACACCTTATGTAGTTAATTTAACATCATCCTGTATTTGATATGACGTAACTAAATTGGAAACCAAATCGGAAATAATTACCGTATGGAAGACGATATAAACGCTCTACATTATTTTAACTATTTATCTTTATATTTTACATTATTTTTCGTTATAGGTATGCGAAAAGGCTGTTTTTAATATTCGAGTAATAATTATGAAATAAATGCTTTTCTTTAAGTATTTAGGTAATATGAATTTATAATAGGTCTACCCCTTGAATATGCATCATTCTCTCTGTTCTCTCTCTCTACCTCTTTAATACAGCATCATTATCTCTGGTGTATTTTTCGTCTTTTGATGTTTGTCTATGTCTAATAAAAGAGAATGACTTGAAAAACGATTTAAATATCATTTTTGTCTCTGTATTTTTATAATAAGCCTTTTTGCATACCTATAAAAACTGAAAAGCAATTTCGACCTTCTACTAACAAATCAATGTTTAATCAATAAGGTCACTAAAAGACTCCCCAATCCATCCCCAATCTAAATTTTATAAAACATTTTAATTATTTTTTTATTCAAATAAATATAATTGAAAAATGCTTTCGGTTCGGCTTTCAGTAAAATAATATTTTTTTCAGGAATAAAACTAAATACAATTCGATTAATTAATAATTTCCTTACAAAGAACACTTAGGTATTATTTATTTAATTAATTCTAATTTTCGTACAATAACGATGAACATTTTTCGTTTAAAATGACTAATTGAGTTTTTTATAATAATACCTCATCGATACATATAATAATTTAGTTTTTTTTTATTAAGTACTTTAAATTAAAACAAAAACAGATATTTCCATTTCGTTTCATACATAAACGTTTGTATAACGGCAGTTATGTATTTCGTAAAAAAACAGAAACATAATTTTGTATTTATAAATCCAAAATAAAAAAAAACTAAAGTAAGTATATAATAAATAAAATAATATCATAAATATCTAGATAATATCATATTATATTAGATTAATATAAGGCTGATGAATGCCTCAAGATCTTATAGGTATCGAGTATTCATAGTTGTAAAGATTACCAGACTCTTTGGTAGTTTTTCAAGTTACAACCTTTTTGGTAAACTATTTGAATGAGATATTTTTTTTCTTAAAACCATTGTTTATTTTGTAAATAGAATAATGATTCAATTGATGAGTTCCAAAATTATCTAGTTTATCTAGTAGTTAACTTGACTTTAACTATAATATTTTCCTTTGGAAATGAACGCATATCACTTCAATAAGTTTCTAAGATATGAATAGGTTTTCTATAACTATTTACAATGTTATTTTTTAATTTAGGATTTTTATTTTTTTAATTATTTTTGTTTTAGAATTTTAAGGTTCTTTTTTTGAATAACGTAAATTGTGTTAGAGTTTGTCTGTCTGTATGTCAGGGAAAAAATTGAATTTAAATACCAAACACTCAATATTATTACAAAAATGGCAGTATTATTATCACGTATACAATTTCATACAATTCAAATTCAATAATTACGCAATATCAACTCAAATTATTGCCACGAATCCTAAATCTAGTAATTATTAAAAACTATTTCATCTATTTTTTATTTGACGAACCTTGAGAATTTCTACTATATCTATGAATATTTACAATAATTTATCTACTTCATTTTATATTTTTTTAATCATCCCCTATGTGCGTAGTCGATCGGTCTGTAGAAGCGTACCTACTATAATAAAACGTTTTTGTGCGTATGAACGTTAGAACAATTCAATGATTCAAGAAGAGGTAAAAGCAAATTAACCACTTAAAAACACCTTTTTAGCAGCACATTTTGCGACTAACCTAACTAAAATAAAAAAGCAATTGACACAAAAACAAACACGTGTCATTGAAAATTGAACCTACCGATCGACAGCACTTGGTCCAAAATATAATTCCGCACTAAATTACCTAGCTACTTCGTCGACAACGACCATATACAACCGCAACATTTCATCGAACAACATACATCGTAATATACAATCGAGAACGCCTTCAACAACAATCGACCAACAAAAGTTTCATTCAAATTCATTCGATTCTCTTTCGAATTTTGAAAAAGTTATTCGAATTTGGAACAGTATTCGGTAGGACTCTGCGCGGGAGACACGTCACACAGTGGTGACGCGGTCTATCTCCACGTACCGCACAGAGTCCTCGCGTGGTCAGCAAATCACCTCCTTGTCGTCGTATAGCGCGCTTTCAGACGACAGCGAACGCAGCCGTTGCTGCAACGCTGACCGCCGCCGACGGCACTCGCCGCATGCGCCCACCTGAAGACATAGCATAGCAATATTAAAGGCGTCTATCATACGAAGTCAGGTTTATAGTAAAAATGAATGCTCACGGCAATTTTCTAGCAGGCAACTTGCATGAGCTATAACAAACATCCGTACACACACTCACACTCACATTCATACGAGTACCACTAGTTTCATCGTTGCTCCGTTTCATTGATACGCTTGAACGAAGTAGCTAATGGCATACTAAATAGCCGTATAAGAAATACTAAAGGTTACTCACAAGACCGACAGCGGCGAGAATAGTAAGCGCAATTAGCGCTGCAGCATACTGCGCTGGCACACGTAAAAGCGCTGAACACTGCGACAGTCGTTCGTCTTCTCCATTAGGACATTGTGCGATGCCATCGCACCATAAAGCAGGCGCAATACACGCGTCTAGTGAAGTGCAGCGGTATTCGCATTCGCCTGATAACGCGTATACTCCGCCGCGAGTGCTGGAGTGTCTGGAATTTGATGTGAGGAAAATGTAAGGCGTACTTAATAAGTACTTAATAATTAAATTAGGGAATAGTTTTTTTCATTGAAAATATACCTCCTTCCAAGAATTAAGATTCTATATAGTCCTTTTTTAATTTTGAGGAAAATACATACCAATATTTACTGCGCCTTATTGAAGTGTTTGCATTTGCCTTCCTTTTAAAAAAAATCAATTGTTACCTTCTAGACAACTCCAACCAAGTGACATAATAAGTGCCACTTTCTGGTGCCACCAGCTCCACAGCCAGAGAACGCGGCCAGTCGAGGTCGAACCGATCTGGTGCGTGTACGGGCGCTAACACGTGCCTCGCTAGTGCATCCACCTCCTTACCCCAACCATCGGAGAACACTTCTACAATTTCTTCTTCCTGTAATTGGTAATTGGGAAAAAGTTTACTAGATGCTAAACCAAAACCATTCTTAATTAAACAAGTACACTAAACCTTAATCAAGGGTGAACAAAAAGGCTTAAGAGAGCTCATGAAAATAAAAGCCTTGTAACAGCAATCCATCTATCACGGTTATGATGACAGATGTTGATTAACCATAAAGATCTCAAATAGTAATTCGCAGATATAGACATAGTATTGCGCTTCTTAAAAGTGATAAATCAGAGCAATTTATATTTACCTCATCAGGTGGATTAGGACAAATAAAAATGGGTGACAATCCTCCAGCATACACAGCAATACGGTTCGGTGTTCTGCACAAATGCCTTAAATCTGGAGCTACAGTGATATTGTTGAGCAGTGTAAAGTTGTCCAGTTCAGGTTCTCTGATGATACGTCCACGGATTTGAAGGTATAGGTATCGGCCTGGTGAAGGATCTATCAGCCAAGGGCGGCGATCGCAACGGTCCTGGAAAAGTACAAATAAAGTACTTATTTGATAATCTGGCTAAAAATACTGTAAACTTATATTATTTTAGTTTAATTTAATATCTCTCTACGGACAGATTACTACCATACGGGCCCATTGTACACTATAGCATTGCTCGCTTGAATATTTTTTTATGGCTAACTTTGGCTTGGAACTATTGCTAGACCACTGTGACTATGTTTTAAAGATGTTTTTTTTCAGCTTTCGTAAAAAAAGTGTGACGTCAAATCACAAAATATGAAGCGTCATAAGATCTTTGGACATTATCTACGCAATGAAAATTGTGAAGGTCGTATCCAATATTGAAATTAACTTACCACTTCAAGCATCGCAGAACTTGCCACCAACTTCAACTCTCCACTGGCACCTGTCACTTTATGCGAATGTTTGCAGGTATTTTCTAATCTGACGAACTCGACAGAAGCCTCAAAGCCGAATGAACGAAAGTCATCGGACGCTGACATATTCACAACATCGAATTTCAGTTCCGCAACTGTTGACGATGATGTGAATTCATATTCGCCGACATCACTGTAAATAATATTTTAAGGGATTAAAATTGGAAAATTATATTTATTTTACTGATACTGACTCTAATAAAATAGCAATAAAGGTTCCGAAGAAGAAGGGACGTTTTGACTACTGCAATTAATAAACCTAAAAGAAAAAGCATAGTCTGTGTAATATAGTAGAAAGATTTTGAAGATATTGCAGATAAATGTAATAAATAAACCAACCTGCATAAACAATCTCTAGGTACACCAGTGCCAATATTCTTCCAAGGTCTATCAAAGATTCTGACAGCGGCTGTAGGGTCACCAGCGCAGCGGTACCAAGGCGAGTGAGCTGAATGAACAGACCGACACAGACGGCCACCGCTCCGGACACCCCACACTCGAAGACGTACCACTTCCCCAGGATTGGCTTCGAAGCGATAGGTGCAGCTGAAATTAGACGTTTATTTATTAGACCGGTGATTTGGGAAAGAATAAAATTACCTTGAATTGAAACTACTTTAACGGATTTTGGTAAAGGTATTAATTTTGTTTGACATTTGTGACGTTTCAAATTCTTTACAGAATTCGTGATCAACTGATCACAGTGACATCTAAACAAATTACAAAGTATTGTAAAAAAATGAAATTATCTTTATCTATCAGAAAGTTAATATGATCATAATAGTATTACATCAAATGAAGGGATCTCTAAATTTATCTCGAACCAACTGGCATATTCAAATTAGGGACCCAGGATTCGAATTTTTAAAATTAGAACCGATAACAGATGTCTAAACTAAATTCGGGAATACTGTTGAAACTTAATTATGATCCTGATTTCGTTTAGCTTCGCAAATGGCAAACGCAATTTATCCATGACGTTACTATTACCTATCTAAACTCAATAGTCAACATTCTGATTCCAACTAATCTAAATTGTTATCGGCCAGACTGATCAGAATTATCAAACCTGTTTAACCTAACTTATCATTTCTATTTTGTATCTGATGTAACATTTGCTAAAGATATACAAAATATAATCTGATTTTTAAACGTTTCCTACCTAATATTTCTGGCTCCACCTCTTCCATACAGAAACACGTCTCTTGGCGAAGAGAAAGTAATCGGTGGGTCTGGTGGTGCTTCGGGGAAGGATCGCGATGAGAACTTTCTGGAACAGGTACCTCGACCCCAAGGCTCACCGTCTTGATGCAGGTCCACAAATTCGTACAGAGCTTTGAAGAATACTGGCCTAAAATATAGAAAAGAGACGATTAGAATTTAACCCTTAAAAGTTACTTAATAAACATGAATAAATAAATTAATATGTATAGGTATCAATTAATTCGTATTTAAGGAGAATACTTAGATTATGATCTAGCCAAAGCCCGGTGAGTCTGAAACAGAACTCTCAACACAGACTGAGGAGAAGAGTATCCTGATAATCTAGTCTTTAATAATGTATCTATGCAAAATAAATTCACAGTTGCCGTACGCAAAGTACGTATTATTAAATCGGTATCTTCTAGGCGAGCACGTTCCATCTTAAGCTGTATCATCGCTTACCATTAGGCCAGAAGCAGTTAAGTGCAAGATTACTCAAAGAAAAAAAGACTTAGGTACTATAATACAATGTTTGCTAGGACTTACTTCAGAGCAGTTCCTTGGGTAAGTTTCAGTTCAAGAGTCAATGAATCCCCTTTTGAAAGGAAACTCTCAGTCTTCGCACAAGCCCTGGATCTTCTGAGTAATGCATGTTCACATGTCCTTGGAGCTCTTTCTCTGCAGAATCTTGCGACTAGTGTAGCGTTTGTTGGGGGACGACCAACGATTACTGATTGTGCTGAAGTTGCTCTTGACATTTGAACTGAACGTTCTTTGTCACTGGAAATAAATTGAGAAATCCATATAAAATAAATCCATACTAGTTCGAGTTGACAAATTTGGTCTGATATTATTTCACGCGTAAACTAAAAGAAAGGTAACACTCGTATAATAGCGTCTTAAAATCTGCTCTTTTACAATAAACTTGTACCTACTATTTACTTCAGAATTTATGAACTTTGTACTGTATATGTAAAAGAAAAATTGGTTCAAAAGTTACATTTCATTCTCAATTTAAAAGATTGTAATCTTGTTATGTGTTACAAAAATTCACGCGAGCAAAATTGCGAACACAATTCAGTCACATTACAAACGCATTTGGTTAGATTTTTTAATATAGTTGTTAGTCCTACTATTATATTACTTACAGGAGCTATATTTACCAGTTAGAGAACCCTCTATAAATCATACAAACACGATGATCAAACAAAATTGCTAACACCGATAAACGGACTCAAATTACGACCCTTTTTAGTATATCTCATATCTAAAGTGTATATACCCAAATTCGCCGCCCTAAAACCCTATTAAAGTTAATCGATACTCACCAAAATATATCGCTGCAACCGGGAGATATTCTCATTGGTCCGTCCCATATATTCAAGTGGCTACCACAATATTCGTCCTCAGGCAAATTCGGATTGAGAGCGTTAGTCACATAAAACTTCAATACTGAAAACCAGACTCGGAATCGCGGTGCGGAAAACGAGGGCCTTCTGTAAATAATGTTTCTCCCCGAAGGCCCAGAGGTGTCAATACCCTGCATATGATAAAGGCATGTGGTGTTGGGCGGGAGGGAGTGTTGAGGGTGTTCCAAAATCCCGCGACCCGTACCCCTGATCCAGAACTCGCAAGCTCTCTTATTCTTAGCGTAAGTTGGCGATTGTTGATCGACGAATCTTACCTGTAAATGTACATTATTAATTAAAATAAAATACCTATATAAATATTGCGGTATAACAAGGAGAGTACATACATATTATAATTAAAATATTAAACATAAAAATTAAAATGAATAATAAAATCCCCAATTCCACGTACGACGGCAAATAAAGTAAAAATACAGGGCTATATTGTGGGGGCCCACATTAAAGGATTAGGTTTGAATAATCCAACAGAAAGAACGGTTGCCCTAATTCTGTATGGTAAAATAGGCACAAATATTACGGGTGAGTTTCCCTCGCACGGTATTGTCCGAGCCTTTACTAATTACAGTTTGGCAGAGGCCCAACCGAAGGCCCCAGGGCACACCCTGATTTATTATTGTTCACTGAGAATGAAACACTTTAAATAACACTTCACGATGATGTATGAACTCCATTAACCTAATTTCTAAAAACGATGACTAATAGAACATTAGCATATGCAGTGTATGCTAGATTTATATGCAAACGTGCCTTAATAGTCACATTGGTTTAAGAGGTACTTAGTGAATATTAAGTGTGAAACTGAATATACATAATCCTTAAATTATTGGCGTTGAATATTCTCGAAGTTTGTTTTTTTCTTCAGATATTAAAATGACAGAACATAAATGTCACAGAAGATCTAACTAAATAAATTGCAAATCTTAAAAGTATTTTAAAGTAAAAGAAAATGTAGTTTCTCCAGTTTACGCTAAGTAAAACCTTCTTTGCGAAGTAAAAACGCGGAATTGCGTTACTTAAACGTAGTTAACTTAATGAAAGTTATTAGTTGGTAGTTAGTCTAGGTGTTCGCAAATTGAATTTACTCTCGACTTTCATGTATAAAGCACACTTCAGCTCTCAAACCAGTGCTAATGGAATCTTAGTAATGAACGCTCTTACCGACATTCACTTGATGTAACTATTTGATAATAGCTCTCAGATTAAATTAGGTACCTGTATTCTAATTATAAAATGGCAAAAGTTCCATTTTGCTTAATTGCAATTTGGATGTTGTCCAAAAGAAGGCCCTTTTTGTTGTGTCCCAAATTTTAAAAAGTTTTGCAAATATCCCTCCCCTGAAGAATTCTTTGTCAAGCGGATTAATACAAATAACAAACACAGATAAAGGGAGCTATACCGAAGAAGTTTGACTAAAAATGTTGCAGCAAAAAGAATGCGATATTAGAATTTAAATTCCCTAACGATTTAGTCCGTGTAAGTTTTTACAATAAACTTATTCAACACTTGGCAAGTAACTTGGAAAACTGCATAAATTAGCTGTAACCGACATTTCTAGTATCTGCAGATAACGGCTTGGGAATTAGGGCAGGATTTTAAATCTAGGTTTTTGGAAGGAAAATGTAGAGAGAATTTAAAATATGTTTTACCTCGACTTCTAGCTGGAACCCGTGTAACGACAACGATGTCGCCGGTTGCAAAAACGTTCCGAAGGGTGACGTCGTAAATTCCACTAACAATTCCGGACCGCTTGATATCGCTTCCGGAACAGAAACGCCTCCCCCACAAAACCTTAGTATAACCGGGTCTCTCGTCGTATAGCCGTCGTATACAGTCACGTAGTCTTGGACCTCGTCACATTGTTGCCAAAATTTCAACTCTCGCCCATTGTTACCTCGCTCTTGTTGCGCCGCGTACAATGCCTTCTGACTCCTAATGGATATCAGTTGGCCGTTCGGCTGCTTCACGACTATTAGCGCATGTTTTCCTTGAGGCACTTCGTGTTGGCGCACCGCGTAGTAACAAGTCAAATTTCTCGGATAAACGCCGGGGAAATTTGGCGACTGTAATCTACAGTTTTTACGATCGCAGTCGCTGAATATCCTTGAGCAATATGTTCCTGAGATCAAATCCCCCAGGTAATAGTCCGGAGTTTTTGTGGGCCTCGCGACGTTGGTGTCGTCGGTGCGTGATATGTTTACAGGGTAAGGTAACGGCTTCATCTTGAAATAAGGCCGTTCTGCAATAAGAAATGGTTATTGGATGTATTGATGCGGAAATACGGTACTAACGTAAGAATTCTGCTGGTGTAGCGTAACAAAAAAATGTATTTTTATTTTATTATACTGTCTTGAAATTGCGTAGTTATTTTTTGGCTCGCACTCTTACTCATAATAATAAACTTAGAGCACTTATTTTTTGTAACTATACACTATACATTAATGGTAATGAGATTTTTATATAATTTCTTATTCAAATGTCTAGAATAACACTTTTAACAAGATGCAATAAATAGTTGTATGTAATAATTATTTTTAGGAATCAAAGTGTATATTTTTTATTCATTTAGCTATGCCTGTTTGTTATTCATACATACAAGCGTTCCTATTCTATCTGTAGTTAACTATAAACTACATTAAAATCCGTTGCGTAGTTCAAAATAATCTAAGTATACGAATAGCCAGAGCGACTTGGTTTTATAATATGCAAAGATACTATGATAGTTCACAACTTTTTCTAGAACAAACAACATTACATATCTCAAACAAGAACTCCAAAAGCAAATTACCTGACGGAGGAGAACCGCCATAACGTACTGTCGCATAATCCTTCCTCAAAACTTTGTACGCCATTCGGAAGTCGAAATTATAGTTGTTTTGTTCTTTAGAGAGATGTAGTAATCTAATAATAAGGGTTATGGATTTAGTTTCGCTGTAGTATATGGAGGGGCCCCAAGAAGTGCCGCACCAAGAACCTCCCACTTGTGGACGACTGACTTCTTGGATCTGCATGTATCCGTCTGGACATCCATCTTCGGTGAACGACGTGAAGCGACCCAGGGTGAAACTGTCGAAGAGAATCTGTAACAAAGATATGGAGATATTAGACTGAGTATTAGTACATAGATAAGTGATTAAATGGACAACGTAATTCAAGGTTTAGTAACATTTTTCTAAATGAAAATCTTTTGTGAGACCCAAATTTATACTTCAAGAATATTGGCCATTGTTTTGCTGTTTAACATAAGTCCGGTTGTAATGTGAATGACGAAATGTTTTATAGAAATTGGGCAATGGGCGTCTTTTAATGACGACATTTTTACGAAGGACATTTCTGCAACAACATACCCGCCATGCTGACCCATATGGAATATTATAATAGGGTGATAACAGCCACATTAATCATGCATAATTAGGTATGCGGTCGAAGTGATTATATTCTCTTTGGTACGCGTGGTGATTAATTATTAAATTATTACCAACTTCACACAATTCCCAATTCACTTTGTACCTTCAATATTTCAATAAAACAATACGAACAAAATATTCGTGTCATCCAATTCATTTGTCGAGTAAATAAATCCGTATATCCCACGAACTTTATTGGAATACTTTCCATTGCTCTCCAATAAGCGAAATACTTCAAAAATTCAAGCATCAACAAGCAATGTAATGAAAACTATAAAAATCATTCGTGAATGAAACAACTCGTCAGGTATGAAGAGTTTTTATTAATTTTATATTGTTGTTCGAATTGAAAAGTAATGGTTTGATTGCCAGGTTTGCGTACGTCGGCATCACTTCCGTATTTTGAGTAATTTTATACTCAATTTGCGAGTTTACTTCGTATTTATCAGAATATTCTTTAATGTTTAAATACGACATAAAATGAAAAATCATCTACTGACATTTAATCATTATTGTTTGATAGAAAAGATAAAGTTACTTAAGAAGGAAGGTGTGTAAGAGATTTTAATTAAGAGCTATATTTTAGAAAAAGTAAAATAATTTTGATTAAAAAACCTTTGACATTTAGTTCTAACTTCAAAAAAGTTCCAGAAAGGTCAAAAGTCCTTGAGATGCTAGATACTGACTCCTAAAAAAACGTTATGAAATAATGGGCCTAAGTCCTAAGCCAAGTTCTTGGTTATTTTCCAAATATTTTTCTTACTTTATTTGAAGAATAGAAAGAATAGATTACGTGACAATGTATGCTCGTTAAAAGTAAGAAAAAAAGATACACCAATCGTTCGTTCTACGTAGGATTTTTCCTTTAATAAACTGGGATAACGTAACATCGTACGAAAATTGTTATTTTCCACTACTTTTGATAATGTATCTAATCCTACATAAACATCCAATAATAATAAGAGCTCTTTGACAGACAAAATAACGGCCAGTTATACCAATTTGGTAGTCGTAAAAAAATGTTTCTGTAAAATTGTTATGGCCGATCATAACCGAGTAAAAGTAATTAAAACATGCTTTGTTTGCGTAACGTACACACTGATGGCTCTTAAAATTGGAAAGCCAATACCGAATTACAGTTCCAATATTTTTTATGGTTATTACACTTATCTCAAACAAAATAGTTCCATTGTTTTGTAAAAAGTAAAATGGTTCTATAGTAAAAGTTACGATACTCCAAACATGTTATTGGTTATATCATCTGTAAACTTTATAAGCCTCTCTAACCAGCCGTAACAATAAATGAAAAAAGTTTATATATTCGTAATAAATAATCATCAATAATCAAACAAAACGTAAAGAGAAATTACATGACATCCCTCAAACAACATTTAATAATACAGACATACAAAAGTTCGTAATTATTCAGAGTTTTTAACTTATTCCCCGGAACCGGGAGGGTAGTTGACCGAAATGGAACTAGGCAACGCGGAAAACACAATTTGCACGCTAAAATTGCATCTCTGCGAGAAATCTACGGGATAAAGTGTCGATAAGGATTCCTGGGAATTTATGCTTCACACCAACAAAGGCAGCAAGGTTTTCAAGATATTCTGTAGTTGATTCGATTGCTTTCTAGCGCACCTACAGGAGGCTTTCTCTTGGCAGTTTCTAGAATTAAGTTGATTACATTTTAGTGGCTTTGTCTTCGTTTGTGGCGCTTGATTTAAATTTCTTGTGACAAGTAATAACGTACAATAGAGGTGGTCCGGACAGAGCTTTTCTATTTTTATCAATTCATTGTATGTATTCTTAATTGTGTTAACTCAACCGTCCTTGTCATTTTTGTCAGGCTTCCTAAAAATTGCCAAACATTTTTAGTAACATTTCCATCAATAACGCAAGTAACAATACTGATAGTTAAATATCAATATTCCATACGCAAATATGTCTATAACAAAAATATTAATTCAAAATTAAATAAATTCATAAATGACAAAGTAGAAACATGAATTCAAAAATCCGCACCTTTAAACAAAATACAAACTAAGCCACGATGTTTGAATAAGATTTCCCAGAGCATTATTACTTAGACATGTCGCGTTTCAATTTCTTACCGGAATATGACGCGCTAAACCTCACTCGGTCTAGACTTCGGATGAAGATTTCAATTTATATGGGTTTACTTCGAGATTTCGGAGATAAGAGTAATCTCAGCAGCACGAATTTAAATTTTCCCTCTGAAGCAAATCAGACGCTGTGTAAGCCACAACTTGTATGGAATTGTACTCAAATTGGATTTCACGTTGAATGTGTTGTGTACAACAAAATATCCAGGTTTATTTGATTTGTATAGAATGTTTCATCATTATTTCTATGCTACTGATGAAATAACAATAAAAATAGTAATGATTGAGTTTGAGAATTTGATGAGATTTTAGTAAATAATAGCTTTCCTTTTACGGCTTCGAATTAATGGTTTTGCGTAATTTAGTACTCTATAAAAAAATGAAAATGGTCTTTGGCCTATCTTTCTAGAAAATCGCTAAAGCCGCGAACCCACCACGACGCACGCTACGCCCACGGTCCACAGCCACGCAGCTCAGCTACGTTGAGCTATAGCCGAGTCAGCCACGAATGTATCAATGACGTATGTATCGTGCGTAGCGTGTGCTGTGCGTGTACTTCGGTTCGGGTTGAGCCTTAATGCCAAATACTCTAGCACATCTTTTCTATTTTATCTTATCTATATTTTATAAAGTTTCATTTATTCGTTTAGTAACAATACAAATCTTTTTTCGTTTGCTTTTCAAATATTAGAGTGAAATGTTAGATAGTGTAGAATAATTTATATTTAAATTGTCGAAGACAGATAGGATCTATAAACCAAATTAATAGCATCTATAATTTAGCTTCGATTGAACATTAATAGCAAGTTCAAACAAATTGAAAACCTATCGTTAGCATCGATTTAACTAACATTGGAAAAATTGTTGTTACCCTTTAAATAAAAATATGGATAGTTAGTTTAGTACATAGACTTATACAGGGTGTCCCGTAAGAAGTGGACCGTGTAGTGGGAGGGATAGAGGAAACCGTTACCTGCCAGAATCACCAAATTTATTGTCCTAGGTCTCATAGTTTAGAAGTTATAACGTTATATAAAAAAAAAAAAACAAATATCATTTCCGAAAAAATAAGTACAACATTTAATAATGACTGACTGAACTTTGACTAAATTGTTCTCCGTTGTCTTTGTAATGGACACAAAAATATTTGTGTGAAAGCAAATCTAGGAAAATCCGCTAGAGAATTACAATACCGCGAAGCTGTGTCACTAGTTTTGTATATCTATTTCCTAGATTTCTATTGGATGGAACACAAAGTTAGCTTGCTAGAACCGAGAACTAAATTGCAAAGCAATTTAACTTCTATGTTTGCTAAGATCAATGAAGAATGAAAACTTTTATATGCCACAGTTTTAAGTGTTTCTTACCAACTATACTTTGTTATAACAATTTTGTATGTAGTAGCTAATTTTATAATACAACTAGCTGTGCCCCGCGGTTTCACACGCGTAGTTCCCGTTCCCGTGGGAATTTCGGGATGAAAAATAGATGTTGGTCGATTCTCAGACCTACTGAATATGCTCACAAAATTTCATGAGAATCGGTCAAGCCGTTTCGGAGGAGTATGGCAACGAAAACTGTTACACGAAAATTTTATATATTTGATTTCATTGGTCAATGCTTGTGTTTATTACATAGTTGAATAAGTGACAAATCTCTTCAATATATATATTTTTTTTTCAATTAATCTAGAACATTCTTTTAATCATCATTATCTTAGCGTATGGAATTTCGCTGTTGAACATTGATCATTCGATTTTTATACGAAATGATTTTAAAATAAGTATACTTATTTCTTCAAATTATTCAAAAACTTAAAAACTGTTCTTGTATTTTTTGTCCTTGAACCTGTGACTTCTACACGTAATTAGTGCAGAGGTCCTTAGTCCTTATAACCAAAAACACATATAATACTTTTAATCCCACGAGATAAAATACAGGTTACAGCTAGTGTAACTAAAGAAAGTACCAAAAAATACAAGGCAAAGCTATACAGTATAACTATAGAAAGTATCAAGACAATGCAGATAGAGTGCACACTTACAGTACACAGATTACTAAATAGTTACTACAGTAGTACGAACCGATGACGGACCAGTTTGCAATTCAACAAGTTCCGTAACTCAAGTGAGTTCCATATTCAGGCGGAAACTGTTTCAATGTCGGTACCAGATTTGGTTGTGGTCGGGAATTAGGGTAGTTCTGTTTAACTGTGTTCGTCCACATACATAGATATTGCATAGTTTGTATAGAATATATCTTACTTCCTACTACTATAGAACAACCTACGTATAGAATAGTAACTATGGATATCTTTACAAGTTTCGGAGCCTCAACCAGTTATAATAGTGCATTGTTCTGTTGCAGTTTCTAGAGATAGCTTGAATTAATAATGAATGAATTGGTATTGTTCATTTCAATTTAAAGGTTTCACCTCAAATTGGTAACTTTTGTTGTGAATGAAGTAAAACAAAGAGAAACCAAATTGTTCCAAATGGAAACTAGTTTGATTAACTCGTAGTGGCTTTTCAGACCAGGAAAAGAATATCTCAAAGTATAAACAGAACAAATTTCTTTTGGATGGAAATTAAACTTCTTTCTTAGGGATGAGTTTATTACTCTTTCACATAAAAACGATTGAACCGATTCAGATACAGAAGTCTGTATCACTAGGAATAACACATCAAGATTATACGTAATTAACGATGGTGAAACCGCGGGGCACAGTACTAACTATACTAATAACACAAATAAAATACTTCATCATCTTCCCATAGCAAATAGTCCCCAATTAAGTCCATTTTTTTTGTCAACCTATAGTGTCCCACTGCTGGGCAAAGGTCTCCCTCAAACATTTCCAACCATCCCTATGCTTCGCAGTGTCCCACCAGCTACTGTCGAAGGTGGTAAGATCATCCCGCCAACGCTTTCTCGGCCGACTCCGACGACGCCCTCCTTCGGGAACCCACTGAGTTGTTAAGTCCATTAATTTCTATAAATAAATAAACATCATCTTATCTATTTGAACTTAAAATAAAATAACTCTCATTAAGACAAAGCCATCCAAAATAACAGTATAATTACTCATTTACAAATGAACTCCTCTGACACAAGTTGTTAACAAATGTGGGTATTGTTTGTTAGTACAGGTACCTATTTACATTACATACGAGTACTCCTTTAAATACTGTAGAATATGTGCTTCGGGTTACAAACAACCTGTATTACTGTCTCTGTTTGTTTGTTCTATACTTATCATAAACAGCGTTAATTGAAGCATGTTTGTGTTTGTTTTAAATAAATTGTTAATTTAAGTAGATAATGATAACAGTATATAATATTTAGGGAAATAATTGTTGAGGTATCTAGAGTAAATAATGGTTTGATAACAATATATATATTTAGGGGACTATATTTAGTTTAAATTGACGACCGCTAGTTGGCTAAAATATTTATTTTATTTATTTATTTATTTATTCAATGGAGATTCAACAGCAAATATAAATCGTACAATAATAGGATGAAAAACAGAAAGCCAATTAAAGAATCTCACGGGTAATAAACTAATTAAAGTAAAAGGTCAGTGTGAGTTTACATTACAATCTCAATTAAAGAAATCGCTGCTTAGATGCCGACGCGCCGCCACCACGCTTGTACAGAATAGGTCAATATTAATATTATTAGATAAATGGTTAAATTTGTTAAACGCACGCCACAGGTAAGCATTTTGTCTATAATTTGTACGTACCGTTGGTAGGTACAGTAGTGATTTATTTCTCGTTACTGAGGGTATTTTAAGTTTTAACTCATTAAGTAAGTTTTGACAATCCAATGTATTAGATGCAATTTTCAGAAGAAATATTAAATCGGCAATATCACGTCTTTTTGAAAGTGGAAGAAAGTGGAATTTCTTACAAAGTTGTTCATAATTATAAGAGTAATATGGAACTTTTACTTGGAAACAAAGATATTTAAGAAATTTTCTCTGAATTGCTTCAATCCGTGAGATATATACCATATACGAAGGGTTCCATATTTGGGATGCATATTCCAGGATACTACGGACATAACAACAATATAGTATATTAAAAGTTTTAGCATTTTTAAAATTTTTAGATACCCGCATTATAAAACCTAAAGCTTTGGATGCTCTAGAGACAATGTTGTTAATGTGCTCATCGAAAAGGAGTTTGGAATCATGAATGACTCCCAGGTCCCTAACAGAACTAGACTTAGCAAGCGGTTGGTTTTTAATAGTGTAAGTGGAAGGTATTATGTTGTGCTTTCGAGTGAATGTTATAACTGAACACTTTGACGGGTTGAGATCTAGTTTATTCTTAATACAGTATTCATCTAACCGTAACAAATCAGATTGAAGACTAAGGACATCAGACGGTGACTCAATAGCAGTAAAGATTTTCATGTCATCTGCAAAACATAATAAATGGCTATGTTGAAAACAACTTTCAATGTCATTGACAAAGATTAAAAAGAGGAGAGGTCCCAGAAGGGACCCCTGGGGAACACCGCTAGGGACCGTTACCCAACCTGAAATATAATTACTAATCACAACCGCTTGAGTTCTGTTGCTTATATAAGAGCTAAACCACCTGAGCAGATCTCCCCTAATACCCATAAGTTGGAGTTTAAGCAATAGTAGTCTATGGTCTATTCTGTCGAAACATTTACGATAGTCGGTATAGACTACGTCGACTTGTTTACCTTTGTCCATAGACGATGTAACATAATCATTGAGCGACACTAAGTTTGTCACCGTTGATCTACCTCTAAGAAACCCGTGTTGTGCTATAGAAAAGGAATTTCGAACAGCTTGATAAACATTGTTATAAACGACCTTTTCTAATACTTTAGCAACAACACAAAGTTTCGATATTGGACGGTAGTTGCATATATCCTGTTTGGGGCCTTTTTTGTGAATCGGTGTTATGAAAGCCGATTTCCAAATAGACGGAAATGTACAAGTAGTAAATGATTTATTAAATAAAAGTGTCAGTGGAAAAGCTATGCTTTTCGCACAGTTAATAAGGAAGATGGGGCTCAGACCGTCTGGACCGGCTGATTTGGATGAGTCAAGTGAAGATAGAATCTTAGTGACTTCATCTATGTGAACATAAATATTATGGATATCTGATGTGGTATTACAAAAAGTTGATTGACAATTTACTGCGAGATTACCAGAAGAAGGAGATAGAAAAGTAGAAACAAAGTAATTTGAAAACGCGTCACATATCTCCTTACCGGAACTAAATGTTTGATTTTGATATGTGAGATTATTAGGAATACCATTTGTCTTTTGGCGACTTTTTACGAATGACCAAAAATGCTTAGGGCATTTTTCAATGTTTGATTCTACCGTCGATAGGTAATTATCATAGCATATTTTTTCAGTAGTTTTAACCCTGTCGCGCAATAACTTGAATGAATTTAAATTTGATCTGTTATGATATACGTTATATTTAGATAGGTATTTAGCTTTTTCTTTGATCATTTTCTTAAGAGAAGATGAGTACCAAACAGGATATGTATTAGGGTAAGTTACTTTGGACGGAATATGACTTGTTTTTAGGTTTTCAACAACATCATAGAAATAAGATATAGCATCTTCAATAGACCTACAATTAATTTCCAAGTCCCAATCGATGTTATTGAGTTTAACATTAATAGTTTCATAATCACCTTTATTATAGAGAAAGCGCAGGCGAGGTTGAGGTTTTAAAGAGGGTACTTGTAAATATTTTATTTTGATTGACAAAGGGTAGTGGTGTAGATCAATCGGTACCAACGGTTCGAGGCTCTCACACAGTGTAACTTCGTTATTGGACAGTACGAGGTCAAGTGTCCTATTGTTAATATTCCTTATGCAATTATATTGCTGCAGTCCGTTAATGTTCATTTCGTCGATAAATAAAAGTGCATCACGATTGGAAAAATTAGTGGGTTGCATGTACGAATACGCGGTCGGTTCCCATGTGATATAAGGTAAGTTGAAATCGCCTAATATAACGAACTTATCAGAAGGCCTCGACAGAATGACATCGTTCAGTTTTGTAAGGAAATTACGAAGTTGATCAGAGAATGTGAAACCTAGTGCTTGCTCGATAATGTATACACAGCAAATGTGAAGGCAGGTAACATTTTTGTGGTCATCTTTTAAAGATACTGTGAGCCACAGGTCTTCAGCGGTCGAATGGAATGAAGGTTGGGGAGTGACTGAAATGTCCTTCCGAACGGCGACTAAAACACCACCCCCGTATGACTGGCCAGTCATTGAGTAGTCGCGATCACGTCTCCACACCAGGTAACGTTCATCAAATAATTCAGAATCAGAAATAGAATCAACGAGCCAAGTCTCAGTCAGCACAATAATATCATGATTAGCCAAACTTACACCGCGATAGAAGTCTGGACACTTTGTACGTAGCCCTCTGACGTTCTGGTAATAGATATTCAAACTGTTATTATTTAAAACCATTAATACAACATTATTTCATTATATGTATTATAATAATACCAAAAAATAAATAAAAATAATTCATTATAATTAAAAATTAAACGTCCAATATTAAAACAAAACAATAGAATAAAATTGTGATCACAGGTACATAAAAACAAGTGAATAAAAATAAAACAGAATGGGTTAATTAGGGGAGAACTACCCAGTAGCTTCAGGTCGTTATATTGAAAAGTAAATGTCCATAAATAGTATCCATAGATAATGCCGAAAATATATTTAAATTTTAATTTGAATATGATTATAGCAAAAATTAAAAGTTCAAGTATAGTCAGTAACAATAAAATGAGACGAAGCTTATGGAAAAAATAAATATAATTAATAAAATTGCATCTAATAGAATGAGTATATACATATAAACATAGTTTAAAATATGTACGTATGATATCAAAACTTATTTTAAGTTGCAACAGTAACGAACTGTAATAAAACATGTAACATACGGTTTGAAACGACATTGATAAATAATAAATATTTAAGTGAAATAAAATTTGACTGTGATGTTGTACATTATGTAAAGTAACGATAATATTAATGTTTAAGTGTTTATAAAAGCTGGCAAAATAATAGTTAGTTAATTTAAGCGTTGATAGGCAATCAAAAATAGTAAGAAAAATAGACAAACTACTCACCTGTGAGTGCAGCAAACCAGTACAAAGGGCAGTCAGCTGATCGGCAGACAAGAGCAAGCGCAACACAGTACATAACAATAGACAACGAGTTATTAGCAAATGAATAGTCACAACATAAATAGTATTAACACAGACAGTCCGTAATAATGAAAACAAGATTATTTTGTAGTTTAAAGAGTGGTTTAAATGCGAGTTAATTTTGATTAGTGATAAAATAATATAATAGCGACGAATTAAGTAAATTTGTTTAAATCTTGTTCCTTAGTTATGATTAGCACTGGGGATGAGTCGTTTTTCCTGATGTGAATTTTTCCGTGCTTCACCCAAACATATTTGAAGTTGAAGTCCTTTGCTTTCAGTTTGGTCTTATTTAAGAGTACTTTGGTAGCTCCGTTGAGGTGGTCGTTGACGTATATACGTTGACTAGAATTGGTGTACCCTATGTCGGATGCTATTAAAGTTTTACAGACCCTTGCAGCAGCAACAAAGTCATCCTTCGTATACCTATTGTGGAAGCTGACAATAATTGATTTTTCTTTTGTTCCATGTAAAGGGGATCTATGCAAAAAATTGATGTCGGATTTTGAGAAACTGATGTTCATCGTTCTGCATATTGACTCCATTATAATAAAAAGATTTTCGCCGTTCTTTAAAGGTACTCCCTTTATCTCCACATTGTTCAATCGCGATCGCTGGTCGAGGTCTAAGAGTTGACATTTTAATGATTGAACGTCCGATTCTAATGAGTAAACGGTTTTCTCAAGTTGTTCCACTTTGGCTAACCTGTTCTGGATGTCTACGATTTGCCCCGTAAATTCATCAAACTTATTACTCATAAATTCACTGGAATGTCTCAATTCCCGCAATTCATCCTTTACTACCCTCAAGTCCTCAACAATTGATGGTAAACCGGACATCTGTTGTTTTAACTCGCGAATTTCGTTAAGAATAAGATTCATCGATATTGGGTCAGCTGTAGGAGATGGTATGGGTGATGGTGACAATCCTCTACAAGAGGGGCACTTCCACGCTGCCCGTCTCTCTTCTCCGAGTCTTCGCCACCCTACCTCCGTAACTCCAGCACATCCGAAATCTAGGTGCTTCTTATATGTCGCACACTGCACTCCATCATTAAATGACGACCCACAGGCTGAGCACTTCATTATTGTGATGATTGATTTAGTTTTTATTTGTTATTGTTTACCGTAACGGCGCAAGCGCAACGAATACAGTGATGTACGTGTAAACTGTGCGGGCGCACACACCGAACTGATATGCACGTAGAAATCTGATCCACGCATAATAGATGCCATACGAAATCATGATGATTACTATACTCGTACCTCTGCTTGTAAGCCTTTCATTTTTCGATATTTGCATCTCTTGACACGAAAGGAATAGAATATTTTACTCTTTTAATGTTTAATAACAAGAGTAAATATTAGTTTACTCATATTTTAACTCTTACGTAAGTATAAAAATATTTCTCATATTTTGTCCGTACATAGTCATACTTTGTAATATAGCCGAGTTCAGCGGTAGCTCTACAGGGCGCCGGCAACAAGAATGTTTGCAGACCGCCCGTCGAGAGGTGTCTGGAAACCAGTTTTATTTGCTTCCTGCTTTGTTTCACCCAATTTTCACAGCACTTACATTCTAGCCAGAGTTTTATTTACATTTGTTCTCTTTTTTCTCAAAATTTATGAGATAAACTTCGGACTAACTTTTTCGTATAACTTTGGCAAGAATATTATGAACTGAGTTTAAAGTGCTCACTTAAAACTGATTAGCGTTAAGCTTATCTAAGTTTCCTAATTCTCTTGAGTGTGCTCATTATAATGGTTTTATATTCCACACACGCCAACAAAATTATGCACGTAGTTTGAGAAACAAAACCACTATTTTTATAAAAAGAAAACGTTTCTACATTTTTCTATTGGTTGGTTTTCTAAAAAAACATTCCAAATTCATTTCTAACGTGGTAATGAACACAGAATTCTTTCTTTGCAAAACAACACTTGGTGTGTACCGTATTTGAGTCGCATTCCCGCTGAAGTACCACCTTTTGTTCGCGTTTTATTATTCCACAAGTATCCCGCGTTACATGTTAATAAACCCGCAATGTGCGAGCCAGAAATAATTAAAATAGAATGTTAACATTCCGGAAAAAACATCCACCTAAAAATTAACGTGATTTTGGACGTGGTTTTTAGAGTGAATGTGGTGGTTATTTTGAGTCTTTTATGGTAGTCTTCTATGAGCAGATTATAAAATAGCTACGTGTAGATGATTGATGATTTTATTTGACCGAATAATATAACATAATCATTCACTTCATCATCTCGTTATAGTAACTGACCCCTAACTAGTTCGAAACTTGTCATGGGTATCAGAAACTACGCACACACTAATAAGGTAATATGTACCATGATTGAACTGATTTAGGTAAGTATTGGAAAAATGAAAGTAAATTTATTTATTGTTCCTAAACTTTATTGAATATTGTACTAAAAAGGGTGTGTAAAGGACGGAAGTTCACATTTCCTCTCGTTCAAAGTATTACGACTGTGACCAATCTCTGTTCCAACAAATCTCGAAATACAACCTACCCAAAATATACTTAGTCATTCGTTTGAAAATCTAAAAGCGGCTACATCGCTTGCTGTTAGACGTTATTGTTGCGTAGTCAATAGCTGCAGCACTTGAAAGCGCTTAGCCGCTTCGCCGCGTCAACCTCTCGAGATGGAATGAGCTGTTGCGAGGGTCCTGTCAAGTGCGTCCCTGTTATATACTGTTTTAAGTACGTCGTATCTTTTAAAGATACGTCTTTTAGTGCCAGATAGAGCCACCACGAGCCAGCAGAGCTCTTATTAGAATGGTTTGCATACAGAAATGTGCTTTGTTCTGTGTGGAATTGGAGTCAAGTTGGCTTGAGACTGTTTTAAGTTGATATCTTTGTGGGTCTTTAGGAAATTGTATATTGTAGTATAGTATTTATTTGGAAATAAAATAATATTTGAGTCATAGGTATAATTAGGACAGTATAAAATATCCTCTACGTGAACTCTACGCGTTCAAATAAAAATTGTTTAAACGAAAGTCGCGGTTAAAAACGCTTTAAAATTTATATTTATCTTCCGATGTAATGGGTGCAGTTTATATTTTGTAAACATGTTTTTCTAAGATAACAAAGTCGACCAGATATATTTATTTTTAATTAATTACAAAACAAAAGTACCGAATAAGATAAATTAAATAACCAAAAACAAATCAAGTATAAAAGAAAAAGATTAACCAAATGATAATACAATCACAAAATACATTCGCAAAGCAACGACCGTGCTTATCGGCAGATATCATTATTATCGTAAACATGTACAAATTAGTTTGATAATGCCATTGTTTGGTGCGGTCGTGCGTTCGTATACTAATTTAAAGTGAATTTAAGTACGAATATTGTGCTTAAAGTGATGAAATATTAATTTAAAGGAACAATGGCGGAGGGGTTTGTGAAAAGATCCCTGAATGTGAAAGATAAAGTGTTTTTAGTGACAGGTGGCGCTGCTGGTGTGGGCGCGGGGATCGTCCGGGCCTTACTCTCGGAAAATGCCAGGGTAATGAAATTTTACTATGGAAACCTTCACTTATTTATGCAGGTTTATTGGAGCACGTTTTATGTTGTCAAATTTATTATTTAATGTAAATAATGGGGGTGTTAATTTAGAAAAATAATTTGTATATTAAACGTAGGTAATTTATAGAAATAATTTGGTTTATTAAATGCAGCCTAAAGATAGGGCAACTTCAATAAGAGACGAAAGTTTAGTAAGAAACAAAATAATTAAAAAAATAATTTTGTGAAAAGCTTTTTGTTATTTTTGAAGAAAACGTTATCTAAACAAAATCCTTCACATTGTATAGGCAGAACGTAGTACATATTTGGTTTTAATAATATTGACGGATGTTATGATACGGATATATGGGATAAGTTTTATCCAGAGGTTCATATATTATAAGTCGAAATCTGTATTTAAACTACTGCTAATTAACGTTATAACTTTTAAACTCTAAAACGTTGTTGTAGACATATAAGTTCTTAATCTCAGTTATGTTTATTTACTCTGTTAATGAATCTGTTATTATGATGTGTTTATAAACAATAATGTTACCAGACTTTATGCTTATTGAAAGTAAACTTTGTATACATAGAAACAAAGTTCAAAACAGTTATGAGCCAGTTTTATTATGAAACAATACTAAATATTGTGTTATTCGAGTATCAACGAAAACATTTCTTTTGTTGTGACAACTTTAAGATTTTTTTTAAAATAAATTGAACTAACTTAAAATGAGCAGTTTTCTATTAATTTACAAAAAAAATTAACATACAATGTCTGTTCATAATAGATATGGAAGAAAAATGTACTTGAACAATTTAGACGAAATTAGTTCCTTTAAAATCATGGTGACATGTAAAAGAATACAAAGTTTCATAAAGCAGTTCTTTCTATAAAAAAAAACTTGTGAATTATCACGTTAAACCAAATCTACGCTAGTACTCATTACTGTGCCAAAACTCTTTAATCAAATACTTAGAAGCTGTCGATCAAAATATTACAAAAATAACTAAATTTATTAAAACTTTCAGCACGTGGCTTTCCTCGACGTTGCGGAGCGCGAAGGTTCCTCCTTAGAACTTGAACTGACTACAAACTTCGGTGCTCTAAGAGCAAAGTTCATTAAATGCGATGTCTCCGATGAACACCAACTTACAACCGCTTACAATCAAATAGTGGACAAGTATAAGAGATTGGATGGCGTAATAAACAACGCTGCACTTCTCAGTACCAACGAAAAGTCTTATAAGAGAATGATTGATGTTAATTTTGTAAGTATTTTTCTTTATCTTTGAACGGAGTAAAAAGTAATTTAAAAATCAACAAAGATAACTGTTTTAATATATAATCTACTTATATTAAAAGAAGGCTAAATAGCTAGTCAGCCATCATTGGGAGTCCGCCATATTGGATTGATAGTGACGTCAGATTTGAGTAACCATTCCAACCAACCAACCTTCGACACCAAATGTATTGCAAATTACAGCTCAATCGATTGGGGATGCCTGTTTATCATTCTATTTAAATAATAATATCAGGAATTGAACCTAAAGAAAAACAATCAAGTATAAAGAATAACTTATTTATTAACTTCCTTTAAGTGGTACTTCGAAATGCCACTAAGCAGGTATTATTTGGTTTTGAAAATGGAACTCAATTACACACGAGTTCCGTGTTCAGTATAGCGAGCGATTACAAAACATAATTGCGTTTGTATTCATCGAGTAAAGTCGAAAGTTTGAAAACATTCGCCAGTACAAGTTTAGCGTAAAGTTTAATTGTTATGAAATTGCCTTTACGTGAAAAATTAAAAACAAAAGAGAATGTTGTTTCGAACATCTGCATTCGGAATTCAAATCGGAATTTTTAAAACAATTCGATCTGTCTATTTCTGTATTCGAATTCTGTTTCAATATGAATTCAATTCGTAAGTTTTACATTATTTATTACTTAACGGTGACGAGTGTAGTGAATAAATGATTTGGCAATACTTTATGATTTAAAAAGCAAAGTTGAGTAACTTGATTGTGTGGCTTTTAATTTTATGAATGTTTTCGTGCTTCAGTTAGCACGTTAAGCTATTTCTTGTACTAACAAAATCGACAGTCGTTACGGGTTGTTAGACCCCAATTGTCTAACCAAAAAAATATTGCGGCCGCGTCAAAGGGCCCCAAATAAAGCCTAATTGCCGAAAACAGCTCACCACGATCTAGTGCATACACGTCCTTTTTTATTTGATTGTGTACATGTACAAAGAGCATTCAAAAATTAATAATCTTTCTGTTATTTAAAGAAAGTAACGGACCTCGAAGACTAGCAGATTTCTAATTCTATACAGACATCTAGCAAGATTTCTAATAACATAACTAAAGTCCGGTCGTAATTCACAGAGAATTTTGTACGTTGACCTGTAGCGATCTATCTCTGTCGCACCTGCGTAAATTATAATACGTCCCTCTCGCCATTGCATCCGGGCGAGTCAACGTACATAATTTTCTGTGAATAAGACCGGGTTTTAGCTGATATTTCGTTCATATACTTTTTATCATCATCCCTTAGTCTTACACGTTTCCATTCCTGAGACACTGACCTACCAAGACCTACCCAAGGGAGCATGAACCTCAATACATGTGTGTATAATCTTGTACAGACAGCAACAGTAGGCAGTACACAGCTAGCTCTGCAGCTGATGGGAGCAGACAGAGGCGGAGTTGGTGGTACAATCGTCAACATATCGTCTCTACTAGCACTTCATCCAAGCACACATCTGCCAGTTTACGCGGCAACCAAGACTGCTGTTCTACAGTATAGTATTGCTATGGGGGTAAGTTATGAAAGTATATGAGTTTAGAAACTCCTTAGCTGGTATTTTAAACCAGGACTGCGTCGAAAGATGACGCTGCTCTCCACCACCACCATTCTTACCAATGAGCTTGCTTACCAATTGAGCTATCGGTTATATGTATTTCAGTTGTTGAAAATCTTGAATACGAGATTGGCTTTAAGGCAGTTTATAAAGTTGATATCTAAGGAAATTGTATTACACTTGTACAATACGCACAGTCTCGGGTTCACATACCTAATATAGTAAAAATTTTGATATAAATGAAATTGATTCCTTACTTTGAAGAAAGAAGATATAACCACTAGAATTAGATACCAAATAAACGTGACATTTCATTTTTCTATCTATTTTCTATGTTGCTAACGGTACGTTGCAATATGTGTTGCAGGCAAGTGAATACTATGAAAAGAGTAAAGTGCGCGTGTTGACTGTGTGCCTCGGCCCGACTGACACCGCCATACTGCAAAGAGGCAATTTGGAGAACTTTGAGAACGCCACGCTGGTGACGTCACGAGTACCTGTCAGGCAGAGGTAATGGAATATTTGAAGGATATACTAGTTTCTAACGTAAAATACATTAAAGTCGACATTTGATTTAGTCAAGTTGACACGGTGGAAATCAAAATAAAAATATTCTGGTTTCTAACATAAAAATATGGTAGACATTTAGCTTAGATATACAAGGCGGCGACGACACAGTATAAAAATAAATGAAATCTTTGGCAGTGTTAGACTAGTTGTAGGAATGCTTTTTTATGTAAAGGTCTGTCTACAAGATACCTACTGCAGGGCAGGGTAATGGCGTTTCTGTCATTGATGACGTCAGTACTCACAAAAGTTTTTTTTATACGATCTATTTATTTCCAAATTAGGATTGTCAGACACTTGCAACGTTTAAAACACATTCACCTAAAGACTTCCAAGTAACTAATTACCCTAATCAAAATTATAATAAGCCGTATTATTTCAGAGTGGAGTCGGCCGTAAAAGGTATTATAGACGTGATCAATCAAGGCGCGAGTGGATCCACGTGGATTATAGAAGACGATAAACCAGCTTATGAATTTACAGAGAACATTACGAAAGCGTTCGAAATCCTTTCGAAAAGTTAGGTCACATTGTTCGGTGTAACTCGACGGATAAAGGATGGTTTAGATTTTTGTTGTAACTTGAGGTTGTTTCAATGTTGGTGTATTTTATTGGTATGTTAATCCATAACATTCTCTCTTATCTAAAGAGAGATATTTTATTTTTGTTTTGAATGTAAGGTCAGTAAATATAGTCTAATAACACGTTGACATTTCAAACTGTTTGTAATTTTCAAAATCAATATATATTTCGTACTAAATTTCACAAATTAAACAATTTTTCCTACATGAAAAGGAACCAATAAAATCGTAATGTCTTTCAATTTTCCTATAAAGTTAATTCCACGATGTGAACATATTTTTAACTTACACAGTCACTTCATACTATAAGTATTTAATAAATTATTTTTATTTTATGCATCTTTTTTTCTACACCTATAGTCATATTATGCCATAATTCGTTTAGGTTACATCATCCTAGAACAATGACTTGTCTTAAACAAGCTAAAATCTCTACTTTAGGTATACATACATTGCTCTCTTTATACCACAAGCCTGACTAAAGTTTAGACATAGAATAATGTTATCGCAGTGACTCGCCTGCTCTTGAATAAAGTAAATATCGTTTGTTCTTCAACCTGTCGATAGATATCAGATGATCGATGAGTCTCATCAAAAATTCATTTCAATCTGCTGTCGGTGCAATTCGATTCATAATCAATCCGCTGATGTGTGATATCGGTTTCATTTTGGTTTTAGTGTTTTATCTTTAAAATGATAATAAACGTGTTTTGATTGAGGATTTTCATAGCTGAGAGATTTTATGAAGTCTAGTCTATAATATTGAAGTAAATCTTGAAAATGAAGTTTATGCCAGCCAGATACCGGAAAGGAAACTCATATATTACATTTTGGAAGATAAAAATATTGAATGATGGTGTTATGAGTAGTTTTTGCCAATTATCATTCCACCATTAAAAGTATAGTGATGAATAAATATTAAACTATTTTCAATGCTAGCTTGTTAGACGCTTAAGCTTACCATAACCTACTATCTAATATATTATCAGTATTATCTTAAGCCTCTAGTCCTAAACTTGCCAACGGAGCTGAACTAATTCCATGTTTTGTTTCAAAGCAGAAACCGCATCGAAATTCGTGTCAGTTACAGCGAATGCTGCAGTTCCCTGAATTTTATCTACACTAATATTATAAGGAATTTTATTGTTTGTTTGTAACGAATAGGACGAATAGGATCCGAAACTACTAAACTGATTTCAAAAATTCTTTTACCATTAGAAAGCTACATTCACCCTCTTTAACATAGGCTATTTTATCTCTGTGTTCCCACGGGAATGGGAACTACGCGAGTAAAGCCGCGGGTCGCTGCTAGTTATTTATATGTCAGAGGTTAACCTTAATCCGAGTCAAGCAGTCAACTACTGCTTCTTTAAATGAAACGGAGGTTTATGCGGAACTCGTGTTTTTCAGATGTTTCCTTTGTTGTTTGTTTGTGGGTGGTATTGTAATATACAGGTATTATTTTCGTGGTGTAAGAATAATTGAAAATGTATTTGAATAGCTTGAAATTAAATTGCTTTTTGGGTAGTGGTAGTATGTGGTTTAGGTAAAATTTTAACTTTAAGTCAAATTGATGGAGAACTTCCGTCTTGTTGCTTTAAATTTTCATTAGGTAAGTATATTTTCTGTCCACGAACATGATTTCCCATGAAATAGTCACAGGAAATACCATCCTAATATTAAATGTAATTTAAACAATTCCATAGCATTAATATCTAATTTGAATATCCATGTTCATTAATAGTGTTTGTTGTTTGGCATGGATTCAAAATGTTTACTCATTTTAGATTACAATTTTATTATAGATTGTAGTTTGTAATTAGGTAATATAATATTTAACATTAAATTGATATGAAACTTGATTATATAACCTCCGAGCCTAGGAAAGGCATGTGAAGTCTCGGCACAGATTACTAAATGGTAATGGTCTCGGTCTCCCTAAAGAGTCACAATCTTTTCTGTGCCGGCAGCGAAGATTGGAAACTACTATTGTCATTTTGATTTCTAATGTCATTTGGATACATCTATACTAATATTATAAAGAGGAAATATTTGTTTGTTTGTAATGAATAGGCTCCGAAACTACTGGACCGATTTCAAAAATTCTTTCACTAATGGAAAGCTAATTTATCAGTGCGTGACATAGGCTATATTTTATCCCCGTAATCCCACGGGAACGGAAACTACGCGGGTAAAACCGCGGGGAGCTACTAGTTTTCAATAAACTGACCACCAAAAGATGCGATTACAGCGACGCTGTCACCGGCACAGAAAAGAATGTGGCACTATACAGTTGTTGCGGGTATTTAGAACTCTCAAAAGTCAAATAGTTGTTTTAACCGAAATATCGCAGCACGCACGACGTGACTCATTCTAGCGAGGTCTAATCACAGAAAATTGCCCACTTGAACAAACAATGCAGCTTGAAACTTTGTACGCTACATTGCATACTTTCAAAACATTCAACTGAAAGATTTCAAAGTTTCAGTGCATTGTAATTTGTAAAGTAAATGCATACTTATATACTTGAATGTGCGAGAATATCAAGCTAGTCCTATATCAAAGTTTAAGTAAAGACGCTGTGAAGTTTGCAAATGTTTACGAACTCTGGAATATTTTCCTGACGAGCCTTTTTATCCTAGGGATAAAACTTGGGACCGTTTTAGCATCGTTCATACATATTTCATGATATTCTCATATTGGAAAGCGTTTGCGGGATGTTAAGTAGATATTTTTATTAAGTTATTTATTATAATATGATGTTTTATTTATTTTTAACTCCCGTCGTAGACAGGGGTTTCAGTTTGACCGGTATTTCTTGTGGGTTTGTCTGTGACTTGTAGCTCTCTAAATGAATGGACCAATTATTTTATTTTAGTTTTGTTTGTGCAAAACGGAAAATAATTAAGATTGTTCTTAGCTAGAATTACTAATGCAAAACAATTTATCAAGCACTAGTAGCGCTCCGCGGTTTCACCCGCGTTCTTCCCGTTCCCGTGGGAATATGAGGATAAAATATAATGTATGTCACGCACTGATAAATTAGTTTTCCATTAGTGAAAGAATTTTTGAAATCGGTTCAGTAGTTTCGGAGCCTATTCATTACAAACAAACATACAATCACATCTTTCCTCTTTATAATATTAGTGTAGTTGTAGATTGATGATACAAACAAACTCTACCTCTTTATAGTACCTACAGTAAAAATGACAATACTTATTCGCAATCCAAGTCTATGTAACAAGGTTGCAATAGACGTTATTTACCCACAAATCAGAGGTAGTTATCACGAAAATGGCGGCCCCATGTAATTGAATAGGCGATATATTACAACGCAATCGTATCAAAATACAAAGAAAACAAGAAAATGAACTTAACAAGCAAGAAAACAATTTTATGTCCCAACAGAAGCAAGAATTGTAAATAGACTTTACCATAAAAGTATAGGTCTTTTATAAGATACAATAAATTGACGATAAACCTCGTGTTTACGTTTCATGAAATGAGACAATTATGTATTTCGACTCCGTATGATAATACGGATAGTCATATGAAATGGTGTTGTGCTGACGACGGGAATTGGTTATTGTTAACCGTGAAAATAAACGTCCAGTAGTTTATTTTATTTGGGAAACAAACAGTACTATATTTAACAATTAATAATGTACTTAAGCTAACACTTTAACCAGTGAAGTTTCCACTGTTACATTTTACATATAAAAACTAGTGAACAAAGAGAGTGCGACAAAAATATTGCACGTAAATCAGTAACACGTCTGCTCACTAGCAGCGGTGAGAGCTGAACTGAGGTAGTTGGGATTAAATTAACAGGAATCATAGTTTTTCGTGGTTTTTTTTTTGATAAGTGTATTTCTTTACATATTTTTTGCCTATGATTGAAGAAAACCATTGTGTCCTTTTTCAACATATTAATTTTATTAAAGGAGTCCTTTATATCTATACTTATACACATCGGTTATGAAACCTTGTTTTTACATTCATGTAAAATCAATGTCGGTCGATTTTAATATTATTTTCCAATCAAAACAATGTTGCAAAACGTGTCTGAAATCAATAGAAATATACTTCTATATCTAAAACAGAACACGAATAGAACGAAAACAAATCGACTCCCCAATAAATACCTTTAAGTCTCCCAAGGCCGCCGGGAGAGATCTAATTAAATGAAACGTTCGGAAAGGCCGAAACGGAACGCAAATAATTTCCGTCAGTACTCTTGCTAGTATTGAGGCATATTCTTAAAAACATGGTCATAAACTTAAAGTAGATTCCTTTGGACGGACCATTTGGTGGAGCATTCGACCCGAAAATGGTAGAGTTACGACATGAAGCGAAGCTTCGTGACGCTGTGGTTGTGATTCATGTGGAACCGATGTTGTAAGTAAGTAATGTAATTTAGGACTTGATCGGGTTGGAACTTATGAGCAGAATGTGTCGTATGATCTAGTTTGTACAAAAGTTGATTAACTTGGAGTGTTTTTTGAATAGTTTAATCAAGATTAATTCCTAGAATATATACTTTAGTAATAGTTTTTATTAGAACGCATCTAGAATGACTTACTTAATATGAGATGGGTAAGTTTATTCTAGACTATAAAACGAACTTATTCGGAAAATTCTTTGTATTAGGTAGCGCAAATCGAAAACATGTTGTCTGACAAATTACAGCACAAAATTGTTGCCAACTTTGTAAAACGAAAAAGTTTTTGTTTTACAAACAGAGCGGTCCGACCGCGATCCCGGAAATGAACATAATTTCAAAACATTTAAAATTATCTCAAATCTGTACTGAATTGTATAGAAAATTCATACTTTAATACCGAAGTTTGTATACCTAAGTGGCTACTTGCGAAGTTTTTCCCGATTTAAGGCTTTATGAATCACGTGAAACTTTTGAACGGTTCTCGAAAAGTGTGGAGGAAACGTGAGAAAAAACGCTGTGAAAACCCTTCGGCCGCGGTCTTATTACATTTCAAAATTCATTTCCCTTTGAGAGCGAGTTTTGTTAATAAAGACTCGTTTCGCGAAACTGCTTTTTCTGTATTTTTATTTCAACAGATCATTATTTTTTCTTTTCTGTTTAAATTAACTGGGTGTAAGAGATTGATTAATACTTTAAACATTTCAACATTTAAATTTGTTTCTATTATCCTGTTGAAGTTGAAAGCTTTGATGTTTTTTTTATTATTTTTCTTTGTTTTATATAAACAACTGAACTGCTATGAATAAAATATAGGGTGGAAATTTTTGACGCGACCCGAAGTGAAAATGCTATAAATACTGATGATAGGAAAAATACAAAGGAAACATTCTTATACTTATAAAAAGAAACAGATTTGCGGTCAAAGACTTTAAAAGTTACCACATACAAAATTTTAACCTCCAAAAATTCGAACCATTACATAACATAAGCCAATTTTGAAATTTATACACTTACTTATTTGCTTCATAAATAAGTATATAAATTTCAAAATTGGCTTTCATATGAAATTATAAAGCGCTGTTATGTCGTCGAACCTATAGATATACTTGTATACTCGTAATATCAGTAGCGGTTTTTCCCTA
This sequence comes from Timandra comae, assembly GCA_958496195.1. Taxonomy (NCBI): domain Eukaryota; kingdom Metazoa; phylum Arthropoda; class Insecta; order Lepidoptera; family Geometridae; genus Timandra; species Timandra comae. The sequence goes on along the minus strand of OY292358.1, from coordinate 9,581,111 downwards.
AGAACTTACAGGCCGATGTTAAATAAAATTAAAAAACACACTTTTTTACAATAATATAATTCCTCTATCATCTCTTTGAAATTGTCATGTAATACCAAGTTCTATATTACACATTGCCCACAACATTGAATTAAAGGAACAAACGCAATTTCCGATCACCGCGTGCACGTCTCAGCTGACCTATTTCACTCAAATATAACAAATGCAACGTCGTGCGATCAGTCATTCTGATTTGATGACGTCAAATTTTGAAACACTCTTTTCAAAATTCTAACTGGTTTCATGAACTGGGGACATTTGGATTGATTAATATTCATTAAGAAGTCTGTCCCAGTTGGAGCCATATTTTTTTCCTGATCCCGAATAAATATTATAGACAAGTTTACCCAATCGCCAACAAACATTATAAGTTTAATAAAAAAGATTTTTTTATCGCAAAAAATAAAAATCAACCTTTCGCCTGTTGAAGGTCTTCGATGTTATTTTTGGATCTTCCATTTAAGGCTCACTCCGATTCAAATGGAAAGATATAATCTTTATTTAGATTAAGAAGCGTATTGCTCTACATATTACTAACCTTTTACGTCCCTTTTATTTATTATCCTCCCAATATATTTATCCTTCATACCTTTTTATAAGTAGTATTATATTCGATCAACCCAATTCAGGTAAATTTCAGCGCTCGCCCTGCACTTGAATATTATAAAGCTTACAAAAGATGTCTTTGATATTAAAAACCCTTCAATCAGTGAAAAATACAAAGATTTATCGGATAACATAATGTAGGTCGAAATCGGCTATGTGGGTCGAACTCATTTTCTAATAAATTGATCCGTTGACCGATTTTGGTGAAGTACTATCGAGAAAAAACGTATCATTACACAATTTCCGATCCAAACCGTTTTGTTAACCCTTTGGTAATTAATTAAGCTACTGTTTTAGCCGCGTTTATAATGACCCTTTAATCTATTTTATGTCCAAATGTGGTTGTGTGAGGTTTTCCTCTACTCGAGCTAGAGCTCGGAATACTGAGCGTCCGCCCTGAGACCCTCAAGGAAAGGATCGCTCAGTTGCCCCCTGAACAAAAACTGTGTCCCCTAGTACTTTGCTGAGTACATAAGTTCTTCTAATTCTGTGTTCGACCACTTTTGTCTCAAGTTTCTTGTTATGGTCGATGTGGAGGATGTACCGGCAGAGCTAGCGGGAGACAACTCCCTGCCCCGCAAAGTATCACCCGTGTGATCATCGGCTGTAACATCTGAGGACGACCCCAATCCCCCCGTGTCCCCGACTCCCGGCCAGCCGGTGCGCCGAGAGTCGCTGGCTCGCATGCTGCCACGTCCGCCACCAGCTACAGACGTGCCCCGGCGATCGCCCCCGGGCAGCGGCCCTATACGTGAATTACTAATATTACTCTCCATCATCGAAGGTTTGCCATTGCCCAGTTGGCCGCGTAAGTTTTGATTGTACGCGTGTCCGCCCCCCACGTGGTCTGATGTTCGACACGGACGTGATATTTACCATGTATATTATTTGTTTCGAGTTTCCGATATTTCGACGCTGTTGCAAGCGCCTTAACGCCGAAACAAATAATATACATGGTAAATATCCCGTTAATTATAATAATTTGAGTGCTAATAACCATGATAACTATAAAAACTATATTATGTCCAATGTCTATACTATTATGTATGTGATATTTTAGAATTTTGTTCTTTCATATGTCGTGTAAGTTGAACAATAAAGTGTGTATCTATCTATATAAGTAAGGATTAAACATTACTGTTCAAGGCTAAAGAGATCTAGTGAGAGTGACAGTCACGGCCACATTATTTATCTGTTCAGTGATCTGGAATCATCTTTTATCTATGAAAATGTTGTTGATAATAGGAATTAATAGCAATATAACAATATAAACTTTATAATAATGAAAGATATTTTAGAATGGAATCAGTAGTTAAAGAAGTTATTTTACCTCCATGTTCGAAACGTTGAATAGTTTCACAAAATGTTTACAGACTGAATGCACATACATGATGTGAAGTTTATCCTTTTGGTATTTTATTTAATAATGTGATGAATTGGTTTTGATTTTTTATTAATTAATTTTATGACTTCCCTTGTAAACTCTTTCAGGTTCATAACTCCTTCTTTTTAACCTCGCCCAAATAGATAAAATGATGACTGTTGCTAGAATAATTTTATTCATCCGATTACTGGACGACTAGACACTTCGTTTAATGATTTTAAGTTAAAAATATTATCCTAAAATCCTCTTTTACCTTTTAAGTTCCTTTTAACTTCGCAAGGTAAGTCAATTAGAAAAATGCAAAAAAATGTTGTTAACATACAAGGAAAATTACGTAAAGAACAAAGAAGCATAATGACAGAGTAACGCCAAAATGCTGTTACGTAAAACTGAAAGCCTATAAAGTAATTAGTCCATTATTAATTACATGCAAATTAAAGGGGAGTCTAGTTAAACAAACGACGCTCGTGTAAAATTAAACTACAGAATTGTTAATGGACGAGAAACTCGAAGACAAAATGTTGGAAAAAAATCCCAATTTTTACTTTAGAATAGAATATTTTTCCCACTTTTTTTCTTGGGAATAGAAAATTTGTAGCTTCGTTAATGTAACGAGACGGTAATGGGATGGCTTTTTCTAAGAATATGTTTATTTTAATTCGTTTTTTTAGAGAAATTACTCAGTTTCATGTTAAAACTTTTGAGAAAATTTAAATAATGTTTATAATCTGTAAAACTGTATATCCTAAAATAAAAATTACTTAGTTTTTGCTATTTTTATCTGTGCTTATCAAAACATAACTGGTTTAAAAATAATTTTCGATACAGCACATCAGTCGACTGTCAACATTAACAACTACATAATAGTTCATATCACTAATTCATTAATAACAACTACAGCAGACGTTAACGCGGATGTCAACTAAATCATCTCAACGAAATAAATGATAAGTAATATTAAAAATTAACGCCTCGAGCGTCAGTTGCACGTCAGTTACAGCTCTTAAGACACTTATGAAGATATTATAATATCTAATGTACTTATATAGAAATGGGTGACCGTAAATATTACTTTCTGTCACCTTTGACATTTAAGGCCATCCAGAAAAAAGTAACTTTTACGTTTGGTGCCTGTTATGTCACAGGTATGGGAAACTTAACACATCTATGTGCTTTAAAAATATTTGTTTTTGCCTGACCAAAATTTTTTCTATCGATTCTGAGTATGTATGAAAACAGTATTTATGTATCTCCTGTCTAGCATCCACACTTCTACAGTAAGTACAAGCTTTGTTTAGCTTGAACTAAAAGACGATGTGTTATATGTGTCTCCATAAGATTTCAAACCCAAACCATAATTAAAAAATAATCGCTTAGCCCAGGTATTAACCCTTTTTACGCTGTGAAAATGCATAAAACTGCATACCACCGTGAGCCGAGATTGGGAGGATCCCCGGTGGCATGTAGGGCTCTCCCATTCGGAAAGCCCAGGTATTCACCTGGGACCTTAGTCTTAGCCGTTCTTCTAGAACTTACTTCTATATTCAATACTAACCTGCACCAAGTCGCCATGGATGCCTCCAGCAGCTGTGATGGTGAGTAAACACACGTACGGGACGAGGTCTTCTCGCGGGCGATGGAGTTCCAACTCGTACGTTCTTCCAATATCACCGTAGTACGTTCTATTGCAACCTGTTGACAAATTAATTATTTTAGTAACGATTAAATTCTTAATCAAATTAGTAACCTAAATGTTTTTTTAGGAATAGGTTGACGAAAAGTTCCTTTTTTCAAATACTAAAAGCTTTTTTTACGTTTTATTTTACCTTTGTCGAAATAAAACTAGGTAAAATGGATTAAAATCACATTTTTAAATGTCTGACATTTTATTTCAGTGTCATTATTTTTTTTATAACTATAAGCCGCACTCAGATCCCAAAAAGTCCAAATCTACTTCCAAACTGATACAATTCCTTTTTCATTTTCTTTAATAACCAACGAAACACACTAACATTCCAATAAACATACTTCGTACAAGTCAACTCCGTACTTCGCGCATTCACATACAATTTTAGATTATTCCGCGATACGGAACAGAATAAACATGACGTGTTATTTCAGAGTCGTTTCTCGTGACATCTCGCGGGTAATGAGCTCTGTGCAATTGCGAACTCTCGCACCCATCGAGTGTTGAGTAAATACAGCGCGTTGTAGCATTAATTAAGTTTTGTGCTGTATTGTCATATTTAGAAGTGTTTTCATTGGGTGAGGGATAGGAGTGTAGGTGTGGCTGATGATAAAATTTATTAGTGTTAATACTAAAAAACCAGTTTGTCTTTAAAGACAAACTGGTTTTTTGGGATGTAGGGCGGAGGTGTGTAACCTGATGATAAGTTATTAATGCCAAAGTCCAACTATCGTATTATAATCATCGACAGTCATTACGGGTAGGTAGAGCCTTATAACAACAAAAATTTTGTGTAAATATGTTGCATTTGAAGAACTCAGGTTGACTGATAGATAGATATACAAGTCATACCTCCTTCGTTGACCTTTCATAAAATGCACGTTGTTTAATAATTAAAACCTCATAAAAACCTATAAAAACTGACTCGACAATAATCTTATTAAAAACTTTCAGAAAAGGGTTCGTAACCTGATATTGAAACAGCAAATTGTTCCAAATAGAATAATTATATTCACAATAACCGAAGAAGGAGCAGCAAGAAACCATTTTAACGAATAAACTCTACTACTACGTACTAAAATACTCATTAAATGCAGATACAATTACAAACAAAACGAATTCTCGGAACATCTTCTACTATTTGTGTTGCACTAATTATTGTTTGGGCAATCAAGAGACAAGACAGAACTTCTCTTTGTAAAACGTAGTTGAAGTAAATAGAGTAGTTGCAGAAGAAGTAGATGTGGATAGTAGTAGTACTTGTAATACTAGTTCATGTGAAACAATATATGTATATGAAACAAGAGGCTAGGTTCTATCCCCATACATGATTATACATCTCGATAACAATCTATGAAGCTGAAAAGTTAGTTTGCTAGAACGCGATATGTTCAGAAATTATGTATTTGTTCAAATTGAAAAAAAAAAGTATTATTGGACAGCCAACATCAAAATCCATAGTTTATAAAAACGTATTTATAAAAACTCTCCTATTACTAAATCCTTTAAACTTTAAATTAAAAGCCTTCCTTGTTTATTCTCAAAGTAAAATACAAAGTATTGTTACTCAAGCACAGTGCAGTGTATTTATTTGCGTGAAACTTCCCTTCCTCTTATTCTGTGTTTGAGACTTGGGACGCTGTTCTTATTTACGACTGGAATTATTATGGTGATTGCGTCATATATTTCAGGCAACATTTCGCGGCAGGCTTTATGTTTTGGTCTGTGGAATAGTGTAGTTTTGTATAGATTTTTTGGGAAAACCTGGAGTAAGAAAATCAATATAGTTTTATAAAAAATCTCTATAAGTATTCAATTTATAGTTAGTTGTCGTGACTTTTCAATTCATTCATGTAGAACCTAAAATACTAATACTACATTCCTCTCTTACATTTTAAAGAAAGTTCTAGCTAAAAATATTACCAATTGAATCAAAACATTATACATCCATTCTTTTACCAAGATCAAAGCTCCGAATACCACAATTGCTATACAAAGGCACAATACGAAAATTTCAAAAATAATTTCCATAATTCAAAAATATTGGCAAACAACTTCGCAATTTGAAAAAAGTCGAACAAACGACTGTATTCAAACAAGTAGAAACAAAACCAGTAACTTTGGACGTTACACTAAAAGCTCTCTCTTTGATTGCTGAATGATACATTGCTAGGGTTGCCGCAGCTAATATTAAAAGAAAATATATCACGTATCGAGCAAAAAGTTTTAGGTCCGTTTTCATTTAGGTTCATCTTTAAATTGTGTCCGGTGTCCATGGTGGCAGTAACTTAAATGGTAGCTACCGTTATCTCATCAATAAAATAAAGTAACAATAAATAAATAAATTGCGGTCTAAAATATGTATGTCAACTAGATTAGACATTTAAAGTCCAACTTCAGGGTGGTGTATGTTATGTTAATGTGTTGGTGCATTAAGAACGAGTCCGCCATCTTTGTGAGTCTACCATATTGGATCTAAAAAGACGTGACTGAGCTAACAAGCAAGCACCGTCATCATAGATGAATTTATTACTTATTAAACTTTAAGCAGAAAACATCCCTACGGAACTTCGCATCACTAACGGCAGTCAGCAAGTCGCAGGCCACTTGCTTAATACTCTCATACGATGTGTCTACTCTCAATACCAGCATACCAGTAAGTGTGGGATTTAGATATGTATCAGTCAGAACATATCTCAACTCGGCACACCCTTTTTAGCTCAATAAGTTTATAAATCAGCCCAAAAAATTAGTCCGCCATCTTTGGGAGGCCGCCATATTGGATTTGACACTACGTCACCGAACTAACTATGCAATGCAAAAATATCAATCCTCGGCGACGGCGCATCACTAGCAGTCAGCAAGTCGCATGCCACTTGCTACTCTCATACCATACCAGTGTGTGGGATGTAACACTTAGATACGTATCAGTCAGTATACCTCGTCTCCGCACGCCACTTCACGAAGGGCCCTACAGCTGATGCATTTCACTACTCAAGCGGAAACTACTCTATCCTTTACGGCTGTTTTCTTTTGTGTTTTTGCTTGGTTTTTATTAAGGATGTTTGTGTGGTTGTAGTCAGAAAACCTTGTTTGTTTTTAGTTTATATGGGTGACTTTAATGAAAGTGACTGAAAATGTGACAACGTGTGTGGGTGTGTTTTTGTTAAACAATGGTATAAAAACATTACGATGCACCATTGTTTAAATTTTTTTTTATCTTTCGTTGAAATGTTAAATTGTGTTATTATTTAAGTTCTACAAGAAATTTCCTGAAAACAGTTTATATTTAAACTTCTTTATTTAAAAACAAATACTCAAACCAGTCAACACCTAAACAAAACACTCAACCATGTAAAACATTAAACAAAACACAATCGAAAGCGTTATAAAATGGAACGCACACAAATGTCGACTTTAATTCTGATAAGGCTTTGTTTCAATTCAATCGGCAGGTCTGTCTCACACTCTCGTCAGCGGTAACACAAATGGAATGGATTCGTTGAAATAAACAATACTAGAGGAGACGCGGGTAAACTCCAAAATGGGTGACATCCAAATCGTGTCACCTCTTTGTTGTACTGATATTGTATAGCGTTGCGGTACCAGATATGCTCCCTGCGTCTTTTTGTTGTACTCGTCAAGTTTTATTTATAGAAATGTATAAGTCCTTTCTATTTTGTTCTTCCATTGAGAAAGTTACATTGTATGACAGCGAAACATTGTAGGTATTCTTAATTTAAGCACAGAATACTACCAATTTAAGTTGAAAAAAAAATCTTAGTTACATTTCCATAGCGTATCACACATTTATATAGGAACTGTAGTAGTAAATACTTTTACAATTTCAGCCTAGTTTTAAATCTCAGCTAAAAGTATTTGAATATTATATGTTTTCACCGATTTTTCTTGAGATTGGGGCAAACGCGCCGGCTTTCCACCTGATATTAAGTAAATTCCGTCACGTGTCGGCAATTGATTATACTCGTTTATGAAGTTTCACGTATAGTAGGGGAGCCGTAGAACATGTACCTTCACCGATCTGATAACCAGATCAGCTATTACAGTCCTATTTATCAACTGTTAAAACTATATAATTAAGTTACATCTGATTTATCAGATCGGTGAATGTGTCCATGTTCTACGCTACGGCTCCGAGACCAAGACCAGTATACGTGTACCTATTTATAGTTTATCCAAATTCTGAGCTCTAATTTATTTCTTAACAATCCTTTGTTATTCTAGATAAACTAAACGCAACTGCGAACAATAAATCGAGATCTTCTGGGATAGAATAACTTATACATACATCTTATATTGGAAGAAAATCCTAAATTACTTATTTTTGTTGTTGTATTATACTACTTATTTCTTCATATACAAGACGGAATTTTCCTTGTAGCTTTGCAAGAATAAAGTAGAAAATAGTGTACCCGTAACAATTGAATGAACAATTTCGACCTTTGACATATTATTTCGTATAATTCACTTGGAAATAATACGGAATAATTATTTTCTGAAAAGTCTGACGTAGGAGGGACGCCATAAATGTCAAACGAATATTATTTGCGTCAGAAAAAGGATTTGTTTTCCCGAAATATATATATTTTTTAAGGAAAAATAAATATAATATTATTTAAAAAATATTTTATGTAGATACTAGTCGTTTGGGCAAGTAAGTCCGTTTTAAAAGGAACTGGTGTCACAATATCAGAGTTCTTGACAAAGACTCGGCACGACTTATTTTTGGCTGCTCGACAGCGTTTTGGTGTGTCGAAGTGCTGGACAAAGGATGGTACTATCTACGTTCTTGGCGGCGACGGTAAGAGGAACCGAATAAGGCACATCGAAGAACTCGAGTCTGTTGTCTTGCCCCGGTCCGAGTCTAACACCAAGCCTGCTCCATCTCAAACAACTAAGGCTAACGTAGCTTCAACTTCCACGAAGTCAAGGAGGGCGCCGGTGAAGAAATCATAATTTCCTGTTCTTTCTCTTCTTATCTACTTCAGTTTGTAAGTGTTTGACTTTTCACATCTACTACCCGTATTTATTTACTGTAGGTACTTAAATAATTCTTTACAATATTATTATTAGGTGTAACTATTCCTACTCGTTTTTACTTTATATACAGTTCTTAGTCGTCTTTGTTATTTGGTAATTAAAGTTTAAGTGATTTTTCTTTACTATAATGAGTGCAGTACGTCACGTCAAAATTGATTGAATGATATATGTATTATTTTTTTATGGCTTCTGCAGGGCAGGCACTATAAGCTTGATTGATTGTGATTTGACTGATTGTATAAGCTGTCAAGCCTTCTAAAATGTCTGTCAATTATTATTATTGTTTTTTTTTTTCTTTTCACAATCTGTCAAGTTTATTTTACTTTTTATATAATTTTTTTGTTGTGTTATGCCTGATGTTTTATAATGATTAATCTGCTTGTTCCCATTTGTATTGGAATTTAATGTACCTACCTATTAGTTTAAAAGTACTTACATAAATTATTTTGTAGTGTTGATATTTTTAGTCATATTATTTATTTCTTACCAGCACCAACTGGCAGGTGAAATAGTCTATTGTTAAATACATATTGTCAATTTTATTGTATTCAAGTATATTTGTTTATTAAGTATATTGATATTTATATTTTTTATATATATTTATTTATTTTTATGACAGTTTCTGATAGTGATAATGATGAATTTCTCTCACTTGACTCTGATGGTGATAGCAGTTCTACAGGTAGTTACAATAGTATTCCTTCACTCTCCAATACCATAGAATCCCTTCTAACTGGTCATTCTCAAAACTTTAATATTGTACACATAAATGCCCAAAGTATTCCGGCTCACTATTCCGATCTTCTTGCCTCTGGTCTTGATCACAAAAATGTTCATGCTATTCTCATTTCTGAGTCATGGCTTAAACCCTGTTTACCCTCTACTTCCTATTCTCTTCCAGGTTTCCAACTTATACGCAACGATCGCACGGGTGCTGTGGGTGGTGGTGTTGCCATATATTTACGTTCCCATATACCTTTCTCTGTCGTAAGTATGTCTGGACAGCCACCGCCTTCTAATGCTGGAGAGCATCTTTTCTTAGAAATAACTGTCTCACATAGAAAAGTCTTGCTGGGAGTTTATTATTGCCCGTCTCTTAGAATAAATTTTTTTGCTACTTTCGAAAAACTCCTTGAAACTTTTGCCCCGGTATTTGATCACAGCATAATAATGGGTGATTTTAATACTTGTCTCTTAAAACAAGATGCTCGTACCAGCTCACTTCTTAATCTCGTTTCTGCTAACGATCTTACTATTCTTCCGCTATCCGCTACTCATCACTTCCCAAACTGCAATCCTTCTCTTCTGGACCTTATTCTTGTTTCCTCTGATGCTCACGTTGCCCAGCATGGCCAATGCGCAGCAGATGCTTTTTCTTACCATGATCTTTTATACCTCTCCTATAAGATTCGACCACCTAAGACTAAACCTAAAATCATCTTTCAACGCAATTTTAGTAGCATGGACAGGACAGCATTGAGAAATGACGTCTTAAATACTGATTGGTCGGCTCTATTTAACGCACCTTCTGTCGACGCTAAAGTAGAAATTTTTAACCGAACACTATTACAACTGTACGATACCCATGCCCCACTGAAAATGATCAAAATCAAGCATCTCCCTGCACCTTGGCTCACCAGTGACATTAGGGTTTTAATGCAGCGTAAAGTTTCTGCTAAGTTTAAATTTAAGGTGAAGCCCAGCGAATCTAATAAATTAAAGTACATCGAACGTCGCAATGAGTGTAATAGAGTGTGTAGGGACGCTTATCGCCGACATATCCACAGTTCTATAGACAACCAAGACTCTGCTAAGGTCTGGAGATTTCTAAAGTCATTAGGGATTGGAAAGTCAAATCATGACAATCAAACCAACAAGGTTGATTTAGATAGCCTAAATAAACACTTCTCTACAACATCTACTTTTGATGGATCATCCAAAACTTCAACCCTAAGATGTCTTTCTTCTATACCAATCCCTGACTATCCTGCTTTTGATTTCTCGCAAATTACAGTCTGTGATATTAAGAAGAGCATTCAGTCAATTTCATCTAATGCAATAGGAAATGATAACATAAGTCGCAACATGATTATGCCAATACTAGATGAAATAGCCCCTATCATCTGTCATATTCTCTCCTCTTCTTTAACATGCGGTAACTTTCCAGCTTGCTGGAAAGAAGCTCATGTAATCCCTCTACCTAAAAAACCCAACCCTACCTCCAATACTGATTATCGTCCTATTTCCATTCTTCCTTTCCTTTCCTAAGTTCTTGGACGTCTCATCCATAATCAACTCAATCTTTTTTTATGTAAAAATAGCCTCATGAATCCCTTTCAGTCTGGGTTCCGTCCTGGACATAGTACGGTCACTGCCCTTGTCAAAATTACCGACGATATCAGACAAGGTATGGACGTAGGGGATCTTACTGTGCTAACACTACTTGATTTTAGCAGTGCGTTTAACAATGTCGACTTTGATATCCTACTAGGCCTCCTCCGCTCTCTTAATATATCTCCAGCTGTTTTTGCATGGTTTCAAAGTTACCTGCTTGGACGCCGGCAACGTATACGTATCGATGATTCTTACTCATCCTGGTGCGATTTAAAAGCCGGTGTACCGCAGGGCGGCGTATTATCACCTTTACTTTTTTCTATTTTTATCAATTCTATCGCCGGTCAACTTTCATCGTCCTATCACCTCTATGCTGACGACTTGCAGATTTATACTCAGGCACCAGTTGATGAGCTGTCCACTGCTATCCTCACTATCAATACTGACCTGCAAAAGATAGTTAACTGGAGTCAGTCTTATGGTCTTCAAATCAATACCGCAAAGACCCAGGTTATTATTATTGGAAGCTCTAGAATGGTCTCAAAGATAGATTGGTTTAAGCTTCCTCAAGTTTTATTTGACGGAACTCCAATACAATTTAGCAAAACCGTTAAAAATCTTGGGATCATATTAGACCAACATCTCTCATGGGCACCTCAGCTGGGTGAAGTTAGCCGCAAATTGTTTGCATCTGCTGCCTCATTAAAAAGACTCCGTAACTTCCTTCCAACTGTTACTAAAATTGCGTTAGCTCAATCACTTCTCTTACCTATCCTTGACTACGCTGACGTTTCCTACTTAGATCTTACTGAGGAGCAGCTTGACAAACTTGAGCGTCTCCAAAATGTTTGCATTCGTTTCATATTTGGCTTACGCAAATATGATCACGTATCCGATTTTCGTTCGAAGCTCAAGTGGCTGCCTATCCGTCTTCGCCGGAATGCTCACATCCTCTTTCTTTTATATAACATACTGTTTTCTCCTTTTACACCTTCCTATCTCAAAAACCGTTTCGTGTTTCTTTCTGAATCCAGCACCCGACCTACGCGCGCAATTAACGCACTGCTCCTTAAAACACCAACTCACTCATCTTCTTTCTTTAGTAAATCTGTCACTGTGCAAGCTGTTCGCCTGTGGAATGATCTTCCTGTTACCATTAGACAAGCGAAATCCTTAACTATCTTTAAAAATCTAGTTTATCAACATTTTCTAACTTCATCTTAATGTGTTATTTTTTATACTTACCATAATTGTTATGTATTTATTATAAGTATGTATTATTCGTATATATATATTTATTATATTTTATTATATGTATTTATTATAATTGTATGTATGTATATGTATTAAGTATAGTAGTATTCTTATTTATTTATTTACTTAATACTGATGTTGTCCATATTTTTGTTCTTCTTTCGTTGTTTGTTGCCCAAGTTAAACTTTAACCAGAGACTGTTTCATCCTAAGGTTGCCTGGAAGAAATCGCTTTTAGCGATAAGGCCGCCCATTGTTCTTTCTATGTGTCATATTTTTGTTATTATTGTTATTGTATACATTTGTATACTTAGCTGTTTTATTTGTGAAAGGCAATAAAGAGTTTTATCTATCTATCTATCTATCTAGTCTTTAGAAGCTTGTGTGGTTGTGTGGGTAGATGTTGGTTACATTTCAACGTTAAAAACTACAGAACAGTTTTTTTTATAAAATTTGAAAATCAATGAGGCACATATATTATTTTAATACGTGAAAGTTGCTAAGAGTTTTGCCCCGTTGCGATCGTTAAGTGCACCTGCGTTATATTTATAAGTCAAGTTATTATATTTGTGTAAGTTTTTGGTAGCACACTGCGTAATTTTAACTGGACAAAAGCTATTTTAAACAACTAAGATTACACCCACAATAACGGACCGTTTTGTTGACACTTTGACCTTCAATTTTAATTAAGTTAATCCTTTTAAACGATCCCTTCATATTTGCTGCTTTTTATTCCTTTAACATTATTTCACTCAAATTATCTGAACATTATCATTAAAAAAAAAAAGGTAGCACTCCGGGAGTGCCGGCAGAAGTGAAAACTTCAATATTAACGTTGTGTTTAATTATAAGTATAAAAGTACTATCATTTATGAGGTAGAATACAATGTTTATTTATTGCGCTATCGTACACAAATATGACAACGGATTACAATCGCTGATTGTCAAACTGACTGGTATGAATGACATTACTAAATAGATACAAAGCAAAGAGGTTGTTAACTCTTTCGGTTTATTAATAAATCGATACAAACTAATCTGGTGCAGTGTTTGTTTGTAATATCTAAAAAAACATTTTTTTAATAAAGGTTTACGAAATCGCACTGAAGATATAATCATTCATTACATCATAATCATTCACTACATCATCTCATCATAGTAACTGACCCCTAACTAAGCTCGAAGCTTGTATCTAGATACAAGCTTCGGTATCAGAATATCAGGTATCAGAAACTACGTACACACTCATTCACACACACACCCAGATCGAGACAAACATTTATGGTTCACACAAATTCACCCCGCACGGGAATGGAACCCGCAACCTTACGGATGGCAGTCCGGCATGGTGACCACTCTGCCATCGAGGTCGTCAGAATAATAAGTATAATATGTACAATAAGTTTAATAATAATAAGTATAAAAAAGTATTTTTAATTTTTTTATTGGTTCGGGTTTATTTCTGTGTCTTGATTAATTTTAAAACTGGACCTTTTTACATCTAAAATCCATAAATTGTTAACAGAATTGTATTTAAGTACGAAAGTATACAGCCAAAAATTTTCATCCAGAAATTCTTATGGTATCAAGAATATCGCGAGCAAAACCGCGGGTCACGATTAGTTTTACGCAATGTCACAATGACATTTGTTACGAGGATACTCAGGCACGGTAGAAAGAGTGGGAGATACTAGTTCCTCTCCCTTCCCCTCGATCTTACGCTTTTTCGATCAGCATCACGTGACCCTGACGCGAGTTTGAAAGTTTTTACCCATACAAAAAAAAGTGCTCAGCGCCGCTAAAGAAGTTTTCACTTAAAAAAAAACAAAATAAAAAATTCTAGATCAAAATCAAAATGGTATGGATAGCACAAAAACTTAACTTAAGATAACTCATGGTAACCTAACCCAGTTATATCCCGTACCTAAACAATTTTGGTGATAGAGCCAAGCTTTTTGGTAATGGTTTTGTGGTCAAACGGTAACCGCAGCAAGAGGTCTCGTCTTTGACCGGATCAAGGAACGTGCGAAGAAAAATCGTTTATTCTCGAGTGTATTCGATATTCAAGTGTATTTGAAAATGCGTTAAAAGTGGTTAAAATATATGCTGCCACCTACGCAATATAGTATTTAGTGTGGGTGTAAGTGCGAAAAAGCTTTTAATATTTCAAACCAGATTAAATCTATATTTATGTTTAAACCAAAGTCACCCCTGCTGCTGTATGTAACGCTTGGGTTTGGCATATACATTTTCATTTCTAGACAGGGTGATCTTTAACGTTTAGATCTTTTAAGCTACGCGACGGATTTTCATGCGGTTTTCTGGAATAGATAAAGTTATTCAACACGTATTTTTGCACAATTTATGCATTGTAAAACCCCGTAAGAAATAAACCAAAACCCTAATTGATCATATTTGATACCACAGATGAAACGCAGAGTACAAAAACAAATTAGATACCAAAATCCATAAAATATTAGACACAGTTCAAAAACCGCAAACATTAATCAATCGCACGTTCGTTCGTATCGACATCACAAATACCCGTTCACTTGAAACTCACATGTTTATCAAACAAACGCTCGACTCAGCACAATGCAATGTCTGACAGACCACCTTTGTCAATAATGCTGCTATTGAAAACGTATAACGTATATTGTTCGCGTATTATTGCTGTTTCATATACAACTTTACTGATTCTTCAGTTTGTGTTATACGTTATGGGTCAGACCAAGCCTTTTTCTAAATCATCCAAAATGAGTGAGTCATAGCCTAATTACCCTAATTCAGGGTAGGCTCGAGCCCCTCGGTGAGGACATTATATGAGCTGATGATGATGAATGAGTGAGTCACACAGCAGGGATCTATGGTGTCACAAACTTAACTGACCACTCACCACAGTAAGGTTTAGGAGAGGAAAACCCTCAACTTTTTCTACAACTCGTTTCTTATTTTTGTATGACTTAAAGGGAAAATTCCTATTTTTAAGCACGACCACCTTATTTCAAACTTCGTAAAGTTAATGAGTCAAATTTTGGAGTCTTTTTCTTCCTGGAGTGAAGTACACTTTTTACTTCTTCAAACATAACATAGACCAGAAACCACTAAACTCATACACAGACATGTACTGGAGATATTTCGTTATACCTTCAGATTTTGTTCATCTCAATAAAATGGAAATAAGAAAACTAGTAAAGCTTTAAAAGAAATTGGAATTACGTTGGAAAAACCACGAGGTAAAGCTAGAAAAACAAGGAAAATCAACGTTACTGATATGTTAGCAGTAAAATAATAAAGAAAAAACATTATCAAATACATTTTATTGATAGTATGTAAGTCTAAGCACCAAGCTAATATAATTATGTATAAGTACTTGACATTTCATAAAGAATTTACCTAACAAAAAATGTTATACTCGTACTTATTATGTAATATGTGAGTCGAAGCACCAAGATAATAATACTCGTAAATACTTTACTTTATTTTACATAAAGAATTTACCTAACACAACAATTTAAGTTTGAACCTTCAAAATATGCTCGAGATTTCGATAAGCAAAACACTGGCTCTATTTTTACGGTCTTCTATTCATCTTATCGTGGCGGTTTTATGGGCAAGCGGTAATGGTGTTTACCCAACGAGGGATCGTTGTTATCCTTACTTGAGAAAGCGAATTTTTTTATTTATTTATTTATAAAACGTCTTCATTATAGCGTCTCCAATGTTTATTGTGCACCACGCGTGCTTTCGTTTTATTTGCAGCCTTAATAAAATTCCTATTTTTGGTATCATTTTACTGACTTTTTATTGTGATTGTGTTCGGTTATAATCTTGTTGAACTCGTTGGGTTATTGGGTTGTGTAACTACTTATATGTATGTATACGTAACTTAGGTTTTAGTTTACTTTTATTTTGTTAAAAATACAAAGGACAACCACAAAATGTCTTCTGGGTTGTGAAGGTCTGATGATAGTCGCCCCAAGTAAAATAATGACACATACCGCCTCTAAATGTCTATTTTAATTAAATATTGGTCAAATGTTTGGAAGCAGAAGATTATTTTTCTTGAATTAGGTTAAAATATAAATATCTCTAAATTTATCAAAATACACAATGTCTAAAATATTCAAGGAATTATTCTTCATAGTACTCTACGATATAATTTCTTGAAAATCATTTATTATTGGATAAGTTTCTATCAAAGGTCACATCTGCTAATTAGTTCTGATGTTATTACACCACTTCACAAACTGGTCCAAACTTAGCAAATTAACTAAACACTTCTCGTCCTCGTTGAGATACATTAATATGTTCAATTAATTAGCTACATTAGGCTACGCTAAAGTTAAAGTTTAAAGTAAGGATTTGATAAAAGAATAAGATACAGTTGTTTCGTAATATATAAAAGAAAGATTACGTACAAACGAAAGTTGAGATCGTTATAGATTTTTCTTAAAATAAAGCAGATGCTGTGTTAAATATTAGGACAAATTGGAAATTACCATTCTACCTGATTTTATTTTTGGATTATTTTGGATGTTTGTTGGTAGAAAAAAAATCGATTACTAGTTTACATCTAGTTTCATTTCGTTATAGAAAAAATAGAATGACGTAATTATTCCAAAATCAATATTCATACGGATGTCCTTAAATGACTCCATGATGTGATATTTATCGTAGAAAAAGAGAAAATAAAGGAAAGGAAAGAGGACGTTTTGAATCAAGAGAGGGAAAAATTCGAAAGACAGCAAAAACTACGAAACTATGATATAAATATCGAACAAAAAGTTATCGTCATTACGGATACAAATATTAAGCTTCATTAACGTTAACGAAACTGATATACTTACCGGTAAAGCTAAGGCCATTGAAACTTTCGCGTACATAACCCATATCAGTCTATCTATACCAATATTATAAAGAATAAATATTTGCATTTTGTGTGTAAGTTGTACTGAATATACTCAAAAACTACTGAGTCGATTTAAAAAAAACTTTCACCATTAGAAAGCTCCATTCACCTTTAGGAACATCCTACTAATATTAAAAATGCGAAAGTTTGTATGTTTGGCGGCGCTGTTACTTAATTTTTTAACACACGATGGTGAATTGTGCCGAGATTGTATGATACTACGAGCTACGCATTCTCACGGGAGCGGGTACTACGCGGGTAAAACCGTGGGGCGCTGCTAGTTGGCTATATTTTATCCCGGTGCACCCAAGGTAAAGAGAAAACGCAGGTGAAACTGCAAGGCATTGCTAGTTAGTAATAACCTAATAACTAAGCAACATTCATATGTAAGTTAGAATGTATACAAAACAAGATAACCGTATCGAATGTGGTAGATTGAGAACGGATATCGGTTCGGTACCGATATCTTTTGTTCCGTTTGTTTGTCGATCTGGCTTTGTATGCGGAACTCATTCATGTGATATTGTGAACAAAGACGATTATTTGATACTGATAATTTGTTTTGTGTTTAGTCCTTTCTAACTTTGTAAACAAGAGTGTAAATGTGGTGCAAAGGTAAGTTGAATGAATGATAACGTATTGCTTAAGCTGGTTGGTCAAGGAAAATGATTTTTTTTGAGAAATATTTGAAATTTGCACGGAAGATAATTAAAAAAATATATTCCCAAAGTCCTCACTTATAAAGTTGTTAATTTGTTCTTAACATTAACTGATTATTATTACCTATATCCAAAGCACCAGCAGAATCAGCAAAAAGAAATTATCACAAAACACACCTTATAATTATGGCTTTAAAATCTAACTAATGTGTATATAGGATCAGAAGGCGACATATTAAAACAAAACACACCAGATCATCTTAATTCACTCAGTTTATTAATTAATTTCAATAATCAACGGCGCCGTCATGTACATACCAAGTTTAATATGTAATCGTCCGGAAAAATCAGTCCATATTTCGAACAAAACAAATACCGAAAACAAGCAGTACAAAAATCAATACCAATTCGGACAAACCAATCCCAGATTCCAATATTAATATAAATCAGCGATCCCTTATATTAATTTAATCTGAAATCCGATAAACAAATCAGTGTTGACCGCAGCCAAGCTTGTAATATGCAAATATTGTAGAAATAGCACACAGATACTGAAAACAAAGTAATGCAGATGAGATTCTATCATAAAACTAGGTTGTTGAACAGAATTGTTTAAATTTTATACTGTTTACTATTTGTCTTGATACTTGGCATGAAACAAATTGTAATTTGCATGATTTTATAAGAACATTTTGGTTTTATTTCATGTCCTTTCAACGGTTCATGGTATCGTATAATTATACTTATTTTTTACAGTAGCTTATGGAGTACTTAGTTAGATTTTGAGATTTTGAGCGTAATGTACACCTAACTAATGTACCTGATAGGAATTTATTTTGGCAATATCAAATTTGCATGCCCCACTTACTACAATTTCTCATTCACTGATGATAATAGTACAGTGAGCGGTAATAATAAAATCATGCTTTCCAATGCTGGTGTTGTGATCGCAAACCCAAACTATGTTTAATTTAGCAAACATGCATTATTCGATATAGGACTTACACGTCAGGCTTGCCAGGCAGGTGCATATAATATGCCACTAGACCACCAAAATAAATCCAAATATAAATTCAACGTGGCCTATCCTTACTTCCTAACTAATATTACAAATGCGAAAGTAACTCTGTCTGTTACCTTTTCACGGATAAACTACTGAACCGATCGACTTGAAATTTGGTACAGGGGTAGCTTATGGTTCGGGAACGGACATAGGCTATGTTTTATCCCGAAATTCCCACGGGAACTACGCGGGTGAAACTGCAGGGCGTAGCTAGTATGAATATACTGTAGCTTCCTAAAAGAAATTTCAAGAACCAGTACAGCGATTCCAAAGATTACACGCAACAAACAAACACCTTTAAGCATTATTGCATAAGGCTTATTAAAACGAGAATACTTCCCACAAAGTGGTTACTTCAATATACGTTAACTTGGTAGACTTGGTAGAAACCGTACATTGTAAATGTAAAACAGAATTTGTTAGTCAGATCGGTGGCGCTCGACTCCGATCTTGGTTATTGATGAGTTTACTGTTTTACTTGTAAATTTTCTAAAGTAAGCAAGCAATTAATACGGATAAGGTGGCTTTGAAATGGTTAAACGAACATTCATTTTAATTCATTGACAGTAATGAGTTTTGAAATTAATGGTTCGTAAAGAAATGTAGTTTAAAGTCATTTTAAAGGAACTATGATGCAGATAGTCCCGTTTGTAGTGCCAATATCATCGACTATTTACGGCTTAAAGTCAAACATTTGGTTTAAATAAAATAATATCGCTCTCTGTGTTGTATAGATGTGATTTGAGTCAAAGAATAAAATTCTACGACAAGAGGCATCGCGAAAGTATAAAAAAGAACTACCTTTGTTTCACAAAACACTCAGTTATGTAATAATATCATTATTAGTAATAAATGTTTCAAAGACACAAAGAAACAATTTGTATCAATGTCTTTTATTTCTATTTATTAGTGACTCATGCCAAAGAAGTTTGAACATATAAGGTACCCACATATTATACTTACACCGTTGTACTACAATATACATAAGTAGAGACATACTCATACACTATAGGGCACCTCAACAAAATATAATACACAATATGAATTCGCTACAACGCATAAAGGCTTAAAAAACTTTTTAATATAATTTGTTTTTATAAAGAAAAGTTAAATTGAAAATTAATCCGGGTACGTTGTACCAAGATATTATTGGTTAAAAGTTTTTTCAGCCTTTTTTTGTACTTATCAAGTTTTTCTCCCGAAGCCTCGCAGGAAGGCCCTTATCAGTTTCCAATATAAATTTTAATAAAGTTGAAAAACTTCGAACAATACTGAGACAAATTTTGTAATTTGTTCGTAACAATTTGTATTGATGTTTGTTTAATATTGTTTTTAGACAATATTTAGCGTAATAATTGCTCAATAAGTAATATCGATAATAAGAAACAGTTTTATGAGAAACATTGTTTAATATAAAATTGTTATAAGCGATTTTAATTTACTTAAAATGCTTGGAAAGGTGTACTCAATAGCTACATGCCAAAGCATGTAGCTATCTTTCCACCATTATAAAGAATTGCATATGAAATCCAAAATCCATAATGAAATATGATATCAATTTCACATAAAAAGGTTTCATTTAATAAGTACACTGATATTCGGTTTTGATTATGAGATGTAAAATTATCCTGCCATGTATTAACATTATTTAATCAAACAATTATTATTGCAACAAAAATCGCTAAAATTCTGCCTCACAGATATGAAAGATTTTTTGTTGTACCTAACTTTTTTGGAGTTGTTGAAAAAATAGAAAAGAAAAATATTAATCGAGTAACGAGCATTTTGTGGGTAAATCTAAGATATTTTTTGTACTCAAAATGTGTGAAGGTACATAAGTCCCATATATGTATTACATTTTCTCACCTATGTAGAGATAAGAAAATCGATTTTCAATCAAAGATTCCTTCCCACTTCATAATATTTTTCGTTTAATATGAGTGAACCGAAGCGGAATACAGAAAAAAATGTATTTCTGTTCTGCATTGGCTGAGTTTTGTAGAATATTTTTGGGTGGAGCGATGGTATGAGCGGAATTAGCGAATATCATTAAAGGGAATTTAACTTAAGGCTTAAACTATGGGGCATTATCTTTAACTTCCTTTTGTACAATTTCATCTAAAATATTATAAATGTGAAATTTTGTGAAAATAATACAATAAATTTTGCGTAGAAAAGCACTATTTAGTTTTCAAGGTAAATTATGAGTTTTATGAAAAGCAACTGTTAAAATGGCTGTGCCTACTTTCAGAAAACTGTCCACTTACAAATTACAGTAGTATTCTTCTTCAACAACTATATTGGCATTTTTATTTTATCGTGCATAGATTTATTTACATTTCATATTTTCTCCTTAAAATATGCTAAATTACTATATGAAAGTCGATTTTCAGCCCATCATCGTGCGGCGC
The DNA here is from genome assembly GCA_958496195.1 of Timandra comae. NCBI lineage: Eukaryota > Metazoa > Arthropoda > Insecta > Lepidoptera > Geometridae > Timandra > Timandra comae. The sequence goes on along the minus strand of OY292358.1, from coordinate 9,559,701 downwards.
TGCTGTCGCGCGCGACATAGAAAAGCAACTACTATTACCAGGCGCTAAGAAACGCGTGACAATAAAATCACCCTTAACTTTTTTTCTTACTTTTTGATTTGAAAATAAACCTTATTAACACAAAATTTTGGTATTTCACTTATTTCCTCGACAGTCCATTTCTACCTCAAAAAAAGGGTGAATAATTGACATAACCATAAGTGTACCAACTGGCAATAAGCTATATAACATACACGCTACCTCTACACCCACACCTCAACCGTTATAGTAATATTTCTCAGTAACCCCGTACATTACATTTCTTCGTTATACCGATTCCAGTTTCTGGCTCGGTGACCTGCTCCAAAGGAATAGAGAACAATTTCTTTCTTATTTCAATAGATTGGTTTCACTCACGAAACACAATTTTCCTGTTCAATTGGTTTTGTTTGAGATTATAAGATTTGTTTTGTCTTAGTTTTTACACTTAAATGCCAAACTTGTAGTGATCTATACCAGAAATGTTTGTCACGGTCTGGGCGTGAGTGTGAATGAGTGTGTGCGTAGTTTCTGATACCCTAGATACAAGTTACGAACTTAGTTAGGGGTCAGTTACTTTAATAAGATTATGTAGTTAAGTTATATCTAACAGTTTGGAATATTTATTTATTTATTCAGACACTTCAACAACATCTTCACAATAAAATACAAAATAAAACAATTCAATATCATCTACAAATAGATGATCGAACTATTAATCGGACAGAATGGAATAAACGATGGTACCGCGCGTATTTTCAGACATACTTCGCTAATCTCAAGTTCTATGAGACTCAAGGAAAATTTTGGAAGATTATTATTAAAACCTATGATTTTCATTTGCATTATTAAGTGTTATGGCTTATGACACAGAAGATGTAGGCACTTACTAAGTAGCATTTTCAAAGTAAAACTTTATTAAAATAATTTTAGAAATAAAATATTTGAATTAAAGTAACTGTATCCAACGTTGACCTGTGTCCAGTAGCTTCAACTTCAAATGTGAATAATTTATTACTTTGTTGCTAAATTATTTAGTTGGCGCAACATTTGTTTGTAGTTGGAAATAATTTTCGTCTGTAAATGGTATTTCGTATATATTTCGAGTATCCACTCATGTGGTAAACAGCAGCTCACACCGACCGCATTGCATAGATTAACATTCAACAATACGAGACCACACACAAGTTTAATTTACAATGACTTTTTATTAACTACTAACTGTATCTCTTGTTTTAATCGAAATTTTCTGGTAGTTTTTACTTTTTACACGAATTAGAAAAAAAACAAAGGAGAGATATAGTTCTGTCGTCCATGGTTTATTCGATAAGGTTGGAGTTTAAATTACTTAAGACGATTTTTATTATAACCTACGTAAGTAAAACTTAAATATTCCTAAAGCATTGATTATATACATTAGGAAAATTTTTACTTAAATAAATATGTCGACACATTAAAAGTAGTGGTTAAACATGTAGTGCATCTAATATCACTATTAAAAAGGCCCCATCAACCTCCTACCATTTTAAAGCAAAACCAACATTACACCGGTATCTTTTACGTGGAATCCCAATAACTCTCTATCAGAACATCAGCAGAACACACACCACGACAGGAAATCCATTAGTACGCCTTTTACAAGTCACGTGATTTCCTCAAGGGAAATTGATTTAATCTACTCGCTTTCGAAAAAAGGTAGTGATCGAGTTCAGTGTAATGTTAGAGTTAACGAGTGACTTCGTGATTTTGATTTAAATTAAGTAAGTTAAAAAAGTACAACAGTTTGAAATTTTAAATTAACAGCTTTTTTTAACAAATATTTTTTTTATTTTGTTGTTTGTCTGACTGTTTTTTTCGGTTTATCTCTAAAAGGTTTAGACCAATATTTACGGAACCTTCTTTGAAGTTCAAAGTTCCCATGGGATTGAGAAACTATAATAAAAAAGCCACTAAAATCTCAATACACAACACAACACAACTATTAAAAATAACAGTATGATCAATATTTACAATATAATATTTGAATTACCTGCACAAATTCACAAACAACTTTCTTACTTTAATAAATTTTCCGTTTGCACCTAAGTTTCGGTCCTAACATCTAAGTTTAAAAGCACTTCATCATTCTCCGATAGTAGTATAAAGTTTGAAGTAAGTGATTCGCCGGCAAATGCGGTAGAAAACATCTTCGCTAATAGAACCCACCTAAACTATTTCAAAACAACTTGAGGATAAGAAATAAAACTAAGCATCTGTCTTAAAGTTTTAGAGTAGTTATAGAACTAATGAAAATAAAATAAAAGTGGTATAACTTGATCGAAACATCGAGGTAAATAATGTACAAGATAAATAAGTTTCAATGAACTATGAATTCGGTACACGAATAAAATGAATTGAACTTTTATCTGTTATTGTAGATACAAATTACTAAAATATTAAATATCTATCAAAGTAAAGACCAAAAACTTTTGAGACAGTTTTTTTTCATTTATTTTATACTTGTAAAGTACGTCCAAATTTTCTATTTTAATTAATACTTTATAAACTAAAGTTTCGTCTCAAATAATAAAGTTAAACGATGAAATTAGTAAAGGTTCCAATGGTCCAATGAGTTTTCAGATTGCTAAACCTTACGACGCCCTCTGAGTTAACTATACCGATCAATTCTCATTTATTAGTTAGTAATAAATGTTTATTTTATACAGTTGAACCTGCTAGGGGTGCCTTTTAACGCAAATTGATAAACAAAGATAAACAAGAGGCTTAAATTGGCATGCCATTGAAATTATAATTTAAAATTCGATTCTACATTTTGTTGCAAAGGAAAATTGCTCTCTGCATTTTTGTCTCTACACAGTCTGGAATATAAATAAGTGTTATAAATAAGAATTAGTAGTCCTCATTTAGAATTTTTGGTAATTTCTTATTGTTTATGGAATTTCGAAATGTTAAGGAAAATTTAATTGCCTTTGTAAAAGATAAGGCGCATCTGCTCTCCTGCCCCGCGTACCCATCCACCTGCACCATGGAGGAATTGATGGAGGCCAGTAGTAGTGTGGTGAGGGGTGGCTACTTTTTGGAGAGATAAAATATGAGATGTTAACCGGACACGGTGAATGAATGGAAAATTTAATGAAAATTAACGTCAATTTTCCTTTAGCTGTTGCCTTTGTTTCCCGTATATCGTGAAGTGTGTGCCAACATGTTGAACTATGCTGTACCGGTCAAAGGCTATCCAGGTCGTGTTCATCCGCGATACTAATCCGATTGCAACGCGTTCAGACGGAAGGAAAGAACGCTTTGTACCCGGTCCATCGCGTGTCCTGAACTAATTCAATTACCATCCTCACAAGTGACACGCCAATGTATGTTAGTGCGATGTCCAATAACGGGTGTAACACACGCTCAAGTGAATGTTTGCGGTGTCCTGATTACTTTATAGCAACATGGTGAGGGGTCAACCTCAGTAATTAACGTTAAGCACAAAATAAATATTGATAGGATTTCAGTTGTGTATTTAATCATAATTAAACATAAATGTTTGGGTTTCGTTTCAATAAAATATTTCATTTAAATCTGCGTTAATTTTCATTAAACAAACATTATTAATATTTACTATATTTTAATTTGAAAGCAAAATATTACAGGAATTACGTAGGATATTGTAGGACTTTACTGATTTATTTGAATTACGTAAAATAATAAGCGGTTTTATATGAATATTGTTTTATTGTTCGACTACTCAGAATTTGTAATTACGCCTACTCTTCTCACTTTATTATCATTTTCTGTGAGTAAATTTTCTCAGCAATGAGATCTCACTCCTGTAAAATCTCATTGTAGGAAAATAAATTGATACTTTTAAATGTGAAAAGAAAAGAAAAACAATTTTGAAAATTCAGTTCTCTTTCCTAAACTACTAAATTTTAAAGTTGGTACACCTCGCATTTCAGAAACTCATATCTAAGTGAAACATCAAATATGAGAAGTAAAAATATAGGTGAAATATTTTGGCGTTCTGCCCGCACGTATTGGTAAAGTATTGCTAAGGTAGCCGGGTCGGCACCGATGGGGTTTGAAGACTGATTAATAGTTCGACTTTCATCATAAGAAATCAAGGAAAGTAAATATTTATACATTGTTTTCGTACCAAGATATCTGAGTAGCGAAATACCTCTATAAATGAGACCAATGTGTGATCTAGGTTTAGTTAATATTCTTCTTGGGTGTGTATGTGAATGAGTGTGTGCGTAGTTTCTGATACCCTAGATACATTTAAAAGAATCTCGAGGGTTTCGACATAGGTACGTGTAAATGTCCCGTAAAATATATTAAATATAAACAATGACGTACGTTTCGTTTAATAATAAAACCCTAAGATACAAGTCACGAACTTAGTTAGGGGTCAGTTACTATAATGAGATGATGTAGTGAATGATTATATGTTATGTTATTTACACTTCCCTTCGAGTCTGACCTAACCAGGTTTCATTTTAGTTTAATTACTTAAGTATATAATGTTTTTTTTAGGATGCATTGAATTATTTCCAAGTAACTATATTAGTGATTTTTCAATGTTGTTAGCAGAAAAAATCTTTATCATTATAAACCTAAACTAATGATTTTAAATCCTACATCAGGTGTCAATTTGTAGCGGGTAACAAGGCGAACAAATTGGCTTGTCATAGATCCGATATTCTGTCTTCGAGACAGTGACTCAAGCCGCATTAAGTCAACGTGTGGGATCAATGCTTTAGAAAAAGATACCTACGTTGAAATATCTTCACTGCTCTGTGTTTTTAGCAAGCTAGATATCATGATTTGAATGAATACTTGACTGAATGATTACTTTTAGAAATCGTATTACGAATAAACTTGATATTAAAGGTAAGAAAGAATATGAACTAAACCTAGATAACAAAATCAAACCATCCACTGCGCCCATTAAATTAACCTAGCACTAAAAAGGCGGAACTGCGTAATAAAACTAGAAAAACTCTTAAACCAACATTAAGTAAGCGGTAACAGGCTATTGAAGACTTAGCGGATAGACCGTGCGGTTATAAAGTAGGGGGTTTTATCGAGAGGCTTTCCCAGCTTTCTCATACCCTAGGGGTAATTCAGTTACCGATAATAACATATGAGTGCCACCACGGTAAAGTTTAATACGATTTAGAAACGTAAATGATTTTGAGAGAGCTTTAAAATCAATAAAAATAAATAAGGGAGCAGGCTCAGACGGAATTCCTCCCATTATTATCAAAAGTTGTGCCAAAGCACTAACTAAGCCCCTGGAAATGATTTTCAATAAGAGTCTGAGTGCAGGCATTTTCCCCGACTTGTGGAAAATTGGTAAGATTGTACCCATTTATAAATCTGGCAACAAAAAAGATATAAAAAACTATCGTCCTATTAATATTCTGAGTGGTCTATCCAAGATATTTGAGAGTATAGTATATAGCCATTTTTACTCACATTTGAAACAAATTATTAGCCACAAGCAACATGGATTTACTAAAGGTCGATCAACGGAGAGTAATCTTGTAAACTACACGCATTATCTTAACACAGCTTTTAATAATCGCACCCAAGTTGACTCATTGTACACAGATTTTGCCAAGGCTTTTGATAAGGTTGACCACTTTATATTATGTCGAAAGGCTCAGCACGTTGGTATACATGGGTCACTACTGCGCTGGTTACAATCATATGTATCAAACAGAACACAACTGGTGACAGTTTATGGATACGACTCTACACCGTTCATAGCAACTTCTGGAATACCGCAAGGTTCTAATCTGGGGCCGTTGTTGTTTCTATTGTATGTTAACGATCTTATAATTTCAATATCAAGTAACTGCTTAGCATATGCAGACGATCTTAAAATATACAATGAAATCAAAACCCTTAATGATTGTTTAAAATTGCAACAAGACATTAACAAAGTTTATACGTGGTGTACCCTTAATAACATGAGCTTAAACATATCAAAATGCCACCTAATCACTTTCACCAAGAAACGTTGCCCTCTAATTTATAATTATACTATTGGATATGACTTGATAACACGGAAAACCAAGGTCAAAGACTTAGGAGTTTGGTTAGACTCTAAACTCACGTACACAGATCATTATGACAGTATAACAGCGAAAGCGAAAAAAACCCTTTACTTTATTTTTAGGATTTCTCAACCTTTCCGTAAACCGGAAAGCATAATCATCCTCTATAACAGCCTTGTCAGAAGTCTGTTGGAATATGGTTCAGTTGTTTGGTGCCCATATTATAAGAATCATGCAGATAGAATAGAAGCGATTCAAAGATTATTCTTACGCCGCTTGAGTTCCAAATTAGGAATCAGACGGAAAATACATACATATGAAGCCAGATTAAAATACTTTAACTTATCTACCCTCTCTTCTAGACGTAACCTTATTGATTTGATTACTTTGCACAAAATTATGGATTCCAGATGGAACAACAGTGAATTGCTAAGCCATTTTTCGCTAAAAGTAGGGAACACCCGCACTCAGACATTGTTTGCCGTGCCCATATGCTTCAATAATGTTACATATAATGATCCTGTGTTTAGATTAAGTAGAGCATACAATGAAATATGTAAAGACGTCGATGTTTTCAGCACTTTAAATATATATAAACATAATTGTATTAGTAATATCAATAATTTGTAAGTTTTCATAATTTAGGGTTTAAATTAAATTAATATATGTATTTTTAAGTGAATGCTGTGCGTAGCTATAATAGGTATACAAATTTAAAAAGTAAGGATTTTTTGTGATTTGTTTAAATGTTTTTTGATTTGTGTACTGTTGCTGTGCCTATAAATAAATAAATAAATAAATAAATGATATTATGTAATTTTAAACCGAATATGATTTCGGTGTCAGTGGTGTTATTTGATTGGTATTTTGATAGTTAATTAATTGTTATACTCGTATAGTGAAGAAGAAAGGAGGGATAATATTCTGATGATACTAATTACTTATACCACTCACTTAAACTTTGTTTCTGTTTGAGTCATTTTAAGTAACCATATTTTGTAGTTCTCACAGTATAAATATTTGTTTGAATATTATTTTTATTGTTTCTTAGGATAATTGTACGGAAAAATAAATGACAAAAACTTAGGGTACAACCGATTTCTTCTTCTCCTGTGACAACAAAATTATAAGACACTGCTGTGTCATTTAATAGACTACCTTATAAACAACCCATAAACTGAAAACTATAAAGGAAAATTTCCACTAGCTCGCTTTAACAGGCCTTTTTAATCGTAAACCGTGGTTCCTTTTACAAAAATATTTGTTTTCTAACCGAAGTTGAGTTAGTTGGGTACCGTTTTATGGCCGCTCATAACGGTGGCCTCAGTCATAAACTGCAGAGGGTATCTGGACAATACGTTGTCACGTGGTTAACGTGATAAAACGTAACAAGTTACGTTGCGTCACGTTTTCTTTTTACGTTTGCCAAGTTTACTGTCCAAGTTGTTAGCACTGAGATTGCCTTATTGTTTCACGTGGAATTTGTTAGTTTGAAAGCTTCTTTCTCTGTACAATACTGATTGTTTAATCAAATTAAAATTGGTTGATAGTCGTGTGGGAGTAGGGAGTCGGGAGTCAGGAGTTAGGAGTCAGACCTGGATGTTGGTCTGAAGTTCAATCTGGATTTCGTTCTGTGTTTCAGCCTGGATTTGAGTCAGAGTTTTTGGCCTGGATTTCAGCCTGTATTTGGGCCTGGATCACGGCTTTAATTTCAGACTATATTTATGCCTGAAAACCTAGTTTTCGGTCTTGATTGGAGACTAAATTTTGAACTAAGTTTCGCCCTGGATTTTATTTTACTAGTTTAGCCTGAATTTCAGTTTGGATATCATACTAAATAACTCGGAACTCTTAATTTAACTTAAATAGTAAAATAATACCTACTTACGTTAATCATGTTTTGGTCTCAAAACTTTAAAACAAAAACCTGCAGCAAAGTTTTCCAAAACGTTAACTTTATGAAACCACTTCAGTAACAAACTTTATTACAATCACCCATCGTGTACTGACCATTAAAATTTACGTTTGTTGCGTGAATCATAAAAAGTTGCTTAGTGTTTTGCAATAACGACCTCTACAGCTTTCGTATAACGTTTTCACACGAAAAATGAACGTAAATCAAACTTATTTGAGAAGCACTTGAAAGTAAACTTGATTATAAGAACTTTTAATCATAGAATAGTAAATTGATTCGATCTTTTTCCACACAAAAATTGGAGCAAAGAAAAAACATTAAAAGAACAAAATTAAAATGTTTCAAAACAATACACAGTTGGTAAACTTTTGGAATTCGAAATAGAATTTACGCAACATTAAATAACTTTTAAAATGAAATGTTTCGTTAAAATATATGATATAATTGTACGTTTCGAAACCTGGCAGCTGGAATAAAGTCTGATGAGTTAGGTATTAAAGAATAAACCGTTCTTAGCCTCCACTGGCTTCTAGCCAAACCGTTGTTAAACGATTATACCCTTTTATACTTATTATCTCGAGTGCAACGAACATCTCCTTATTTAATACTAGCTGAGCTCTTCCGTGAGATCCTCTTTTTTAATTATTTTCTGTCGGAAAATGGAATGATAAGCGTCAGAAAACTGCAATGAAGGTATCTTTGAAAGCAAATTAAGCCATTTCAAAATTAAATGAAGAGATACTATATGCAATGTATCTATGAATATTATATCTATGAACGCAAATTTTGCGATTTTAAAAATAATTGAATAGACAGAATAATATCAAACCAAAGTATTAATGGCCTTTAAATTAAACCTATAGCAATTTTATTTGGTCCAAAGTAACAAGCTACCTTCTCCTAAAACAGCGCTAGTAGCTTTCATCAGGACTCAGATCTACTCAAGTTCATATTAAAGAACACATCAAGCTTGACTTAACTTTACATTAAGCAGTATTAGTAGCCTCAAAATTAAACCTACAGCAATTATATTTGGTCCAAAAAATCTACTTATTTCTAAAACGGTGCTAGTTGCTTTCATCAGGCCTCAGGTCTTCTCAAGTTCAGATTAAAGGACAGAACAAGCTTGACTTAACTTTACATAGGGAAGTAGACGAGAAGATATATAACTATGTTGATAGAACTAGTTATACTAAAGAATTGATACTGATCAACAAACTAGCAGTATAACTGGGGTGTGGCACAACTTCAAGCCGAAGATATCGGAGGCACAACTTTTGTTCCCCATTATCTATTCCTCGCGATAGTTCAGAATCCAATCAATGTTTACACCCTCTGCTTGCATGTTGGTAAATTGTATGAGGCCGGATTGTTGTGCCTGAATGATTAATCGAGTTCGATGTCACTTTTGTTTTCACTTGATTGATAGTAGTGTTTGTGGATTAGAAGAAGAAATCGACTGGACATATTACCTAAAGAGAAATTTTGTGAAAGATCGAAACTAGTTCAAATGTAGTCTATTAAGTCAGAAAATATAAATAAGTTACTTCAAAAGTTTTTTTTTATAATTTTTGACACGTGGACAATGGACAACTGTAAATAATCTAAAATGTACAAGTAAGTTATTCCACTACCCCTGATCCTGCTTAGTATTTAAATGGTTATTGTTTCGATTCCTGTCGTAGACCAAAATTTGTGAACAGTGAATAATTATGTCTGTATATCTTGGTCTGGATGTTCTCGATCTGTCTAAGTACACATTTATGTACGTACTAGCTGTGCCCCGTGGAACCTTATCCCGTGGGAATTTTGGGATAAAAAGATCCTATGTGTTATTCCTGGGTATGAGGAACATCTGTACCAAATTTCTTTAAAATCCATTCAGTAGTTTTTGCGTGAAAGAGGAACAAACATCCACACATCCACACTCACAAACATTCGGCTTTATAATATTAGTAGGATATATGTTTTACATTGTAGGTTTCAAGTAGTTTGAGTAGAATTATAGAAATCAATAGTTTCTCCTTAAATATAATATGTTAAGTCTATCTAACTTTACTAGACTTAGTATAAGCTCTAGCTAAAAAGCAGCACTCACTCCAATCATAGTAGAGGTATTATGCAGAGCTGATCGCCTCAACGGTTGGTTTTGTATCAGTTTATATATTTAATAGTAACTGCAAGCTTCCTCAATAAATGCAAAAAGGAAATCACAAATCGGATAAGCACTTCCTGAGATTAGTGTGTTCAACCAAACGAACTAACTCTTCAGCTTTGTGTTTAGTACAGATTAAAACCTTATTTCTAGTGGCGAAACGTAGGTTTTTATTTTGACAAGCACTTTTTAATCCGTTTAACCAATAATAAATTATTTCTTTTCAATTCTTGTTCTAAAATAAGCATAAGCATCATACCCATCATCTTATTATGATTATTTAAATATTTTATAAGTATATGAACATTTTTAATAATAAACTTGTTTAATGGAAAAAATAAGATGGAAATTTTAAGAAAGAAGTACTTTTTATATGAATTTTAAAAAACTAAAGATTTTTTGAGGTAAAAAGTGTGGCCTCATGTCTGATGATCTCGCTGGTCAGACGATTTGGGTAATTTCCACTTCGTTTAATGTAATCGTTATCATGCATAAAACAAAACCGTCGCCTATAAATGGGGCAAATCATCAAATCAAAACATCGGTTATGTATCGCTGTGCGGTCAGGGATCCATTTTAATATGACCTTAATCTGACCTCTAGCTCTGACCCTAGTCGGACTTCTGGCTCTGACCTTAGTCTGACCTCTGGCTCTGACCTTAGACTGACCTCTGGCTCTGACCTAAGTCCGACCTCTGGCTCTAACCTTAGTCTGACCTCTGGCTCTGACCTTAGACTGAACTCTGGCTCTGACCTTATACCGACCTCTGGCTCTGACCTTAGACTGACCTTTGGCTCTGACCTTAGACTGAACTCTGGCTCTGACCTTATACCGACCTCTGGCTCTGACTTTAGGCTGACCTTTGGCTCTGACCTTAGACTGACCTCTGGCTCTGACCTAAGTCCGACCTCTGGCTCTGACCTTAGACTGACCTCTGACTCTGACCTTAGTCCGACCTCTGGCTCTGACCTTAGTCCGACCTCTGGCTCTGACCTTAGTCCGACCTCTGGCTCTGACCTTAGATTGACCTCTGGCTCTGACCTTAGCCTGACCTCTGGCTCTGACCTTAGTCTGACCTCTGGCTCTGACCTTAGACTGACCTATGGCTCTGACCTTAGTCTGACCTCTCGCTCTGACCTTAGATTGACCTCTGACTCTGACCTTAGTCTGACCTCTGGCTCTGACCTTAGTCGGACCTCTGGCTCTGACCTTAGACTGACCTTTGGCTCTGACGTTAGTCCGACCTCTGGCTCTGACTTTAGGCTGACCTTTGGCTCTGACCTTAGACTGACCTCTGGCTCTGACCTAAGTCCGACCTCTGGCTCTGACCTTAGACTGACCACTGACTCTGACCTTAGACTGACCTCTGGCTCTGACCTTAGTCTGACCTCTGGCTCTGACCTTAGACTGACCTCTGACTCTGACCTTAGTCCGACCTCTGGCTCTGACCTTAGACTGACCTCTGGCTCCGACCTAAGACTGACCTCTGGCTCTGACCTTAGTCTGACCTCTGGCTCTGACCTTAGTCCGACCACTGGCTCTGAACTTAGTCCGACTTCTGGATCTGACCTTAGACTGACCTCTGGCTCTGACCTTAATCCAACCTCTGGCTCTGAACTTAGTCCGACTTCTGGCTCTGACCTTAGTCCGACCTCTGGCTCTGACCTTAGTCCGACCTCTGGCTCTGACCTTAGTCCGCCCTCTGGCTCTGACCTTAGACTGACTTCAGGCTCTGACCTTAGATTGACCTCTGGCTCTGACCTTAGCCTGACTTTTGGCTCTGACCTTAGTCTGACCTCTGGCTCTGACCTTAGACTGACCTCTGGCTCTGACCTTAGACTGACCTTTGGCTCTGACCTTAGCCTGACCTCTGGCTCTGACCTTAGACTGACCTCTGGCTCTGACCTTAGTCTGACCTCTGGCTCTGACCTTAGTCCGACCTCTGGCACTGACCTTAGACTGCCCTTAGTCTGACCTCTGGCTCTGACCTTAGTCCGACCTCTGGCACTGACCTTAGACTGCCCTTGGTCTGACCTCTGGCTCTGACCTTAGTCCAACCTCTGGCTCTGACCTTAGACTGACCTCTGGCTCTGACTGACCTGACTGACCTGACTGACCTGACTGACCTGACTGACCCGACTGCCCCGACTGACCCGACTGACCCGACTGACCCGACAGGCCCGACTGACCCGACTGACCCGACTGACCCGACTGACCCGACTGACCCGACTGACCCGACTGACCCGACTGACCCGACTGACCAGACTGACCCGACTGACCCGACTGACCCGACTGACCCGACTGACCCGACTGACCCGACTGACCCGACTGACCCGACTGACCCGACTGACCCGACTGACCCGACTGACCCGACTGACCCGACTGACCCGACTGACCCGACTGACCCGACTGACCCGACTGACCCGACTGACCCGACTGACCCGACTGACCCGACTGACCCGACTGACCCGACTGACCCGACTGACCCGACTGACCCGACTGACCCGACAGACCCGACTGACCCGACTGACCCGACTGACCCGACTGACCCGACTGACCCGACTGACCCGACTGACCCGACTGACCCGACTGACCCGACTGACCCGACTGACCCGACTGACCCGACTGACCCGACTGACCCGACTGACCCGACTGACCCGACTGACCCGGCTGACCCGACTGACCCGACTGACCCGACTGACCCGACTGACCCGACTGACCCGACTGACCCGACTGACCCGACTGACCCGACTGACCCGACTGACCCGACTGACCCGACTGACCCGACTGACCCGACTGACCCGACTGACCCGACTGACCCGACTGACCCGACTGACCCGACTGACCCGACTGACCCGACTGACCCGACTGACCCGACTGACCCGACTGACCCGACTGACCCGACTGACCCGACTGACCTGACTGACTGACTTGACTGACCACATTCCCCAACCGACAAACGTCCCCAACTGACCGACTTCCCCAACTGACCAACTTATCCATCTAACCAACTTCCGCTTTTGACCAACTTCCCGAACTGACCAAATTCCCCGTCTGATCGACTTTCCCGTCCGACCAACTTCCCCAATTGTCAATTGGGAAACTTCCCCATCTGACCATTTTCCCCATCTGACTGACTTCCTTATGTGACCGACTTTGTGTCTTTGACCGATTCATTCGAAGGCCACTTGCGTGTTCAGTTTTTGAAGCATTCCTTGCAGTTCATGTGCTGTTTTGTGTCAATTTGTCAGGCGTTTGCTTCCGACGACGACACGCCGTAAAATATCAATCTATTTTTTTTCCATTAAACAAGTTTATTATTAATAAATTTCATACATAGAATATTCAAATACTCAATCATGGAAATAAAACAACATTATAACAAAAATCCGAAAATTTTCACAAATGAACTAACGTTCCTCTAATTTTTCCGGTGTGTACTTCAAATAAGGTTCCATCAACTATATGGCTTTCCAAAAGGGTTCTAGGGTATCAGAAACTGCGCACACACTCATTCACACACAATAAGTAGAATAGAGTACTAGTTTAGTATAGTGTCACTATAGTATAGATAGATCATTTACAGAATATTAAATTTACTACTCATATATTGTAAACCAAATCTAAACTTTACCCTAATACTAGCATACCTAAGTAATATTTGGATACCCCTATATATATATATATATATATATATATAGTTGTATTTTATGGAAATTAGTTTGACTCTACATCCTGTAGACTGAGCCGTACGTTTTGATTAGCGGAACACGGAAGTCCTTGTCTCTGCTAGAATCTCATTAGGTAATCTCCTACTTTGCTCATTATGTAGTCGATGAGCTCCGTTAACTCTGTCTGTTTCTGCTCTGTTACACGGGTGAACTACGGTTTATGTTGGGGTAAATACGAAGAATAATATTAATTTAGGTATACTGAAGCAAATAGAATTAATAACATTGATTTTATTGTTGAACTTTAAATAGGCCATATCTAACAGTAAGTACAATGTAAAGAAACCCAAACACAGTCAAAAACCAAATTAAAAACTGTCACAGTTATCCGTTCAAAGTACCTATGTATTTTTATTTCAAGACAGTAGTTTTATTTGAAAAAATAACAAACATTTAGGGAATACGGCAGCCATGATTTGTCTATGCGATCCCTAAACCACGACATTATAAAATCAAGAACGATAATAAAGGCGAATATTTAAATGTCCCTCCAACACTCCGACCCTCAATCCAACAACCACAAACCCGCTGAGAGTACAATGTCAAGATTAAAGAACGACTCACTCAATTATCCCAGTTCCTGTTATGTCCACTTCGCTAAAAAAAGCCAGAAAAAAAGCGTTTTTCCTTCGAGTTTTCACAATAAACACATGGTTAGCAAAAAGCCTTCGGCGGATTAATCCACCATTATTAAGTTTTAATGACGTCAACCACACTGGTCGTCCCTCAAGCTATAAAACAAAGGATAATAGCCCCTGTGTCACTCGTAATAAGGTAAATAAAAGTAAACATAATCTTGTAATCTTACGTTGATTAAATACGTATGAATGGATGTGAAACTACAAACGTATGTACGATAGATGCACTGGTTTTAACGATATTAAAACGCAAGCCGTGTTTTATTTTTTGTAGCGACATTCTGTTGCAAATGTGAATTTTTAATAAAATCAAGAACTCTGAAAAATTAAATTGAATTAATTAAAACACGAGTGTTTTAGATGGATATTAATTTTTGCAACATTTCGTTGAATATTTTTCAATTAATGTATTCATGTGACCTAAAAATTTGTTTTGCTTTAAATATTTTTTAATCTGTCTCTTACTAAAGATTTTATAAATATTTTTTTAGTTGTCTTTGTATTGAATTTGCAAGTGGGTAGTTTTCCATTAGTGGATTTTTCCAATTGTAGCTTTCTCTATGTGCCGAACCCTGTGTAGAGCCTTTTCTCATTTGTGACATAACTACACTGATGAGGATAATGCATAATCACCACAATTACCCCAAGCAAAATGGAAATCTTAAATAGGAGCCATTTAAAAAAAAATATATGCTTTCTTGGACCCAGGAATCAAATCCAAGACCAACCAGTGCAAACACAAAATATATTTATATTAAAAACCTTTTGTTTTGTTTATTAAAATATATTAAAAACTAAACACATCCCTTGTCGATATTTATCTCGAAAGTAAATTGGTATGGGCGGCCTTATTGCAACCCCAAAGTTTAGTAAATGTTATCTTTATCCGTTTAACTTTTACGGAAAAGATAGTTGCGCTATCCCACGGGAATCATAAGTATATTACACCCGGTTAACCTATGTCACTATATCCGATCCTTTGCTATATTCGGGCACAAAATCTCTATGCTACATGGTCCTTAGCAAGTCATACATGTAACATTTTCACAATATCCTAAAAATAATAGTTTTTTTTTTAAATATAAATAAGCTACATTTATTTAAGTAAGCTTTACAAGAACACTACACATTGAAATAAAACGTGTCGTGGTTATATAACCGAGAAAAAAAACCGTTAAAGTAGTTATATTTCAATAAGTAAGCTATGTTTCACTTTTGCTATAAGTTACCCATTACCTTATTGGATATGCAAGTCACCATCGAGCACACCTGCGGCGAGCTGAACAGCAAAGTTCGAGTTGATAATATAATTAATATCGAAAAAAACCAACAAACAGTCGCTGAGGTCGAAATCGGTTAATCTCACCTTATTATGTTACCTGATCTATAATAATTAGCTCCATTCCTATATATATAGGCCATCAGAAACTACTCAGACTTATAAATACATACAAATATAACCCAAAACAAACGAAACACAACAATATTTAATAAATTAATTAACCGTACTTTCCCTCACAAGTCACATAGTTCGAACGTTCCCGTATATCCCTAATAGCACATCCAACTAACAAGTTCCCTCCAGATTAATTTACGTTTAGTGCTAACTTCGGCACAGACCGTGTTTACACCATCCCTGCTGTAAACTGTATGCTATTACAAATTCAAATTTAATACTAACGGGTTAAAGTTTAATTTCCAACGGTGTTCTTGTGATTTCAAATTGTTTTGTGTTATTGAAATTATTTGTAACTAGGAAGTATTTGTTAGTCTCGGTTTTAGTTTCAAATGTATGGTTATTTAATATGTTGTTAGAAATATTTTTTTTTTCAGATAAGTGCATTAAAAAAACTCCGCTTGTTTATATGTATTGTTGAAGATTTATGAGCATTGTAACAGGTGCAACTCTCTCCCCTTGTCTCTGCCCAAAGCAGCCTCTTTTACTCCTTTATGCGACACGACATGACGGCGACTATTTATGATTGTGTAGTCTTTATATACTAGAAACGTTCCGTGGTTTTATCCGTGTACCTAAAACCCAGTACCATTCGAATTATGGGATAAAATGTATACCATGTATTGTCCTTGCTTATAAGTAAGAACTGAACCAAATTCCATCAAAATTTGAACAATATTTTTTACGTTAAAAAGTAACAAACATCAGTCCACTACTACGTCCACCTACGACACTTCACGACCATAAATTAGTACCTTTTGCACCTATTAATGAAAACCAAACATACGTATAAGTACTTAAGTAAGTATGTATATTATACACAAACAACTGCAGCAAGCTAAGGCTTCATTTCCCTGAGGTACTGTTTCTAATTATATTACGTGTCTATTATGTACGTATGCATACAGTCATGTTGAGTTATTACATTGTAGTAATGTAAACAATTTCGTTTTAAGCTTCTCCTTTTGATGTGAATGACATGTGCCCCGTCTGAATGAATGAGATTCTTGTAACGTAACGAATTCAGACAAATATTTTGCTTTGTGTAAAAACTGTTTGCACTCGTATTTTGTTGGTTTTGTTTACAGGGTTTTAACGAGACCTGATTTGTTGAATAAGGACTTGTGTGAAGGTGGTTGGAATTTTATATAAATCAAAATCGATTGCTGAATGTTGGAGCATTTACTTCAGAATGGATGCACGCACCTATTTTTTTTGTTGTTTGTAATTATCAACATATGCATGTGAAATAAATATTTAGAAATCTACGGCAAATACATCCTTGTGATACTCGGGTATGACTTAACTTAAAGCTTTAACTTTAATGAATATTGCTTACGTATGACCAGTGAACATAAAACTGGTCAATTTCACAGAAAAATACCTAATGTAACATTGTAACGTTTATGAGTCATAAAAATAAAGCCCGCATTTAAAATTTTCCCTCAACTGAAAACGCGCCGTGGAAATCTGAGGTACGTACATTTAAACTACAGCAGCTCAAAACCTTGATAGCTAGATTAGCTTTTACGAGAACCTTTTGATTCATGGCTATGCCGTCAATAAATAAAGATTCTAAATTCAAATTTAAAAAACGTTTATCCCGTCAATAAATAAAGAATGTAAATTTAAATTTAAAAAGGAATCTTTTTCACGTAATCTTATTAACATTTTCGCCCATTAACTAACCTAAGTCCATTCACAACCCCTCTACTTCAAAAAGGAAATTTGAAAAGATATTTTTGACGATATAAAAGATATAGGAGGAGACCTTTAATAGATTTTGGTAGAAACGACGATAGACGATTTATTTTGGGTCAAATGGAACGTAACATTGAAGAGAGCTACCTGAACTGAAGTGTTGCCACTGTTATAAATTGATTTTATTATTTTTACCCATTAAATTGTTTGCGTTTGGGCAGATTTGTTTTTTGTACTTACATTAAGTATCAAAGTTATTAATATCATAGCGACACGCACCCAAATCTTATATTACGTGCAGTTTTCCCGCAGATTTTCCAAGATTTTCACTTACAAAGAAATATCTAGATAGTGGCAGTACAGCTGTTCTCAAAATAATGAATGAATTTTATTAAGTAACTGCTTTTTAATGAACTATATTTCATTTATTTTAAAACGTTGCAAAGCAAGGTTACAAGTATTAGGAACAGCCACTGAACATGCTCCTTGCTAAAATTACAATATTCAAACGTGGTTTCACAAACACCTGACTCTGCAAATGTTCAAAACAAAGTAAATATTTGACTGCAAAACGTGCAAAGTTTTGCATATTTAAAGTTTATTAAATAAAAGATTTTGTTTATAATGGCAATATTAAATCGCGGCCATATTGGATGTAACGTACTGAATGCGCCAAAGTTGACGCAGCTGACGGCAGTGTTTCGGTGGAGCGTGCACGGAATTTAATGAAAAATTATATTCTCCTTTTTTATATTAATAGACCAGGGTCGATAAGTTTTGAAACAAAATAAAATAAAAGTAGGATGAAACCCATTAGAATAGGAGGAGAATATTATAAAAATTAAAGGAAAAATAATTTACGTGCGATCTGAGGTTGGGAAGGGGAGGGGGGTGAGTTTTAAGGGTAAAAAACGGTTTTTCTCGATTTCCAGCAAAACTAAAAGTCCTATGGAAAAAAGTCAAATAGCAAAGTTGTAGGTAATAAAAAGATCTAAATGTTTTGTATTGACACTTTTCACATAACCTCAAAATGTATGTGAAAAATTCAAAAAACCAATTTTTTGGTTTTTTATTTATATCTCTTTCAAAAACAATTTTTTTTTCTCGAAATTTTGTGAAAACTTACCTTTTTATGTCCCAAATACGCTGTAATTTATTTGATTAGAAATATTTATTTTTTCACCTGATTTTGAATTAAAATCAAAAAATCACCCTAATTTTCAATCGAAAATTCACCCGTCAAAATATCAGCTTTTTAAAAAAAAATGGTATGTTTTCTATTCGTTGAAATCTCTACTTTCCGATGGTGAAAAATATATATATGTTACTATAGTAAATTTTCTCAGAAAATGCAAAAATTCGAAAAAAACTCTAATTCGAATTGTTTATTTTATAAATGTAGATACTTTATTCTGACTACGTTATTCATTACAATATGTTTAAACACATTAATCGTAATGTCTACGAGCTTCTAAAAATACGAGCTTACAGCACCTTTACCATTGTCACTTTTTACAGAAAATGGCCTCAGGAAAAATGTTAAATCTCAACTTTACGATTTATTTGTGAGTGCGAATGGACCAACGCTTTCTGACGGTGTAGTGCATGTCGTCGACGGTAGATTTTTACTGCACAAGGTAATTTGGCATAAAAATGAAACGGTAGAAGAGATAACGAATAAATATTTGCGCTATGTAGAAAAACATTACGCAGCATGGAGCAATTTTCAGAACCATGACAATTTGAACATTTTGTGCATGGTTTGAAACCATGTTTTCGGCAATCACATTTTAAACTGTTACATCCAGTTTCACAGCTGCAGCAAATAGTTTTGAGCAATATTTCCGGAATTAATTCCTTTTGTGTAAATTTGGGCATAATTCCACGTTGATGTTGCTTCCAGCCCCAATCTGTTGCTGTTAGTTCGTTAATTCTAACCCAACCAAGTTTGAAGCTGATAATTGTGCAGTAAAAATCCACCGTCGACGACATGCACTACACCGTCAGAAAGCGTTGGTCCATTCGCACTCACAAATAAATCGTAATAAAGTTGAGATTTAACATTTTTCCTGAGGCCATTTTCTGTAAAAAGTGACAATGGAAAAGGTGCAAGCTCGTATTTTTAGAAGCTCGTAGACATTACGATTAATGTGTTTAAACATATTGTAATGAATAACGTAGTCAGAATAAAGTATCTACATTTATAAAATAAACAATTCGAATTAGAGTTTTTTTCGAATTTTTGCATTTTCTGAGAAAATTTACTATAGTAACATATATTTATTTTTTCACCATCGGAAAGTAGAGATTTCAACGAATAGAAAACATACCATTTTTTTTTTAAAAGCTGCTATTTTGACGGGTGAATTTTCGATTGAAAATTAGGGTGATTTTTTGATTTTAATTCAAAATCAGGTGAAAAAATAAATATTTCTAATCAAATAAATTACAGCGTATTTGGGACATAAAAAGGTAAGTTTTCACAAAATTTCGTGAAAAAAATTTTTTTTTTGAAAGAGATATAAATAAAAAACCAAAAACTTGGTTTTTTGAATTTTTCACATACATTTTGAGGTTATGCGAAAAAAGTGTCAATACAAAACATTTAGATCTTTTTATTACCTACAACTTTGCTATTTGACTTTTTTCCATAGGACTTTTAGTTTTGCTGGAAATCGAGAAAAACCGTTTTTTACCCTTAAAACTCACCCCCCTCCCCTTCCCAACCTCAGATCGCCCGTAAATTATTTTTCCTTTAATTTTTATAATATTCTCCTCCTATTCTAATGGGTTTCATCCTACTATTATTTTATTTCATATTTT